>JAPPVO010000032.1:81839696-82560718 GCA_030407325.1 Camellia japonica | reverse complement strand
TGGTGTCTCCCCGGGTATTGGATCTCTTGGTGGGGGAGGAGCTTGGTGTGAAGCGGATGCCTCGGCTTGCTGCTGGAGTCTGGTGATTAGCTCTGCTTGCTGGGCCATGACCTCGGCCTGCTGTTTGGCAAGTTCCGCTTGACGAGCAGCGTCCTCCTGCATGAGTTTCATACTTTCTTGGAGTTGGCGCACCATTTCCTCCATCCCTGCCATGTTCTGCTATTCCAGCTGACTGACTAGTATATCTATCTCTGTGGTAGAAGCAGATATCTCAACCCAACTGCACACAGGTGAGATGGATAATGACTGCTGATCCGAAGACTGTTGAACTGATGATCTGTGCCTGACTGGCCTTTTTACCCTACCTCTAGCGAAGGAACACAGATTTGCCCTTGAACTGAATCTCTGACCTGACAAAGTTTATCAACACAAGCCCAATGTACCGGGGGATATTGGAGCCTTCTGAAGCTATAGTTCCACGACTACCTAGCAAAAGAGAAAACAGAGAGCATCTCCAGCCTGATTTCACTAGAACAGATATGGGCATAGCTGAATGACTGCACTCGTTACTGATTTCTGCCCCAAATTCTACCTCAAATCTGATACCCTCGGGTAAACTGATTCCCAAAACACTGATGCTGATGCCGCAGGCCTGATGCCCAGACTTGCAAAACTGATACATGCATTCCCTGTAGAGGCACACTCTAAAAGCACATAGCAAGCAAGTGAGAGCCAAAACACCCCTATGGAGGGGTAGGGTTTCCCTGTCCTATTTTGTCAGGAGCTAGGGTTTTACTACGCACGCAGCGGTTTCAAACAACCTAAAATCGGATAAGCAACCTGTCCTAGTTTGGAATGGTCACTATGGATTACGATATGCGCTAGGTCGAATGGTCAAAATGGTGCCCCGGTAACAACCGGGGTTTGTGTTCCCGCCGTGGCAGAGCCCGCAACCGGTCAGCCTTATGGCACGCTTCTCGAAGCGAGCCTCCGATAAACCATTCAGGAATAGCATACGGCAAACACGGTGTCCTAGGCGCACCAATGCAAATGCAATGCAAAGAAACACATAAGCGTAGTCAAAACCAGATATCATGAGTTCGAGTCAAGTTCTCTAACTCCCCAGCAGAGTCGCCAGAAACTGTAGACGTCCCTGAACGTCCCGGGAGGGAATCCCGTTTTGTTCATTGGGCTCACTACAGTTTAGGACTCAATGTCACGGTCCTGTATCTAATCTCGCAGAGTGCAATGCAAGACCGATGAATCATCAAAGAGTCCAAATCCGGCAAATCATTTTTGAAAACAGATTTTTTGAAAGAAGTGCCAAACATGGACTGCTTTGCCAGATACAGAGTCGCCACCTAAATATTTTATTTTGAGAAATTTAGGAAACCCTGACTCGTTGCCTAAGGTCACGTGTCCGTCATCACCAAAGTTGCCTCGGCTCGGGAACTTAGGTATGATTGGGGAAGGTCACTTCGTAAGCACCCCCGCTCGCCCGATCAAAGATCGGCCTCTAATAACCATGATATCGAATTTTGAAAACATTATGTGCTCTTATTCCGGTTATTAGCCTAGATTTACTATGTGATGCGCACAGTATACAAGTATAGACTGGATCGCCTGAGTTGGAACAAAACATTTCATGTTTGTTTTTGAAAGCGGTTTGTTACTCGCAAGTAGGCTAAAATGTGGATTTGCCACCCTCAGGTGGGCTTAGAAAACATGGTGATTTGCCACTCTCAAGTGGGCTTAAAACTCGCAATCAATGAATTGTTCCAATTCAGATAACCCAACCTTCACCCACAGGAATTCAGGCAGTTATATCACATAAGCACATAGCCTCATGGTAAGCATGCTATCATGGCAGTCACTCACACACATGCAAGGATGCTAAAGCATAAACACTTACCGAGTACTCCAAGCCAAAGAAAGAAGCTAATTAGAAATCCATGCATGATCCTAATTATGCTGAAATGCCTAATGCAACACATGCAGGAATGCAACTACAATAGGCTCGGCTATTCTAAAGATGGCATGTGAAATGCTACAACTAACAAGTATTCCACTCGGAATTGAAATACAATGCAGTTAGTATGATGCGCCGAACCCGGTAAATGCAAGACAGATGGATGGATGCAAACATGCGAGCATAAGTATGCTAATTGAAACATGCCCTAAACTAACCATCATAAGCTGGTAAATAAAAGGGAGAAAGACGTGGGGTTGGAAGACATACATCACACACACGCACACTTATTACACAATTGTGCCCTCGCTCGGAGGGTCCGAATAAATAATACAGTCCGAATAAATAATTAACTACTCTAGCTAATTAAATATTACAAAACCCTAATTAATTAACAAATTAACTAGGAAAACAAGTAAATTAGCATGCAAGCTAAATGGACCACCTCAGCTCTGTTCCGGATGATGAAAGATGCATGCATGATCAAGCTACCTCGTCGGGAAATTCCTTGCGATGCCCCGATTCACCTCTGTTTGCAACTAATCCCGGAATACTGTGCAAAGCTCTAGAAGGTTGCTGATTTCTAGTTTGCTGCAACAGAGAGCAAGAAAGGAGCATGGCAAAGTATTTTCACATATGTATGCACTCCTCAATTCTCGTTCCACCAATCACGCATCTCAATGCATGATGGCCGAGGAGTCGAATTGCACGACTCGATGTGAAATGAATGCACATATAAACACAACAAGGCCTAGACTCTATCATGGTTAATCTGGAGTGTCGGTGACCGGGAATTGAGACACGTTTTGTCACTTTGAGTACGAAACGTCCCTCGTTTCCCGTGCTTGGGGCAAACTCCTATCCCAAACACAATGCAAATGAGATGGCATACACAATGCGACTAACATGTAACCTAGCATACGCAATGCTATGGACTAAAATGGCATACACAATGCACGTGATGTAACATGGCATACACAATGCTCTTACATGCAACCTAGCATACGCAATGCTATGGACTGAAATGGCATACACAATGCAAGATGGACTTACACCAACATAAGTGGACCTCAGCCACACTCACATCAGTGGCCATATGATGAAAATGAGATAACCGAAATACATGCAAACATGCACGAATGCAATGGACCGATCCTAAGGCACAACATGCAACTCTAACAAGGCATGGCAAGGAATGAAATATGGCATAGGATGGCACATAAAAAGGGGAAATAGAGACTTACCCTTGTAGCACAGCAAGGTAGCAAGCTCTGGACCAAGAAAGGAGTTATTCAACCTCTGAAAATCAGCTCCAAGATGCTTGGATGGATGGTGGAGGTGGTAGGCTATGAGGTGTAGTGCAAATGGTGCAAGAACTATAGGGTTTTGGAGCTCAAGTGTAGAGATATATAGAGAGAGGTGTATAAGCCTTAACCAAAAATATTGAACCCTTGCAATGGAAGACCAGTCTCTCTTTTATAGAGGAGAGGCTCTAAAGTTCTCTTGGAAGCTTCAAATATCCTCCATGCACGTGTATGGAGGATGCACCAAATGGCCCCAGCTGGCACAGCTGTGTTGCATTCAGGAAGGGCAAAAAGCAGATGACTGGCCGACCAGTTCAAGTGGTCGGCCGACCACTTGCCCTGGTCGGCCGACCAGGGTTCAAAAAGGTCAATGAGAAATGCTGGTCGGCCATACCAGAAAGGTGGCCTCCCAGATGAGTAGTATACAACTGCATGGTAGGAAACCAGAAAATGTGACCCAAAAGAGAGGAAAACCAGCTTTCTAGCAAGGTTCAAAAGGGTCAAAAAGAAATACTGGTCAGCCTACCCATATTGGTGGCCTCCCAGATGAGCACAACACAATTGTGGCATGGCGAACCAGAAATTATGGCCAAAAAGTGAGAAAAACCAGCTTTCTGTCAAGAAAACCGGCTGGAGGAGAGAGAAAATGGTTTTCAAAAGAATTGCTGGTCTCCCACTATAGTACCACCTTCCAAACAATGAAAATAGGGTCCATAGGAAAAATGAACCCTAACCGATGCAAAACGAGGGTTCGGGGGCCAAAACGCGCGGCCTGGGGCCCGAAAACAGGCTGTTAAGCACCGAAGGTGGCGTACGACCACGAAGGTGGTCTCCCGGGCCACAGTGTCCCTCTAAGGAGAGGAAACAAGGTGTGCGCCAAAAACCGGAGCAAACGGAGGTAGTTAAGCGGTCCCGAACCGAGGCACACGGCCGATGGCTCCAAAAATTGGAAACTGGTCTCCAAGCGGGCAAAATGGCCTACGACCACGAAACGTAGCCTACGGCCACTGAGAGATGGTCTACGAGACCTCTCCCTCCCTTCGGGAAGAGAAAACAGAGAAAACAAGACCTGGTTCGCAAACCGAGGCAAAGCACAAAAGAGCCCCGAAATCCGGAGGCAAGGCTCGCAGCCGAGACTCTAAAACCTCAGAACGAGCACAATATGCTACATCACCGAGCGCTCAGTTGGTGACGTCTGAGTCTTAAGGTCGGTCAAAAATGGGGTGTCTACAGCCTCTGTTTGCACATTTAAACACCAAAGAAGCTACCAACTTTCAGAACACCTCTGTTCCATCTTTCTATCACACTGAGCAATTTTCTTCATTGATGGCCAGTCGGCTACCAATGGTGGCCGTCGGCTACCCCTGTCCAGAACTTCCCCTTTTGCTGCAACAGAGAGCAAACAGAGGCAAAGCAGTGTATTCTCAAGAAGTGTTTGTACTGTTACCCTCCTTATCATCACACAAGCTCAAAGGAGTGTAACTTTTGGCCCTCAAACCATCAACCAAGCAATTTCCATGCATGATGGCTAAGGAACCAAGTTTGTACAAACTTAATGAATGCAAAACAAGACCAAAAAGACCACCACCCTATCATGCATGATCAAGGGTGATGGTAACCAAGAAAAATGGCACATTTCATCACTTTGAGTATGAAATGTCCCATTTTCCTCATGTTCAAATTAACGTCCAATTCAAACACATGCAATGCAACACGAAAAATGTTTATCTTGCCTCTTTTACTTGTCCAATTTTGTTTACTCATTTTACATTATCGATTCATTCTTTAATCGATTAAGTCCAAAAGTGAGTGTCCTCTAATGGAAAGATGGCTCAAACAACGAGTTGCTTTGGGCATGAAAGAGGCATTACACTGTTGGTAATGAACCCCTTAAGAGATTAAACCATTAGGTGCAACAACTCAATTTCACACTTAGGTAAACAAGTGGTTTGAAACCACTTTCAAAGCAAACAAAGAGTAAATAATGGAGGGAGATTGCAGAGATTGTATGTGCTAAAATGAAGTGCAAAACAACACTAAAACATGCTATTAACTCAAAGCAATGATGAGTAAAGAATTAAAACGCTAAGCTAGTGCATGGACTTGCACTACAACTATGCAAAACAAGACTCAAACAAACTAACCAGCCTAAAACAGAGCTAAAACAGGTTATTTCAGAAGCTAAGACATGCTGGACTTGAGCTAAGTTAAGCTAGAAAAACATGCTAACATGTGAAGCTAACTAGGCATGCAAACAAGACATAAGGAGAGGAGGCTAACCCCTCCAATTTTGGACTTCAAAAGTTGATTTTT
Source organism: Camellia japonica (assembly GCA_030407325.1). Classification (NCBI taxonomy): domain Eukaryota; kingdom Viridiplantae; phylum Streptophyta; class Magnoliopsida; order Ericales; family Theaceae; genus Camellia; species Camellia japonica. The sequence goes on along the minus strand of JAPPVO010000032.1, from coordinate 82,555,132 downwards.
ACCACTGAAAAATCTCTGAAATTTAGTGGTTAAAAGGCTCACAAAAGTTGATTTGAAAGTGAGGAAAAATAGCACAAAAAGCTTAATAAACAAAAAGCAAGAAGGGTAGACAACCCCCTAACTCAAAAGGCTCAAACCACCATTTTTAGGTCACAAAAACAGAGTTTTTTACACTTCAAAAACAGCCTTGAAACAGTTGAAAAAGATAGGAAAACAAGTATGCACAATAAGCTAAAATAAGGTAAGTGCTCTACCTTTGAAGCAAAGCACAATTTAGGCACAAATCCAAGCTCAAACCTTCTTCCAAAGCTCGAACAAGACTCCAAGGGACCTCAGCTCAATGGTGGTTAAGTTTGATTAAGGGTTGGTGTGCAAAAGTGTGGAGGAACTAGGCAATCAAGCACAAAATATCAAGTGAGAGAGAGAAAGCTAGAGAGAGAGATATTTTTGGTCCAAAATCTTCTAACCCTCCAAAATGGGGGAGGAACCCCCCTATTTATAGAAAAACAAGTCTTGAGCTTGTGAACATCTCACCATACACGTGTATGAAGATGCAGCTCAGTGAGCAACAGCTGGCACAGCTAGCAACAAATATCTAGAAAATGAGACCAATGGCCGTCGGCCACCACTGGTAGCCGACAAGCACAAGCCATGGCCGACAGATCCTAGGGCTGGCCGACAGGTCACCCTTTCTTCCAGGCTAGAGGCAACAAGCTCTTGGTCCAAAAACATGCACAAAACAGATAAGGTTTAGAGGCTCAAAGACAAGACGTTCTGCCGAGGACTTCGGGTGCTCAAAACGAACACAAACAAGCACAATCATCGAGTGTACAAACGATGACGTCCAAGTCTTGAGGACGGTCAAAAATGGGGCATCTACACTCTCCACCAAAATTGGCAACTAAGATCGTAATACATCTTTGTGCCTCCCGGATGCACCGCAAGGCGTGAATGGTGAAACTCTCGGAGTACTTCCTCTTGGCAAGACTTCAGTACGAACAAATGGTCACAGTATCTCACACTCAGGTCGGGGTACACATTCTAGCCTCTCTTCACCTTTCCACTAGAGATCTTCTTTCGGAGGGATTCTACCTCAAGGTCACCCTTCTATGTTTCTATCACTCGGTTCACAAGTGTAGGTTGTGAAATTACAAAAAACAAGACTACAGACTCAACGAACTCGCCAAGATGCAAGTCGAACACCCCAATAACACCCAACGTCTCTCATTCCCGGATGGCAATACAAGCTACGCTGCTAATAGATTTTCTACTCAAAGCATCAGCCACAACATTGGCCTTTCCCGGATTGTAATGTAGCTCAAAGTCATAATCGTTTAAACTCCATCCACTTCCTCTGCCTCAGATTCAAGTCTTTCTGTGTAAACAGATATTTTAGATTCTTGTGATCAGAAAATACATCAAACTTCTCACCATACAGGAAATGTCTCCAAATCTTTAAGGCAAAGATTACCGCTGCTAACTCTAGGTCATAAGTAGGGTAGTTCGTCTCATGTGTTTTTAACTGTCGTGAGCCATAGGCTACTACCTTTTCCTCTTGCATCAGAACACAACCCAATCCTTCCCGTGAGGCATCACAATACACTGAATAGTCCAAAGACCTTTCCGGAATAATCAATACTGGAGCAGTGGTAAGTCTAACCTTAAGCTCTTAAAAAGACTTCTCACAAGTCTCACTCCACACAAACTTAATCCCTTTCCTCGTCAGTCTAGTCAGCGGTGAAGCTAGCCTAGAGAAATCTTTCGCAAATCTACGGTAATACCCGGCCAACCCCAAGAAACTACGGATCTCGAAAGCATTCTTAGGTGGGTCCCAATCTTCCACTGCCTCTGTCTTAGATGAATCTACAGTCACCCATTCCCCGGATACTACATGGCCTAAGAACTTAACTTTTCTCAGCCATAATTCACACTTCCAAAACTTAGCATATAGTTTGTGGGCTCTAAGTAACTCAAGTACTATTCGCAAGTGTTCCTCGTGCTCCTCCTCAGAGGGTGAGTAAATCAAGATGTCATCTACAAAAACGACCACAAAATGATCTAGGAACTCACAAAAGATCCAATTCATCAAGTCTATAAACACAGTTGGTGCATTGGTGAGCCCAAAGGGTATCACTAGAAACTCATAATGGTCATACCGCATACAAAATGTCGTCTTCGGGATATCCTCCTCCCTTACCCTCAACTAGTGATAACCCGATCTCAGGTCTATCTTAGAAAAACAACTAGACCCCTTCAACTGATTAAACAAATCATCTGTACGAGGCATTGGGTACTTGTTCTTGACAGTTACCCGATTCAACTTCCGATAATCTATACAAAGTCGCAAAACACTATCTTTCTTCTTGGCAAAAAGAGTCGGTGATCCCCACGGCGAAGTACTAGGGCGGATGAAACCCTTATCTAACAATTCTTGGAGTTGAATCTTCAACTCACTCAACTCAGCAGGTGCAAATCTATATGGTGCCATAGAAATCAGTGTTGTACCAGGCACTAAATCAATAGAGAACTCGATCTCTCGATGAGGTGATAAATTCGTAAAGTCATCTGAAAAAACATCCGGGTATTCACAAACTACCCTTGGCATCTCAACTCAGACTTCATCACACTCAATATTAAGGAAGTTAGCAAGAACGCAACTAAACTCACTCCGACCACACGGATCATATACCGGTGATAAGACTCTATCCATTCGGTCTCTCAAGAAGTAAAAGCAATCACCGCTCAGGGTACATACAGTAACCCTCTAATGGTGGCAATCTATGACAACTCGATAAGCAGACAACCAGTCCATAGCCAAAATGACGTCAAAGCCAGACATATCAATCAATACAAATGCAAATGGAAGTCGGCGACCGGCAACCTCTATGTCACAACCCCGACACCCCTGTTTCAAAATCACCTCACCACCGATAGGTGACTCTACACAGATAGGAGATGCTAACTGAGCTAACTCTAACCCCAAAATCGATGCAAATACAGACGAGATAAATGAATGGGATGCACCCATATCAATCAACACATTAGCAATTGAATTACAAAACAAGAAGGTACCTTTCACTACTGAAGGCGCTGGTACTAGATCTGGCGTGGTAACAACATACACATGCCCTGTCGGTCTCTACTCAACTTGCTCACCCCTCGGAGCATAAGCCTGATGCACTGACTGAGTCAAAGAGGCTCCCTAATTAGCCCTTGAGGCATGTGTTGATTGTGTTGGCTGGTGGCTCTATGTCTATCTCGAACCAGAAGCACCATGTATGCCAACCAACTGAGGGCAAAACCTCTTCAGGTGCCCCGCCTACCCACACTGGTAACAAGTGAGCGGTTGGCCTTTCCCCTAACTCTGGCTCTAAGGACGAGCCGATAACGATGTTGCTCGCTTCCCTCCTCCTCTATGTAGGCAGGCTGGAGACTTATGGCCCAACTAACCACATTTGTAATAAGTAAAATCTCCCTGACCACTTCTCCCTAAACCTGAACTCAGCACTGGGAAAGTGGACCTCGACTGAGCTCCTTGGGACTGCTGTGGGTTAGAACCCCTCTACCTCTTACTGTCTCCCTGCACATCCTAACTTCTTCTAGAGCCTCTCATCCTCTCTTCCTCCATCTCCATCACGATCTCCAGATGAGCCGCCGTCTCCACAAGGCGTCTGTAGTCCCTAATCATCAACCCAGCCACTTTAAACATGAGCCCGGTCCTCAACCTCTTCTCAAACTCCAGACAACGGTGCTCCTCAGTCTCTAACTCTAGTGCAAACCTAGAGAGGCTAATGAATGCGGCCTCAAACTCGGCCACTGGTGTGCTTAACTACTTGAGCTGAGAAAACCGATCCCTCAACTTCTCCCTAACAGTGGGAGGCAAGAACTTGTCCTGGAAGGCGTCAACGAAAGCCTCCCAAGTCACTTCAATGCGCCCACGTGCATATTTCCACCATTGACCTGCATCTCCCTTCAACTGGAAGGATGCCAAGGTCACCCTCAAACCCCCATCTTCGATGTCGAGCATCTCAAATATCTTCACCATTTGCTCTAGCCATTCATCCGCTTTAAGTGGCTCCTTGGTGTAGACACACCCTGGTTACTCTACGATATTCGCGCTTGCGAGGGGCGCAAATCTCGTTTTGTTCTGAGCTACTACAGTTCGGACTCAGTGTCACGATTCTGAATCTAATCTCACAAAGTGTAATGCAAGATCGATAAATCACCAAAGAGTCCAAATCCGGCAAATCATTTTGGAAAACTGATTTTTATAAAGAAGTGTCAAACATGGACTACTTTGCCAGATATAGAGTCGCCACCTAAATATTTTATTTTGGGGGAATTTAGGAAACCCTGACTCGTGCCTAAGGCCACGTGTCCGTCATCACCAAAGTTGCCTTGGCTCGGGAACTTGGGTACGAAAAGGGAAGGTCATGCAATGAGCACCCCCGTTCGCCCGATCAAAAGATCGGCCTTTACTAAGCATGATATTTTGTTTTTGAAAACACATGTGTTCTTATTTCGGTTAATTAGCTAATCTTACTATGTAATGCGCATAACACACAAGTATAGACTAGATCGCCTAATTTGGAACAAAACATTGCATGTTCGTTTGTTTGAAAACAGTTTGAAGTTTGCTACTCGCAAGTAGGCTAAATCACGGATTTTAATGAATTGTTCCAATTTAGGTAATCCAACCTTCACCCACAGGTATTCAGGCAGTTATATCAAATAAGCAATTAGCCTCATGGCAAGCATGCTTTCATGGTAACATTAACACACATGCAGTATGCTAAAGCGTAAACACTCACAGTGTACTCCGAGCCAAAACAAAGAACTAGTTAGAAATCATGCATGATCCTAGTTCATGTTAAGATAGCTAATGCAACACATGCAAAATGTAATTAAAATAGGCTTGGCTATTCTAAAATGGCATGTGAAATGCAGATTGATAACATGTTGTTTGAACACGTATTCAGGTAAGTGTATTGAAATACAATGCAGTTAGTATAATACGCCGAGCCCGGTGCATGCAAAACAGATAAATGAATGCACACATGTGAAACATAAGGTATGCTAATTGAAATATGCCCTAAAACTAACCATCGTAAGCGGTTAAGTAAAAGGGAGAAAGAAATGGGGGTTGGAAGACATGCATCACACACACGCACGCTTATTACAACAGTTGGCCCTCTCGACGGAGGGTCCGAATGATGAGCTAACTAGCTAATCTAAGCTAATTAAACTACTTATTACACAACGAAATTGAATAACTAGCTACAACTAATTATTACAACACAAATGGAATAGCTAAGCACATTAGCTAATTCAATACAAACCAAAGTGTAAACTAGCTAAGGAAAGTAGCTAAATAAAGCAGTAAAGCAAGGCCCTCAGAGGAAAGAATGCATGCATGCCCGGTCGCCTCGTTCGGAAATCCGTCGCGATGCCCTAACTTGCCTCTATTTGCAACTGCTCTCAGAAACTTGCACCAAGCTCCAGATAGCTTCTAACTGATGTTGGGGACCTGTAGGAGGGTGGCCGACCAGTTGTTGGTGTGGGAGACCACCTGCCGACCACTTTTTGTTGTTGCAGGATAGAAAAAGTGGTCGGCCAGCTAGTTTTTCTGGCTGGTCGACCAGTTGTTGCTGCATTTTTCCACTTTGCTACAACAGAGAGCAAGAAAGGGCATGGCAATGTATTTGCAAGGTATGTGTGCACAACCATCCTCCCTATCATTTCATAAGCTCAAGGGAGTGTGGTTCTCGACCCTCGGGCCACCAATCGCGCATTTCAATGCATGATGGCCGAGAGGCGAAGTTGCACAATTCAATATGAAAATGAATGCACACATAAACACATAAGGCCTAAAACTCTATCATGTATGATCAAGAGCGTCGGCGACCGAGAATTGAGGCACGTTTCATCACTTCAAGTATGAAACGTCCCTCGTTTCCCGTGTTTGGACTAACACCTATTCCAAACACAATGCAACACATAACATGGCATGCACAATGCTATGTAACATGGAGTATGCAAAAATGCAATGCAACACAAGCATGCAAATATGCAATACAACAAAACAACCTATCAAGGCTAATGGCATGCACAATGCTAAGAACAACATGGCATACTCAATGCAATGCAATGTGAGATGGTCAACTTAACAAAGCTAATGATATGCAAGCGATGCTAATGCATGCATACTTAATGCAAGACAACATAAGCATGCAACAATATGATACAATGCAATTAGCATACACAATGCAATGGACATGGCATACACAAATGTAATGAACACTATGGCATACTCAATGCAATGTAACCTAAGCATGCAAACAACATGGCATACACAATACAATGAATCAACATGCAAACAACATGGCATACTCAATGCGATGAACTACATGGCATACAATGCTATGTGATTATGGCATACACAATATGAACAAGAACATAGCATGCACAATGCAAACAACAACATAACATGCACAACGCGATGTAACATGACATACACAATGCTCAATGGACTTAAACCAAAATGGACAGACCTCAGCCATGCCCAAATCAGTGGCCATAACATCAAAATAAAGGCACAAAAGGCAAGGCATACGTGCACAATGCATTGGCCATTCAAGTAGGCCTAAGCGCACAACTCTCAAGAGTGCTCAAGGAGTGATAAACATGGAAGTGTGACAACACTAAATGCGCTGAAATAAGTTATGAAATGATGCCAAATCATTCAAACAAAGCAAGCATAGCATGCAAAGGTCCTTAAAGCATGAAGCTAGTAAAGAGGACTACAAAGGGGGCATGCAATACATGGAATAAGTGCATGAAACAACCATGGACAGAGCTTAATTAGGTCTAAACAAAGACCAAAACATGCTAAGATGGAGGCTCAAATACCTAGGCAAGATGGCATACATGCTAGGCCACAAACTAGGCAATAATGCACAACACTCAAAGGCACTTAAAGAGTGAATGAAGTGGGAACATGGCAATGCTAGATACTCTAAAATAACATGTTAAGTGATGCCAAATCATGTACACAACACAAATGAAGCATGCTATGGCGCCCAAAGCTTGAAGCTAGCATAGGCGCTTGTACTACAACTATGCAAAACATGAAGCATGTGATCAAGGCAACCCAAAACAGTCCTAGAACATGTTAAAATGAGTCTAAAACATGCATGGAAGGAAGCCAAAACAAGCTAGTATGAAGGGCATAAGGCATAATGCATACAAGGCAAATAAGGTGGATTACACTATACCTATTAAGACCAAGCATGAGATGACTTAACCAATAAAAATCAGAGTTATATCATGGCAAGATAACCCCAAAAGCACATTGAAATGATGGCTCGCAAGCTTAGGCATGAAGGCATACGCAATGGTTCATGTTAAGGCATAAAGGGGGGAACCCTCCAACGCATTGAATGAGTGATAAATGCAAGTGCATGAACATGAAACATGGACTGAAATCACATTACAAATGATGCCAAATCATTCAAATAGTCCAAGTAATGCATGCTAGTGGACTTGATGCACAAAGCTAACAAGCTAGAATGCATTATAGCTATACAAAGCATGGCATGCATGACCAAAATAATACAAATCAGAGCTAAAGCATGTTAAAACATGGACAAAAGCTTCTTAAAGTTAAGCCAAAAGCATGCTAGAATGACATGTTAAAGCATGATGCATGTTAGGCTATTTCAAGGAGTTGCACTACAAGTGCAAGGAGCATGCAAGGGGTGACCAAACCAAACCCTAAAAGAGGTATGACATGGTAAAACATCACCAAAAACATGCTGAAATGGACTCAAATCGAGCTAGAATGACATGCTACTTCATGAAGCATACAAAGCTAGTTTATAAGATTTACACTACAAGTATATTATGCATGCATGGAGTGACAAAACCAAGCAAAAACAGTGGTATGCCACAGCAAAATAACCCCAAATACAAGCTAAGATATGGCCAACATAAGCTTAACAAACATGTTCACACATGAGGCATATGAAGCAAGTATTCAAAACACAAGGAGAGGGGATGACCCTCTCCTATTTAGGACCTCAAAACCACCTTTCCACCACTGAAAATCCTCTAGATTTTAGTGGTAGAAAAGTCATGCAAAGGCTAGAACAAGAGCCAAAAGGGATGGCTCAAAACAAGGCCTAACAAGGCCTAAGAGGGGGTAGATCATCCCCAACCAAAAAGTGACCTTAAACAAACATATTAAGCATACAAAATCAAAACTTTTTTTAGTTTAGAGTTAAGCTTAAAACAATATGCAAGTGGGTCCAAAAGCTTAAGCAAAACAAAGGGTTTAAAGGGTTAAAGGCTCACCCTTGTAGACCAACTTCAAAATCACAACTCCAGTAGGTTTTTCAAGCTCAAACCAAACCAAAAACTTCAAAACCAGCTCCTAAGCACCTCAGCAACAAAATGATGGTGTTTGAGTGTGTGTTTGTGTGTTAAAGTAGGAAGAAATTACACTTTAAGGCACAAATACGAGACCAAGAGAGAGATATAGAGATATATGTGTATGTATATCTCAATGCACCAAATATGAACCTAAGGCATGAGGGAGGAGGTTCTCCTTTATAGAGAACCAATGCTCAAGCTTCTTGAAGAAGCTAAGGGTTCAAGGCCATCCCTCCATATACATACACGTGTATGGAGGATGGTTTCAGTGCCTTCCAGCTGTGCCAGCTGGAAGAAAATATCTCCAAAAAGGTGACAAAAAGCAGCCGACCACTTAAAGTGGTCGGCCGACCACTATAAGTGGTCTCCCAAAAATAAAAGTGGTCGGCCATGGTGGGAGAAGGTCAGTAGCATGAAAACAAGCAAATGGTGTGGTGGCCGACCACTTTTGATGGTCCAAAGACCAGGGAGACCAGTTGTCAGACCAGAAAATTGGCTGGCAGGAAGGAAAGTGGTTTGCAGGGAGAGAAACTGGTCTCCCACCCTTGTACTATCTTCCAAAGAAGGAAAACAAGGTTTTTACCAAAAACAAACGAAAACGGATGCCAGACGAAAGTTCGGGAGGCAAAGCGCACAGCCGAGAGCCTCGAAAACTAGCTGACAAGCACCAAAAGTGGTCTCCCAAACCACAGTGGCCCTCTAGGCCAAGGAAACAAGGTGTGGTTCAAAAACCACGCCAAACGGAGAACGTTAAGTGGTCCCGAGACAAGGCGCGCGGCCAAAGGCTCCGAAGACCAGAAACTAGTCTCCAAGCGGGAAAAGTGGTCTACGACCACGAAAAGTGGTCTATGACCACAAAAGAGTGGTCTACAAGACCTCTCCCCCTCCCCCCCAGGCAAGGAGAACAAGGCTTGGTCCACAAACCGAGCCAAAACACAAAGAGTTTAGAGGCCCGGAGGCAAGGCATTCAGTCAAAAACTCCGAAACCTCGAAACGAGCACAACATGCACTATCACCGAGCGCTCAATTGATGACGTCTAAGTCTTAAGGTCGGTCAAAAATGGGGTGTCTACACTTGGGATCACCTAAAAACTCATCTGGATTCGACCGGAAGAACTCCCGCTTCAGAAAAGATGGCCCTGCCTTAACTACTTGGGCTTGAACTTGATTCTTAACCGTAAGAATGTCCATGGATTCCCTCAGTGCTCTGGCCATTTCGCAAGCTAAGGCACCCATGGCCTATTGACCAACTGGTTCGACCACATTGGCCTGACCAACACCCTCATCCTGTGCCAAAATATCATCCGATATTGGCATCTCTTGCCGTCTAGGCCTACCACACCACGTCTACGTCCTGACATCCTAATGAAGGTAACAAAAGAGATTAGCACATTTACAAATGTACCGAAGCTAATTCACTCACGTCCTAATGCGGTAGACAACGGTAATTCACTCCACATAGGCAGGTAGTCACACAAACACATACAAATTTTGTTCCTAGATAATAACCATCCCACAGCGTTGCCAGAGTTCCAATTAGAAACAGCAGTGATCAAGTGCTCTTCTAATAGGACTTCTAGAAACCCGTAGACTCAATCAACATCCTAGAAATTAAATCTCATACCCATATAATCACATAAGCGTGTTATCATATAAGCACATATCGTTCATACTAAAGTCTCTAGCAAGTGAGACAAACCCATTGTTATACTAACCACTTCCCGCGTACCCAAAGTATTCAAACGCGATACGCTCTAATACCAAGTTGCCCCGAAGACTAATACAAAATGACATAAACTGAGTATTAGGCTTTCATTAATCAGAGTAAATTTACAAAAGGGACACATGCATTAAACATTAATAAGCTCTACCCTGAATCTATAACATGTGACACCAAACTAAATGATCAACTAAATAAATGCCCTACGGGCTTACAACTATCCAAGACAATGCTTGGTCACAACAAAATGAGTCAAAAGCTCAATACAAAAAAATCCTTAGGCTTGTGCAAAAATAAATACAAATAAACAATAGTGAGCTCTCAGCTCCAAAGTCCTCTCAAGCTAGGTCCTTGGCGAAGGCATGTCACCAGCACCTGAAAATGGTTTCCCAAGTAGAGTGAGCCAAAGCCTAGTAGAGACAATCTATCACAATATATAAATCTTAACAAAGATATAAGTAATATGCATGTGTTCTATATCCACTAACAAAATCTTTTACAACTCTTTTCCAAAACCATGTTTTACCAAACTTACATCTCAATTCATTCTATCCCAGTTCACTAGATATACCCACTTCATTTTATTGATCAAACAGAGAATGCATCTCACAGGTTTCCAACTGACATAATTATCATACAAATACATTCACTTACCATTTTACGGAAATTTCGTCTGCGGGTATCGACACCAATGTATACACGTGTGATTTTTGGGACTTTCATCTTGGACACATAGGCCAACTTAATTTAATGGAGTCCATCCCATTTCTCCTCCCAAACATGGAGTACATCCACTTTCTCCTCCCAAATACCATACATATACAGTGTATACACATCATAATCATATTCAATGATAACGATCCAGAGATTAGTTTCAATTCGCCTAATCCTCATGCAATTGCTACAACAATCATGGCTATCTTCCACCGATAGCCTAAACAAATATTTCTAAATAGATATACAATCTTTACAATAGATAAATTATCCAAAATTTTCCATAAGTACGAGGTAATACATATCTGGTTCCACCATTTACATAAACATCCATCCAATTTCATATTCCTAATACCAATTTCATTATTTATACAAAATAATTATTCAAGACATTTTAGGAAAAAAATCTCCTTTTTCTCAATCTCATCCCAAACACCAAAATCAATCACTTTAACACCACACAAGCTCATGACTACTTTCATATCCATTTCCAACACTTACATTCAAAAACCCTCTTTTGATTTTAACCCAAACCCTAGGTTTGTTCAAAAAAAACCTCAAATCCCAATGTTTCTTACATATCAACAAATATTTAAGTTAAAACTCATTGAAGAGTGTAAAAGGTCCCTACCTCAAAGTGAGAAGACGAGCAAAGCAAAGGAAAGACTTCAAAGACACTGAAACCCACTTTTGTTAGGTTGAAAAGAGAGCCCACGACGTGCTCTACCTTTTTAACAAAGGCACACATGTAGAGAGATCACTAGATCTAGGTGAAAATGTATAGAGAAGGGGAGTTTTAGAGAGAGAGTCCCGATCTAGGGTTTTTGAAAGAAAAGAGATGAAAAAGTGATAAAAAAGCGGGCTACTGCAAACTGATATACGCACAGTCCGCTCGAACACAAGAGTTGACGCTCGAGTGCGAGACACAATAAGTTATTTCGCTCAAACGCAATAATGGCCACTCGAGTGCAAAACACACACATCCAGTAGTTTTGTAGAGGATAGACCAATGCTCAAGCACAAGAAATGGCCGCTCGAGTGCCCACCCGCTCGAGCGTAGGAAACACCGTTCAAGCATAAAATACTTCCTCCCAATAGTTTTGCAGACCTGCAAAAGTACTGAAAGTTCACAAAGCCCGCTTGAGCGGAGAAGCAAAATTCTAGGCAACAAAGGTTTGAAAACTAAATAGCCAACCTGTTCCAAACACAACCACTACAACCCAAAAGTCAAACTTAAGGAGATACAAGGGAAATAAGCTATAAACAATAATGTGAAACCATCAAACCCGAGTCCGGGGTACAACAAGGGTTGGGTCAAAACCGGAATCGCTATATAAGCGGTCTTTATAAGCTCCCAATACTTTTGTAGGTCTGCAAAGATACTAGGAGATGGAATTCTTCGCTCAAGTGGTCATTCTTGCGTTCGAGCAGTGTTGGCTCGAGTGGTCAATCTTGAGCTCGATTGATGGTACTCTGTCTGTAAAACTTCTGGGAGTTGGTATTGTTTCCTCGAGCTGTCATTTTGTGCGCTCGAGTGGTCCAACTTTTTATGTCTAGTCGCTCAACCAACCATTCCTACGCTCAAGTGGTCTGCGCGTATCTCAGTCAATAAAGTCATCTTTTGGTTCACTTTTTCATTTCTCTCTCTCTCTCTCTCTAAACATTCTAAAAACCATAGATCTAGAGCTTCTCTTTCTAAAACTCTTATTCTCTCTACAAATACACCTAAATCCATTGATTTCTCCACCCGTGTCCCTTTGATAAAAAGGTAGAGCACTCTGAGAGCTTCCTTTTGATAGGAGCAAAGTTGGGTTTCAACGTTGTTGAAGTTTCTCCATTCCTTCTCTTGTCTTCTAAGCTTGAGACAGGAATTCTCCACACTTTCTTATGATTTTTAACTTAGTTATTTGTTATTTTCTAAGAATATTGTGATTTGGGAATTTTGGACAAATCTAGGGTTTTGGTTTAAAAAAATCAAAAATTGGTTTTTCAAATGGATTATTGGAAAAGACTGAGGAAATGTATTATCACTAAGAATATCAAATGTTGATTTTGTGATGATAAATGTAATTGGATAGATGTTGATGAGGATGGCCTAGTTGGATATGTATTATCACTCCTATCTTAAGATTTTCGGAAAGTTTATCTTTATGGAAATTATTTATCTGTTTACAGATATCTGTTTTGGGCTATCAGTGGAGGATAGCTATGATTGTTATAGAAATTGCATGAGAACTAAGAGAATTGAAACTATTTTCTCATCTATTTGCATTGGGCATTGTTGCATATTAACACATTGAAAATGTTTATTGTTTTGAGAGAAAAAAAAAAAGGATGAATACTTGGTAGATCTAGGTATGGGGTGTGGTTACAATGTTAAGTTGACCTGTGTGTCTTTGGTGAAAGACTAGAAACTCGTGTGGATAGGTGTCGAGCCTTCTAGTTAATACTGGTAAAATAGTAATGCTAAAGATACCAAATTTTTACCAAATGCCTCACATGGGGTGGGTCCCATATAAGTGTTGGGTCCATATCCATATGAGACATTTGGTAAAACATTTGGTAGAAATTTGGGGGCCTCTAGCATTTTCCTTGGCAAAAATGACAAATTTGTAGTATTTGTATAGTCTACTTGCAGACACGTACCTAGAGATTCACAAAGTTGTATTCACAGTCCTGTTTTCAACTATAAAGGAAATGATTTCTTGAATTGTGATATAGACTTGGCATTGCATGATTTTGAAAGGAGATACAAAATATTTTTGGCACGAGCATTGCATATGCATTCACCTTTTATCTTTGTTAAGATTCATAAACTGTGAGTATCTCTACTGGGCTTTGGCTCACTCTATATGAAAAACCATTTTTAGGTGCTGATGATATACCTCTGCCAAGGCAATAACTTGTGAGGACTTTGAGCAAGAGTTTCATTTTGTTTTCTTGTTGTAATTATTTTTGTAGAAACTTAGGGCTTTATCTGTATTGAGTTTGAAACTCACTTTTGTTGTAGCCAAGCATCGTCTTGGAAAATTGGAGCCATTAGGGCGTTATCTTATTTGTTTATGTTCATCCTATTTTCTTATCATGTAACATATGTGATAGATTCAAGGTTAGACTTGTGAATGTATATCTGTATATGTTACTCTTTTGTACAAGTAATTGGAAGTAATGGAGGATAATTATTTTACCATGTGTTGATATTTTATTAACATGATGTATAATTTTATTGTAATTATTTCAGGGCGTTATAACTTGGTATTGGAGCGTACCGGGTTTGAATACTTTGGGTATGTGGGAAGTGGTTCTTACCACAATGGGTTTATCCTGCTTGATAGAGATAATTGTATATATGGTATGCTATGTGATAACATGCTTATGTGACTAAATAGGTATGGAATTTAATTTCTAAGATGTTGATTAGGTCTACGGGTTTCTAAAAGTCCTATTAGAAAAGTACTTGATCACTGCTATTTCTAACTGGAACTCTAGCAGCGCCACAGGACAATCATTATCTAGAAAAGAAATTCGTATGCGTTTATGTGACTATGTGCTTATGTTGAGTGAATTACTTGTTGTCCATCGCATTAGGACGTGAGTGAACTAGTTTCGGCACATTTGTAAATGTGCTAATCTCTTTGTTACCTTCAATAGGATGTCAGAACATGGACGTGATGGTGGTAGGCATGGCAGACCTAGAAGGCATGAGGTGCCATTACCGAATGAAATTCTGGCACGGGAGGAAGGAGTTGGTCAGGCCAATGTGGCTAAACCAGTTGGTCAACAGGTCGCGGGCGCTTTGGCTCACGAAATGCCGGAGCTTTGCTAGAATCCATGGACATTCTCAGAGCTGAGAATCAAGTCCAGACCTATGCTATTGAGACAGGTCTGTATTTATTGAAGAGGGAGTTCTTCCAGTCGAATTTGGATGAGTTCTTAGAGGGTCCGAAGGAGCCACTGAAGGAAAATGAGTGGCTAGAGCAGATGGTGAAGACGTTCGAGATGCTTGGCATCGAGGACGACGGGTTGAGGGTGACCTTGGCATTTTTCCAGCTAAAACAAAATGCAGGTTAGTGGTGGAAGTACACGCGTGGGCGCATTGAGGTGACTTGGGAGGCCTTTGTCAACGCCTTCCAAGACAAGTTTTTACCTCCCACTGTTAGGGAGAAGTTGAGAGAGCAGTTTTCGAAACTCAAACAGTTGAACACACCGGTGCCGAATTTGAGGCTATCTTCACTAGTTTATCAAGGTTTGCACCAGAGCTCGTGGCGATGGAGGAATGCCGTTGCATCGAGTTTGAGAAGAGGCTGAGAACCGAGCTCTTGTTCAAAGTGGCCGCGTCAATGATTAAGGACTAGGAAATCGTGGTTCAAATGGAGGAAGAACAGATGAGGGGCTTCAAGAGGAGTCAAGAGGTTCAGGGAGAGACTCGGGACAGTAAGAGGCAGAGGGGTTCCACCTCACAGCAGTCCTAGGGAGTACAGTCTAGGTCCACTTTTCCTATATCGAGTTCTCTGTCAGGGAGAGGTAGTCAGGGAGGGATCACTTGGTTCAAGTGTAGCTAGTTGGGTCACAAGTCTCTAGTTTGCCCACAGAAGGGAGGGGGCAACAGTCTACATCGTTGATTCTCAGAGCTAGAGTAAGGGGAGAGGGCAACTACCTACTTATTATTATTGTGGACAATCAAGGCATGTGGAGAGGTTTTTCCCTCAGTCGGGTGGCACATCTGGTGCGTCTAGTCAAAAGTAAACACAGAGCCATCAACCTACACCTTCAGCTCAGGCCTAGAGGGCCAATCAAGAAGCCTCTTTGGTTCAATCAGTGTTTCAAACTTTTGCTTTAAGGGGTGAGTAGGTAAAGCAAAGACCTACAGGGCGCGTGTATGCTATTACCATGCCAGACTTAGTGTCAACGCCTTCGGTAGTCAGAGGTAACTTCTTGTTATGTAATTCTATTACCAATGTGTTGATTGATATGGGTGCATCGCATTCTTTTATCTCGTCTACATTTGCATCAACATTGGGGTTAAAAGTGGCTCAGTTAGCATCTCCACTCAGGGTAGAGTCACCTGTTGGTGGTGAGGTTGTGTTGGATCAAGGATGTCGGGGTTGTGAGATAGAGGTTGTCAGTCATCGACTTCCTTTTGCTTTTGTGTTGATTGATATGTCAAGTTTTGATGTTATATTGGGTATGGATTGGTTGTCATCCTGTCAGGCTATTATAGATTGTTACTGTCAGAGGGTTGCGGTATGTACCTCGAGTGGTGATTGTTTTTATTTCTTAGGAGATAGAGTTAATAAAGCCTTGTTGCCAGTGTGTGATCCGCATGTTCGGGGCGAGCTTAGTCTCCTTCTTGCTACATTCTTGGGTGTTGAGAGTGATACGGTCCTAGTTGAGTTGCCGAGGGTAGTTTGTGAATACCCAAACGTCTTTCCCAAGGATCTCACTAGTTTACCACCTCACTGTGAGATAGAGTTCTCTATTGATTTAGTACCTAGTACGACACCGATTTCTATGGCACCGTATAGGTTTTCATCCTCCAAGTTGAGTGAGTTGAAGATTTAACTCCAAGAATTGTTAGATAAGGGTTTTATCCGCCCTAGTACATCGCCTTAGGGAACACCGACTCTCTTTGTCAAGAAAAAGGATGGCGCATTGTGACTTTGTATTAATTATCAAAAGTTGAACTAGGTAACTGTTAAGAACAAGTACCCATTGCCTCGTATAGATGATTTGTTTGACCAGTTGAAGGGGTCTTGTTGTTTTTCCAAGATAGACTTGAGATCAGGCTATCACCAGTTGAGGGTAAGAGAGGAGGACATCCAAAAAACGGCATTCGTATGCAGTATGGCCATTATGAGTTCCTAATGATGCCATTTGAGTTAACCAATGCACAGCCTTGTTTATAGATTTGATGAATCAAATCTTTCGTGAGTTTTTAGATCGTTTTGTGGTTGTCTTTGTTGATGACATCTTGATTTACTCACCCTCTAAGGAGGAACACAAGGAACACTTGCAGATTGTACTTGAGTTGCTTAGAGCCCACAAGTTGTATGCTAAGTTCAAGAAGTATGAGTTCTGGTTGAAAGAAGTTAAGTTATTAGGCTATGTGGTATCTGGGGAAGAGGTAACTATAGACTCTTCTAAGATAGAAGCAGTGCAAGATTGGGAACAACCTAAGAATGCCTTTGAAATTCATAGTTTCTTGGGATTCGCCGGGTATTACCATCAGTTTGTGAAGGATTTCTCTAGATTAGCCTCACCTTTGACTAGACTAACGAGGAAGGAAATCAAGTTTGTGTGGAGTAAGACCTGTGAGAAGTCGTTCCAAAAACTTAAGGTTAGACTTACCACTACTCTAGTGTTAATTATTCCAGAAAGGGGTTTGGGTTATTCTGTGTATTGTAACGCATCTCGGGAAGGTTTGGGATGTGTCTTGATGCACAAGAAGAAGGTAGTAACTTATGGCTCAGGCCAGTTGAAAACACACAAGAGAAACTATCCTACTCATGATCTAGAGCTAGCAGTAGTGATATTTGCCTTGAAGATTTTAAGGCATTACCTGTATGGTGAGAAGTTTGAGGTATTCTCCGATCACAAGAGTTTGAAGTACCTGTTTTCACAAAAAGATTTGAATTTGAGGCAAAGGAGATGGATGAAGTTTATGGAGGACTATGATTTTGAATTGCACTATCATTCATGGAAGGCCAATGTAGTGGCTGGGGCATTGAGTAGGAAATCCTTTAGTAGTATAACTAGTATTGCCATCCGAGAATGGGAGATGTTGGGTGCCATTGGTGAGTTTGACTTGCATCTTGGCAAGTCCGTTAAGTCAGCTGCTTTGTTTACTACAGTTGCACAACCTACACTTGTGAGCTAAGTTGTAGAAGCACAAAGGGGTGATCATGAGGTAGAAACCCTCCAGGGAAAGATCTCTAATGGGAAGGTAGAGAAAGGCTTGAATTTGTATTCTGACTTGAGTATTAGATACCTTGGCCGTCTTTTCGTACCGGAGTCTTGTCGAGAGGAGGTACTCCGTAAGTTTCACTATTCACGTCTTACGGTACATCCGAGAGGCACAAAGATGTATCACGACCTTAGTCACCAGTTTTGGTAAAAGGGGATGAAGAAGGATGTAGCCATGTTTATATCGAGGTGTTTTACTTGTCAACAAGTGAAGGCCGAACATCAGAGGCTAGCGGGTTTGTTACAACCCTTGCCTATAGTTAAGTGGAAATGGGAGCATGTCACGATGGATTTTGTTGTGGGTCTTTCGAGAACTTAATGGGATAATGATGCCATTTGGGTGATAGTTGATCAGTTAACTAAGTCAGCGCACTTTGTACCTATGCACTTTATCCCTATGACCATTGTTTCGGATAGAGATCCGCATTTCATGGCTCGGTTGTGGTAGAGCCTACAGAATGCTTTGGACACTAGATTGACTTTTAGTATCGCCTATCATCCTTAAATTGACGGGCAGTTAGAGCGTACTATTCAGATTCTAGAGGATATGCTTTGGGATTGTGTTCTTGACTTTAAGGGGTCGTGGGAGAGGGACTTACCTTTAGTGGAGTTTGCCTATAATAATAGCTTCCAATCGAGTATTGGCATGACACCATTTGAGGTCTTGTATGGCCGGCCGTATAGATCTCCTGTGTGTTGAGCCGAGGTGAGTGATGCACCTATGATAGGTCTAGAGTTGGTCTGGGAAATGACAAAAAAGGTTGCACTTATCCGTAAGCGGTTGGTTCTACAGAGTTGTCAAAAGAGCTATGCCAACCGTAAAAAGAGACCGTTATCCTTTGAGGTTGAAGATCACGTCTTCTTGAAGACATCACATAGACGGGGTTTGATGAGGTTTGGGAAGGGTGGAAAGTTGTCTCATGGATTTATTAGGCCTTTTGAGATCCTAGAGCGGATTGGGGAGGTAGCTTATCGTTTGGCCTTGCCACCATAGCTTTCTGAGGTTCATGACGTGTTTTACATCTGTATGCTGCGGAAGTATGAACCAGATCCATCACATGTGTTGGATTGGATCGAGTTAGAGGTAGATGAGGATGTCTCGTATGAAGAGAGGCTGGTGAGAGTCCTAGATATATGGGACCAAGTCTTGCAAGGCAAGACAATTCCATTGGCAAAGGTGTTGTAGAGACACCACAGGGTTGAGGATGCGACTTGGGAACGTGAGGCGAAAGTCCGTGAGAAGTATCTGGACCTATTTGTTGATGTTTGAACTTGTATTGAAAATCTTATCTTGCTGATTTAATATAAACATTATATATGTTTTGGAAATGTGAATTGTACATTCAGTAACGAGCATGTGTTTATCATGGTATGAGAATGAATGACCGGTGTATGGGTCATGGTAATGACTTTGATTAACTATCATTGTTGTAATTGGTTTGAACATGATTTTGTTGTTGATTTAAAATTTCGGGGACGAAATCCCTTAAGGGGGGAGGTTATAACAATTCTGGTTTAGACCCGACCCATTGATATTCTGGATCCGGGTTTCATTATCTTATATGGTTATTCATGCTTTATTTCTCCTTATTCTTCATACAGTTTGGTTATTGAAGTTTCTTGATTGCATTTGGAACAGGTTGGTAGCTTGTTTTTAAAAATGGTTGTTGCCTAGAATTTTGCCTCTTTGCTTGAGTAGTGATTCCTGCGCTCGAGCGGTCTTTGTGAGCTCCTAGTAGTTTTGCAGGTCTGCAGAGATACTGGGAGATGGTATTTTTCACTCGAGCGGTCTTTTTTTCTCTCTAGCGGTGTTGGCTTAAGCGGTCTTTCTTGAGCTCGAATAATGGTCCTCTGTATGTAAAACTTCTGAGAGCTGGTATTCTTCGCTTGAGCGATCATTTTGTGCGCTCGAGCAGTCCCATTTTTTGTGTCTGGTTGCTCGAATGACCATTCCTACGCTCGAGCGGTCTGTACGTATATCAGTCCATAAAATCACCTTTTTGGCTCACTTTTTCATTTCCCTCTCTCTCTCTAAACATTCTAAAAACCCTAGATCTAGAGCTTCTCTCTCTAAAACTCTCATTGTCTCTACAAATACACCTAGATCCATTGATTTCTTCACCCATGTCCCCTTGATAAAAAGGTAGAGCACTCCGAGAGCTTCTTTTTTATTGGAACAAAGTTGGGTTTCGACGCTGTTGAAGTTTTTCCATTCCTTCTCTTGTCGTCTAAGCTTGAGGTAGGGATTCTCCGCACTTTCTTATGATTTTTAACTTAGTTATTTGTTATTTTTTAAGAATATTGTGATTTGGGGATTTTGGACAAATTAAGGATTTTGGGTTAAAAAAATCAAAAGATGGGTTTTTCAAATGGATTGTTGGAAAAGATTAAGGAAATGTATTTATTATTGAGTTATGATGAAATGATGGACTTTTATCTTTGAAATTAATTTATAAAGAAAAGGGAATTTTTCCCTAAGAATATCAAATGTTGATTTTGTAATGATAAATGGAATTGGTTTGATGTTGATGAGGATGGCGGTGTTGGATATGTATTATCACTTCCATCTTAAGATTTTTGGAAAGTTTATTTTTGTGGGAATTATTTATCTATTTAGAGATATTTATTTTGAGCTATCGGTGGAGGATAACTATGATTGTTGTAGAAATTGCATGAGAACTAGGAGAATTGAAACTATTTTCTCATCCATTTACATTGGGCATTGTTGCATATTAACACATTGAAAATGTTTATTGTTTTGAGAAAAAAAAAAGGTGAATACTTGGTGAATCTAGATATGAGGTGTGGTTACAATGTTAAGTTGACCTGTGTATCCTTGGTGAAAGACCAAAAACCCGTGCAGATAGGTGTCGAGCCTTCCGGTTAATACCAGTAAAATAATAATGCTAAAGATACTAAAATTTTTACCAAATATTTTACCAAATGTCTCACATGGGGTGGGTTCCACATAAGTGTGGGGTCCACATCCATATGAGATATTTGGTAAAACATTTGGTTGAAATTTGCGGGCCTCTAGCATTTTCTCTAGCAAAAATGACAAATTGGTAATATTTGTATAGCCTATTTGCAGACACGTACCTAGAGATTCACAGAGTTGTATTCACAGTCTTGTTTTCTACTATAAAGGAAATGATTTCTTGAATTGTGATATAGACTTGGCATTGCATGGTTTCGAAAGGAGATATAAAATGTTTTCGATACGAGCATTGCATATGCATTCACCTTATGTATTTGTTAAGATTCATAAACTATGTTAGAGTATCTCTACTGAGTTTTGGCTCACCTTATGTAAAAAATCATTTTCAGGTGCTGATCATATACCTATGCCAAGACAATAGCTTAGGAGGACTTGGAGCAAGAGCTTCATTTTGTTTATTTGTTGTAATTATTTTTATACAAGCCTAGGGTTTTATCTGTATTGAGTTTAAAACTCATTTTTATTGTAACCTAGCATCGTCTTGGAAAATTAGAGCCATTAGGACGTTATCTTATTTGTTTATGTTTATCCTATTTCCTTATCATGCAACATACGTTATAGATTCAGGGTTAGACTTGTGAATGTATATCTGCATATGTTACTCTTTTGTACAAGTCATTGGAAGTAATGGAGGATAATTATTTTACCATGTGTTGATATTTAATTAACACGTTGTATGGTTTTATTGTAATTATTTCGGGACGTTACAATATAATATATATCATATATAATTTATGATTTAAATTAATGTTAGTTACAAATTATTATGGTGTTTGGTTATAGGCCATTATGGTGGTAGAGCTAACAAATTATAAAATTAAAATTAGTTACATCTCATTCCAATATTTGATTAAGTTTCAAAGTGGTATTCTATATGACTTATTATTTGGTTATGGCCAAAATGACCTTTAATTGTGGCTTTAATTAGTGTTAATTACGACCCAATGTGATTATAATAAATGTAAAAAGTACTTGTCTATTAATTTTTTTTTTATCTTATTATTTGTATAAAATGTAACAAAATTTTATAATCTTGTTTTCATATTTTTTGTTTTGTAAATGTCTATTGACTGAAAATATTATATGCAAATTTAAAAATGATATTTAATTTGTATATTTATAAAAATAAATATTTTAATACAACATATGTGCAAAATTTTTGTAATAATGTGATAATCGTTTGGCCCCCTCTTATCAAAATTCATGTGTCCACTAGGGGTGGGCGCGGGTCGGTTGCGGCCACGGAACTTCCAATTCGCCATCCGTCCGCCAGATTGGCGAATTGAAGAAAATCAATCCGCATCCGTCCGCCAATCCGGCGGATGTGGATTGAGCGGATTGGCGGTTTGGCGGATGGATGCGAATCGGTTTGGCGGTTTAAAATTTTATAAATTTTCAACATAATTCAACTTGTGCACTTTCTCAAAAAAAAGAAAAAAAAGAAGAAAGTATTACAGTCAATGACTTAAAAAAAGTATTATAATCACTGTATGCCTTATCTAAAGAAAGAAAGTTTGAAACTTTAGAATATCACGATCACTGCATGCCTCATCCACATATTACAATCGCAGCATGATTCATCCACATAAAGTATTACAATCTGTGATTATTAAAATATAATAATAATTCAAACCACCAAAACCATGAAGAGAGCAGTAGTAGAGATTGTATGTCTCTATATTGTTACATCTACATATGTTTTTGAAAACAAAAACCAACCAGCATATATCATATTTTCTATTTATTATTTTTAGAGCTAGATTTAAAAACCAAAAAATATAGATAAATAATATGTTTATTTTTTTCAATTCAAAAAATATATTCAAGTTGAAAACTTTTTTTCAACAGAATATTTAAACTCTTTTTCAATTGAAAACACAAACATAATATTTAAACAAATTGAAAATACAAAATCTTATAAATTACTAGGGGTGCTGGCGATTTGGCGGTTTGGCGGTTCGGTTGCGGCCAAAGAAATCTCAAATCCGCCATCCGTCCGCCAAATTGGCAGATTGGAGAAAATCAATCCGCAACCGTCCGCTCGTCATCACGCATCCGTCCAAAATGCGGCGGATCGGTTCGGTTCGGTCGGTTTTGGCGGATCGATATATCCGCTGCTCACCCCTAGTGTCCACCTCTAATTAATGCCACCCTCTTAAAAAAAAAAAAAAAAAGGTAATTTATACTAATATTTTTTGAATTTAAAAAAAAATTACTATAAATTTAATAGTTTTAACATAATCAAATTGACCTCATTTTTAGCAAAGTTAAATGGACCAAAACTAATCAAGATGGTGCGGAATCACAAAAATAAACAATGTAGAATATATATTTTCATGTAAAAGATATGACAATATTATTTTTTTATCTATGTAACTAACAAATTATTGATGAAAATAGAACTAAGTGTTATATGAATTAAAACCTCAAAAGAACTTAATATAATTATGCCAAAATTGTGTGACTTACTATATTGTTTTTAAGGGTTTGGTTTCTCTCAAATTGTTATCTCAACTTGAGAGAGCGTTTAGGCTTATTAGACCCATTTTAGAACCGATTTTGGTGATTTGAACTGTTCACTTTTTAGGATTTATTAAGAAGAATATTCATGCAAAAAATAAGATGATTGGACATTGGTAACTATATTTTGAATCATATTTGTTTTAAAAAAAATAGACGGCAAATACAATTTTAAGAATAGCCATCCATTTTTTGTAATACAAATTTGATTCAAATATATAACTATCGATATCCGAACATCTTAATTTTTTGCATGAATATTCTACTCAGCGAGTTTTTAAAGGGGAACAATTCAGATTATCGAAATTAGTCTAAAAATGAGCCTACCGAATCCAAACGTTCTCTCAAGTTGAGATGACCAACATGATAGAAACTCAACCATTTTTTAAATTTCAAAAGAGATTCATATAATTTATCTTAAAAAAATGTTATGCATAAATGCTAAAAACCAACCATCCCTTTTCTTTCTCATTAAATGAAAATCTTTTAAACAAATCCTAATTTTATGAAACTAATCACCAAAATAGTAATGATTGCATCAATTACTGTATTAACTATTAAGTGTAAGGGTAAATTATACTAACCTCTCATGAGATTTAGAGAAATTACAAGTCCTACAATTTTGATATAATTATATTGAGTTTTTGTAAAGTTTTAATTCATATTATACTTAACTCTATTTTTATTAATAAATTGTTGGTCATATCAATAGAAAAATGATATTACCATTTTTTTATATTTAAATACATATTTTTTTCTTATTTTGTTTTTGTGTTTTCACATATTTTGCACTTGTTTTGATCTCTTTAATCTTATTAAAAGAGGAATCAGTGTAATTATACCAAAACTATGGGGCTTCTTGTATTTTCTCTAAATTTCAAGAGAAATTAGTATAATTTGGCCTCAGGTAGTGTTTGGTTCACTAGAATTAAATAAAATGGAATGATCATTCCATCAAAATGTTCATTCCCATATTTGGTTGACTAAAAAAATAATGATAAAATGTATTATAAATGAAATCATCATTCATCATTTTAAAAGAATGATCATTTTATATGAGAGTTTAAGGAATGATCATTCTATTCTATTCCAACTTATTCTAATTAACCAAATAGAACATTACAATAATAATTATATAAAGATGTTAAAATATGGATAATTTGAATTAAGATATGGATTCTTCAACTTCTAAATTTTTGGGTTATTATATTATTTTAATTACATCAAAATTATAGAGAGTATCATAATTTTGTTAAAACTTTATTAAGTTCAATGTGATTTACTCAATTAGAGAACAAATTAAACTTACTTTCCTGAGGACTTCTCATGTGATCTCAACAATTATATTAAACTCTCTTACTTTTGAAACTATTATTAGAAATCTCTCTCTGTTACCCTCTATTAGGTTATTTAACAAAATTTGCTGATATCACGTTGATGACATAGGTTATAATACCAAAAATGACAAAATTACCCATCAATTACCTTATCTATTCAAATGAGAAATTTTACTCATCTCTTCTAAGATTTTGCATATATATTATCAAAGACCTATACATATTTTAGCATTATTTATTAAAAATTTTAAATTTTATGCAATATTAAATAAAATTCTTAAATTGTTAAGACATTATTAAATCATATAAAGGAAAAAAAAAAAAAAAACCCTTAATTTTCATTGATAAAATACTTAAAAACGAACAATCTCTCTTCAATTAATGTTACTAGCATCCTAATAGTTTAATATAAGATTTGTTTCACACTACATAAATAACGTAAAAGTTATCATTTTAACTAATGCATTTATTATTAGAATTTTTTTAAGTTAAAATAAATGGATTTATTTTTTTCTCGACAATTTGCATTACTTATTTATTCAAATTTTAAAAAACAGCACTATTACATCCACCGAATTGTGCTCCGCCCGAATTGTCCGAATGAATATCTTACGTGTAAGATATTCACTTTTACCTGAATGCATTACTTACATTCGGGCAATTCAAGCGGGCGAAATTCGGTGGATCAAACATTATTCTTTAAAAAATAATTATTTTATCTTTTCTCAATCATATATTACTCTCAAAATTTAATTTTTATCTTTGAGTCATTAAACTTCTAGTCGATGCATATTTTTAAAAAAAAAATGCATGTTAATATTTCTTACACGATTAAAAAATTAAAAATAAATACATAAGTAAAAAAAAATTTAATCGCCTCACAATAAATTAAAATTGATTTATAGAGAATGAAGGATCAAGAAATCATTTGAGAATAATAAAACAATTAATCTTTACTTGTCATTTCTTACACCTAAAATTAAAATTAATCTTTATTTAAATGGAGAAATTATTTGAAAATAATAAAATACTCAATTAATTTGTTAGGTATGATACTTAAAACCTATTTCTTCATCTTTATTTATCTCATTTAAACTAGGGTAAATTACACTGACACCCCTTGAGATTTGGATTTAATATTGATTCCTCTCTCATGTTTTAACAATTACAATCTGCTCCCCATGGTTTAAAGTCAACTTACAAATCACCCATCCTATTAGTTTACTCTTAAATAAAGGGTAAACTATTCTTACATCTTCTGAGGTTTGAGTTTAATACATATCATCCTCTAACGTTTGGAAAATTACACTAACCTCCTGTCATTGTAATTATGTAGAAGGAATGAAGACATTGAACTCATGCACTCTCTCTTTTCTTGTTTTGCTTTACTTCTTCTTTTTTTTTCTTTTTTTTCTTTTCCTTTGTTTTACTTTTTTTTTTTCAATGTAATTTCCTCTATTTTTATACTAAAAGTTGTTGCCTTTTATATAAGTAGAAGGGTTTGTGAAATGAGACTATTAACCACAGTGGTGGGAATGTAATTTCAAGAACGTCAATAGGTGGAATGCAATTAGACCAAACCTCAGAGGGTGTCAATGTAATTTACCCTTAAATAAATTACCAGCTTTTGTTGATTAATCTTTTTTAAATACCAATTTTATCCTCATTTGTTTCTCTCTCTTATTGTATTTTCTTATCCTCTTCTTATAAGCATCTGACACATATTGACCATTTCAAGAACCACCTAATTACATATATTAATGCAACCAACAAAACAGCTAACCCTACGTTTGAGATGTGAGTTGGTTTTTTAGTTTTTTGGTTTTTTGGTTATTTTAATCTAGGATTAAAAAATCTTGTTTTATAGCAATCACGGTTTTGACCCGATCCTTGTCGTTTCCCGGTCTCGAGTTTCATGATTCTATATTGTTGTTGTTGTCTCTTTTTCCCTTATTCCTTATTGAAATTGAGTTTTGGAGTGCCTTGGTTGTGTTTGGGACAAGTTGGTTGCTAGTTGGTTCAAATTGTTGTTGTCCAGTTTTTGGCCTCTTCGCTCGAGCAAAGCTTCTTGCACTCGAGCGAGCTTTGTGAGCTCCCAGTACTTTTGCAAGCCTGCAAATATACTAGGAGGGTATTGTTCTTCACTCGAGCGAAGACTCTTGCGCTCGAGCGATGGTCTTCTGTTTGTAAAAATTTTAGGAGGGTGTATTCTGCGCTCGAGCGCAAGCGAGGTGACTTATTTGTGTCTGGTCGCTCGAGCGACAACTCTTGCGCTTGAGTAAGCTACGCGTATATCAATTCGTAGCAACACCTTTTTACTTCACTTTTTCATACCTTTTGTTCCAAAAACCCTAGATCGGGACCTCATTTCTCTAAAACTCCCTCTCTCTACATTTTTCACCTAGATCTAGTCGGTTCTCTACCTATGTCCCTTTGTTAAAAAGGTAGTACGTTTCAAGAGTTTCATTTTGATCCGATTAAAGCTTGGTTTCGGCATTCTTAAAGCTCCTCCATCTCTTCCTTTGGTCTTTTAAGCTTGAGGTATGGATTTTCTATACTTTCATATGTATTTTAACTTAGTTATGAGTTGTTGTGTAACAATGGAGGAATTTGGGTGTACTATGAACAAACCTAGGGTTTGGGTATTAAATCAAAAATGGGGGTTTCTAAGTGAATGGTTTATGAATGGTTATGGGGTTGAATGTGACATTATATTGTGACAAAATAGTTGATTTTGGCATTTGGGTTGATATATTGGAAAGAGGGAGTTTGCCCCCTAAAATGCTTCAAATATTTATTTCGTATAAATAAATAGAATTGGTATTGAAAATATGAAATTGAATGGATGTTGACATAAATGGTGAAGAAGAATATGTATTATCACTCACCTATGAAATTTTGAATAAATTATCTGTCTTGAGATTAAATATTTATTTAGAAATACTTGTATTGGGCTGTTGGTGGAGGATGGCTATGATTATTGTAGAAATTGCATGGGGATTAGGTGAATTGAAACTAATCTCTTGTTGGTTGTCATTGAATGTGACTGTGTTTTAAATACATTATATATGTATGATGTTTAGGATGAGAAAGGGGATGTACTCCATGTTTGGGAGGAGAAAATGGATGGACTCCATTGAATTAAGTTGGCCTGTGTGTCCAGGGTGAAAATCCCGAAATCGCGTATACATGGGTCCCGATTCCCGCAGACGAAATTTTCGTAAAATGGAAAATTAAAGTGTTTGTGTGATTGTTGTGTTGATTAGAGAACCATTGAGTTATAGTCTCAGTTGGGTGTTTGGAAAATAATGAAATTGGATCTTGACTTGAGATGAAATGAATTGATTTAAATTGAATTGAAGAACAATGCATTGAGATATAAAATTTGATAGTTTATGATCTTGTGGAATATGAATGACTTGTCACAGGCATTGTATATGTACATTGCACTTATAACTTTGTTAAGACTCATATATTGTGATAAATTATTTCTACTGAGTTTTGGCTTACCCTACTTGGGAAAAACCATTTTCAAATGTTGGTGACATACCTCCGCCAAGGCAATAGCTTAGGAGGAAAAAGGACTGAAGGCTTCTCTTTTTGTATCGTGCTAATTGTTTTAAATTCTAGCCAAGGGCTTTTTATGTATTAGATTTGTATCCATTTTGTTATAACCAAGCACGGCCTTGGAAAGATGTAAGCCATTAGGTCATGTGAGTACCTGTTGACTTTTATTTCTTTATCACTTGTAACACATGATGTAGATTTAGGATGAGCCATTTATGAATGTATATCGCATGTGTCATCTTTTGTATACGGACTCTGATGAATGAAACTATATTGCATCTATTATTCTTCCGCTTATGAGTTGGGATTTGTCGTATTTATTTTGGGCATTTCAACTTGGTATTAGAGCATACCGGGTTTGAATACTTTGGATACGTGAGAAGTAGTTATTACTACAATGGGTTTATCTCGCTTGATAGAGACATTAGTAGGTGTGGTATACTATGTGATGACATGCTTATGTGATTATATGGGTATGTGATTTAGTTTCTAAGATATTGATTGAGTCTACGAGTTCCTGGAAGTCCTATTAGAAGAGCACTTGATCACTGTTGTTTCTAATTGGAACTTTGGCAACGCCGTGGGACGGTCATTATCTAGGAATGAAATTCGTATGTGTTTATGTGACTACGTGCTTATGTGGAGTGAATTACCGTTGTCTACCGCATTAGGACGTATGTGAATTAGCTTTGGCACACTTATAAATGTGCTAATCTCTTTTGTTACCTTCATTAGGATATCAGGACGTGGACATGGTGGTAGGTGTGGTAGGCCGAGACGGCAGGAGATTCTGATATCGGATAATATTCCGGCACAGGAGGAAGGTGTTGGTCAGGCCAATGTGGCCGAACCAGTTGGTCAACAAGCCATGGGCACCTTAGCCCGTGAAATGGCCGGAGCATTGATAGAATCCATGGACCTTCTTAGGGCTGAGAATCAAGTCCAGGCCCAAGTAGATGAGGCAGGACCATCTTTTCTGAAGCGGAAGTTCTTCTAATCGAACCCGGATGAGTTTTTGGGTGATCCCAAGGAGCCACTGAAAGTGAATGAGTGGCAAGAGTAGATGGTGAAGACATTTGAGATGCTCAGCATCGAAGATGGGGGTTTGAGGGTGACCTTGGCATCCTTCCAACTGAAGGAAGATACAGGTCAACGGTGGAAGTATCCGCGTGGGCGCAATGGAGCGATTTCGGAGGCTTCCAAGACAAGTTTCTACATCCCACAGTTAAGGAGAAGTTAAGAGACCAGTTTTCCAAGCTGGTGCAGTTGAACACACCAGTGGCCGAGTTTGAGGCCATATTTACTAGCCTCTCTAAGTTTGCACCAGAGTTAGTGGCGACCGAGGAGCGTCGTTGTTTGGAATTTGACAAGAGGTTGAGGATCGGGCTTATGTTCAAAGTGACCGGGTCGATGATTAGGGATTATAGATGCCTCATGGAGGCAGCTGCTCATTTGGAGACCGTAATGCAGATGGAGGAGGAGAGGATGAGGGGCTCTAGGAGAAGTCAAGATGTTCAGGGGGACAATAAGAGACAGAGGGGTCCTGTCTCACAGCAGTCCCAAGGAGCATAACCGAGGTCTACCTTTCCAGTGCTGAGTTCGGGTTCTAAGAGAGATGGTCAAGGAGATTTTACCTGTTACAAGTGTGGTCAGTTGGGCCACAAATCTCCAGCTTGCCCGCAGAAAGAAGGAGGCAACGGTCTGCATCGTCTTCGGCTCGTTCTCAAAGCCAGAGTTAGGAGAGAGGGAAACCGCTCACTTGTTATCAATATGGGCAGGCAGGGCATATGAAGAGATTTTGCCCTCAGTTAGGTGGCACACCTGGTGCATCTGGCTCAAGACAGACACGGAGCCACCAGCTGGCACAGTTAGCACAGGCCTCGAGGGCTAATCAGAGAGCCTCTTCGGCTCAATCAGTGCATCAGGCTTATGCTCCGAGGGGTGAGCAGGTTGAGCAGAGGCCTACAGAGCATGTGTATGCTGTTACCACACCGGATCTAGTACTAGCGCCTTCGATAGTGAGAGGTACCATCTTGTTTTGTAATTTAGTTGCCAATGTGTTTATTGATATGGGTGCATCCCACTCATTTATCTAGTCCGCATTTGCATCAGTTTTGGGGTTAGAGTTGGCTCAGTTAGCATCTCCTCTCTGTGTAGAGGCACCTATTGGTGGTAAGATTATTTTGAAGGAAAGGTATAGGGGTTGCAACATAGAGGTTGCCGGTCGTCGACTTCCTTTTGCATTTGTGTTGATTGATATGTCTAGCTTTGATGTTATTTTGGATATGGACTGGTTGTCTTCTTATCGGGTTGTCATAGATTGCTACCGTTAGAAGGTTACTATATGTACTTTGAGCGGTGATTGCTTCTACTTTTTGTGGGACCAGGTGGATAGAGTCTTATCACCGGTGTATGATCTGCGTGGGCAGAGTGAGCTTAGTTGCCTTCTTGCCAACTTCTTGAGTAATAAGTGTGATGAAGTCCGAGTTGAGTTGCCAAGCGTAGTTTGTGAATACCCGAATGTTTTTCCGGATGATCTTACCAGTTTACCACCTCATCGGGAGATCAAGTTCTCTATTGATTTAGTGTCTGGCATGACACCAATTTCTATGGCACCATATAGATTTACACTTGCCAAGTTGAGTGAGTTGAAGGTTCAACTCCCAGAATTGTTAGATAAGGGTTTCATCCGCCCTAGTATTTCCCCTTGGGAAGCACCGGCTCTTTTTGCCAAAAAGAAAGATGGCGCATTGCGACTTTGTATAGATTACCAGAAGTTGAACCGAGTAATTGTTTAGAACAAGTACCCAATGCTTCGTATAGATGATTTGTTTGATCAATTGAAGGGGTCTTGTTGCTTCTCTAAGATAGACTTGAGATCGGGCTATCATTAGTTGAGAGTAAGGGAGGAGGATATTCCGAAGACGGCATTCTGTACGTGGTATGGCCATTATGAGTTCCTAGTAATGCCCTTTGGGCTCACCAATGCACCAGCTGTGTTTATGGACTTGATGAACCGGATCTTCCGTGAGTTCCTGAACCGCTTTGTAGTTGTCTTTGTGGACGACATCTTGATTTACTCACCCTCTGAGGAGGAGCACAAAGAACATTTGCGGGTACTACTTAAGTTGCTTAGAGCCCACAAACTGTATGCTAAGTTTGGGAAGTGTAAATTCTGGCTGAGAGAAGTTAAGTTCTTAGGCCATGTAGTATCTGGGAAAGGGGTGACTGTAGATTCATCCAAGATAGAGACAGTACAAGATTGGGAGCAACCTAAGAATGCTTTTGAGATTCGTAGTTTCTTAGGGTTGATCGGGTCGATTTGTGAAGGATTTCTCTAGATTAGCCTACTCGTTAACTAGACTGACGAGAAAATGAGTTAAGTTTGTGTGGAATGAGACTTATGAGAAGTTTTTTCAAGAGCTTAAAGTTAGACTTACCACTGCTCCAGTATTGATTATTCCAGAGAAGGGTTTGGGCTATTCAGTGTATTGTGATGCTTCGCGGGAAGGTTTAGGTTGTGTATTGATGCAGAAAAGAAAGGTCGTAGCCTATGGCTCATGGCAGTTGAAAACTCATGAGAAAAATAACCCTACTCACGACTTAGAGTTAGCAGCGATGATCATTGCTTTGAAAATTTGGAGGCATTACCTGTATGGTGAGAAGTTTGGCATATTTTCTAATCACAAGAGTCTGAAATATCTGTTTACACAGAAGGACTTGAATTTACGGCAGAGGAGGTGGATGGAGTTTATAGATGATTATGACTTCGAGCTACAGTATCATCTAGGAAAGGCCAATGTGGTGGCTGATGCCTTGAGTAGGAAATCTATTGGTAATGTGGCTAGTATCGCCATCCGGGAATGGGAGATGTTAGGTACCCTTGGGGAGTTTGACTTGCATCTTGGCGAGTCCGTTAAGTCAGCAGCCTTGTTTTCGGTAGTTGCACAACCTACACTTGTAAACCGAGTGATAGAAACACAAAAGGGTGACCTTAAGGTGGAATCCCTCCGGGAGAAGATCTCCAGTGGGAAGGTGGAGAAAGGCTTGAATGTGTATCCTGATACGAGTATTAGATACCGTGGCCGTCTCTTCGTACTGGAATCTTGTCGAGAGGAAATACTCCGAGAGTTTCACCATTCACGCCTTGTGGTGCACCCGGGAGACACAAAGAAGTATGACGACCTTAACCGCCAGTTTTGGTGGAGGGGAATAAAGAAATAAGTGGCCGTGTTTGTGTTGAAATGCCTTACTTATCAACAAGTGAAGGCCAAACATCAAAGGCCAGTGGGTTTGTTGCAGCCTTTGCCTATCACCGAGTAGAAATAGGAGCATGTCACGATGGGTTTTGTTGTGGGCCTTCCGAGGACTCAACGGGGTAGTGATGCCATTTGAGTGGTAGTTGACCGATTGACCAAGTCGGCACACTTTATACCTATGCGCGTAAGTGACTCGGTAGATCATCTTGCTGACCTTTACATTAGGGACATAGTGAGATTGCGTGGGGTCCCTATGACGATTGTTTTAGATAAAGATCCACATTTTGCAGCTCATTTGTGGCAGAGC
This sequence comes from Camellia japonica, assembly GCA_030407325.1. Taxonomy (NCBI): domain Eukaryota; kingdom Viridiplantae; phylum Streptophyta; class Magnoliopsida; order Ericales; family Theaceae; genus Camellia; species Camellia japonica. Next base: position 82,522,317 of record JAPPVO010000032.1, on the reverse strand, counting down.
TTACAAAGTGCCTTAGGCACTAGGTTGACTTTTAGCACTGTGTATCATCCTCAGACTGACAGGCAGTCAGAGCGCACCATCCAATTTTAGAGAATATGCTTCGAGGTTGTGTCCTTGACTTTAAGGGTTCATGGGAGAGGCACTTGCCCTTAGTGGAGTTTGCCTATAACAATAGCTTCCAGTCGAGCATTGGCACGGCACCGTTTGAGGCCTTGTATGGCTGACCGTGTAGATCCCCTGTGTGTTGGACCGAGGTGGGTGATGCACTTATGTTAGGTCCATAATTGGTCCGGGAAATGACGGAGAAAGTTGCCCTTATTCGTAAGAGGTTGGCCACTGCTTAGAGTCGCTAGAAAAGTTATGCCGACCATAGGAAGAGACCTTTATCTTTTGAGGTAGGGGACCATGTGTTCTTGAAAATATCACCTAGGAGGGGTTTGATGAGGTTTGAAAGGAGTAAGAAGTTATCCCCTCGATTCATTGGGCCTTTTAAGATCCTTGAGCGGATTGGAGAGGTAGCTTACCGTTTGGCCTTGCCGCCATAGCTTTCCAGGGTTCATGACGTGTTTCATATTAGCATGCTTCGGAAGTATGAGCCAAATACATCCCATGTATTGGATTAGACCGACTTAGAGGTAGATAAAGATGCCTCGTATAAGGAGAGACCGGTGAGAGTCTTGGATACCCGGGACCAAGTCTTGTGAGGCAAGACAATTCCCTTGGTTAAGGTCTTGTGGAAATATCACGGGTTAAGGAAGCAACTTGGGAACGTAAGTTGGAAGTTTGTGAGAAATATTCGGACCTATTTGTTGATGTTTGAGCATGTAGTGAAAACTTGTTATGTTAATGAAATATGAAAACATTGTATATGTTTTGGAAATATGAAAACATTGTATATGTGTTTGTGTTTTGGAAATGCGAGTTTATTATAAACATTGTATATGTTTTGGAAATATGAATTGTGTATTCAATATCGAGAATTTGTTTATCATGTTGATAGGATTGAATAACCGGAGAACAGGTGACGGAATTGGAATTGATTGATGATCATCATTGTGATTGGCTTAAGCATAACTGTAAAACTTAATTTGAAATTTCGGGGACAAAATTCTTTAAGAAGGGAGGATATAACGATCCCAATTTTGACTCGACCCTTGTTGTATCCCGGGCTCGAGTTTCATGATTTTGTATTGTTGTTCTTATCTCTTTTCCCTTATTCCTCATTGAAATTGAGTTTTGGAGTGCCTTGGTTGTGTTTGGGACAAGTTGGTTGCTAGTTGGTTCAAATTGTTGTTGTCCAATCTTTGGCCTCTTCGCTCGAGCGAGCTTTGCGAGTTTCTAGTACTTTTGCAGGCCTGCAAATATACTGGGAGGTTTTGTTCTTTGCTCGAGCGAAGACTCTTGCGTTCGAGCGACGGTCTTCTGTCTGTAAAACTTCTGGAAGTATGTATTCTGCGCTCGAGCGAAGCTTTTGTGCTCGAGCGAGGTGACTTATTTGTGTCTGGTCGCTTGAGCGACAACTCTTGCGCTCAAGTGAGCTACGCGTATATCAGTTCGCAGCAACACCTTTTTACTTCACTTTTTCATACCTTTTGTTCCAAAAACCCTAGATCGGGACCTCCTCTCTCTAAAACTCCCTCTCTTTACATTTTTCACCTAGATCTAGTGGGTTCTCTACCTATGTCCCTTTGTTAAAAAGGTAGTACGTCTCAAGAGCTCCATTTTGATCTGATTAAAGCTTGGTTTCGGTGTTCTTGAAGCTCTTCCATCTCTTCATTTGGTCTTTTAAGCTTGAGGTAGGGATTTTCTATACTTTCATATGTATTTTAACTTAGTTATGAGTTGTTATGTAACAATGGTGGAATTTGGGTGTACTATGAACAAACCTAGGGTTTGGAGTGAATGAGTTATGAATGGTTATGGGGTTGAATGTAAGGTTATATTGTGACAAAATAGTTGATTTTGGCATTTGGCTTGATATATGGAAAGAGAGAGTTTGCCCTAAAATGCTTCAAATATTTATTTCGTATAAATAAATAGAATTGGTATTGAAAATGTGAAATTGAATGGATGTTGACATAAATGGTGAAGAAGAATATGTATTATCACTCACCTATGAAATTTTGAATAAATTATATGTCTTGAGATTGAATATCTATTTAGAAATACCTATATTGGGCTGTCGGTAGAGAATAGCTATGATTGTTGTAGAAATTGCATGGGGATTAGGTGAATTGAAACTAATCTCTTGTTGGTTGTCATTGAATATAACTGTGTTTTAAATATATTGTATATGTATGATGTTTGAGAGGAGAAAGGGGATGGGCTCCATTGAATTAATTTGGCTTGTGTGTCCAGGGTGAAAGTCCCGAAATCGCGTATACATGGGTCCCGATTCTTGCGGACGATATTTTCGTAAAATGGCAAATTAAAGTGTTTGTGTGATTGTTGTGTTGATTAGAGAACCACAAAGTTGTAGTCTCAGTTGGGTGTCTGGAAAATAATGAAATTGGCTCATGACTTGAGATGAAATGAATTGATTTAAATTGAATTAAAGAACAATGCATTGAGATATAAAATTTGATAGTTTATGATCTTGTGGAATATGAATGACTTGTTACAGGCATTGTATATGTACATTGTACTTATAACTTTGTTAAGACTCATATATTGTGATAAATTATTTCTACTGAGTTTTGACTTACCCTACTTGGGAAAAACCATTTTCAAGTGTTGGTGATATGCCTCCGCCAAGGCAATAGCTTGGGAGGAAAAGGGATTGAAGGCTTCTCTTTTGTATCATGCTAATTGTTTTAAATTCTAGCCAAGGGCTTTATATGTATTGGATTTGTATCCATTTTGTTATAACCAAGCACGGCCTTGGAAAGATGTAAGCCATTAGGTCATGTGAGTACCTGTTGACTTTTATTTCTTTATCACTTGTAACACATGATGTAGATTCAGGATGAGCCATTTATGAATGTATATCGCATGTGTCATCTTTTGTATACGGACTCTAATGAATGAAACTATATTGCATCTATTATTCTTCCGCTTATGAGTTGGGATTTATCATATTTATTTTGGGCATTTCACGTTTGAGATGAACTTTTTGACTTTTGTGAAAAAAAAATAAAATGATTATGGTTTGAATGTGACATTTTGTCTTATTGACTTTTTAACCTATTTTTTCTTTTTGTAGCTAAAATAGCCAAAAACACCTTATGCCAAACGAAGCCTAAAAAAGAAAGGTTCTATACTACCATATAGAAGTTATCATATTTATAGCGATTCCGATTTTGACCCGACCCTTGTTGTAATATGGATACGGGTTTCTTGGTTTTGCACTGTTGAATATGTCTTGCTTATCTTCTTTTCCCTTAAACTTGGCTTCAGGATTGTTGTGGTTGTATTTTGAACAGGTTGGTTGCTCGTTTTCCCAACTCTTGTTGCCCAGAATTTTGCTCTTCCGCTTGAGTGTCACTTCTTGCACTCAAGCGGGCTTTGCAAACTCTCAGTACTTTTGCAGGTCTGTAGAAATACTAGGAGAGTGTATTCTATGCTCGAGCAGCATTTCTTATGTCGAGTGGTTGTGCGCTCGAGCGGCCATTCTTGCACTCGAGTGATGTTCTTTTGTCGGCATAACTACTGGACGTGTGTATTCTGTGCTCAAGCGGACATTTCCTACGCTCGAGCGGAACAAATTGTTGTGTCTGACGCTCGAGCGTCAACTTTTACACTCGAGCGGACTGTGCGTATATCAGTTCGTAGCAGCCTCCTTTTTGTTCACTTTTTCATCTCTTTCTCTCTCAAAACCCTAGATCTACTCCTTCTCTCTCTATCTCTACAACCCACTCTCTCTCTACATTTTAACCTAGATCCATTGGGTTTTCTACCCTAGTGTCTTTGAGCAAAAGTTAGAGCATTCCAAGAGCTTTGTTTTGATCCGATTGAAACTTGGTTTCGACCTTGTTAAAGGCTCCACCTTGCTTTGTTCATCTCCTAACTTTGAGGTAGGGATTTTCTACACTTTTATATGATTTTTAACTTAGTTATGAGTTGTTATGTATAAGTGGTGGAATTTGGATTACTATAAATAAACCTAGGGTTTGGGTATTAAATCAAAAGAGGGGTTTCTAAATGAATGAGTTATAAATGGTTATGAGGTTATATCGTGGCAAATAATTGATTTTGGCATTTGAGTTGATATTTGGGAAAGAGTGAGTTTGCCCTAAAATGTTTTAAATATTTATTTTGTATAAATAAATGGAATTAGGATTGAAAATGTGAAATTGAATAGATGTTGACATAAATGGTGGAGGAGAATATGTATTACCACCACCTATGAAATTTTAAATAAATTATTTATCTTGAGATTGAATATCTATTTAGAAATATCTATATTGGGCTATTAGTGGAGAATAGCTATAGTTGTTGTAGAATTTGCATGAGGATTATGTAAATTGACAAATTGAAGTGTTTGTGAGTAATGACAAATTGAAGTGTTTGTGAGTAATGGTTGTGTGGTAAGAAAACCACTGAGTTGTAATCTCAGTTGGGTTGTCTGGATAACAATGGATATGACTCATGAATTGAGGAGATATGAAATGACATGAAACAAATTGATATAAATTGGATTGGGATATATAATATTTGCCATAATATGGTTTTGGAAAAAGAGTTGCAAATGATTTTATCTTTAAGCATTGGTCATGTGCATCATGGTTATAACTTTGTTAAAGTTCATATACTGTGTTAGATTGTTTCTACTGGATTTTGGCTTACCCTATTTGGGAAAAACCATTTTCAGGTACCGATGATATACCTCCGCCAAGATAGTAGCTTGAAGGGATTGGGAGCAAGAGCTTCTATTTTGTTGTATCTATTTTGTATAGCCTAGGGCTTTAAATTGTGTTGAGCTAGGCTCACTTTTATTGTTACCAAACAATGACTTGGAAAGATGTAAAGCCATTAGGGCAATTATATTTCCATGTATATTAAACTCTGAATGAAGGTATGTTAATTCAATTATATTTCCGCTTGTGAGATAGGTTCGTTGTATTTATTTTGGGGACGTGACAATATTTGTGGTGTTAATTATCATATATGTAATAATTAATTTTTTTAATTTTAACTAAAAAAATAATGAGTTATAACTAAACATTATATATAATTTTTTTCTATCATAACTAAAATAATAATTACAATAGACCATAATTAAAATCACAATAAGTCAAAAATAATACCACAATAAATCATAAACAGATCATAATCACATTACAATGAATCTTAACCAAAAATCAGAAAAGCTATAACTGGAGAATATATTACATACCTCAAAATAGATAGTGTGTGTATTATAAAATTTGTGTTTTATTTATATTTCATTTTTGAAAAAATTTATAATACACAACCCATTTCTCTTTTGTTTATATTTCATTTTTTCCATCATTAATCCCTTTTTTCACAGCCACGACATGTTTTTCGAACCCAAACCCAGAAAACTTTTCTCCATCTCTCAATCTTAGGCGCTTAATTAATAATTAAATATATGTGTATTTGTGTAAGAATTTATATATATCACCAAATAACTGAACAAAACAGAATTGAACTTCGAGACCGCCTTATTAGTTGAAATTCTGAAGCTCAAAAGAGAACATATTGATATAAATGTGTAAAATAGTTTTATCGTTCTAAGCAAAGAATTGTGTTTGGCAGAAAAGAGAGACACAATTCACAACTAGCTAGCTGCATGAACCAGAGGAGATTTGAAAAGGATTTACCACCCAAATCTTGACCAAGCAGCTAATGGCCCATACAAATTCCAAAAGAAGAACCATTCCAATTATTTCCTTGTTTGTAGAGTTGAAGCAATTAATCAAGTATATACATTCTATATGTGAATTGATGTGACCACTACAATTACACTCATATGTGACATTGTCTCCGGAGGAGCTCCACACCCAGTCCCTAAATCTCTCATGCTCTTTCTTTCATAAAATCAATCGTTGGGCACCGTGAGCCACCATGGCCTGTATTTGTCGTTGACTGCTCTTAATGAGCTTGCCTTGGGCGGACATCATCTCCACATCTCTCTCACCACCGTCTTACCGTCACCGGCCATTGTCTCCACTTCTTTCCCTATTTTCCATTAATGGTGGAATTGAAATTGTTGTGGATTTGAAAATTAATGATCGTCTTTCTCGGATGATTTGGGAGTTTGGGGATTTGAGTGTTGATGGGTTTAGTGGTTACGGTGGAAAGAGCATGGTTGTGGGATGGGGATAGGTATTGATTTGGTGGTGATGGGTTTAGTAGTTATGGTAGAGATGAACATGGAGTTATGGTAGGGATTTGGGAGTTGATGTGTTTAGTGGTAGCAAGGCAAAAGAGGTAGAGATTAAGTGGGTTATGGTGGATTGTTTGAGGGAGAGAGAGAGAGAGAGAGGGGTAGTAAGTTGTAGCTTGGGAAGAAGAGTCAAGTTTTAGGGGTAGAGATGCTAAGGATAATCAGGTAATTTTGTTATAGTGTGTAAGGGTAATAAGGTAATTTTATATTTTCAATGAACTCAATTAAAAGACAAAAACTGATGGATCAGACTCATTTCCAGCCTTTTCCCATCCAACTTTGTCTAGCAATATGAAGGGAGATTAGGGCATGTGGTAGGCAAAACAATCTAATGGCTTGAACGAGTCCACATCATCTAGAAGGAAGGAGATTAAATAGAATGGTGTCGTTTCGAAAAAAATGACCCTGTTTTGCCTAGCGGAGTATTGTTAATGGATGAAAAATAAATAAATAAATAAATATATATATATATATATTAATTCTATTTAGCTCAACGATTATCTCTCTCTTCACTCATACTCGCTAATCGTTCATTCCACTCTATCTTTGCCTGAAGGAATCATCACAATCCAACTTCACAAAAAAAAAAAAATAAGAAGAAGAAGAAGATTCACAGCTTCAACATCAATTAAACAAAGCTCAAAAATCAAGGTTCACCAATAACAAATTTTAAAAACAAAAGTTCACAACATCAAGAATTAGTCATTACAACAATTTTTTACTAGTCTCTAAGATGTTCTGATTTGAAGATGTATGGAGTTCTAACCAATGATTAGATTATCAACATGTGAAAAAAAATAAAAAATTAGAACAAATTAAAAATTATACACACACATTCATCAACATTTATTAAACTATATTTATTTTCTAGTTTGACATTTAAATTTTAAAATGCAAAATCAATAGAAACAACCCCAAAATCAGTATAAAAAAACTGGTTGTTTGAATATTTCAACATGAAATTGTAACTTGATTTGGAGAAAGAAAATCAAATCTGATGGGGTGGAGTTCCTTCCTGTGTCGGCACCGCTGCTGGGTTCTTCTCACCTCTACAGAATGGATTTCGGCTAGGTTCCAGGGCATGTGGAGTGAATGAATGATCAAATCAAAGAAAAATTTCACTTTGCACTACATATATACAACTATCAGTTATGCTACATACCACTAAATTTTTACCATTAATATCATCACTAATAATGTGGCAAGTCAAAAAAAAAAAAAACTAAGACACAAAACACATATAGCAGTGGGTGGGACCCACTGCCACATCCCTAGTACAATCGCTAATTAGTGGCCTACATCATTTTTCATATAAATATATACCTATCAATAATGCTTGAGACCACTAAAAGCGGTGCTCTAAAAGCACCATTAGTGATGTGGCAATAGACGGGACCCACTACTTGTGTCTTATTTTTTTTTTTTTTTTTAAATATTTATCAACTTATTAGTAGTATTTTAGAGCATCATTTTTAATGGGATGTATTATCACCGTATACCTATTTCTGATGAAGTTCTGCTCATTGGCTGCCAATCACGAGATGTCACCGGGATTAGCATTTGTCGTTGACATTGAGAGAGAGTGAATGAACGATTAGAGAAGAGGTGAGGAGAGAGATGAGTGAGTTGTTGAGCTAAACAGTAATTAAAAATATTTAAGTTGTGTTTGGTAGAGTTTTATAAATATGATTTGAGAGTATAAGTTGTATTTTGAGTTTGTGAGTTGTGAAATTATGATTTCAGTGTAGAAAATTTGTTTGGTTATGGTTTTTTAATATAGTGTTGAATTGAGTTTTGAATTGAGTGTGAAATTGAGTTTTAAAAGTTTGATTTGAGATGTGAATAAGAAAATTTATTTGGTTATGAGTTTTGGAAAGAGTTTTCAAAACTTAATTCAAATTGTTATAACTCATAACAAAATACACTACTTTCACACTATTAAAAATTCTAACCAACACTCATAACTAAACTCTTTTTAAAATTCAATTAAAAAAAATTATTATTAACAGAAAATAACATTAATCGATTTTTTAATTAAAAATACTACAAATGAAATAATTTTTTTTTCAAAATAAATATTCAAAAAATTTAAATCATAAATATTTAAATAATTTAAATAATCTAAAAAATTTAATAAATAAAAAATTAAAATAAATATTCAAAAATTTTAAATCGTAAAAATTTAAATAATTTAAAATGTTAATATTTTAAATTTAAAAACAAAAACACTCAAATTGTAACCAAACACATAAAATAAAACTCAATTAAGAAATTATTTTTAAAACTCATAACTAAATACATAACTCGAAACTCCATATTACTTTTACAACTTTACACTCAAATCGTAACCAAATACATAATAAAAAAATTAAAATATTTAAAAATATTTTTATAAAATAGAGTTTGAATTTATTTTATAAAATATTTTAAATTTAAAAAATTAAAATCGTAATATTTTGAAATATTCAAAAAATTAAAAAAATCGTAACATATTTAAATATTAAAGTATTTAAAATCTTAACAAAATTAAAATATTTAAATATTTAAAAAATTAAAATATTAATTTGAATTATGTTTTGAAAAGAGTTTGAACTATGTGTTTGGTTATGAGTTTTGAAAAATAATGATTATGTTTTGAATTGAGTTTTGAAAAATGGGTGTAGAATTATAATTTAAAAACTCAAAATAAATAACACACTCAAATCAATAAGTAAAATTATAATTTGAGAGGCTTACCAAACGGAGCCTTAATGTTTCATCCGTTAATAGTACTATATTAGGCAAAATGAGGTATTTTTTCCAAAACGACACCGTTCCATTTAATGCCCTTCCTTCTAGATGACGTGGACTCATTCATGCAGTTAGATTGTCTTGCCTACCATGTGCCTCAATCTCCTTCATATTGTTGGATAAAGCTGGACGGGAGAAAGCTGGAGAGGAGCTTGATCCAGAACAGACAAGAGGGTATAGTGTAATTTTCAAAAGGTTTAAGGGAAATTTATATTAAAACCAAACCTCAAGTCGTATCAGTGTAATTTATCATTTAAATTATTTTTATTAAATTAAATTTTAAAATTAATTTCTCACTTTCATTATGGTTGATTTTTTTATTTTATTTTTGTTTGTTTGTTTGTTTGTTTAGAGAAGTTCAAAATTTTGTTGTGGAAAAAAATGGAGTCAAGAAATTGCATTTATATTTTCACAAAGTTATGAAAAATAAATAATAATTTCATATATATATTTAATATAGTAAATTAAATTTAATGTATTTAAGGTTAAGACACTACAACATTTTCTTAGTTTAGTGACATTTGAAAGTGTCACAAAACTATTCTTCTAATGATATTTTTTAGTCTTGTAGTATTTTAAATAAGTGCCATTTATACCCGTGTTACGGTAGATACTAGTGGCACCTCAATGACACCTACAAGTGCCACTACACTATCATAGCCAAAGACTTTCAATAGCACTTTGATGTCATGATAGCCACTATTTGTCACACTATCAAGGGCCATTAAAAAAAGATTTAGTGGCACTTCAGTGATATTTGTAAGTGCCATTACACCATCAAGGCTAAAGACTTTCAGTGACACTTTAATGTTATGGTAGACACTATTTGTGACTGTGATACCCCTGTTCTGTAGTATGCTAATTGGTCCTTAATACGAATGTAATTATGTGTTTTGATATGATTTTGTGAGCCATTATGTGAAAATATGTGGTTTTGAATTCCTATCTGTTCACCGTAAGAATATCTGTTTGATTATCTGCTTTGAAAATTAAATTGAAGGCCTTATCGGCTACAAAACCCGAAATTGATTGCGCCATTATGATTAGCGTAATTTTTAGAGCCTATGGTGAAATTTAATTGAAAAATTGATTCGGACCAGATTAAGTTGATTTAATTAAGAAATTAGTGCCCAATTACTTTATTACTATTATATTTGAATTAGTGGGGTTTGTTGTATTTGGGCATTATACCCTCTATTCTCTCTTCCTTACTTCATTTGGCTGATTTTGGAACTCAAAATAGGGAGAGGGTCGACCTTAGAGAGAGAAAGGGGGAGAATTGTGTAATTTTTGGCTCAAGCTTAGGAATTTGAAGATTTAACTCTAGATTTGACCATAAATTTGAAGAATTGAGCCTCTAGGTAAGCCTTGATTTTTGAATTCATGAGTTTAATGTGTAATCTTGTGTGTTCAAGGTTTGTTTGTGATCAAGAGCATGATTTGAGTTGTTTTTGTTGAAATTGAGGCTTGATATGTGCATGCATGTAAAGAACACCTATGGAATCACAAAATCTAGCATGTAAATTGTAAATTATGAAAGATTGAAAGTTTAATCCTACATGCAAGCATGTTTTTGTTGAGTTTCATGGGAATGAGCACTAATTGCATCATTTGAAGAGGAAATGAAAGTCAAAATGGGCATGCATGTTGATTATTTAAAATGGGAACCTTGAATGCATAAGTTTGAGTTAATTTGGGGCATGCATGTGATTAATTTGTGAAATTGAGCTCCAATGTCTTGTAATTTGGTGTTGGTACCATGTTAGTACATGTATATATGATGTTTGAGCCATAGCATGCATGAAATGTTGGTTGAAAGTTGAATTGAAGCTCAAGAACACAACCTGGGAAAACCCAGAAATTTGATGTCCGCTCGAGCGGGGACACCTGTCAGGACCCAAACCCGCCCCTATAGGTTTAGCATCGTAACCGGCCAGTAATCCTTGGATTACCGAAGGCCTCTGAACAGATAAGCATATGATAAGGGGCTAGCGGAAGCAATAGTATATAAATATAAATGTCCAATGAGCTGTGTTGACTTACATGAAACAGAATATTTAAAACTAGACATACATATATGATAGTCAACCACACATTATACCACACACATTACAGATTCTTAAGTACAGCCAACATAATTAAATAAAGTCTCATACATATACAGAACTAATCAAAACTCGAACCCAAGACACTTCGGGAACCTCCACGTGAGGCACAGAGGTTGGTTGACACAGAACAAAACTCTAGGAAAAAGCCTTCGGGCTCGAACTCCAGAATGTTCACCTATATACATATATATACAAACAATGAGCTAAAGCCCAGTGAATAACATTAAGGTAAAGGGGTTAGTGAACGAATTCCGAACATTTCAAACGTATAAAACAGATCATAGCATAATCATAGTCATCTCATATCATAACATAATAATGGTACATCCCATAGAACATATCACATAACGTCTTCCGACTAGAGTAATCGGTCCCGGACACCGATTAAACACATATCACCACAATGAAGTGGCTAACGAGATCTCGTAAATGTCATGGACCCGCATTTTCATGCCGTCCCCCATGACTTGGGACTATCTATGGATGCCATAATAGATTTCAAACTTGGAATGTTCGTTCACAAAAACATATATCATTTCAGAAATCTTAGCGTATCTTATCTCGTTTGGAACATAGTTTCATATCAACGTATCTTTACGATAACGTTACTCACAGTGGTTCCAGTAAGCGGCCAATCAATTCTCGGACGTTGACCTACAATCACAAAATATATAGCACAAAATATGTCTCATTATTACTCATTCATGTGGCCATACATAACTTAGCTTTCTCACTTTAATTTCCCATTCATTCCATGCTACACAACTTGTTCATATTGCCCATATACTCCGATTCTACACATATTTTCTAATTCACTTACTTATGTTATTTCTTAGCTTATTAATCTTTAACGGCTCATAAATCATGCCTAAGAATGCCCATAAAGAGATGAGAGTGAAGATATGTACTAAAAACATCTTTTGAAAACATGCTGAAAAAAGGTTGGTGGCTGAAGCCAGCTTTTCTTGGCTAGAGCCAGCAAAAGGCAAAAACAGAGCTCGAGCCAAGACTTCTTCGCTCGAGCCAGCCTTTAGCAGAGTGCAAAATTTTGAGAGCTCGAAATGTTGGCTCGAGCCACCACTTCTTCGCTCGGGCCAACTGTAAAATTCTGGGCAGCAAGCTCAACAAAAATGGCTTCCAAATCATCTTCAAACCTTAGGGTCTTGCATGATTTGATCAAACACACAAAAATAGCTTTAGAAAACTTCAATACAAGACCCTAAGAACATCTTTATTCAAAAACTCATCAATTCTTGAAAGGTTTGAACCAAAACTTTTTCATGCAATATTTTTCAACTCTTCCATGGTTTTTCAAAACATGCAAATGGTGATCCTCAAATTCATGAATTCTAAAACTATGGACATGATATAAACTCACATGCATGCAAGGATTTCAAAACTCAACTTTAACATGATCAAATCAAAGATAAATCTACCGTGTATGCACATGCAAGGCACCTTCAAACCCAAAGACCCACTCCTTAAGTTAATTTCATGAAAATGGTTCCAAGATGAGCTAAAATCATAATACATGGGGAAATAGCTACAGAAGAAGAGCTTAAACTCTTACCTAGAGCTGGATTCCAGAAATGAGAGATAAGTCTTCCTAGTTTCCTTTCTCTTCTCCAACCTTGGGCTCTCTCTCTCTCTCTCTCTCTCTCTCTCTCTCTCAGCTGAACTCACTCAATACAGAGGACTAGAGGAGCTGATGCACCCAACAGATTCAATCACTCGGCTGATGTACACAACACACACCTCACTTTGAGTTTAAACACGTGCACACACATGCACACTCCCAACACACACATACAAGGGTTTTGGTTCCCTACACTCCACCCTACCAAATGCCTCCACACATTATGCTCTAATCATATCTTGGACTAGTAAGAGGATAAAATTAGACACTAATCATGCATCATCTAATTCAACACAAGTAGCCTTAATTAGTCAAAGTTAGCACAAAATTCAATTATCAAAAGTAGTTTCAATTAAGGCTTAATTTAATCACATGGGATTTTACTAAATCGTATCAATTTTTAATCAAGTTTGTCATGGTGTTTTAAAAATTCCAAATAATACATTAATGTAATTAATTCCTATTTCAGATGCCGATAAGGCTTCCAGTCTTTATATTATAACAGAATTCCAAACAGATGTTTCTACGGGTGACAGATAGATAACCAATTAACATGCAATTCACATAACAACTCCATAATTTATTTAATTCGCTTAATTAGCATCCTTAAATACCGATTAATAGCTAATTACGGGTCAGGGTTATTACAGTCTTCCCCTCTTAAAAGAGTTTGGTCCCCAAACTCGAGTTATCTTATATCAAGAAAACAGCTCCAACTCTTTACAAAACAAAAGCATAACCATGCTCACAAATATGCTCATAACCCAATGTCAACCTTAACTGTGTACAAAGACAGGATCATAAATCATATACAGAAGTTAGGGTTCATAGTAACACAGTTGTACACATTCAGATTTTAGTCTAGAACAGATTCAGGTACATGTTCATTTTCATACCCATTTCTTGCTTAAGCATACGTGGTGCATTCATTAGCATTAACAGAGCAGAACAGAACGCATAAGCGTAACAGAACAGAATGCATAAGCATAACAGAACAAAACGCATAAGCGTAACAGAACAGATACGGATTTATATACATATTCGTAATCATTTGCATATTCAGACTTTGCATATAATCATACGTGGTACACCCTTTAGCCATCAAGTTCATTTGGTCCTGGGACCCACATACATAGCCATGGTATTGTTACCCCCAGGCAAGAGCCATCGGCCACGGTATTCTTACCCCCAGGCGAGGGCCATATGAACTAAGGGTGCCACAATACTTTTCAGAAAATTAGACATTCATTCAATATGCAACATGTAACATTTCAGAAAGCAAAACTTATTTCATGACATAGAACATAAATATAGTTGCCCACAACTTTACTGTATTACTACACACACTATTCACATCACACACTTATCGGGGTTATAGATTGCACTGGTTTCATCTTCATAAGTAATTTCCCCCGTTAAGTTACAGAGGTTTAATTTGTTCATTTTCAAGTCGATCATTCAGTCTTTGTTCAATTTGGTTCTCAATTCGGTAATCCATCACAGTTAGTCCAAGTCATTCGGAAGTTATCAAGAATACAAGGTAATTTCGTACATTGACCCCATTGCAGTAAATGGACTTCCGAAGTAATCATTCATACACCATTCATTAGCCTCAGTTTTCACAGATTCAATCATGCTATGTGTCGATACAGAAGCAGTTATACTGATTACATATACTTCCAGATAGTCGGAGTTCATAATCAAACCAATCTACTGTCAACAGAATCCATTAGTTTTCAAATACAGTAACCCAGAAGTAATCATTCTCTTTGTCAAAAAAATTCGAGGTCATAACGGTAATTCCGGCGCAATTAAACACATGTCATTATACAGTATTCCCATATCTCCCAAGCATAAGTTCCCAGATTCCACAATCACATAGTCTGCTATTGACGGTTGACATTTTTCCTAAGTGTTCAATATCGATTCAATTTTTCACTCAGTTAGTTCCCCTAGCAACACAGCTTTGTCATTCAATCATAAGCAGATCACAATCCCCTATAGTATAATCGAATCAGATAATGGCTTTCAATAGGGGTCTCCTCAGATCAAATCAATGAAAGTTTTACCCGGTCATATCAGATGAAGTTCTACCCAGACATATCAAGTAAAAGTTCAAAGCGTGAGTCATCGGACAGAAGTTCTATCAGATTAGATCAGGTAAAGGTTCTTTCCTTATCATTTCCGACGAGGTACAGTAATTCTATAACAGTCAGTAGTTTTACAGTTGTTCTAAGTTCCTCAGTTCTCAAATCATAGCAGAGTTATGTATCACAGTAGTTCATACCAAAGAGTTCAGGTCATATACAATGTTACATTCTCCAAGTAAGTTCACATGTGGGTGCACAGGTATATAATTGTTCATATCAAAAGTAAACATCACAGTCAATAGAACAATTTCCCAACTGAGTTCATGTAAGCATAAGGTATACAACAGCAGATCGTTATACAGAAGTTTCAGATTGGTCATAAAGTCATTAAAGCATAGGCTCACTGGTCTAGTCAACAGTCTAGTCAATGTTCAACAATCACAGTCCACAATTCAGAGGTTATCATATGGGGTTTTTACTTAGTCATACAATCCCAGAGTCAAAATTCCAATGGTCAAATTATCAAAACAAATATCATATCAATCATTCTGAGCAAAGGTATAGTCATATATGTACATGTCCAGAGTCTAATAACCTTCCCAATACAGATGCACGAGTTCTATATACAGATAAACACAATTAGTTCCTTCAGATATGATAATTAAGGCAACAAGTCATAAGTCTACTCAGTCCAGATACAATGTAATTAACCAACATCCCATGCAAAGGTATAGATATATGTGAGTTCAAACACGTTCCATATATAGTCAATACTAGTGTATCTCCATATTTAGCAGTTCAAGCACAGTTCAACGGGTCGGTTACAATAGTTTATATCAACCAGTAGATTTCAAAATGTTCATTAACCACAGTTCAATCCCATCAGTTCTAATGGTCTCATAAGCGAGGACATATATACATATACAGATACGAGTCTAAGATCAATTATCATTTAGGCATTCGTTCACAAATTCATAAGCAGAAGTTCATTCTTCCCAACTGACATAGGTTCTCAATTTCAGCAATTCCCTACGTGACTGATTCATATATACAATACGAGATTATGGGTTTAATCATTTGATGATGTCAGTCAATACATAACGGTTCAATTCTAGTCATGGTCATACAGATTTCCCAGTTACAGTCAATCATAATGCGTTCCCACATTCAACAGTTCTAGCATAGTTCAAAAGGTCACACTTAACAGTTCATATTAAATTTTCACAATACGGTACAAAGGTTTAACCCGATAAATTCCCACTGTTCACAAGTCCAATGATTTCCAAAGCACAGGTAATTCGTTCAGTTCACAAGGTTCAATTATCATGGGTTCAGAATTCTAACAATTCAAATTACCCAATTAACACGTCCACAATCTATATCATATCCAACTAAGAAACATATGATTCACACACAAATTCTCATAAAATAATTACACATGGTTAGGGTAATACCTGCATTAGTCATTTCAGTGTTCTGAGCATTTTCTAGAACTAGGGTGTAGATTTAGGCTTATTTGTTATTCGGATGAGTTTGCGGGCAAGATTTAGCCAAGTGTCCTTTCTGACCACATTTAAAACAAGCTCCTGACAGACGGCGACAAGTGCCCCAATGTTGTTTCCCACATTCTCTACAGATAGGCATATCTTTGTTCACATTACTCCCCCGACTTTCTTTGTTCACAGTTATTGCCCCGAATTTTTCAGTTGTAGAGGTCATCGAATTACCAGTCATTTCAACTTTTTGTTTCTTCTGTTTCATTCTTTCTGATTTGGTTGATTTGGATATTTTCAAAGCTGCTATGTTTGCTTCGGACATTAAGGCCCTATCAAGAACATCCACGTACTTTGGTAATTTTAAGATGCCAACTCGGTCATATACATCTAAGTCAAGCCCACCTTCAAATTTCCTAGCCTTTTTGTAGTCGGTGTCAATCATATGGGGTGCATATCGGGCTAACTCAGTAAATTTTGTTTCATATTCAGCCACAGTCATTTTGCCTTGTTTTAGTTGTATAAATTCAGATACTTTCCTATCCTGGATGCATTGGGGAAAATATTTTTTGAAGAAAATTTCTTTAAATCTATCCCATGTTACACCCTCATTATCATTTCGCACTAACATCCTCCATCTCCTAGCTTCTTCTTTAAGTGTGAATGTTGCCAACAAAACTTTCTGTGCCTCAGTACACTGAAATACCTCAAATATTTTCTCAGTTTCTAAAACCCAAGCCTCAGCTTTTAACGGTTCAATACCCCCCTGAAATTCTGGTGGTTTCATCTTATTGTATTTCTGTGTCAGTGTCATCATATCATAACTAACTGGCTCAGGTACACATGTTTGCCCTTGTTACTGTTGTTTCAGATTTTCAGGTAAGGCTTCAACCATTTCCTCTAACCGGCTAATTCTAGCGTCAGAAGATTCAGATTCGTCTACGTTCCTTGTCCTTTCCATTGATCTACACATAAATAGGGTAACCATTAACAGAGGGAAAGTCCTCACTAATTTCACATTTCATTTCATATCAGATGGTTTTACACTGCTAGTTCAATTTAGATACCGTCACATGATCCTCTACTTTCATACGTTCATGTTCATACAAATTCCACATTCGATATTTGAAATTATCATGACATGTTATTCCACATAACTTCTTTGGTCATACACAAAGGTTTCATTTCAATTCATTTATGTTCATACACTTACACATGATAATGCAATGTCCTTATTTCATTTCTAGGACATCCTATAGCTCATATGGACACGTGTGTGCGGTATAACTCGTGCTCTGATACCACTCTGTCACGACCCAAACCTGCCCCTATAGGTTTAGCGTCGTAACCAGTCAGTAATCCTTGGATTACCGAAGGCCTCTGAACAAATAAGCATATGATAAGGGGCTAGCGGAAGCAATAGTATATAAATATAAATGTTCAATGAGTTGTGTTAACTTACATGAAACAGAATATTTAAAACTAGACATACTATATGATAGTCAACCACACATTATACCACACACATTACAGATTCTTAAGTACAGCCAACATAATTAAATAAAGTCTCATACATATACAGAACTAATCAAAACTCGAACCCAAGACACTTCGGGAACCTCCACGTGAGGCATAAAGGTTGGTTGACACAGAACAAAACTCCAGGAAAAAGCCTTCGGGCTCGAACTCCAGAATGCTCACCTATATACATATATATACAAACAATGAGCTAAAGCCCAGTGAATAACATTAAGGTAAAGGGGTTAGTGAACGAATTCCGAACATTTCATACGTATAAAACAGATCATAGCATAATCATAGTCATCTCATATCAAAACATAATAATGGTACATCCCATGAACATATCACATAACGTTTTCCGACTAGAGTAATCGGTCCCGGACACCGATTAAACACATATCACCAAATGAAGTGGCTAACGAGATCTCGTAAATGTCATGGACCCGCATTTTCATGCCGTCCCCCATGACTTGGGACTATCTATGGATGCCATAATAGATTTCAAACTTGGAATGTTCGTTCACAAAAACATATATCATTTCAGAAATCTTAGCGTATCTTATCTCGTTTGGAACATAGTTTCATATCAACGTATCTTTACGATAACGTTACTCACAGTGGTTCCAGTAAGCGGCCAATCAATTCTCGGACGTTGACCTACAATCACAAAATACATAGCACAAAATATGTCTCATTATTACTCATTCATGTGGCCATACATAACTTAGCTTTTTCACTTTAATTTCCCATTCATTCCATGCTACACAACTTGTTCATATTGCCCATATACTCGGATTCTACACATATTTTCTAATTCACTTACTTATGTTATTTCTTAGCTTATTAATCTTTAACGGCTCATAAATCATGCCTAAGAATGCCCATAAAGAGATGAGAGTGAAGATATGTACTAAAAACATCTTTTGAAAACATGTTGAAAAAAGGTTGGTGGCTGGAGCCAGCTTTTCTTGGCTAGAGCCAGCAGAAGGCAAAAACAGAGCTCGCTCGAGCCAAGACTTCTTCGCTCGAGCCAGCCTTTAGCAGAGTGCAAAATTCTGAGAGCTCGAAATGTTGGCTCGAGCCACCACTTCTTCGCTCGAGCCAACTGTAAAATTCTGGGCAGCAAGCTCAACAAAAATGGCTTCTAAATCACCTTCAAACCTTAGGGTCTTGCATGATTTGATCAAACACACAAAAATAGCTTTAGAAAACTTCAATACAAGACCCTTAGAACATCTTTTATTCAAAAACTCATCAATTCTTGAAAGGTTTGAACCAAAACTTTTTCATGCAATATTTTTCAACTCTTCCATGGTTTTTCAAAACATGCAAATGGTGATCCTCAAATTCATGAATTCTAAAACTATGGACATGATATAAACTCACATGCATGCAAGGATTTCAAAACTCAACTTTAACATGATCAAATCAAAGATAAATCTACCGTGTATGCACATGCAAGGCACCTTCAAACCCAAAGACCCACTCCTTAAGTTAATTTCATGAAAATGGTTCCAAGATGAGCTAAAATCATAATACAGGGGGAATAGCTACAGAAGAGGAGCTTAAACTCTTACCTAGAGCTGGATTCCAGAAATGAGAGATAAGTCTTCCTAGTTTCCTTTCTCTTCTCCAACCTTGGGCTCTCTCTCTCTCTCTCTCTCTCTTAGCTGAACTCACTCAATACAGAGGACTAGAGGAGCTGATGCACCCAACAGATTCAATCACTCGGCTGATGTACACAACACACACCTCACTTTGAGTTTAAACACGTGCACACACATGCACACTCCCAACACACACATACAAGGGTTTTGGTTCCCTACACTCCACCCCACCAAATGCCTCCACACATTATGCTCTAATCATATCTTGGACTAGTAAGAGGATAAAATTAGACACTAATCATGCATCATCTAATTCAACACAAGTAGCCTTAATTAGTCAAAGTTAGTACAAAATTCAATTATCAAAAGTAGTTTCAATTAAGGCTTAATTTAATCACATGAGATTTTACTAAATCCTATCAATTTTTAATCAAGTTTGTCATGGTGTTTTAAAAATTCCAAATAACACATTAATGTAATTAATTCCTATTTCAGATGCCGATAAGGCTTCCAGTCTTTATATTATAACAGAATTCCAAACAGATGTTTCTACGGGTGACAGATAGATAACCAATTAACATGCAATTCACATAACAACTCCATAATTTATTTAATTCGCTTAATTAGCATCCTTAAATACCGATTAATAGCTAATTACGGGTCAGGGTTATTATAACACTGCCGCTCGAGCGTGAATTTCGTGCTCCCAGCATTTTTGTCGAGCTGGATGTCCGCTCGAGCGGGGTATTTCACGCTCAAGCGGAGAAGCTTTGTAGGCAGGCCTTCCGCTCGAGCGGCCTAGTTCCCGCTCGAACGTGATCTTGATGCAACCAGTACTTTTGCAGGCCTATTGGGTCCGCTCGAGCGGGGAAGTCCACGCTCGAGCGGGGACCCTATTTTCTGAAATTTTGTATGCTCGTTCTGTGTTTCGTTTTCCGTTCTCTTTCACTTGCAAGCACTCTTAGGCATGCATTAAGCATTGTAGATGAGTTAAAGAGATAAGAATGAAGCCTAAAGAGAAATATGTGAATTAAGGAACGGATTGAATTGTTAGTAACCCTTTTGTGTTCATGAAATGTGTAAGGTCGAGCTCCAGGGCATCCACAAGCCGATCACTGTGAGTAATATCTGAAATGTATTATTGTCTGATTGCTTACTTCTATGTAAGTTTTGTAAAGTTCCATAATCTGAATGAATGGACCGAAGGTCGTTTTGGCATAAATGAATGGACCGAAGGTCGTTTTGACATAAATGAATGGACCAAAGGTCGTTTTGGCGTGAATGAATGGACCGAAGGTCGTTTTGACATAAATGAATGGACCAAAGGTCGTTTTGGCGTAAATGAATGGACCGAAGGTCGTTTTGACACAAATGAATGAACTGAAGGTCGTTTTGACATAAATGAATGGGCCAAAGGTCGTTTTGGCATGAATGAATGGACCGAAGGTCGTTTTGACACAAATGAATGGACCGAAGGTCGTTTTGCATAAATGAATGGACCGAAGGTCGTTTTGACATAAAAGAATGGACCAAAGGTCATTTTGGCGTGAATGAATGGACCGAAGGTCGTTTTGACATAAATAAATGGACCGAAGGTTGTTTTGACACAAATGAATGGACCGAAGGTCATTTTGGCATAAATGAATGGACCAAAGGTCGTTTTGACACGAATAAATGGACCGAAGGTCGTTTGACATGAATAAATGGACCGAAGGTCGTTTTGACATGAATGAATGGGCCAGAGGCCGTTCTGTCATGAATGAAAGATAAATGGGCCAAAGGCCAGTATGTTTGGAACCACAACCGCTTGAATTAAATCGTATATATGTTAAATAGAAATATGAATTGGGCCCAAGGCTGTTTGGAGCATGTTGTTCTAAATATTGTTTGTACAACTTCCGTATTTGATATTATTCACTAGGCTATCGCTCACGCTCATTCATGTGGTTGTAGGTGAGCCAAGAAAAGTCCAAACCCAGCCCCAGTGAAGCTGTGAGGAACAACAAAGGTTTTTGGAGAGTCAGCCCTCGTGTCTCACGCACGAGACCCGTCTTCGCCCTTCCGTTATGTATTTATATTTTGTTATGTTGGCGAAGTGTTTTGATTATGTCTGTATATAGTTTCATGGGTTGACTTAGTTGGATGATCCTGTCTGTACAAAACCTTCTGGTACTATGTTTCGTTTGTGAGTTATTAACGTACATATGCATGGTTTGTTTTGATGTGCATATAAGCACGGCTCTATGGACAAAGTTTTAAATTTTTGCTTCCATTTGGCCTATTTACTCTGATGAGTTATGTCTGTTTTGGTTTGAGGCCGTAGGTAATCTCAAGATTATTGGCCGGTTATGTCCTTAACCCATAGGGACGGGTTCGAGTCATGACAGTGACGCTATCAAGTGCCATTAAAGAAGACTTACAATCTAAAAAATGCCACCATATAGATTTTTAATGGCGCTTGTTATGCCACAATTAATATTTTTAACAACTTCATAAATGCCACTAATCCAATTCATTTGTACCGTTAAATGGATATAAGTGTCATTGAAACTTATTCTAGTGACACTTTGCAAAGCTACTATCACTATTACGAAATGTCACTTATATGTTCTTTTCATTGACACTTTAAAAGCCTTAAAAAAATTGAATATTAATTGTCATATCTATATTAATTTGACATCCATTCATCCTGTAATATTTTCATAATAATAAATAAATATTACCACCATAGGATCATCACATCAAAAAATAAATAAATAAATAAAATTCAAACCACAATCATTTTTTTATCTAAAAATATAAATTTTTTTTATATACAAATCATAATCATATTATAAAATATTTTACCACACTAACAAAGTTAAAGCAAAAAAAATTAAAAAATTAAAAAAAAAAATGATTCCAACCATAAGTTCAGAAAAGCCATAGTGATATTCATCTTGTAATAACCCTCACCAATGATTACTGGTTAACCACTGATTACTGCTAAACTGAGACTGATTATGATAAGGAATTGAATCAGCTGAAATACTGAACTGACTGATTGAATGTACTAGTTTAAATGCATGTCTATCTGTTTGACTGTTTAAATTATCTGTCCATGTTTTATGCTTTAAACTGCAAATTAAAGGCCTTGTCGGCGGCCAAATCCGAAATTGATCGATGTTTTATGATTATTAGAATTTATGTGATTTTATGGCATATTTAATTGAATTGTGATTTGGTATGATTAAATTAGTTGAAATGAAGCTAAATTACAAGAGTGGCCCTATTTACCAATTTGCCATCTAGTAGATTAATCTAGGCAACTCCTCTCTACTTCATACACTCTTGACTAAACATTTCATCAGCCTATCTTTGAGAGTCATAACCGACAAGAGAGAGAGAGAGAGAGAGGGTAGGAGAAATCTTGAGTTCTTGAGAATTGGCTTGGAAACTTGGTAGATTTGAGGAATTCATTGCATATTTGAGCTCCCTTCTTGAAATTGAAGACTTAAGGTAGAGTTTATACCTTCTTGTTCATGAATTCAAGTCATTTTGTTGCATGGTGCATGGAAGTCTAGAGATTAAAGGCATGAAATAGCTTCATATGTTGAATTGAGCTAGAATTCATGCATGCATGTGTTCATCCTTGCATTGTGAGGTGGATTTCATAGAAATCTTGCATGCATGCTCATATTTATGTTTAAGTTCATGAATTCACCATGATTTTAGAAGAATTGGCTCATTTGAGCAAGTATTGGAAGCTTTGAATTGGTTTAAACTCATGCATGTCATGTTTGAGTTATGTTCATGAAAATGTTGTTTGAAATTGGATTTAATTGAACTACCCTTGGGCTTTGATTTCTTAAATTGATCCTTGAAACATGTAATACTATGAGTTCACAAGTGTTTTCCAGAAAATTAGCCCAAGAGGATCGAATTTGGTGCATTAAAACTTAGTTTTGAGCTTGAGGTTCAAACCTGAGAATTCCAAATTTTGAACTCACGCTTGAGCGGGGTTACTGGCGCTCGAGCGTGAAAATCGTGCTCCCAGTATTTTGTTGTGTTTTGCAGTCCGCTCGAGCGGGGTAATTTACGCTCGAACGAGGCCTTGTGTCTCACGCTCGAGCGTGTATCGAGCGCCCATCGAGCGTGATTTTCACACATCCAGTACTTTTACCATGTTTTGCAGACCACTCGAGCGGGTAAAGTGACACTCGAGCGAGGAACCTTTTCTGCATATCCGCTCGAGCGGAGAAATCTACGCTCGAGCGGGACCCTGTTTTTCTGAAAATTTTGAAAATGTTTTTAAAGTGCATCTTTGCATCCTCTTTCCATTTTAGGCATTCTTAGGCCTAGTTTAAGACATCTTAATGAGGATATAGATGTAGAACCGCACCGAGTTTAAGTAGGGACTAAGTCTTTGATTCCCGAATGTGAACTTAGTGTGTGTTCATCCTGTAAACTGTGTAGGGTTGGCATCTGAGGACGCGCTCTAGCTTAACTGTAGCCCAGAACTCTGTGAGTAACAACTGTGTAAAGATATGTTCAAATATGGATATCTTCTGAATGGTTAAACTGTACTGTTTCTGAATTGATACTGTTAACTGAATGAATGTATGTCCTCTATTCTGAACTGTATTGTGGCATCCATAGCAACCACTGTTACTGTCACTGCTACTGTTACAGAGATCTCTGTTAGTTCCTATCTTGGAACTTTTGTTTACTGTTATGATGGCCATCATTGACTGCTCGGTCTTTCAAGACCAACTGTTTACTGTACTGTTCTGCTAATGGATGTACCACATATGACTGTTATGACTGAATGACTGATGTACTGAATCAATTGATTGTTTTCAATACTGAAAGGACATTCATTCTTAATCTCTTTACGCATTATGTTATTCACTGGACTTTAGCTCACTGCTCATATATATATGTAGGTGTTCAGGCACCGGACCGCTGCTAGGGGCCTCAGGCTAAGCACTGTTTTGTTAAGCCAACCTTTGTGCCTCACCTCGAGGTTCCAGTACTGTTCAAGTTACGGCTTGGGGGTGTTTTAGTTTCCCCTATCTGTCTTTGTATCTGTTTTGTAATATTGTATCGACTGATAGCATTGTACTGTACTATCTTAATAGGGATTAAGTCCCTGACCTGGATGATTGTAAATACTGTACATACTGTTTTGATACTGATAGTATATATATTATGACAAGTCTTTTTGCATACAGACTGTGTCATAGCTCATTGGACATTGTTTAATTACTGTATTGGCTTCCACCAGCTCATGTACTTTGTATTACTATCTCACTGTTAAGCAGGCCTTCGGTAATCTCGGATTACTGGCCGGTTACGGTACTAAACCCATAGGGGCGGGTTTTGGTCGTGACACATCTTCTGAAGAGACAAATTATCAAAACAAATTTAGTTCCCAAATTCTCAACCTCACTTGTATAAATATTCTCGGCTAACATCCATGACTTGCGAAATCTACATCCAAAAGATAAACATATAAAGATAATTGAAACTATATTAAGTTAATATAAATTTGTTAATGAAATTAGTATTTACGAAAGAAATATATCACAAATGGAGCAGGCTAAGCAACATGAGCTCCAATAGTTTGTCCAATTGTTTTGACAAATCCATATGATCGAATCAAGCTCTTATTAGGTTTGACTGGTACTTGAACATGTACCTCCTAATAGTTATGTCTTAGTTCTTCCCCTTCTACTTCTTTAGATAGGTTTGTGCTTTTAAGTACTCCAATTGCAACTGTTTCTGTTGGCTTAATGATACTTTTTAAAACAACTATATCTCCCACCTATAAATCAAGATTTAACTATTTAAGTAATTATATATTTACTATTAATAAATAATATTTAAAAAATAAACTAGTACAAAGTGTTAAAGTGAAGATGATCGCAACTAAAAGTGATATGCATTTCTCTAATAGATAAGCAAGGCATATGATTTATTATTTAATTGAGACTTTTAGAAATACCAAGTGTGTTTGTTTGCTTTTGAGAGAGTGATTTTCAAAAAAAAAAAAAATTTTGGGAGAGAGTTTAGAAATTTTTTGGTTTGTTTGGTTGTATATTTTGAAAGTAGTTTGGGAGTTTGGGAGTTTGGGATGATTTGATATTTTGTTATAATTGACTAGATGTGTGTGAGAGAAAAAGTGATTGAGAAAGGAGAGATGAGAGATAAAAAGTGATTAATTGATGTGTAAAAGAGAGAAAGTGATTTTGGAAATTTTTTGAGAAAAACCATAAACCAAACAAAATTTTGAAAAAAAATTTCAAAAATAACTCTCCCAAAAGCAAACTAAACAAGCCCACCATATTTACGAATGCAAAAAAAAAAAAAAAAAAAAAAAAAAAAACATAGATGGGGCTTTGGAATCTTTATTGAAGTGATGATTTGAAAAATGATTAGTATTATTTTGTCATCTTATTCATCCTTACAAACAGGAAAAAAAAGGTTTAAAAAAAATAAAAATAAAAATAGAGCAAAATAATGTAAAATCCCACTGAAGCATTTAAACAAACATTTGCAAGACATTATATAAAATCACAACATAAATACAATAATAGTAAATCACAACTAACTTTTATATTAAAAGATGAAAATTACTAAATTCATGAGTTAAAAGATTAGATTTTCCAGATTGTATCAAGTTTATGCCTAAAACAAGAAGATCATAAATAAGTGACAAATATAGAGGTATTATGTGTGTTTGATGAGAGTGAGAAAGAGAGAAAGAATACCTAATGAACTTTGATCGTAAAAGATGAAAATACAGCAAATTTGTGGAGTAGATGGTAAATATGGATGGCATGAAAGATAAAGAATGATAAACCCTTACTTTATTATTTGGCTCCCGCCTCTTTGTCCCGCCAAAATCAAATTTGCTTCACCAATTTCAGAATTGTTGGACTTCTGTCTCTGTCTCTATCTCAATATGCTCTGCAGATTTTGCCTTTTCAAATTTGGTTTGTGTCACACCCTAAAATTTGGACAATTAAATATTAAATTAAAACTAAACCCCAATCAATATTCCATCATCCAAATCCTATGGGTGAAACAATAATCTAAATGTTTTCATCCCAATTTGGTTTAAGTAAATTTCAATGCTAAAAAAAATACAAGGGATAAAAAAAAATTAACAAACGTCAACCAAACCATCCATCATAAATTCATGACTATCCAATACCTCCAACATTAAAATAGTAACAAATAGTCAAAACAACTTAAATAATGTATAGTTAGAAAATAACCTACAATGCCAAACTATCAAAATACTAAAGTCATAAAATAAATAAATTAATTAATATCGACCCTAAACTCTAGAAAACAAAAGAAATCCGAAAGACATGTCTTATAACCGTAGTTATTTTCCGTCACCACCGTAGTCCCAACTAATCCTGTAAAGAAAGCTCAGCTGCAGTTAAACAGAACGCACCCGAGATGCCAAGAGACAAAATAGGTCAATATACAAGAATACTGATATAAAGTGCAAGATTTGACATCCACATGTCCACCAAACACAAACAAAAGTACATTTAATTCTTATTGCGGGACAAGACAAGTAGTTCCACCGGTACCGAGACGAAGGGGTAGTTTCTTGAGATACGGTGGCATTTAGTTTCATGCCCGTATACAACTAAATATAAATTGAGTATACAAAATAAATAAATAAAAATAATATAGTGGATCAGTCCTGCATAAAAATTTAGTAACACCCATCATTCTGCGGAAAATAAGGTTAGTATAATTTAATCATAAGTAAATTACTGAAGAAGTATAAAAATACACTATTTCATGCTTAAATCATTCGAATTGACCAAAACTCAAAGAACAAAAGTTGTACAAAATCAAATTTCCTAAAAGACAACCGAACAGGTTGAGAGAAAAACTTGATAGAAGAACCTAGTAGAATTCAACTAAACAATCAGAAACTGAAAACGAAAAGCAACGGCCCTAAGATGATTTTTTTTGGAAAAGTTCAAAACACGAAAAATGTTCAGAATAATGTTTACTTCAGTTTACGCGAAATCAATGAAAATGAGCTTGTTTTGTGGGTTAAAACAACATCTAAAATCTATGTTGTTAAAATGAATAAAAACTATTGTAACCAAGATTATCCGATTACAAGTTCTAATTCATCTTTTTAGTAAAAAATTAAAATACAAAAGTTGTCTAGAATTAAGTATACATGTCTCTGCTAAATTTTGTAATTTATCGAGATTGTTTACTATTTTTTGAGATGTACAAATCAATAAAATTAAACTATATCAATAAACTCATATTTAATTCTTTGTACCTTAACTCCACTACTTCGGCCCTTCACTTCCGGCCTACACATATATCCATGTGCCGCCCATATACCTAACACCGCTCCGAAGCCAAACTTGCACGGGGATATCATCCCAAGTTTGACCCACACTCCCCGGACGATTAGGATATACGTACGCACGTAAATCAAAGCACTCGTCTATTTCTGAGAATGAGACAACAATATATATATATATATACAACCCCTCATCTACTCATGAAAACAAATATAACAATGTCGAGCCTAAGGCATTCAAATCAATCTCATAATCTTCACTTTTTTTTTTATACACTTTTTCTCACTAGCACTCAAATAAAACAACAATTGTTGGAGTCATGGTGGAATATTCAGAATTTATCTATGGGTTCCTAGTTTATTTTAATTTTATATATCCATGACTGTGATTAAAATCATAAAATAAATATATATATATATATATATAAACCCTAAACCTTACATACATAACTAACCAAAATAATTGAAATCAATCCATCATCTTTATGCCAATACAATATCAAACCAACATCAAATAAATAAATAAATAAATAAATAAAAACTACGAAATAAACATAAATTAAGGAAAGTGGGCTTTGCAATCACAATTATTTTTCGAAAATCAAAAAATACTTGGAGAATTAATGAAGCCACCAAAATAAAACCCTAACTCCTCTTTTTTCCCTCTCCTCTCTCTCCTGCCATCTCTCTTTCTCTCTCGGCTTTGTAACGCCCCACTTTTTAATACTCGGGTAACATTACTAAATTCTTTATTATAATACAATTTCAGAGTTAACGTATCGGACTTCAATACATCAATAAAGACAATTAAGTAAAGGTTCTCTCATTCAAATACATAATGAATGCAACATGAGACATAATTACAGTAAATTGCCCATAGGCTTACATCAATAACATGAAAGAAAAGGGTTCAACTCTTGTACAACAATGGCATTCAGCAACAATTAAAAGGCCCCATGGCCAACAGATAATGAAGATCCTCAATCTTGAAATACTTCTCGATATTTGTAAACACCCCATTTTTTACGGCCCTTACGACTTAGACATCATCTCTTGCACACCCAATGATGAGTCTATATGCTTGTTAAGTGTTCGAAGTTCTCAGTGGAATGCCACAGCTTTGAGCCCTTCAAACTTTACACACATGTTACCTCATTTTTGGACTAAACCCAGAGATCTTCAAGCCTGCAACCTCTGGCCACCTCTTTGGGCTACCGGCCATCACTCTTGGTTGCTGGCCACTAATGTGGCCGACCGGCCACCAATGTTTTTTGTAGATATTTTGTGACAGTTGTACCAGCTGTTTGCACAGATGCTTGCATATACTTCCACGTGTATGATTGGACGTTTATGAGGGAAATTCCATGTTTTCTATATATAGAGGACCTCCCCTCTTGCTTTTAAGGCTAGAAAAATTTTAGAACAAAATTTTTGCTCTCTCTCTACAATTCTCTCTCTCTCTCTCTCTCTCTTGCAAATTTCTTAACCCTTACTTACATATCCTTCACCTTTGCCTGTACACTCTTAACCAAACCTCTCCATCTTTGAGCTGAGGTATCTTTGAGCCTTTTTTGAGCTCTTGAGGGTGTGTTTGCCTTGGTTTATTGCTTGGAATTGATTTCCTCTTCAAGAGGTATAAAGCTTTGCCTCTTTACTTGCTTTATCTACTTTTTTCCAACTGTTTTTGGGCTATAAAAACTTTGTATTTTTGGACTGAAGTTTGGATTTTAAGGCCAATAAAGGTTGAGAGGTGTTCACATTTCTTTGCACCTTGTCCTCAAGGCCTTTACCCTTGTGTTTTCCACCTTTACACTATTTTTTTTTTGAGCTTTTAAACACTGATTTTTAGAGTTATTTCAGTGACTAAAATTATGGTTTGAAGTCCAAAATTGGAGGGGTTAGCCTCCCCTCTTTGTGTTTTGCTTACTAGTCTAGCATGCCTCATGTTTTAGCATATTAATTTAGTTATTTTTGTCTTAATTTCAGCATGTTTTAGGATTATTTTTAGATTGTTTTAGGACTGTTTTTAAGTATTTGTTGCATTTGAGCTTTATTTTGCATGCTTGTAATGTAATTGTCCTTATGAGTTTGGTGTTTTAGGCATTAGACACCATCTTATTTAAGTTGATTGCATTTATTTATGGCTTTCCACACTTGTGATCACTCTTAATCACTTCTGCAACCTCCTTCCTTTCTTGGCTTTCATTTTGCTTTGAAAGTGGTTTCAAATTATTTGTTTGTTTAAACATGAGATTGAGATGTCATGCTTAATGGTTTAATCCCTTTGGAGGTTCATTACTAACAGTATGATGTCTCTTTCATGTCCAAAACAACTCATGGTTTGAGCCCTCTTTCCATTAGAGGACTTAACTTCACCTTTTGGACTCAATTGAATAAAGAATGGATGGTAATCTAAAATGGAGTAATAAAATTGAGGCTAAAAAAAGGTGCAAGATAATAACTTGTTTAGGTTTAATCGAACGTTAATTGAACCCTTGAGTCTTGAGTCGTTTCATACTCATTAGTGATGAAAACGGTTCAAAATTCATTTTCAACTACTTTCCTTGATCTTTCATGATAGGGAGGTGGTTTTGAGAGTCTTATTTTGTTACATTTATTGAACTTGCACACTTTGGTTTATAGGCCATCATGCAATGAAATTGCATAGATTGATGGTTTGTGAACCAAGCTTACTACTTCTTTGATCTGTTCATGATACAGAGGGGTAAATTGTGCAAAAAAACCCTTGAGAATACATTGTCTCTGCTCTATTTGCTCTCTGTTGCAGCATGGAAGTTCTATCATCAGTGGCCGACAGGCTCTTATTGGTGGCCGGCAGGCCATCATTAGTGGCCGACAGGCCCTTTGCCGGCCACCAATGCAAAATCAAGCAATGTTCTCCTGAAGCAGAACAGAGTTGGTCTGGAGATAGAAATCAGTGCATGTGTTATACTGTGCAACAGAGACATGCAGCAATAGAAACAGTGCCTTTTTTGGGTGGAAACCGCATCCATGCATGAGCCCTCCATCTATCCTCGAGATCCGTGTTGCATATATTTGTGTTGAGATTCAAATAGTGGCTTTGTAATTAATTAGTTAGAATAGCTAACTTGTCTCGTGTTGTAATTATTTTAATTACCTAGATTAGTTAATTTATTTATTTTTGTAATAATTAGTTAAGTAGTTTAGCTAATTTAATTTGTTTTGTAATAATTAGCTTAGCTTTAATTAGTTAGCTAGTTAGTTCATTAGGACTTTCCTTCGTGAGAGCGCAATGTTGTAATAATGTGTATGCCTTCCAACCCTATGTTTTTCTTTCTTTTATTTTACTAGCCTATGATGGTTAGTTTAGGAGCATCATGTTTTGTTTAGCATTCTCCATGTTTGCATCTACTTGTATTGCATGCACCGAGGCTTGGTTCATCATTCACTTGCATTGTTAGTTTAATACTTCTTTGAAAAAGGTATCTAAACCGCATGTTATTTAATTGATTCATATGTCATATTAGTAGCCGAGCCTATTAGTTGCATATTGTATGTGTTGCATTAGTCATATTGCATAGTTAGAAATCATGCATTTTTTTTTAACTTTATCACTGTTTTGGCTTGGAGTACTAGGTGAGCATTTACTCGCTTTAGCATAATTGCATGAATGTCGATGTTGCCATGTTTAGCATGCTTACTATGAGGCTAAGTGTTTAAGTGTTATAATTGCTTGAATGCCTGTGGATGGAGGCTAATTGCTTGAATTGGAATAATTTGAGTAATGTTCATATGCGATCATTTTTTCAAGTGGTATATATTCAAAACGATTTTCAAAACAAACATGAATCGAAATGTTCCAATTTTTGCAAGTTAGCCTATACTTGTGTGTGCGCGTCACATAGTAATGCTAGCCTAATAAACTGAAACAAGAACATATAATGTAAATAAGATTCATATCATGATTAGTAGAGGCCGATCTTTGATCGGGCGAGCAGGGGTGCTCAATTCATGACCTTCCCCTCTCGTACCTAAGTTCCCGAGCCGAGACAATCTTGGTGATGACGGACACGTGACCTTTGGCACGAGTCATGGGTTTTCTAGATTTTCCAAAAAAATATTTAGGTGGCGACTCTGTATCTGGCAAAGCAGTCCATTTTTTGCAATTTGATTCAAAATCAATTTTCTAAAAGATTTGCCGGATTGGGACTCTTTGGTGTTTATCTATTTCACATTACACTTGTGAAATCAAATTCAAAACCGCGGGAGTCCGATACTGTAGGGCTTATTCGACTTTCAAAAGGAGGCGCAGAAAAGTCAAGCTACAATGTTCACCTGAAAAAGGATTAGCAACGTGGAATGAATATAAAGTCCAGTAGGAATCCCAACATGATCCTAAACAATAACAACATATAGATAGATATGATCATTAATGCTTTAAGTTATACAATATACATAAGTGCCTATTTATACATAAAGATATACTTATATAGGTACTTTTCTCATAATCATTTAATTTATCCAACACTCACAAAACCGATCACTTTTCTTCCTTCTTGTTACCACTTTATTTTACATTTTCCAGACGATATTAGGTATTTGAAGACAAACCCACGAAATCCAATTACTGAACTCACACCCAATTCTAAATTACAAGTTCCGAATAGAAGTATTCCAAATGAACATGAAGACGATACACATAAAATACTCCTCACATAACCATATAAGACAAGTGACATCCTCCACAAAATAATCATCATTATGCATAAAACACATTAAGAGAACTAAGATAAAAAACAAGAAACCCATCAACGCTCTACCTGCATCAAGCACGGTAAACCAAGGATACACATTTCCAATACTCATGCCAATTTACTAGTCACCAGCTGGAAAGTAATGGTATCTCTGCCAAGTTCTTCAGGCGCTAGTTGGAAGGTACTGGCACCCTAAATTCTCAGCGCAGCCAATTCTCCAAACGTTAGCTGGAAGGTAATGGTACCTCTTATTCTCAACACGTGCACATTTCCAACCATCACATAATACAACAAACAAACATAATCCGAGTGTACTACATACACAAAAATCTATTCAACCAATACAAATAATTCCGAGTGTATTACATATACAAAATCTATTCAATATCACAATGTCATCCTCCACCGATGACCAATGACAAAACCTCTATGCATAAGTATATAAATATACTTAATACGGTAACCCAATACTACTTAACCTTAGGTCCAACAACAATGATAATAACGATAATATTCAACGGTTTCANATGTAAAGAAAATAGTAATTTAAAAATTTTAATATCATATTTCAATGGATTAAATTGATATTTTTTTTTTTTTTTTTTTTTTACTAGAGGCAAAAGAGCAAATTTTCAAAAGTTAAAGGGGGCATGTGCCCCTCTAGTCCTCACTTGCCTCTGTCACTGCTTCCATAAAGGAGGGAAACAAACATTTACATAGGAAAGATTATTACATAAATAAACTAAAAATTAAGAAAATCTAAAAATAAAAAAAATAAAATAAAAAATAAAAAAAGAGATCCGAGTTGCTACCAAACTCATTCAAAACTCTGCTACTCCGCAACTTTCAACTTGGAATCTGAAAACTTCTTATTTTTTCAATTTATTGTATCAAACATAACTTTCTTAAGAGAAATACTAGAGACGCACAATTTAAACTCATAAATTCATCTATAATAATATGGTAAAAGAGTTAAAGTTCTATATCATTGAATAAATAATAAATAAAAAACTAACACCTATCATAAAACATTACTATGAGTCAAATTATAATTTTTTTTTTTAAGATCTCAAATATTTTCCCTTTGTTAAATATCTAGAATACATTCTTAGATACACGTCCCCTAAAAAGCTTGAACACCATCTTCATCCCCATTATCCTATGCTCCATTGGCGGTTGATTATTACAATCCCATCTGATTTTTAAAAGTTTGAGATTGATATTTAGGTATATATAACTGAATTAGAATGAATTTTTAGGTTTGTTCATTTTCAAGTTAGGCTTATTAATAACCCATTGATGTCCCGCCCAATTATTAATATAATTTACAAGTGGTAGAGGTGGGCCCAATTGCCCACTTCTGTCCATAATTTATTGGGTTTGGATTATAGTTCAAATTTTTTTAGTCCGGTTACAATATGGGTGGATCTTGGGAAGAATGTTTCAAACTCGACCTGACTCCTTTTGCCCACAAATTATATTGTGGAATATATTTATATAGATACACATTACATTGTTAATTATGGTGCACATCTTTTAAAGGATGTATATTGTGTATACCTTATAATTAAAGAAAAAATAATATAATTTTATATTTTTTGAATCATAATTAAAAAAATACATAATCAAGCAACACATGAGGTATAATAAAAAATCTTATGAGTTATAACTAAAATAAGATCATAATTAAAAAAAGAAAATTATTCATAACTATAAAAATAATAAAAAAAATGATATAACTTTAGGGTGCATATAATAGGGGTATGTATAGTAGAATTTTCCAAACATAAATCATGTATTTATAGTAAAATAATCATTACGAAAATTTGAACTCTCAAATTCTCAATCTTGAATATGTTAAAGAGCCATTCAAACCAATTACGTTTTTTATTTAAAACTTGAACAAAATGTTTTCTCAAACAATATTTGGGCCACATTGACGGGCTTGAGATTTTTTATTTTGACTTTGGGCAAACTTGGGAATAAAAGTATGGACCCAATTTACATTCATTCCTTAAATATTAAAAAGCCCAATTATTATGACGGATTTTTTATATCAATTTAAAATGTTAAGAATAAAAACGAGAAAATATGACATCAGTTGAGCTTGAAACAATAATTATAAATCAGTGAGAAATTTTATAAATATTAATAATTATAATTATAATGTTTTTATTTTTTTATAAATATGTATTTTTTTTCTGATTACCACCAGGGTGTAATTACATCAACAAAAATTGAATGCAATTTATTTATTTATTTATTATTTTTCCATCTTGATAATTTCATAACGCCCTTATCAAAATATTATATCTTACTAATAACTATATGTTGTTTTAAAGTGAGGTTTTCAATCAAAACCTAATCTTTGTTATATAACTTTATTATGAATACAAAAATCAATCATAGAAGAATACACATGAATGGAGAAAATTTTACAGAATCTGTTGAGGAGATTCATTTTTAAAAAACTTATTCATATATGTTTTATGTCCGATTATGTGATCAATTTTGATATTCGTAACCTTATTCATATGAGAATTAACCAATCCCTTGTGTGTGTGGGTATATGTAGAAGAGACAATGATGCAAAAGAGTGAAGCAAAGCGTTGCTACTACATAAACCATCACTATAGAGGTTTATGCATATTTAGCAGTAACTGCAATAAATTTTGCATACCAAGAAATTTTGAAGGAGGCCTTTGTACTAATTTTGATTGCGTTTGCTTTAGGGAATGCCCTCATGACCATTCTCCTACTCCTCTTGGGGTGTAGATTGTTATAGTCTTTTGCAAGTGAACATGTTCTGGTTTTGGTTTGTTTAGCTTACATAAAAGTCTTCTCTTTCTTGGAGGAATGTTTTAAGGAAAACGTTTGGTGGCCACAAATTCTGTGGCTTAAATGGCCCGAAACTACCAAAACGACGTTATTTTGCGTCGTTTTGCACCCAAAACGACGTCGTTTTGGCAGTTTCGGGTCATTTGAGCTACAGAATTTGTGGCCACCTATCATTGCTGATGTTTTAATTCCTTTTATTCTTGGTTAGAAGTCTCATTTTCATTGTAAAGTTCCATTAGAGCTTTATTTTATCACCCTTTAATATTTCTTGAGTAAATTACACTTTGCGCCCCTACACTTTACATCAAATCTCACTTTAGCCCATACACATTAAATTGTGACACTTAACCCCTTGCATTTTTGGTCAAGTGTCACTTTGACCCTTCTATTAGCCTCATTCTTAACATAGGTTAGTCACATGAAAAACATGTGCGGATAAATTACACTTTGCACCCATGTACTTTACACAAAATCTCACTTTAGTCCGTACACATCAAAATTGTGACACTTAACTCCCTAAAGGATAACTTCTGTTAGCCTCACTATTAACAGAAGGGCCAATGTGACACTTAACCAAAAGTGCAGGGGGTTAAGTGTCACAATTTGATGTGTAGAGACTAAAGTGAGATTTTGTGTAAAGTACATGAGTGCAAAGTGTAATTTACCCATATTTCTTTCTCTTCTTTTTGCTGTGTTTGGATAACAGAAACCAGAGAAAAAAGAATGAGATTCACATTATTAGGGAGAAAAAAAAATGCTTTAAACCATTAAAATATCATTTTTAAATTTATTTTCAATAACATGGACTATTGTATGTCAACTGTTAATTTGTTTATAAATCAATTACTTATGGCCCAACCCCATAGTACGTCAGTGTAGGTATATTTATAGGTGATATTTATACTATTAAATCTTATTCAAGAATTTGGTTTGGTTTGAAATTGTCCATCAAATTTTTTCTTAGGGCAAAATTTATTATACATCTTTGTTGGATTTTTTTATTTTTATTTTTGAAAACGTATTGTGATTTGAGCTATGTAAAAATAAATGCCTCAGAGATTTTAATGTAAGCATCTTTGGAACAAATTCTACAAGTAGCTTTTATTTATACACTATAAAACTTTTCAGTTTACATTTTTTTTCTTTTTGGGTTCAAATACTAATTTTGGTTTGAATATTAGTTATTAAATAAAAATTCAATTCAGTACGTGATATTTAAATAATTAATTTTTGTTTGATAATTGACATATGAACAATTGATTTCGTTCAAAATATATGAATGACAAAAATATTTTGAATTGAAGTAAAAAAAAATGGTGTGCAAATACCATTAACAAGAACAATAAAACAAAAACAAAAAAGTCTATTGTATTATTACATTTAAGACAAAAATTGGTGCTAGTAACAAATCACATCTCTATGTCCCCAAGTGTTGGTTAATATTTTTAAACCAAAAAAAAAAAATGTTGTACGGCACATTACAACAATAGTTTCCTTGGTTTTGATTTTCTCATGCTTGACAGGCATTGTTCTCTATGCGTGTGTAAAATTATTCGTTAGTGAATGAAATTCTTAGCCTAGAGAACTATAAAAATATACTTGGTATATTCACAAGGGGCCAGCCTATTGCCCATTAGAGATCAAAATTGGATCGTTCTGTTCGTGTTACGCGCTTACTTTTGAGTCTCGTTTCAATGAAAAAAATTGTTCATATTTTAAGATTTATTGAGTATATTATTATGCAAAAAATAAGTCAATCGGATAACGGAAATCATGGGTTCAAATCAGTTTTGTATAAAAAAATAAACGGTAAGAAAATAAACAGTTTATAAAAAATTGATTCAAACACATGATTGTCGTTATCCAATCGACTTGATTTTTTGCATGGATGATGTGCTCGACGAATCCTAAAATATAAACGGTTTGAATTATTGAAACGGGATCCAAAAATAAGCCCACAATCAGGGGCGGAGGGAGCATGTGATCAGGGGGTCACGTGCCCTCCTGGATTTTGGGAAATTTTTTTTTTTTCTTTTTGCAAACATAAAAAAAAAAATTAAATAAAAAATTACAAAAATATTATTAAAGTGAAATGTCAATGACATTTTAAAAATTATGAAAACAATAATGGTTATTTTGATTGAAAATGAAGAGACTATTATAAATAAACCAGATTAGCTATGAAAATTTTTGAATGTAACGACGATGTCATTATTAGTGATATGCAAGTATAAGTAATCTCACTATAAAGATATGAAATTTATTAGATTGTTAGTTACATTTGACATGTGAGGTTCACTATTTATGCGTTTATTTACCATTAGTGGGTGATACTATATACCAGTGATGACGTGGTATTACCATTATATTGAATTTTTAATCAAATTTTGTATCAAAAAATAATTTATTATTATTGTCCATGATACACTAGTTACAAATAATATTTTTTTTCTTGATGTTTCCTGAAATCAATCGTAAAAAATTTACGTGAAATATTTTTGTAAAAATTATTATAATTAGTAAGTGCCCTTTCTAAATTAATTTTTTGGCTCCGCCACAGCCCACAATGCAAACTGGACCGTCCAGTCTTGCTTTCCAACTGAAGACCTGCTGGACTCTTTTCACAAATATTAAATTCAACCATTTATATTATAATTGGAGGAAAGGAAAATGATTTGGAGTCCTAAAAACTGTCCCCTTAATCCCCTTAATTTCTATTTTGAGTAACTATTTCCTTGTTTTTTTTTTTTTTTACTTGATATGGAAATTAGGGGGATTAGGGGGAGTGTTTTTAGGGGGATGTAATTTGAAAGTTAATTGATGATCAATAGACTTGCACATTTGAGTCGTACAAATTTTAAAAAACAAAAAAGAAAATAAAAAAAAGATGACACTAATTTAATTTAAATCTGACCAATAATCACTTTTATTATATTCAAGTTATAATATTTGAATAAAGATGGAGAGCTCTAATTTTGAAACTCTAAAGAAAGCACTAGTAATGTGTTAAGGAGTGGGACTCACATGTGATGTGATGTATGTGTCTATGTTTTTTTTCTTTTTTCTTTTCTCTCTCTCTCTCTCTCTCGCCACATCACTAGTGCTCTCTTTAGAATTTCAAAATTAGTACTCTCTATCATTGTTGATAATATTTAGTGTTGATTAGTGCAAATGTCACAACTAAATCATTTTCAATCATAACTAAATATATATATATATATTGAGTCATAACTATAACCAGAGACCTTTTTTTTTATCATAATCGAAATAATAATCACAATGAGTCATAATCCAAGAACTAATCCCACTGTTCACTAACAGGAATCCAATTAGGTGGTAAAACTTACCATTTTTTATGTTATTTTTTTGGAGACAATAAAAATTGTACTAATTGATAATAATTTTTTTTGATAACTTGGTATTTGTCCCATTGAATCGACTAATCACTCCGTCTACTAACAAGGCTCACTTATAGTCAAAACAAAAGTTCTTTAAATTTTGAACTTGAGCTTTTAGAGGAAAGCATACCCTCGACCCTAAGCCTTGACCATCA
Source organism: Camellia japonica (assembly GCA_030407325.1). Taxonomy (NCBI): domain Eukaryota; kingdom Viridiplantae; phylum Streptophyta; class Magnoliopsida; order Ericales; family Theaceae; genus Camellia; species Camellia japonica. The sequence goes on along the minus strand of JAPPVO010000032.1, from coordinate 82,483,261 downwards.
ACTCACCCCCTTGGGATTGTACTAGTTGATAGTGTGAAATATCGATAATTTCTAAGTCATATTCGCTAAATTCAACTAGAAGGCTCAATTTGTTCAGGATGAAATGTGTAGAAAGAAGGGAAAAGAGAAGAAAAAAAAAAAACTTTTATAAGTTTATTTAGATTGAAAGTGGTGAAAACTAGAATAAAACTAATTTTATTATACAACTCATATAGCATTGTAACTAATTTTAAATTTCTTGAAAAAAAAATACAAGAAAAATTAAATGTATGAGTTATTTATAATTGAACTTTTAAATATACTATATTTTTCTTAAAAAAATTTCGTACTTGAAAGAAAATATATATATATATTTGGACAAATTACCAAAAAAAAAAAAAAAACCCTAGATTTTGGCCCTTATAACAAAATAAATTCAACGATTTTAATTTTGTAAATTTAAACTACAATATTTTGATTTATTTTCAATTTAAACTATCAGTCTATTTTCATTAAATAAATTGTTTTAATCATTAAACTCAATGTAAGTATACATAAAATGTCTAAAATATCATTTTTTTATTGAGTTTAATTAGTAAAATACTATTTTTTCAGTCAATATATAAATGGTTTAAATTGAAGACAAATAAAAAATTTAAAATTAGTTTAACAAAATTAAAAATTAAAAATTTATTTTATTATAAAAGTTAAACCATTAAAAAAATTATATTTTATTTTTTTTCACTTTCACTTTCTAATAAAAAAAATTTCCTAATTAAACGGAATCGAAGAGATAAACTTCAGAAGAAGGAATTCTCAAATCACCATCTCTCTCAATCTCCAAGGATACTCAATAGTTTCCAAGAAAAAGATCTTGAAAGATACTTTGAGAATATGGCTGGATTTGATTTCCTCGTGACATATAATCATTGGTTAGTCAGTCATATTGCTGCTTCGTCTAGAGAATTTGTAAAATGCTTTGCATATTCGCACAAAGATTTAATTAAACCATTTATATTGTGATTGGAGAAAAATTTGGAAGTTTATTGAGGATCATAGACATCCAGACCGGCGCCCAACAATTTTGCATTAATTTAATTTAGAATTGAAGTTAAGATAAAAAAAAATAAAAATAAAAATTTGTGTATTAATTTGATGGATGTTGAGAGAATCTATGAGTTTGGTTAAAGTTGTTTCTCTTTTTCTTTCAAAATTATTTATATTCTTCTTTTGTGCCTTTGAGACACAACAAAACATGTTGGGGAGTTTCTACTTCTACACATCAATTCCTCTTTGTGCATAGACTTATGGGTTGTTTGGGGTGTCCTGAACAAGTGCACTTTATGTCTTTTTAGACTAAAAAATTGAAGAAAAAAATATGGATGTTTGGGTTAATTTTTTGACTTTTTATGGAAAAATGTGTAATAAAAAATTGTAAAAATTGATTTGTAGGGAAAAATTAAGATTAGGAGTTGTGCAGCCGTAATTGTTGACTTTTGGTGCATAGTGTTAACTTTTTAACTTTTTGAGTAACTTTTTGACTTTTTGACTTTTTTACAATATGCCAAACTTGGTCTTAATGAATAAAAAATTTATTACAATTTTACGACCAAACATAATTACTAATATAGACATTATTACACAATTCAGATTAGAACGTAAGTTTTCTCCGTACACAACCTATTATTATCTCTTTCTATTGTTCATAAGTTCCTTCACAAAACATTTGTGATAGAAAGTTCTTTTTTCATTTTCTAATATCAAGCTTTGTATATATGTATGTATTTGTATGTTATGGATTTGGAGATTGCTGAGCCAATGATAATTGGCCGGGCCAAAGGATTGGCTCAACAGACATTAGTTAGTTTGATTTGTGTAGTTTTTGTTGAGTTCAATTAGTTTATGAGGTTCAAGGATTGTTTCTTTGGTTTGAGCGGCATGAGTGTTGTCGTTAATGATCTCTATATTTATACATATATCTGCATAACCAAAAAAAAAAAAATCAACAAAGGAAGATAAAAATATAAAAAATCTCATTCACAAAGTACATAATCGAATTAAAAATTTGGTTCAGAAGTTGAACTCTGAGAGAGGAGAAGATATTGTTTGGTAATAGATTTCTGAATTAGTCTTAGGTCGATAGTAAGTTTATGAATCATAGTGTGTTCGGAGAACCAATGTTGAATGGTTTGAAAAATTGGCCCCCCTCCATTTGGTCAACCACAAATCAACGTGTTTGATAGGTATGTAGATGCGTATATGTCGAAGCTTTGAATGCTTTTAATGGAGAATAAGGTTGAAGCATTGAACATTTTGGATAAAACTCCTCTTATTAGTGTTGAGTGCGTGTATAGTTTGGTGTGTGTCGGAGCCGAATAGAAATAATCAACTTCAAACTAAACCTGCCAATTGGGCCATATGAGGCCAAGGCCCATTGGGCTATGGATCGTTGCCGAATAGGCATTGAGGACCATATGGGATGCCGAGTTAGAGATATTCAGGCCATGTGCCGAAGTAGAGTAGTCCAAGGTAGTCGAAAGGGTCCTGTTGTACGAAACTGTGCTGGCCCATCCCATAAAAGCATGATAAGAAAGTGGGACCCAAAAAAAAAAAAGACTATAAAAGAGGAAAGCAGCCTGAGGAAAGAGGTATGTGAAAACAACTTATGCTCTAAGAAATATAAAATATCAACGACCCAAACATAGAACTGGAGTGCTCATTCCGACACCATCGACCAGAGTTGTTTATCTGTTTCAGGTGACATTGCAAGGATCTTTCAGGCCCGTCTAGATCCGAGTAATATTTTTGAAATTCACTTCCCCACAGTGTGTATTTCTTGGGTAGGGTCTAATTGGAACAATTGTTTGTGGATTGAGAGAAATAAAATATTTCAAATTCATTAAGTGTATGCCTTGAGAGATGATGTGTATAGAGAGGAAATGGTGTGTGGAAATATAATTACCCAACATGTTGTGAAGTTTTGGATAAAGGCTATTCCTTAATTATTTTGATGATGCAAGAATTTATATTATAAGGTTAATCAAATAGATAATTTATTAAAAAAAATAATAATAATTAGACATCTGTAATCACGTAATAAAATTATATTTATTTTAAAAAAAATAAAAAGACAAGTACAATTTTGATAATTGTTCATGCAAAAAATACAAACAATATACTTTTTGACTAAAACATAAGTTTTAGCTAAAATCAGGAGGTTTTTGGTGATTTGCGGGCGTGCCAAGGCAATAGTGCATAAGTTGATGAAAATTTACTTGAAAAAATCTGACTTATGAAAACAGGAGGTTGTGTGAAGCTCAAAGGAATAAAAGACCTCTCAGTTCTTTTTTTACCTCAATTAAGAGGATTTAAAATCTCCATAGAGTTTTTTAATGTCAAAAAGAAGTAAATAGAGGGAAATGAATATTAGAAAATATACTCTCATAAATTCATTGGATTGAACACATAAGAGTATAAAAACAAGTTTGAACACATGAAATTGAGTTACAAACTGGAATTGAAACACAATTTAAGTCTCAAACAATGCCTATGAAGGCCAAAAACCATTAATTTGACACGTATGTCATGAAAAATTAGGAAACTATGGCTAAAACTATGGTAAAGATATCTTTCAAGTATACTCTTAAGTTGAACTAGGCCTAAACTAAGGATAAATAGCACTAGACTATGTACTAAGTTGTGTTGAATGTTGAATAGATTGGGGTTTTGCTCTATATTCATTTCTTGTATTTATAGTAGTTAAGTCCTCTTGAAAATCTCACCTGTCTCCTGAAAATCTTCATAAAATCTTGAAAGTAGGGTGCTGAATTGCCTCTTGAGATGACACCTGTCCCAATCCCCTATTCTTCTCAGCAGGTAGTTGGGTACTTCCTCATGAATAAAGTTGATCAGATCCTTGTGAAAACATGAACCGTTGGATAATAAGTGGGGTCTTGGATGGTTGACACATATCCTTACTTAGTCAAAGAAAAGTCTTTAATGTAGGAGCTGTTTGAAGCATTTAAATTATGGTTGACACACATCCTTACTTAGTCAAAGAGAAGTCTTTCATATAGGAGCTGTTTGAAGCATTTAAATTTTGACCATTAATAAAAAAAGTAATAGTTGCTGGACCTTTTGGATGATTGCTATGTTTTGCTCTTAATCATTGATTTTGAATATTATTTAAGTGCTTAGTGAGAATTTGAATGCTAATTTTGTGCTTAATATGATTTTTGGATTCATATTTGTTAGCTGTAAAAATATCTGTTGTGGTTCCTGTTATAATCTGAAATTGAAGGCCTTAATAGCGTCGGAAATCGAAATTGATTAGTTTATTTGCAATGGCATGATTTTAGAGCCTTATGGGAAGTTTCATTGAAATTTGATTTAGATTAAATCAATTAAATCTAAGCTTTTGATTAACTTAAGCTTTAATTACTAATCAAGGATATCCTTGATTAGTGAATTAAGCTAACCTATCCTATATATATGTTAAGCTGGGAGCTTAACTCGTAATTTTGAACTCAAAAATCTGAGAAAAAGCATTTTAGATAGAGAAGAGCTTGAAGACTTAGAATTTTGGCTTGAAGGTTGGAGAATTGGGTAGAAAAACTCAAGAATTGGCTTATACAAGTGTAATTGAAGACCTTACGTAAGTGTTTAACTCCTAATTTATGAATTTAAGTCATCAATTATGTGAATTCAAGGAGATAATGTGATTGATTACAAGAATTGAGCTTGGAATGAAGAATTGGAGATTAATTCATACATGCATGCATAATTTAGTAGAGTTTCAGAATTTTAAGCATGATTCATGTCATCCATGTTGAAATTAGAGGTAATATCATACATGCATTCATGATTCATAAGAGTTTGAAGTTGAATTCCATATCTTAAGAGTTTTGGAAAACAATTTGAAGTCAATTGGTACATTTATGGAATTCATGAAGTTTTGAGCTTTGAATTTGCAAATTGGTTTTGTGTCCATGTTTTTGGAAGAGTTTCTAAGTGTTTTTAACGCTTTGACCAAGCCATGCAAGTTTATGATTTGAAAGTGCATGTTTTGAAGCTCAAACTGTGTTATGAAAATTCTAGAATTCGGCCGCACCACTCGAGCAAACAATATATCGCTCAAGCGCACATTCCATGCATCCAGCATTTTTGTAAAAACATTCCTCCACTTAGCTGGAGCGACCAAGTCATCGCTTGAGCGCACATATCATGCATCCAGTATTTTTGCAGACATTTGTAGTTGGCTCGAGCGACCATGCTGCTACTCGAGCGACTGCCTTCTATTTTAGACATTGGCTCGAGCAACCATCGAGCCTAGATTCAGACATGTTAGAAATAGGGCTGCAAATGAACCGAGCTGTTCATGAACAAGCTCGGCTCGGCTCAGCTCGTTTAGTAAATGAGCCAAGCTCGAGCTCGAATATTAGGCTCGTTTAGTAAACGAGCTGAGCTCGAGCTCGCATAAGCTCGGCTCGTTAAGCTCGGCTCGTTTATCTTTATTTAAATTATATAATAAATATATTATTTATATATTAAAAATATATAAATAATAATATAAATACATTTTTTATATATCAAATAATATAAATAATATTTTTATTTAAATAATATTAAAAGAAATTTATCGAGCCGAGCCGAGCCGAGCCGAGCTTGAGCCCAACTCCTTATCGAGCTGAGCTCGAGCTCAATAAACGAGCTCGATAAGTAAATGAGCCAAGCTCGAGCTCAGCAAAGCTTGGCTCGGCTCAGTTCTTTTAAATGGTTGGGAAAATTCTGGAAAACAGAATATTTTCCTAACTTTGATCAATATTTGGGTGGGACCCGTATGCCATAGTTGACGGGTCTAAGTGGTAACGCGTTCTATACCGTGTTGTGATTCACGTGGTATATTTGGTTGCTCAAAACCATTATCAAGTGAATGGGAAATTGAAGCCAAAGTGTGCTCCATGGAAATGGAGTTTTGGTAGAAAATCCATAAAGGTTTGAATAAGGCTTGTCCCACATTGATTTGGTGGGAAGTTTTGAATGGGTTTATAAGGCTTGGGATTGGAAATTGGGGTGTGCCCCAAGGGCTACCCAAGTTTTGTAAAGAGTGAGGTTATGGGCAAAATAGGCTAGACCCATTGGACCCAAAAATCACCACACACGCGCGCGCCGCCGTCCGTCCGGTTGGTCGGACAGGCTGGGCTGGGTCTGGGCTTGTTCAGCCCAATACTAATCTTTTTGGGCCAAAAATATTTGGATTTAATTTTATTTTTTGAAATAACATCTGTCCAACTGTCCATAATTCAAATTAATTCCGGAATTGATCTGTTTTGATTTTTCTCTACACCCAAACAGATCCCTACGATTTTTATCTGTTTGAATTTTGAACCCAACAAATTTAAATCTGTTCATTCAAAACCGAACAGGTTTTATACCTGTTCAAAACAGGTTTGCACCTGTTTAATTCAAAACCAATAGCCACAACTGCATCTATAAATAGGCAGCCCTCATTTGATGTTTTCATTCAAAAAATTCGTACTTACCTTCTGCTAATATATTCTACATTTTGCTGCATTTAATTTTTGTGAGAAAGAGTATAAACACTTAGTGTGTTCGTTGTGCGAATAAATTGTAGTACTACATTTATTCATTGATTGATCATTTTATCTTGGGAGATAGACGTCCATATTCTAAAAACACCGTGGAGAGGACAAATCTGTCTTAAGGACACAGTGTCGAACACTGGATTTGATCAGAATATTATTCAAGAAATTAATCAAGTAAGTTGTTTATTTATTTTCTGGTTTTATTTATTTATTTAAATCAGATTTTAATTTTGTTTTTGTAACAAAACAAAAATCTGTTTTATTTATTTTATTTTATTTTACTGGTTTGATTTTTGTAATCAAACAAATTCTCTCATTTCCTTTATTTCTTCTATATTCTGTTTGTTGTTAAGTACACAACAGAATTTATTTTTCCAAATACAGTGAAGATTGTCCAACAATTTTAAGACAGATTAATTTTTTGTATCTTCATTGTATTTAATTTCCTGTGTTTTCACAAAGTGATAATCTGGTTAGAAAATACAAATAGTAATTATAAACTATTTGACAGATAATAGTAATATACTGTCTATTTTCTTTGACAACTAGTAGTAATATACCGGTATCATTAACAATTGCAGAATATTATTTGGTGTTTGTAGACGTCCCCGAATGTCCCGGGAGGGAATCCCGTTTTGTTCATTTGGGCTCACTACAGTTCAGGACTCAATGTCACGGTCCTGTATCTAATCTCGCAGAGTGCAATGCAAGACCGATGAATTATCAAAGAGTCCAAATCCGGCAAATCATTTTGAAAAAAAGATTTTTAGAAAGAAGTGCCAAACATGGACTGCTTTGCTAGATACAGAGTCGCCACCTAAATATTTTATTTTGGGGGAATTTAGGAAACCCTGACTCGTGCCTAAGGCCACATGTCCATCATCACCAAAGTTGCCTCGACTCGGGAACTTGGGTACGATTGGAGAAAGTCACTTCGTGAGCACCCCTGCTCGCCCGATCAAAGATCGGCCACTACTAAACATGATATCGAGTTTTGAAAACATTATGTGCTCTTATTCCGGTTATTAGCCTAGAATTACTATATGATGCACACAGCATACAAATATAGACTGGATAGTCTGAGTTGGAACAAAACATTTCATGTTTGTTTATTTGAAAGATGGTTTGATAGTGCTACTCGCAAGTAGGCTAAGACGTGGATTTGCCACCCTCAGGTGGGCTTAAGAAAACATAATTTTGCCACTCTCAAGTGGGCTTAAAACTCTCAATCGGTGAATTGTTCCAATTCAAATAACCCAACATTCACCCACAGGCATTCAGGCAGTTATATCACATAAGCAAATAGCCTCATGGTAAGCATGCTATCATGGCAGTCACTCACACGCATGCAAGGATGCTAAAGCATAAATACTTACCGAGTACTCCAAGCCAAAGAAAGAAGCTAATTAGAAATTATGCATGAATCCTAACTATGCTGGAATGCCTAATGTAACACATGCAAAAATGCAACTAAGATAGGCTTGGCTATTCTAAAATGGCATATGAAATGCAACAACTGATACACGTATTCAACTCGGAATTGAAATACAATGCAGTTAGTATGATGCGCCAAGCCCGGTGCATGCAAGACAGATGAATGGATGCAAACATGCGAGCATAAGTATGCTAATTGAAACGTGTCCTAAAACTAATCATCATAAGTTGGTAAATAAAAGGGAGAAAGACGTGGGGTTGGGAGACATGCATCACACACACGCACACTTATTACAACATTGCCCTCTCGCAGAGGGTCCGAATGAATAGTACAGAATAAACTAGCTAATCTAAGCTAATTAAACTAATTATTACACAACATTAATTAATTAACAAATTAACTAAATAAGCAAATGAACTAGCATGCGAACTACATATGATGGACCGCCTCAGCTCTACTTTGAATGATAAGGGATGCATGCATGCTCGAGTCGCCTCGTCAGGAAATCCATCGCGATGCCCCGATTTGCCTCTGTTTGCAACTGGTCCCAGAACACGGTACAAAGCTCCAGAAGGCTGCTGACCAGTTCTTGTTGCTGGTTCCCGGTTTGCTGCAACAGAGAGCGAGAAAGAGGCATGGCAAAGTATTTTCAATATATGTGTGCATGACCACTCTCCCCATCATTGCACAAGCTCTAGGGAGTGTAGTCCTTGATCCTCGTGCCACCAATCACGCATCTCGATGCATGGTGGCCGAGGAGTCGGATTGCACGACTCGATGTAAAATGAATGCACATATAAACACAACAAGGCCTAAACTCCATCATGGGTAATCCGGAGTGTCGGCGACCGAGAATCGAGGCACGTTTCGTCACTCGGAGTACGAAACGTCCCTCATTTCCCGTGTTTAGACTAAACCGTACTCTAAACACTATGCAACAACTAGAATGGCATAGCATGTAAACAAAATGCAACAACTAGCATGCAATCCTAAACGAAGTGCAACTAAGACATGCAAACATGCAAGGAATGACATGCAAAGGTGCAACTAGCATACGCAATGCTATGAACTACGAATGGCATACTCAATGCACATGACGCTACATGGCATACGCAATGCACATATGAAGACTATCAATGAGATGATCAAGGTATACACAATGCAATGGTCAATCATGCAACAACACGGACTATATGGCATATACAATGCGAGATGGACTTAAACCAAAATGGATAGACCTCAGCCACATCCAAATCAGTGGCCAAACATGATGAAATTAAGGCAACAACACTTATGCAAACATGCATAATGCGAGGGACCAAACCTAAGGCACAAAGTGCAACTCTACTAAGGCATGGCAAGGGATTAAATATGGCATACAATCGCACATTTTCCAGCTCTGAAATGTCATACAGAGTGGCTCCAAAACATGTAAACACCTCACACAATGCATGCTAGAAGGCCTGGATACCGAAACTAGTGAAGTGCATTACACTAGAGGTACACTAAGCAATGCTCAAATGACCCAACCAACCCCAAATAGTCCCTATGCAGGTCCAAGACAGTGGGAAAATGGTCTAGAATGATGGCTCAAAATGCATAGAAATGAAGTTCATGCAATGGTCCAAAAATGAGGTATTCATGCACAACTCTCAAACACATTTAAAGAGTGGAAAACATGGGAATATGGCATACATGTAAGCTCTAAAATATGATACTCAATGGCCCCAAAACATGAAAACACCTCAGTATAAGCATGCAATAGGCTTCAAAACTCAAGGCTAGGCAAGGGTATTACACTACAACCATGCATAGAAAGCATCATTCGACCATGAGGCCCAAAAACAGAGTTAAGGCAGTCCAAAACATGCACAAAATCAGTTTAAGGCATGGCCAAAAAGTGCTAGAATCAAAGGCCAAAATAGCATGCAATGTAAGCTAGTAAAGAGGATTTGCACTACAAGCATGTGAGGAAATCAAGAGGCCATCAAACCAGCAAAAGTCAGAGGTATGACATGCCAAATAAACCCAAAAACCCACTGAAACATGGTCTATGCATGCAAGAATGATAGGCTCCTTTGATAGGCTATAAAGAGGGTTGTGCTACACATGCAAGATGGACACCCAAAATGGCAAAATGGGCTCTGGACAGAGCCTATGCAAGTCCTAAAACTCACCAAAAATGGCCTGAAACATGGCTTGAAAGCATGCAAATAAGGGCTCCTTTGTTAGGCCAAAAATGCTAGTAAACAAGACAAGGGGTGAGAGGGTCACCCCTCTCTGATTTTGGTGCTCAAAACAGTATGCTAGCCACTGAAAATCCACTGGATTTCAGTGGCTAAGTGGCCAAACAAAGGCCAATGCAAAGGCTCTAAGATATGGCTCAAGATAAGATGAAATGAAGCATGCAAGGGGGTAGATGACCCCCAACAGAAAAATGATCTTAAACAAACATGTTAAGAAACTCAAAATAAAACTTTTTTTAGTTTATGATAAAGCCCAAATATGCTTGCAAACTAGGCTAAGAGATGGAACAAAACAATGCCAAAAAAAGGGAAATAGAGTGTTACCCTTGTAGCTAAAAGGACCAGCAGCTTCTGGACCAAAACAGCAAGCCTTCAACCTCTAAAAATGGGCTCCAAGATGCTTAGGTTGATAGTGGAGGTGTTGTGCTAGGAGGTGGTATGCAAAAGGGGCAAGAACTATGGAGCTTTGAAGCTAAAATATAGAGACAACGGGAGAGATATAGTGTATGCCCAAAACCAACTTCTGAGCCTTTGCTAATGAGGGAGAGGGTCTCTCTTATAGCCAAAGAGGTCCAAAGCTTCTCCAAGAAGCTAAAAAACAAGTTTGAAGATCCTCCATACACGTGTATGGAGGATCAATTCTGTGCCTTCCAGCTGGTACAGCTGGCAACAACTCACAGAGGCAAGACAAGAAGAGGTAGGCTGACCAGTTCAGGGGGTCATCCGACCACTTGCCCTGGTCGGCCGACCAGGTCAAAAGGGTCAGGTGATCAACTAGCTACTTTTTGTGGTCGGCCGGAAAGAAAGGTGGTCGGAGGGTGGTCTCTAAGGCCAAAAAGTGGTCGGCTAGTATCCAAAATGAAGCCCCAGAAGTTATCTTTCCAATGGAACCAACCTTGCATCAAAATTCCAACTGTGCAAAAAGTTATGCATGTTTTGGTGAAGCCGCGCAGATTCGGTCCAACCAGATTGATGTCCTACTTCAACCAACCATATCTCCCCCGTCCGGACTTGGCTTTAGGAGATTCTTGAGTGTAAAATGAAGCCCCGGAAGTCTCCTTTCCAACAGTAATGGCCTCATATCTTAAATCCAAGTGTACAAATGAATAGGCCCGATTCAGCGAGGGCTGCTCGACTCTCTCTTAACGGTCCATGCCCATTTTCTCCTCCAACTGGATTTCTCCCCTTTTTTCCTATTTTCCTCAACTTCAAACCCCTAAGCAAGGTGTTTTGAAAGATTTTTCAAAGATTCCATCTCTCTTTCATTCATTTCCACTTTGTCCTGGCTCGGTTTACTGAAAAGCGCGACATTTAACAAAATGTGAGCCTCGAGACATTGTAGGAACTTTATTTCAAAAATATTTTGAAAGAGAGGGTTTTAAGATCTAAAATCTTTTGATCAAGAAATGGGGTGTGAGGTTAAGATTTGACTCTCCTCTTGCCGAAGAAATCGAACCTTTTGCCCTGCTCAACTTTCTCCACCAAGTAAACCATCAGTAGTGCCCAAGTCTTAAGGGCGGTCAAAAATGGGGTGTCTACAGTGTTACAGAAAATTATTGTCGTATTTTATTTTTCTAGTTTTAGTAACAAGGAAAATAAAATTATTTTGTGTTTATAATTTATTTTCTAGTTTTAGTAACTAGAAAATTAATTTGTGTTTTGGTTTTTTCTGATTTTTGTAATTAGATATTATGGCTATTGCAACTAAAACTGCAGCTAGAAATGGAACTCCAATTGTTACACCAACTCCGGTCCCTATCCAGAACCATGTTCAAGTATCAATAAATCATGGAGAAAAATTGAAAAAATTTAACGGTACTGAGTTTAAGAGATGGCAGCAGAAAATGCTGTTCTATCTTATAACTCTTAATTTGGCCCGGTTTCTCCGTGAAGAGGCTCCAGCACTTAAAGAGGGTGAAAGTGATCGGCAAGTTGTTGCCGCTGTAGATGCTTGGAAACATTCAGATTTCCTGTGCAGAAACTACATTCTCAATGGCCTTGACAACATGCTGTATAATGTTTACAGCCCTCTGAAGTCAGCAAAAGAATTATGGGATTCTTTGGAGAAGAAGTACAAGACAGAGGATGCCGGCACGAAAAAATTTATTGTCGGTAAATTTCTGAATTTTGTTATGGTAGACTCCCAAACGGTAATTTCTCAAGTTCAAAATTTTTAAATAAGTTTGCATGATATTCATTCGAAAGGTATGTCTCTTAGCGAGTCTTTCCAAGTCGCTGCTTTAGTGGAAAAGTTACCACCGGCTTGGAAAGATTTCAAAAATTATTTAAAACATAAACGCAAGGAGATGACCATGGATGAATTGATTATAAGATTAAGAATTGAGGAAGATAACCGAAAGGCTGAAAAGAGGAATGAGAAAAATCCCATTGAGTCCAAGGCTAATGTGGTTGAACAAGTTCATAAACCACATAACAAAAAGAAGAAATTTACTAGAGATAGTCCTAAATAAGGCGACAACAATGGCAACAAGAAGTTCAAAGGAAAATGCTATAACTGTGGTAAGACTGGACATCAAGCTTCTGACTGCCGCTGCCCTAAGAAGGATCGTGGAAGTATAAGCAAGAAGACCACCAATCAAGCCAATGTGACAGAATTAGATTACATCTCTGATGGGGTAAATGACATCAATCTCTCTACTGTGGTGTCTGAGGCTAATTTGGTTGGAAATCCCAAGGAGTGGTGGGTTGACACTGGAGCAACTCGTCACATATGTGCGAACAAGAAGATGTTTACTACCTACAATAAGGTTGCAATTGGTGAACAACTTTTCATGAGAAATTCTTCTACTTCTACTATGGCTGGACAAGGAAAGGTGATCTTGAAGATGACATCAGGGAAGGAACTGACCCTCAACAATGTACTACATGTACCAGACATTCGGAAGAATTTAGTTTCTGGTTCTTTGTTAAGTAAAAATGGTTTTAGGCTTGTTTTTTAGTCTGATAAATTTGTATTAACAAAGAGTGGTATGTATGTTGGTAAGGGATACATGAGTGATGGTCTCTTTAAATTGAATGTAATGATAGTTGTACCAAAAGTTGTTATTAATAAGAATAACACATCTTTTTGCTTATATTCTTGAGTCGAATTTATGGCATGGTAGATTAGGACGTGTGAATTTTGATGTTTTGCGTAGATTAATTGGTTTGGATTATATACCAAAGTTTGAAATTGATCCTAATCACAAATGTGAAATTTGTGTATAAGCAAAACTAACTAAGGCTCTATTTAAATCTGTTAAAAGGAAAACTGAACCTCTAGAATAAATTCATACTGATGTATGTGATCTTAAATTTGTTCAAAATAGAGAAGGCAAAAAGTATTTCATAACATTTATCGATGATTGCACAAGATATTGTTATGTTTATTTACTTAGAAGTAAAGATGAAACCTTAGAAATGTTTAAACTCTACAAAACAGAAGTTGAAAATCAACTTGAAAAAACCATTAAAATGGTTAGAAGTGATAGGGGTGGTGAATATGATGCACCATTAAATGGATTTTGTGCACAACATGGCATTATTCACCAAACTACAGCACCCTATTCTCCTAAGTAAAATGGAATTACTGAAAGGAAGAATAGAACCCTAAAAGAAATTATGAATGCTATGTTACTAAGTTCAAGCTTACCACAAAACTTGTGGAGGGAAACAATATTGTCTGCTAATTATGTTTTTAACAGAATACCCCACAAGAAAACCAACAACACTCCTTATGAATTGTGAAAAGGTCGACCACCTTCCTACAAATACTTAAACGTGTGGGGGTGTTTGGCAAAAGTTAAAGTTCCTGTTCCTAAAAAGACTAAGATTGGACCAAAAATAATAAATTGTGTGTTTATTGGTTATGCTCAAAATAGTAGTGCATATCGGTTTCTGACTTATAAATCAGAAATACCTTATATAAATGTGAACGCTATTATAGAGTCAAGGAATGCTGTGTTTTTTGAACATGTCTTTCCTTACAAGAAAGGACAAGAATTAAGTTCACAGAAAAGAACTTATGATTATACACAAAGTCAAGAGACTAATGACAATCAAACACAAGAGACTAGAAATGGTCTCGATCAAAAGGATTTAACTGATGATGAACCAAGACGAAGTAAGAGAGCGAGAACATCAAAATCCTTTAGTCCAAATTTTCTGACATACCTATTAGAAAATGAACCTCAAAGCTTTAAGGAAGCAATGACAGGTCCTGAATAATGAAATTGAATCCATTATGCAAAATCATACTTGGGAATTGGTGGATCTTCCACTTGGTTCTAAACCTTTTGGATATAAGTGGATATTCAAGAGAAAAATGAAAGCAGATGGTTCAATAGACAAGTATAAAGCAAGACTTATAGTAAAAGGTTATAGACAAAAGGAAGGTCTGGACTATTTTGACACATATTTCCCTGTGACAAGAATAACATTCATTCGCATGCTTATTGCTATAGCAGCATTGTTTAATTTAGAAATACATCAAATGGATGTTAAGACAGCTTTCTTAAATGGTGATCTAAATGAAGAAATCTATATGGAGCAACCCGAAGGGTTTGTAATACCGGGGCAAGAAAAGAAAGTTTGTCGGCTTGTAAAATCACTTTATGGATTAAAACAAGCACCTAAGTAATGGGATGAAAAATTTGATCATGCTATGCTTACTAATGGGTTTAAGATAAACGAATGTGACAAGTGCGCCTATGTTAAAAATACTGACCAAGGATATGTCATAGTTTGTCTTTATGTGGATGACATGTTTATCATTGGAAGTAGTCAAAACATGATCAAATCAACTACGCAAATGCTTAACAAAAGATTTGATATGAAAGATATGGGGGTCGCAGATGTTATATTAGAAATGAAAATTACTAAAACATCTGACGGATATGCATTATCTCAATCTCATTATATTGAGAAAATTCTTGATAAATTTATCAAGGATGATTTGAATGTAGCTAGAACACCTGTAGACATCAGTCTTTATTTATCAAAAAATAAAGGTGATGTAGTGTTTCAGTTAAAATACTCCCAAATCTATGGAAGCCTAATGTACCTAATGAATTGTACTCGTCCTGACATAGCTTATGCAGTCGGTAAATTGAGTAGGTACACTAGTAATCTTGGAGAAGACCATTGGAAAGCGATCATTCGGGTTCTTAGATATCTAAGATTTACTCGTGATCGTGGTTTGAACTTTACTCGATATCCAGCAGTACTCGAAGGTTATTGTGATGCTAATTGGATATCGGATACTAAATATTCAAAATGTCTTTATTTTGGGAGGCACTGCTATTTCTTGGAAATCCACGAAACAAACATGCATTGCACGATTCACAATGAAATCCGAGTTCATTGCTTTAGACAAAGCAGGAGAAGAAGCAGAATGGCTTCGTCAATTCTTAGAAGACATTCCAATGTGGCCAAAACCTATGCCAGCTATTTGCATTCATTGTGATAGTCAATCTGCAATAAGCAGGGCACAAAATCATATGTATAACGGTAAGTCACGACACATTCGTCGTCGACATAATACCGTAAGGCAATTGTTCTCAAATGGAATAATCTCAATAGATTATATAAAATCTAAAGAGAATACTGCGGATCCATTAACAAAAGGTTTGACAAAAGAGTAAGTGTATAGTTCATCGAAGGAGATGGGATTAAAGCCTATTACATAAGAGTCATCATAATGGTAACTCTACTTATATGACTAGAGATCCCAAGAACTAAGTTCAAAGGGACAACTAAGTTATGTGTGGCTCGCCAAAAATCACCAAGGGATTAAAATTTCCTACCCATTCCTATGGTGAGAGTGATATCTGCAACATATATTGTCTGCAGGGGTATAAGGATAAGTTTTGCTTTTAATGATTACTTATATCTTGATTAAGGCATAAAATCAAGACGAGTATAAGGAGATACTCACAATAAGAATCACCTATATGAGTGTCGAAATGGGGGCCGGTTCTATGAGAATGAAGAGGCTAAATTCTCTAGAAGCACTCATGAAAACCAGGAGCGTTCAAGGCCAAAATGAACACAACAGTGAGAACCACGATGTGTTAGAAGATATTTTGTGTGAAATCTATTGTCTTGGCTTACACAAATGGCTGAATAATTCAAGGCATCGCGTCTATTGGTTAGCTAATAAGTTCAATAGGTTATCACTAGAGACGGTTCAAGGCCGAAAGCTACCTATGCTGATGCAAGATATTTTCGACTTATACTCTTTCGACAAATTCTGCATATTATTTTATTTTCGTTGTCATCAAATTCCATTCATGTGGGGGATTGTTAGAAATGGTTGGGAAAATTCTGGAAAACAGAATTTTTTCCTAACTTTGGTCAATTATTTAGGTGGGACCCGTACGCCATAGTTGGCGGGTCTAAGTGGTAATGCGTGCCGCGTTGTGATTCATGTGGTATATTTGGTTACTCAAATCCATTATCGAGTGAATGGGAAATTGAAACCAAAGTGTGCTCCATGGAAATGGAGTTTTGGTGAAAAATTCTTAAAGGTTTGAATAAGGCTTGTCCCACGTTGATTTGGTAGGAAGTCTTGAATGGGTTTATAAGGCATGGGATTGAAACTTGGAGTGTGTCCCAAGGGGTACCCAAGTTTTGTAGAGAGGGAGGTTATGGGCTAGACCCATTGGACCCAAAAATCACCACACACGCGCGCGCCGCCGTCTGTCCGGTCGGTCGGGCTGGGCTGGGCTGGGCCTGGGCGTGGGTGCGTAGTGTGTGGTTGGGTTAGGCTTGTTCGGCCAAATACTAATCTTTTTGGGCCAAAAACATTTGGATTTAATTTTATTTTTTGAAATAAAATCTGTCCAACTGTCCAGAACTCAAATTAATTCCAGAATTAATCTATTCTGGTTTTTGTCTACACCCAAACAGGTCCCTACGATTTTTATCTGTTTGAATTTTGAACCCAACAGATTTAAATCTATTCATTCAAAACCGAATAGGTTTCATACGTGTTCAAAATAGGTTCGCACCTGTTTAATTCAAAACCAATAGCCACCACTGCATCTATAAATAAGCAGCCCTCATTTGATGTTTTCATTTAGAAAATTTGTACTTCCTTTCTACTAATATGTTCTACATTTTGCTGCATTTAATTTTGTGAGAAAGAGTGTAAACACTTAGTGTGTTCGTTGTGCGAATAAATTGTAGTGCTACATTTATTCGTTAATTGATCATTTTATCCTAGGAGATAGACGTCCATATTCTGAAAGTACCGTGGAGAGGACGAATCTGTCTTAAGGACACAGTGTTGAACACTGGACTTGATCAGAATATTATTCAAGAAATTAATCAAATAAGTTGTTTATTTATTTTCTGGTTTTATTTATTTATTTAAATCAGATTTTGATTTTGATTTTGTTTTTGTAACAAAATAAAAATCTGTTTTATTTATTTTATTTTATTTTACTGGTTTGATTTTTGTAATCAAACAAATTCTCTCATTTCCTTTATTTCTTCTATATTCTGTTTGTTGTTAAGTACACAACAAAATTTATTTTTCCAAATACAGTGAAGATTGTCCAACAATCCAGTACTTTTGCAAACCTAGTGGTCTGCTTGAGCAACCAATGTTGCGCTAAGCGAAATGTCCTGTTTCAGCATATTTTGAAGTCATGTTTTATCTATATTGGCATTCTTATTCCTTTCTAAACATTCTTAGGCATGAATTGAGCCTCCTGAATGAATTAATAAGTGGAATGAGACTTAGAAGAACTAAATAAATTAAGAATGATTTGATTAAGCAACGAGCCTCAATGTGTGTACATGTTTATGTGATATGTAAGTTCATCCACAAAGCTGTATCAACAACCAAATCACTGTGAGTAATATTTAGTAAAGATAGTTTCATGTAATTTATTTTCCAAGTGTTACCAATGTGGTAAGTTTTTCGAACTTATGATTTTGTGCTATGAATGAGTATTCTATCTGTCTAAATCGTAAAAGATCTATAAATGTAATTGACAAGAGTTAAAGCATATGATGGACCTAAGATCGTTATGTACATTTGAAATGGACCCAAGGTCGTTCTATATATTGGATAGATGAACCTGAGATCGTTTTGAATATCTGATAAGTCTGAATATCTGTTATGAGTTGACTAAATGGTCATTACACAGTTGTAAATGATTGGACCCGAGGTCATTCTATTAAGATATGATCAATTCTATTATGTATATCTGTTATACGTTGGACCCAAGGTCGTTCCACTATCTGTTAGACCCAAGGTCGTTCCGTTATGAGTTGTATATGATATGAAAATATTTATGTTATTTAATAGAACTCATTCTTATAATCCGTTACTCTGATATTATTCACTAGGCGTTAGCTCACTTCGTTATTTATATGTATGTATGTAAGTAGCGGGATGCCCAGCCTTAATGAAGTCCGGTGTTTACCCAATTTTTATGGAGTTTGTCAAGGAGCACCTCACAAACGAGGATTTTGTTTTCTTTTATTTTTTTCCTTTGTTTCCTTTTGATGGTCATATATGACCATTGTTGTACATAAGCTTTTGATATATACGATGACAAACTTGTGAATAATCTTGGACATGTATTATCTATTGTATATATGTATGGATGTGAGTTATTAACGTAACAAGTGTTTTTGTTTGCCATATATGCACAGCTCATTCAACAAATTTTATAATTCTGCTTCCGCTTTTGGACCCATATAATATTATTTGAATTCTGTCTGAGGCCATAGATAATTTAATGATTACTGACTGGTTATGATCGAAACCTCTAGGGATGGGTTTGGGTCGTGACACACGTGGCCACCATTTGCTGCATTCATTCATCCCCATATATATATATATATATATATAATAGATATAGTGCCCACATGATATCCCAATTTCCTAGGGATCAATCAAATCAAACCATGATTGTACCTATCTATGATCTCTTCCAAATCTATCACCAAAAGAAACAAGGTATAATAACCTACTTTAAATCACCAAGTGGACACGTGGCGGTCTTTTATTAATAAGTCATTTTCGATATAAACAATAATAAATTTTTCTTTTTTTTAACAATTAAAACTTGATTATGTGATTATAGATATGTGATCAATCTCATTTTTTTATATAAATAATCCATTGGACAAGTCTTACAATATAACTAATTCAAATTACAAAAATAAATCTGAAATAAGTGAACTGGACACTACATAGTAGGCTGCTCCCCAAGCCCGACTGTTCAAATTTCAACTTGTCTCATTTCGACATACTCTACTCCATTTGTCCAAGAATGCTTTGTAATCATTTCTCATTTTCTTCCATTGTTATATTTTTTTTATTTAAAATTAATATGTTTTTAAAATTGAATAATCACATATATTGTACATGTATATATTATGTGTACCTCAATAACTATGGGGTGTTTTAGGAAGATGGGTAAAAGCTGTTTTTTGACTTTTTGTGAGAGAGGGAAGTGGGTTAAAAGTTGGGAATATATTGGATGATTAATTGTAAATATAAAAAAATATTAAATCAAATTAGACAATAGCTAGATAACCAACCGTCGCCAAATCTAACAATCATCATAAAAAATAGTCCAAACTTAATAACAAATAAATAATTACATACAACTTCCATTAATTAAGAGAGAAAATAAACACCACAAAGAATATATATAAAGAAAATGCTATGCACTCCAAATAATCTACCAAATTTTTTAGCAAAACTTTCATGTGGATGTTAGACCCACACAAACCCACATATGTAGGGGTCTCACGCCTATATAAAAGGTTTGATAAAAAATTTGATAAATTATTTGAGATCCTAGCATAACTCTATATATAATAATTGAACCTACAAGTAAATATTATAAAAATTAATAAATTTTTCTTATTGAAAAAAGTGATTTTTTTTTTTTTTTTACATAGGACACCAACTCACACTTAAATTGTTATAATAATATAATTCTAATAATTCCCATTTTAAATACCATAATCTTATCGTGTGTAAATACAAAAATAAATAATTTTACTACGGAAATTCCTTTTTTTTATAATATATTTTATTGTCTACTCACGAAAAGAGTGGCGTCCATACCATTCCATGGGTTGAACTCCACTCCTACTGTGAATATCGCATAAAAAATGTAATTGAAATGAGGAGTCTAACTATTTTCAAAAATAAATAATAATAGGGTAAATTACACTCACCTCCCCTAAAGTTTAAGAAAATAATTGGCGCCACATTTAAACCATCCAATTCAAAAGTGACACGTGGCAGGCAAAGGATATTCTGTGGTATTTGATAAGATAGTGAAAAGTCTCACCTTCGAAGGTGCCCACGTAAACCACAAATGCAAGTTCAACTGGTAAAGATGATGAGCAACATGTGAAAAGCACGTGAAGAAGAAGTTATGAAGGAGCAATTGCTAGTAGTTACACACGCACGAAAAGAAGATTATGGTCCTAAGAAGTAGTGAGAATAAAGGAGATCATGGTGAAAGATAGTCGCCTATCTACTTCGAAGGCATCGGCAAAAGACTATAAATAGATAAAAGTAAAGACTAAGAAGGCCCCCCGACTAAATCTAGACTTTATGTCTTTATCAATTTTATTTATCTTTAAATTTCAGTACTTTACTTTTGTTACGAGTAGATAACTTTGTAATCCCAAAACTCAGTTGGTTTAAAGCTTCGAAGTTGCCCATACTAAAGTAACATTTTGTAATTATTTATTCAATTAATCAATTGCAATTTTTGTCCAGTCTCCCCTTCTCATTCTGTTACGACTTTAAGTTAAAATATTGGTTCATCTTTTCAACACAACATAGTAAAGTCCTCTTCATTGAGGGTAAGAGAACCTTACCATAATTGCTTGACAAGATTGTCATTTATTGTTTGTAAGGACTTTTCAAGTCCTTACTGGCACGCTCAAATTACATTTCTAACTCTCAAAGTGTCAAAAATAGCTAACAATATATATTGTTTGGCATGCCAGTAGGACCTTTTTTGTGTTGAAAATATGGTTCAAACACGGCACCAAGGCGAAAAACATCTAGATGACGAAAATGATGAAAAACAAGAAGAGGGTTTTTTACTTTGAACAAAAGCCATAATTGACTCTCCGTTGGCTTCTGGCCTACATTTAGATGGCCATCAACAAGTAGAAGAGGATTCTCACCTAAAGATGGATACACTTACTAACATATTGGCCTTTCACAAGGCCAAACTTATGGACATGCACCCTCTCAAGGCCAAATGCTTGGTCAGAGTAGTCAGAGTAAGAGTGACCCACTAATATTCACTCCTACCATGTCAAATGAACAGTGGAGTGGAATAATGTCCATAATGAGCCAAATAATGACTACAAACGTAATTCATTTAGTGCTTCACTTGTTCAAAGAATTGATAGGGGGTTGAAAAATATAGGTCTTGTCTCAAGTAACAGGAGCCCTACTCAAACATCAACCCAGTCTAGGGTAGTTCCTACTAGTAGTCAAATTAATGGCAAAAATAGAGCAATAAACACTCAGTCTTTTTATGAACTACATAGACCTACACCTCTTATTGCTCCAGGGCCTTACCGAAGAGTGTCCAATGCTCAAGAAACAAATATTGTGTATGGAGAGCCTCAGGTGTTTCCTTCGAATGCATCTGGTAACACTACTCATGGTCTTGCACAGGCTAAAACACAAAATACCACATGAATGGTGTCAAATCCAATCTTCGAACCTACACTCGGGGGGTCGGGGGAACCTTTTAGGCTATCACTTGTTCCACTTAGAGAAGAAGACATTATTTGATATGAGTAGGCACCAAATCCTACAGATATCCTTTGGACCGAATGGCTACAACTGTTGTTCAAGCCATGCCAAATGTGCAGCCTCAAACCCTTAGGCAACAAGTCTATCTAGGATATATGCCCTATCAGGCTCAACAAGGTGTCCTTAATGTTATTCCTAGAGACCAATTGCTTAACATGGTGTAAGAAATATGTGGTCCCATGGCTTGGGGGTTGCAGACACCAGTTTATAGAAAACCATACCCTGATTGGGTATATAGGTGTAGACAACCTATTTTGACCGGCTCTAAGACTTGGGCGCTTTCTTTTGATTATCCGATGATGACAAGTAGAATGTGTTTCTCACAGAATCCTCAGTAAGAGAGATGGAATTTGAACTTTAATCCCAACCTCACCATTATGGCCAAATTGTTTTAAAATACCAAATATTTCATTAGTTTAGTATTTTTGTAATTTTGTATAATTTTATGTGTTTGTTCATATTTTTGGTTTTTCTATAAATTGGTATAAATTATATATTTTATATATATAAATAAAATAATAAAAAGTTATATTATTATAATATGTTTAATATTATTATATTATATGTTTAGTATTTTATGTATAGTTATAATATTATATTATATGTTTAGTAGTTTATATATAGTTATATTATTATATTATATGTTAGTATTTTGGTATAAATTATATATTTTATATATTTTATATATTATAATAAAAGAAAAATAATAAAAAAATTATATTGATGTCGGTCAGCTCTCGGTTGCCGACATCAATCTCAACAAACATATATATATATATAATCTTTACATAATTTATTATTATATTATATATAGATATTTATTATATAGATTTATATATTATATTATCTATTTGTTGCTTATAAAGCAACCAGATGGAGTACGAGGGGCCAAAAAAAATTGATTCAAGAAGCAAAAAATTAACAAATTGATTCAAGATAGAGTTAGAGAAAAAAAAGAGTAAAAGAGGAAAATTTATCTACATTTCAACCTTGAGCCAAAACACTTCCAAGCTTCCATAGCTACTGAGGATTTGAGAACAAACTTCCTACACTTGATGGTAATCAAGAGGGAGTTTGTAAACTAAGGAGTTCATCCTTTCCATGGAAAGTGAATTTCACAAACCATTCATTTTCTTGCATTTCTTACATATTTTGCTCTTTTGCTTTGATTTATTGTTATATTGTATATTATTGTAATCTAATTGAAAATGGTGAATAGAAGTCCCATATATGTTGTTTTTAGCATGAGAAAGAGACCTTCCATGATAAATGGTTTAATCTCTTTAGAGGTTCATTACCAGGGCATTACATCTCTCTCATGCCAAGAACAACTTCCCATTTGACACTTTTCTTTTTTTAGAGGACTCAATAATCACTTCGGACAAATGGACTAAACATGGAAATGACTAAGAAAATTGATTTAAAAGCAATCAACATACATAAGAAAATTAGTCATATTGCTTGGGCTTGGCCGGACATGATGCCAAGTTTATTTTGTCAAGGCTTGTCTAAACACCAATTCATGATGTTTTAGACGAATCTTGAAGCGTCACCTATCATCCATTTCTTTAAATTGAGAGTGATTTCAAATGGTTGATGGTTATTCAAAATATGAGCTAGAGATCTATGCTTAATGGCTTAATCTCTACGGAGGTTCATTAATCTCTACGGAGGTTCATCGTCAACGGTATAATCTCTCTTTCATATTAAGAATTACTTCCTATTTAGCGCACTTCTCATTTAGTGGACATAATCATCACCTTGGACTTGACTTCATGGATGGGTTTTCCGGGAATAATCAGATTCTTATGGCTCCCGAAGACAGAGAGAAAACTGTATTTATTATGCCGTGGGGAACGTATTGCTACCGAGTCATGCCATTTGGCTTGAAAAATGCTGGGGCTACTTATCAGAGGGCTACAGCCACCATTCTGCGTGATATGATCCATAAAGAGGTCGAAGTGTACGTGGACGACATGATAGTCAAGTCCAAAAATCGAGAGGACCACTACACCGCTCTAGAAAAATTCTTTCAACGGATCAGGGAATACAGATTGAAGTTAAACCCGTAGAAGTGCACCTTTGGCGTAACGATGGGGAAAATGCTAGACTTTTTTATCACACAGAGAGGCATCGAGGTAGATCCTTCCAAAATCAAGGCTATTCTAGAAATGCCACCACCAAGGACTGAAAAGGAGGAGCAAGGCTTTCTGGATAAAGTGCAATTCATGAAACGGTTTATCTCCAAATTAACCTTGACTTGTGAACCATTATTTGGTCTCATGAAGAAAGGGAAGAAATTCCAATAGGATGGTCGATGTCAATTCGCTTTTGAGCAAGTCAAGCAGTACCTCCAAAATCCGTCTGTGTTGTCGCCGCCAGAGCTGAGGAAAGCCTTTGCTTTTGTATCTATTAGTAACAAACACCACAATGGGATGCATGCTTGCTCAGGAATCTGAGGATAGGGTGGAGAAAGCCATCTATTACTTGAGCAAGAAAATGTTGGATTACGAAACCCGCTACACCCCGCTAGAGAAAGCTTGCCTAGCCTTGGTATGGGCTACCAGGAACTTGAGGCATTACTTGTTAGCTCACTTCGTAATTCTGGTTTTGAGATTAGATCCTATTAAATATCTCTTTGAGAAACCAGCGCTTTCAGGTAGGCTAGCTCGTTGGTTGCTTCTTCTCTCCGAATTTGATCTGAAGTATGTTACTCGCAAGTCGGTGAAAGGGAGAACAGTAGCAGAGTTCTTGGCAGATCACCTGGTAAAAGGGGACGAAGCGGTAGAATGTCTTTTCCCAAATGAAGCCATTCTGCATATTGAAGAGGAGACTTGGACAATGTACTTTGACGGAGCATCAAATCAATACGGCTATGGGATTGGTGTGTTGTTGATAGCACCTGACGAGTCCCACATACCTCTAGCTTTCAAACTCCGGTTCAAAGTGTCTAACAACGAAGCAGAATATGAAGCCTGTATTACTGGTTTAAAAGCTACCCTAGAATTATGGGCAAAAAGGTTAGATGTTATCGGGAACTGGAATTTAGTTGTTTCTCAAGCAAATGGAGACTGGAAAGTCAAGGAAGAAAAGATGAAGGTCTATCACCAGACCCTGGACGTTCTAATTCCTAGGTTTGAAAAGTTGACTTTCACGCATCTACTGAGAAAGAACAACAGGTTCGTTGATGCTTTAGTAACTCTATCTTCCATGGTAGACATCCCACTTAGAGTCCGCATGCATCCAATCCTCATTGAGAAGAAATACATGCCGACCTATGAAACTATCGCTGTAATAGATGAAGCACAAGACAAAAATCCTTAGTACTTTGATATCTGGAACTTCTTAAAAAAGGAGGCATATCCACCGGGGGCAAATGCCAAGGACAAGCAGGGAATACGGCGAATGGCCATTCAATTTATCATTTGCAAAGGCAAACTGTACAAAATAGGACATTTGGGAATACGCAAGTTGTGTGTCAAGAAAGAGGAATCGAAGCGCCTAATGAAGGCCATCTATGGGGAAGAGTGCGGAGCGCACATGAACGGAGTAATGTTAGCTTGGAAGATTCTCAGGCAAGGTTACTGCTGGTCCACCATGGAAGAGGATTGCATTGGTTTTGTTCAGCGATGCCACATATTCCAAATTCATGCTAATCGCATGAATATCCCGCCGTCAAAACTATATAACATGATTTCGCCATGGCCTTTCTCAGTCTGGGGAATCGATGTCATCGGCGCAGTCACACCGAGGGTCAAACAGGCATGAATACATTCTAGTGGCAATTGATTACTTTACAAAGTGGGTGGAAGCCCAGTCCTATACAGTGTTGAAAGCAGCGCATATGGCTAAGTTCATCAAAAACAACATCATTTGTCGATACGAAGTCCCAAACGAGATTATATCAGATAATGGCTCCCACTTCAAGAAGGAAGTGATAGACTTGTTAGAGAAATATAATATGGCTTTTCATAAGTTATCTACATATCGACCGCAAACCAATGGAGCTGTTAAGGCCGCCAATAAGAACATCAAACATATTTTGCAGAAAACAGTTGAGACCTACAAGGACTGGCCAGATAAATTGCCATTCGCACTTTGGGGCTATAGAACTTCAATCTGGACGTCTACATGGGCAACTTCTTATTCTCTTGTTTATGGTATGGAAGCTGTTCTGCTAATTGAAATTGAAGTACCATCACTGCGGGTTATGGCTGAGTGTCAAATAGCAAAGGTCGACTGGCAACAGAATAGATTTGAGGAGTTAATGCTGTTTGATGAAAGAAGGCTGAAGGCATTATATCATGTATAGGGCTACCAATGCAGAATTGCTAAGGCTTTTAACAAGAAGGTTAAGTCTAGGAATCTCAAGGAAGGAGATCTGGTGCTCAAAGACAACCAAGCTCCCATCCATGACCCTAGGGGCAAGTTCAAACCCAATTGGACTGGTCCTTACATCATCAAGTCTATCTAGTTAGGAGGAGCAGTCATTTTCATGGACTTAGATGGTCTGGAATTTTCCCAACCGATCAACATGGACAAGTTAAAAAAATACTATCCCTGAGAGGCTCGCTAGGTCGAAAATCCAGAAGAGCGACCTAGGCAAAAGTTAGAGCATAAAAAATTAAAAATGAAGAAAAACTAAGCTCGCAAGGTTGAAAACCCTAAAAGGAAACCTTGGCAAAAGTTAAAGCCCCAAAGGAGAGAGTTAATACTCAAATGAACCTGAATTGAACTACATAGGGCATGATTCCCATCTTCGGGATACGTAGGCAACTTCATCCTGAAGTTCGGTTGTAATCAATTCCAGCTCAACTATCCTGTCCATTTTGTTGATCAAGTTATCTTTATCTGTTATTTACCTGAGAGTTCGGTTGTGATCTTTACTCTGAGAGAAAAGTTGGGTACAATGCAGAGTAGTGGTATTAAATCAAGGGGCAGTTATGATCTTTTGATCCAGCATTATACATCTTGAGGATTGATTCTGTGCGTGTCAAGTGGTGATCCTTTTCAAAAATGGTTTTTGAGAAGTTTTGATAAAAGTTGATTTTGTTCAAATTTTACCTTTTACAACTTAGACCATTTTTGGATCAAAAGGAAAATTTTCAGCACTCACAACTTTAATTTCATTGATTTAAAACTTAAAGTTCTCCAAATCTCTGATACAAATCAAAGTTGCTTTTATTACAATCAACAAAAAAACTTGAAAAGAATGGTCGAAGCAATAAACTAGTGGCATAGAAGAAGCAGTGCATGACAGCTAGATAGCATTGACCGACCTCTTTTTGAAGCCCGGCTAGGTCTAGGTGGTGGCCCAAACCAGTGCAGATGCAGCAAAAGCTAGCCCTTTGTACTGGCATGTCACGGCTATGTTTTGATTACTGTTTGTACCAAGTGTCTTTTAGTATTTTTGAGTTATTTTAATTTCGTTTTCCTGTTATCGAGTTGCATTTTACATATTTGTCCGATTGTGGGTCATTATCCGATTCAAGAACGAATACAAGAGCAGGTATTCACAGTTTTAAGTCCTATACAATGCTACCATTCATCACACATTATGCGAGGAGATCATCCAAACTAGTGGGTCCAACCCCGATCATTATTTTACAAAGCAATAAAACAAAAGAAAAGTTTTATAATACAGCGAGTCTATCTGAAGCTAGTGTTTAAACTACAAAGGAAAAAATAATAAAACCAAAAAACAAAAAAAAAAGAGATGAGGAACTTTGTTTTTTTTGTTTTGTTCCGATAATTCGTAAGTTGTTATGTTATATTGTGTGTTGGTATTCTGTCATATACCCGTACTATCAAGTTTTTATCGCCGGAATGCGTTTCCAATGAGCGACCGACCAGGTGATCGACTGGTATTGCTCTGTCTTGCGTCCATTTTGTGTCTATTTTATCGAGTTTTGATTTGTGTTATAATCAGTGAAAGGCTTAATTTTTAGTTCAGAACTAATTGCCATTTGGATTTGCAAAAAGAGAAACAAAAAAAAAAAAACAAACTTGTTTTATTAATAGGGATTAACCCCGATCAAATTTGTACAAACATATATACAAAAAAAAAAGGAAAAAAAAACAAAAGCAATAAAAAAACAGAAAATTAAAATTAAAAAAATTAAAAATAAAAAAAATTGGAGGAATCTTTTTCTTCTTTCTTCTCCGGCAGCAGCCCGGCGGCGAAGATTACAACCAGCTTCATTTGTACACAGCTTCGTTGCCCGACTTTATCATTAGTTGCCTCGCTTCATCTTTACTCCTTTGAAACTCTTGAAGACTCTGCCTCGGCCTTGGCAGAGTTTCCGAAGGAGATTATTTCTCGTCGGCCATCAAATTGGTTGTGCGAAGAAACTCCGAATCAAGCCACGGAGATGGCTTGTCGTTTCAGCTCTTTGTTCTGCTTTTTCAGCGCACTAATTTCTACTCGAGCATCTTTGTACATATGTTGGAAGAGGGAGAGTTGTGCATTTAACTGATGTACCTCATACGTCCTGTTCTGCAATCGACGGGACAAGTTGGAGACCGCAGTCACGGTCTCCACACATGACCTCAACGTCTACGAGTTTGCTTCGATGTCAGACTGTGCCACCATTATTTGTTCAATTGACATCGCTGAAAAGCTGAAAACAAGGGAAGGGGGAGGAGCTCATGGTTGAGGTTCAGGGGAGTCAAAATCGGTCATCTCTATCGTGGACTCATTCAGGTCTGGAAAAAGAGTGAGAGAATCATGTGAAGAAGCCATGACAGAGGAGAGTAATGCAAAAGAAAAAGGTTACAAAGTGGTGGCAGAGAAAGTTTGCAGGCTTTTGCTCTGCCTCTCTCTCTCGCAGGCCTCAACTTAAGAAGAGAGCAAAGAAAAAGACAAAAAGGGAGAAAGGCCGAGACGATCATTGATAATTGGGACAGGATTGGATAGCCTATCAGTCAAGCACTGCGATTGTTGAAATCGCGTGCCAGACACGATGCTCGAAGAAGATGAAAGAAGAGAGAGTGAGACAAAAACAGAGAGAGAGGCGGGAGAGTTGTATATGTATGTATATATATATATATATATATATGTGTGTGTGTGTATATGTATTGTACAGCTATGTATTATATATTTTTGTTTAAATATTTGGTCACAAGATATTTGGTCACAAGAGTGGCTTGGGCTCAGTGGTTCGGCTCAGTGGTTAAGAATTGAGGGGCTAAGCTTGAGGTCAGAGGTTCAAGCCCCCATAGCAACGAGTGTTTCTTTTGTTTTGTTTTGGTTTTATCTATATATGTCTCGTATACCTATATATATATATATATATTTGAATATTTTGTCATAAAAGTGGTTTAGCTCAGTGGTTGAGGACTTGGAGAAGCCTGAGTTAGAGGTTCGAACCCCCGTATCCATGCATTTGTGTTATTCCTTTCTTTTTGCGTGTTTTGCGTACGCACGCTGACGTCAGCAAACAGAATATGCCTTCTCAATAACGGCATCTTCCGCTGACGGCCACAAACAGAATATTCCTCGAATATATATATATACCGTATGTATATATCTGTGTGTATTTTGTATACGATATTTGGTATTTATAAACAAGAAATTCTTTTTGACATTTTTTTGAAAACAAGGAGAAAAAAAAATCATTCTATTATACTTTTTTCCACTCGCGTGAGACGGGTTTGGACTTCAAATTCACCTTTGTTCTCTTCACGTGAAACGTGTTAGGATTTGATATTTACTTGATTAAAATCTTTCCCCTCTCTATATGAGATACAGTTAGGTATGCTTGTTGGTTATACCACCTTTGTTCCTTCCACGTGAAACGTGTTAGGATTTGATGTTTACCTAGTTAAAACCCCCCTCTCTCCGTATGAGATACGATTAGGTACGTCTGTTGGTTATGTTGTAAACAAACGATATTGTATATACGGTTCATTCAGAGGAGTTCCGGATAAGTTATTTGTGTCTCGTATCTCAGTAGAAGAGCCTGCACGGCTTTGTAGTTGTGATCACTTTGTGCATCTATCACACTTATTCACTTTGTACATCTTTCGCACTCGATCACTTTATGCATCTATCGCACTCGTTCACTTTGTGCATCTATCGCACTCGATCACTTTGTGCATCTATCGCACTTGTTCACTTTATGCATTTATCACACTCGATCACTTTGTACATCTATCGCACTCGTTCACTTTGTGCATCTATCACACTCGATCACTTTGTACATCTATCGCACTCGTTCACTTTGTGCATCTACTGTACTCGTTCACTTTGTGCATCTATTGCACTCGATCACTTTGTGCATCTATCGCACTCGATCACTTTGTGCATCTATCACACACCTCTCTGTTGTTTCTCAAGGCACGTGAAATGCGATCCTGGGCGGGTTTTATCTTGGGACGTGTGAAACACGACCCCGAGCGATTTTTGTTTCTCAAGACGCATAAAACGCGGTCCTGGGCGGATTTTATCCCGGGACGTGTGAAACATGATCCTGATCGGTTCTTCTTTTATCTCAGGACGCGTGAAACGCGACCTTGGGTGTGTTTGCTCTTGGGATACGTGAAACGCTATCCCAAACGATTTTGTTTCTATCTTCGGACGCGTGAAGTGTGGCTCTAAGCTGTTTTGCTTTCACCTCGGGACGTGTGAAACACGACCCCGAGCGATTTTCGTCTTCTTATTTCTCAGGATGCAGGAAATGCAATCCTGAGCGATGTTTTCTTTTCTCATCTTGTGTTTTGGCGTAGGTAAAGTGTTGTTAGTTCATGTGTTGTTCGTTATCTTGCGTATTCTATTCATTATTGCTTATTGCATCATCTTGCATGATCATTTTCAAAATAGCCGACTTCGCGAAGCGTGTCAGTCCGTCTTTCAAAGTTGCATCGTGCATATCATTTGCATCTTGCCCCTGAACTATGCAGGTTTGAGTCCTCAAAGGGATACGTAGGCAACTCTCGGGTTCAACCAATTGTTTGCACATTTGTTTGTTTGCCCAAGTCTTCCGACCTTGTTAAAAGGGTCGTCTTTGGGCTTTGACATTCACTCACGTCATGAAATAATTTCGAGCTTTGTCAAAGAAGGACAACTGTAGACACTCCATTTTGACCGGCCCTAAGACTGGGCGCTTTCTTTTGATTGCCCGATAATGACAAGTAGAATGTGTTTCTCACAGAATCCACAGCAAGAGAGATGAAATTTGAACTTTAATCCTAACCTTCACCATTATGGTCAAATTGTTTTAAAATACTAAATATTTCATTAGTTTAGTATTTTTGTAATTTTGCATAATTTTATGTGTTTGTTCATATTTTTGGTGTTTTTTATATAAATTGGTATAAATTATATTATATATATATATATAAATAAAATAATAAAAAGTTATATTATTATATTATATGTTTAGTATTTTATGTATAGTTATAATATTATATTATATGTTTAGTAGTTTATATATTTTATATATTATATTATATGTTTAGTATTTTGGTATAAATTATATTTTAGATATTATATATATTATCTACACTTGAGGGTGATCAAGAAGGAGTTTGTAAACTAAAGAGTTCATCATTTTCCTGGAAGGTGAATTTTACAAGCCTTTTATTTTCTTACATTTCTTATTTATTTTGCTCTTTTGCTTTGATTTACTGTTATATTGTATATTGTTGTAATCTAATTGAAAATGGTGAATTGAAGTCCCATATATGTTGTTTTTATCATGAGAAAGAGACCTTCCATACTAAATGGTTTAATCTCTTTGGAGGTTCATTACCAGGGCATTATATCTCTCTCATGCCAAGAACAACTTCCCATTTGACACTTTTCTTTTTTTAGAAAACTTAATAATCACTTCGGACAAATGGACTAAAAAGGGAAATGACTAAGAAAATTGATTTAAAAGCAATCAACATACATAAGAAAATTAGTCCTATTGCTTGGGCTTGGCCAGACGTGATGCCAAGTTTATTTTGTCAAGGCTTGTCTAAACACCAATTCATGATGTTTTAGACGAATCTTGAAGCGTCACCTATTATCCATTTCTTTAAATTGAGAGTGATTTCAAATGATTGATGGTTATTCAAAATATGAGCTAGAGATCTATGCTTAATAGCTTAATCTCTACGGAGGTTCATTAATCTCTACGGAGGTTCATCGTCAACGGTATAATCTCTCTTTCATATTAAGAATTACTTCCTATTTAGCGCACTTCTCATTTAGTGGACATAATCATCACCTTGGACTTAATGAATTAAAGAATGGAAAGGACTAACAAAAATTGCTAAAATGAATCAACCCACATAAAGAAAATAAAGTATATTGCTTGGATTCGGCCGGACGTTATGCCGAGTCAATTGTGTCAAGGCTTGTCTAAACATCAATTTGTGATGATGTTTTAGATGAACTCTCTACCTCCCTCTTTGACTTCAATCTATGATAGGAGGAAGGGGTGGTTCCATTCATTTATTAATTTTTGTCCAAATTGTACCCGAAATCATCAAGCAATCAACTTGCTCATTAATGATTTTAGAAACAATTCCACCATTCTCTCGAGGCTTTCCAATGATAGAGAAGTGTGAATGGGACAAACAAAATTCGGAACACCTTGTCTGCACTGTTTTCACCTCAGGCACGAATAAACGGTCTTCTATAAAGAAATAAGGCATGGTCAGATTTATTTGAGCTCAAATCGATTGCGGGTCAGCCAGACCCCAATATATGGCAAACCTTACACTTTTGGTTAGCAGTAGTGACTGCAATAGTGATTGAGGATGAAACAGAACAGTTCCCAACAAGGCAAGGCAGATAGAGTGACTTCCGAGGAGCATCACGCGAGCATTGCATATGTATTGTTGTTATAATAAATTAGACAACCCTTTTAATTGTTTATTCATTTGGATTTGTAATAAATAGTTAATTTGGACACTCAAACATTCAGACCCTCCTATGTGAGGGGGCAATTTTGTAATAATGTGTATGTCTTTCAACCCCGCGTCTTTCTCCCTTTTATTTAATCGCTTATGGTGGTTAGATTAGGGACATCATGTTTTATTTAGAATTATTTGCATCCACTTGTCTTACATGCACCGGGGCTCGGTTCATCATTTTAAATTGCTTGTTTACATACTTCTTTGAATACATGTTAAACTGCATACTATCAAATTGATTCATATGCCATATTAGTAGCCGAGCCTATTTAATTGCATATCGTATGTGTTACATTAGCCATATTGCATAGTTAGGATCATGTATTTTTCTAACTAGTTTCTCTTTTGGCTTGGAGTACGAGGTAAGTTTTTATGCTTTAGCATGTTGCATAAGTGTGATTGTTGCTATGTCTAGCATGCTTGCCATGAGGCTAAATGCTTAATTGATAAACTGCTTGAATGCCTATGGATGAAGGCTATTTGCTTAAATTGGAATAATTTGACTAATGTTCATAGACGATCACTTTTTCAAGTGGTACACATTCAAAGTACTTTTGTTTTTCAAAACAAACATGAATCAAGTATTCCAATATTTGCAAAATTAATCTATACTTGTATGCATCACATAGTAAAGTTAGCCTAATAATTGGAACAAGAGCATGTAATATGAATAAGAATTGCATCATGATTAGTAAAGGTCGACCTTTGACCGGGCGAGCGGGGGTGCTCAAATGCATTCATGACCTTCCCCTCTCGTACCTAAGTTCCCGAACCGAGACAATTTCGGTGATGACGGATAAGTGGCCTTCGGCACGAGTCATGGGTTTCCTAAATTTTCCAAAACAAAATATTCAGGTGGCGACTCTATATCTGGCAAAGCAATCCAATTTTGGCGTTTTTTATTCTAAAATTGATTTTCCAAAAGATTTGCCGAATTTGGACTCTTTGGTGTTTATCAATTTCACATTGCGCTTGTGAGATTAGATTCAAACCGCGGGAGTCCGAACTGTAAGGCTTCTTTTCAAACTTCCGAAAGGGGGTGTGAAAAAGTTGAGCTACAATAGGCTACATGAGTTTCCAAGGGGATACAAAGTCCCAGATTTCACCCTGTTCAAGGAGAATGAAAACGAGTCAACTAAAGAACACATTACTAAGTTCACAGGGCAGTGTGGGGAATACATAAATCACGATTACATGAAGCTTCAATTGTTTGCTAGTTCATTAATTGGCCTAACATTTGCTTGGTATATCAGTCTATTACGTGGTACAGTTCAAACTTGGCCACAAATAGAGGAAATGTTTCATGCATAATTTTTCCAAATTGAGCCAGAGATTATAGTGGTTGACATAGCAAGGTTAGCCAAACACTAGAGGAAAAGGCTACCCAATTTATAGCCAAATTTAAGAGGGCTAGAAGTAAGTGTAGAGTGGACCTTCCAGAGCCTGAATTCGTTAGACTGACTTAAAATGGCTTAAAGTTTAGGCTTCGAAAGAAATTTGGTGCAACGGATTTTAGAGACTTAGTCGATTTCACTTATAAAATATCTATGTATGAATTGTTGCTAGAAGAAGAACAGAATAGAAACAATTCCTCATATAAGACCTATTACAGGGACCCTAATATAGAAATAGATGCTATTGAAATTGTAGGCAAAGAACCATATGTATGTGATGTCTTAATCAAAAAAGAAACCACAATACATAATTAGTTTCAGAAGAAAGAATTTCATAGAAAATATTCTTTTGACAGTTCTAAAGCTCTCTAAAGGCGTGGCTGCTTACTTCGAATGAATTGAATAGTAAAATGTATTGTAAATGGCATAACACTTAGTCTCACTCTACTAAAAACTGTATTATTTTTTGAGATAAGATTCAGGAGCAGATCAAGAAGAGTAGGCTACAATTTTCAACCGAAGCTGAGAAAATAATGGGAATTGACAAAGACCGTTTTCTTGACATGAATGAAGTGGAAGCCAATGTTGGAGTTCCAGACTCAATCATTCAAGCTTTGGAAAGAGGTTTGAATCTCAGGGAATTGGATGTTTCAGACGTCCAAATGAATGAAATGAAGCATGAGTTAGCTTCAAAAGAAAGGAAGTCATCTCAAAAGGCTGAGAAAATTGGCTCTTTATAGGGCTAGAAATAGTCTGATCATTTAGAGAACGCATGCACTTTGGAAACTTTGGTCGTCCAAAGGATTTGTCCCAGGTGGATGGAAGGTCACAAATGGGTCAAAGGAATACCTGAAAAGTTGTGTCCTAGAGACAACACTTCAAGTTTTGTAACCAGAAGGCTTAGAAGCAGCCTACACCAAAGCTATGCTCTCTACGAACCAATGGCTCATTCTAAAATGACAACTTGGAGTAGAGGAAGAGGATCAAGAGGTTCATTCAGAGGTAGAGCCCATAGGGATTCAAGAGCATATTCTCTCTACTAACCATATAAGAAGAGAATACTTAAAAGAAGTCTAGAAGTTGGACCTTCGAAGCCAAACACTCCATACACAAGCAAAAGGTAGGTGTATTGTTGGGTGCCAAGAGTCCCTGATTGGTTTGTTTTGCAAACCAGGCCTAAGGTGAGTCAGACTAAACCTCAACAGGATTAGAAGCTGAAGATTGTTAAGCCATCTCTCGTAACACCTAACCAGTGGTTCATGTTAAAGTATCCAAAGAGTAGGTAACTAGATTTGGTGCCCATTCTCTCCAAATCACAAAAGAGAAAGATCCAAAGGAAATTCACCAGGTGCTAGAAGGAACTCCAAGACTCTATCAAAATAATCCTAAGAGAAAGGAAGGGTAGAGACAAAGGGGTTGATAAAGAGCACGTGAGATATAACTGTGCCCAGGAAAAGAGAAAACAATTTGCTCGAATTCATGTTGAATTAACAATTGAAGAAAATGTCAGTCTAGCAGGCTTGTCTAAGGCCATGATGGAAAGTAAATCTGAGAGTTTAAGTTGTGTTTGGTTTGGTTTTGGGAGTTAAATTTACAAAAAAAAAAAAAATCTTAGGGAAAAAGTTTAGAAATTTTTTTAGTTTGTTTGGTTGTATATTTTGAAAATAGTTTTGGAGTGTAGGAGTTTGGACTGATTTGATATTTTGTTGTAAGAGTAGATGTGTGTGAAAGAAAAAGTAATTGAGAAGGAGAGAGGAGAGAAAGAAAAAGTGATTGATTGATGTGTAGGAGATAGAAAGTAATTTTGGAATTTTTTTTTTTTCCAAAATCGCTAAACCAAATAAAATTTTAGAAATTTTTGTCCAAAATTTGTTTCTCAAAAACAAAGCAAACAAGGCCTAAAAATTTAGAAACCTTTAGGGGTAAATCTAGATGGGTTGGAGAAAGGACCTGAAGAATGGGTTTTAAGGGATAAGGTGTCAATCCTCCTCCAACTCCAAACCCCAATGGGGATGTGATCTTCCTCATCTTCTTCTTCTTCTGTCTCTGGTTGTGAAATAGAAGTTGAGAGTGTTGAAGAAAGCTTAGAGTGAGTAGTTTCTTTGTCAGAAGATGAAATTGCTCTTTTGTTTTGTTTTGTTTTGTTTTTTTTTTTTTTTTTTGGGGGGGGGGAAGGGAAGGGGCTCTTTTTAGCCACCAGTTTGGCTAGGGCTTGTTGTCTACTGGTTAGAGGCTTTGGTACTAATTTAATGAATAAAGACAAATGATAAGTACTTATAGCTTACTCACAAACAGTTAAGTACAGGCACTTGAACATACATACATAAATGAAGTCTAAGATGCTTCGAATGATGGTTACCAAGCTTGGAGGAAGTCCTAGTAGCTCTTTTAGTGGAATTAACGACTGCTGGTATTGCAGGAGTAGCTTATGCTAGAGTTGGCAGTGCTATTGGAGGGATGATGGGGATCACAGCTTCATCTTAAGAAGTAATTTCAGCTGGACCCAAGTTTATAACCATCAAGCCCAAGGGTATGGTAAATGTAGCTTCTATGTTAGTTTTATACCATTGTAAGAAGCCGGGGCAAACTGTTGGGTTGGAATTTAAAGGAGCAAAAATGAACTTCTACTAGGTTCTAGTAGAAGTTCGGTGGATTCTAAATTAAGAAGCCCTCGAATCTCTGGTGAATAGTTTGGGGTTGGTAGATGCACAAAATGGAACTGGAATAAGTTGAACTAAACCAAATTGCCTAGCAAACTGGGCAGGGCAATAAGGCTTAGCTATACGCTTGTAGGCTTTGGGGTTCAAATTTCCAACAAAAAGTTCCCTCACGGTAAGAATAAACACCCAACAAGCTTTGTGGGCATCATCAGTACACTCTTTATCTGCCAGTAGATTATGAAGCCATTGGGGACCCTTTATGGGGTTGAATTTGCCGTTGGTGGCGCCTCTTTGAAGGCTGGGCCCAAACCAAAGTCTCCATTGTCGCTTTGGGGAATTAAAAAGGCGAGTGTCTATGGAGCTATCAGATGAGCTCGCTTCGAATGTCAAGTCAAAAACCATATTTTTCAGTAGAAGAGAAGAAGGAAGTATTTTTCCAAGGAAACCAACATCAATGGCTTGAAAACCAGGCACCATTGGAAACAAAAATTAGGGTTTGTAAGTAGTAGTGAAAAGTGGAAAGTTGAGTTCTAAGAGTCGAAGGATAAGAGTGTTGCTTAGACAAACAAACATCTATTTATATGATTCTCTCTCTCTCTCTCTCTCTCCAATGGGTCGGGTCGACTCAGATTAGTCTTGTAGCAAAATACTATAATCCTTGAAAATATCTAAGTGTTAAAGCCAGGGCTTATAGTCGTTCAGGAGGGATACTTTCACATATCAATATCTTGCAAATACCAAGAATTAAAAATAAATTTATTCAATTCTTAGGTTTATTAGAATTGTGAAAGTGTCCTGAAAAGCTATAATTTGCTTCGAGTTTGCTTCAGATCTTTGGTAGGTAAGATGACCAATGTGTGTGAGGTACTTGAAGTATTAAATTAGTGGAGAGATGACCAAAATTCAAGCAGAAAGCTGACGAGAATAAGTGAATATGTATTTAAATACAAGTTGATTATACCTTCAAATCATAGCTTGGTATAGAAAGATCAATAAATGCAAGATACAAGTAATAAATCATAATTTCCATTTCATTTGATTGTAAAAGATTACATGGGAAATGGCTCAATCTAATGAAAGTAAGGAAAGGAAAAGGTTACAAGGTCATGGAATTTGACCCAAAAGTAGTCTATGAGATCCCTTTCCTTATATAATCTTTTTGCAGGTTCATCTTTTTTACCTTGGCAATGTTGAAAGGATAGAAACTTCATAACCAATTCATGAGCTTTATTCTCAAATGTTACATATTCCTTCTCTCTGACTTCTAAGTATTCCTAAAGAGATACGTCATCAACAAAATCTAGAAGAGATTGTTGTGTGAACTCATCAAAGTCATCCAGAACTTTTCGAGCCTTACTCTTTATAGAAAGGAAGGCATTGTGAGACTCTTCCAATGCATGAGCCTCAGCATTGGCAATCAAATGCCAGTTTGAGAGTAAAGGTAAGAAGTGCAAATATACTTCAACTTTAGGTATGGTTGAAGAATGTAGCATCGAACTCCTCGTCAGGATATCACAAGCCCAATAAAATTCTTATGAGGAATTTCTTTATAGAGAATTTCAAAGGGAAGTTGGCTAAAAGCAGCCAAAAGTATTTTTGCCCTAAAAATGTTATAACCATAAACCAAGTAAGGGGAAGTGTACATAGGTACTACGCAATTGTCAACAGTCCTTCGAAACTCCAGAGACCATCATGGATGGTAAGGAAAAAAGATTAAAGGTGGATCCGCTTTAAAGGTTGCATGATATTGCTTGTCATTCACACAATTAAGCCATTCTGAAGGTTTGAGGACAGCTTCTCTGACCAACAAGGCGAGACTAAGCCTATTGTTAGCCTCGAGGCAGGGAGCCCATTGAAGAAGGACTGAAGCTGGTTTTGCAGCTAAGTGCCAATGAATAAAAAGGGGTCTTCTAACCAACAATTTTTAAAATAGGGTTTATATGGATATACGCCCAAGGGGCGAGTTGGTGGTTGAAAACAAGTTCGTGTTCGAAGAAGAGACGACCATGTAGCCCAGCTAGCAATTGTTGTAGACTGGAGAGAATGAGGAATTTCCTAATGGAAAGCTACGGGTTTGGATTCGAAGCATTATGAAGAAGTTCAGGAGCATATTGTGCATTAGCTATGGAATCCTCTGAAGCGGGAACAACATGAGGAGCATCTATTAGACTAACAGCTTTGAGACAAAGGTTCAGATCCATAGAAGGAGGATATTTGAATCCATTGGTAACATAGGCATTGGCAGGCCTCACGTTATTTTCAACTTCATTATATGGATTGAAACCATCTATGTTCAAACTAGCTAGATCTTCAAAATTTCATAATATTAATGGTTTGGAGCTAATGGTCTTATTTTTCAGTTCAAACCTTATTAAATACGGAACCCAGGAGCGCAAACCAAAAAAGATCGTGGAGGTCATTGATCGTGAAGGCTACATTTAAGGAACTGTGATCGTGGGAGAAGTGCAAACACTAGAAGTTATGTCTACTAGTGTAACCATTATGTTTACACTAGTGCGGGAGGTATTATTAGCGCCACATTTAAACCATCCAATTCAAAAGTGACACATGGCAGGCAAAGGGTATTTGTGGTATTTGATTAGACAGTGAAGAGTCCCACCTTCGAATGTGCCTACATGAGCTGCAAATGCAAGTTCAACTGGTAAAGACGATGAGCAACATGTGAGAGGCACGTGAAGAAGGAGTTAACAAAGAGCAGTTGCTAGCAGTTACACATGCATGAAGAGAAGATTATGGCCCTAAGAAGTAGTGAGATGAATGAGATCATGTTGAAAGATAACAGCTTAACTACTTTGAAGGCATCGTAAGAAAGCTATAAATAGATGAAAGTAAAGGCTAAGAAGGCCTCCCGACCAAATCCAAACTCTACGTCTTTACCAATTTCATTTACCTTTAAATTTCAATACTTTACTTTTATGCACTGCACTTACATTTCATGGGAGTAGATTAACTTTGTAATCCCAGAGCTCGGTCAGTTTAAAGTTTCGAAGTTGTCCTTGCTAAAGGTACCATTTTATAATTGCTTATTCAATTAATCAATTGCAATTTCTACCCAGTGTGTCCCTCTCATTCTGTTGCGAATTTAAGTTAAAAGATTAGTTCATCTTTTCAACACAACACGATAAAGTCTTCTTCATTGAGGCTAAGAGAACCTTAACACAATCGCTTGATAAGATTGGCATTTACGATCTGTAAGGACTTTTCAGATCGTTGCTGGCACGCTCAAATTATATTTCTAACCCTTGAAGTGTCAAAAATAGCTAACGACAAAAATATAATTAATCACACACTTTTGACATAATTACATTGGACTCTTTTGATGTTATATTAGTTCACTTAACATTTAGGCTATTTTTTGTCAGTAATTTTTTCATCATGAACAATTTATTTGTTTATTTCAGTGTTTGTCCGTCATCTATATTAGTTTCAATCTTTTTAACCATACTAAAAGGGATATCGGTGTAATTATGTCATATAGGACTAAGTGTATTTTCTTCAAACTTCAAACAAAGTGAATGTAATTTACCCCATAATAATAATAATAATAATAATAATATTATTATTATTATTATTATTTTTCTAATGTACTTTTTAACAAGTTTAACGTAGAAGTTTTCATAACAAGTATTTTAAAAGCATTGATTAATAAAAAAACTAAAATAATTATATATTTTTTTATCATTTTAAATTTTTTTACAAAAGGTTTAAGGCACAACCTAACAAAATCCAAATTAAAAAAAGAAAATTTATTTCCCATGAATTTTTGTTCGAAGAACTATCTCAAAAGTGAGACAGTGCAAATTTAAAGTGAACAAAATATGGGTCATGCCTAGAATAATGGTAGTTCATAAATGTACTTTTTCTAGTATTTTTTTAAGGGGTTGGGCTTTCCTCTAACCCGTAATCGGACTGGAAGATACTATTGGGCCTGTGGGGGGCCCACCATAATCCGAACCG
Organism: Camellia japonica; assembly: GCA_030407325.1. Taxonomy (NCBI): domain Eukaryota; kingdom Viridiplantae; phylum Streptophyta; class Magnoliopsida; order Ericales; family Theaceae; genus Camellia; species Camellia japonica. The sequence goes on along the minus strand of JAPPVO010000032.1, from coordinate 82,442,238 downwards.
TTCAATGTGTAGAACTCGTCAAGTACTATATGCTTGTAAAAAATCACGTTGATTGGATATCGATAGCTACATTATCGGATCAGATTTCTGTCAACCGTTTATTTTTCACCGTTCATTTTTTTTTTAATATAAAACTGATTTGATCACATAACTATCGATATCCGATCAACGTGATTTTTTATAGATACTTGACGAATTCTACACATTAAACAGTTGAGATTATTGAAATAGAACCCGTGGTGGGCCTCTACAGGCCCAACAGTATCCTCAAGTTCGATCACGGACTGGAGGGAAGCCAACCCCTTTTTTAAGTATATAATTAGAAGGGAAAACAAGCAAGCACATGCAGGTTAAAATGGATATACATTTCAAACAATTTAATCCAAACCCAACTATTTAATAAATGGATTTAAGCAGATTAGATTAAATACTGAATGGACAAATGAATTCAATTAATCCATTTACTTTATTAAATATTTTCCTAATAGGATGTAATGGTGATAGCAGTAGTGGTGGTGGTAGAGTTGATGGGGTGGATCGGCGGCACTAGCAATTATGGTGGTGGAATGGCGGAATTTTTTAATGTTCTCATTTTACGGTAGCAAAGCTTCAATTATTAGGTCATGTTTGATTGGAGGTTTGGGAGAAGAGATTGGATTTGTAATCCATAGGGCCCACGTATAACATATTTGTTTGTAGAAAAGTGGCACGAGATTGCTAATCTCATGGGACTATGGGATTATCATTCCCATTGAAGGGGTGGGATTAGCATTTCACTCTCATAGATTAAGGGCAGAAAGGTCATTATGCCTCTCATTCTACAAAATTAACAAAAATATATTCTATGTGATAAAAACTTTTATGATGTATTTGGTTGAGGGATTTAGAAAGGGAAATGGAAAAGATGTGTGAAACTAGGTGAAATGTAAGTATATTTTATTCACATTTCACCTAACTTTTTCATTTCCCTTTCCAAATCCCTCCTCAAATCCCCCAACCAAACACAGCATTAAGTAATTTGTAAATTTAATCATTAACTAATTGATACCATCATATTAATGTACAAATAAGAATACTTTTTCTTACATCTTTAATTTTACAGCATTGATAAAGACCCCCTCCAATCACCACCCCTACCACTCCACACACACGTGGCGGGTGATGATTGAAAAAAAAAAAAAAAAAAAAAAAAAAAAAAAAAAAAACTGGCCAATGAAAAAGAAAGGGGTCAAAGGAGGTGGGAAGAAAATGGAGTTTAAAACATTTTTCTTAATTTTATAGCCTTAGTGAACCAACTCGCGTCACCTTGAGCGTCATGTGCCCATCACGACCTCCCTGTTCATAGTCACTTCACAACGTTTTGAGCATGATCTTTTGAAATGATTTTTTTTTCCTTTAAATGATGCAGACTTCAACATTAAATTTCAATCATAAAATATATTATCCTAAGATCACTTTCAAAAAAAAAAAAAAAACTCTTCAATTTTTACTGTAAATTCCATCTATGCAAAATGAAAAACAACCATGCTAAACTCTAATTTTATCAAATTAGAGAATGAATAAAGTTGGTATTTTTATTGAACTTGACTTAAATTCAGACTTCAAAATATTTTTTAATTGTTGGGGATTGTGAGGGTGGTAGCTAATGCTGTGATGGAAGAGATTGTACTCATATAAATGGGTTTAAATAAATACTTATGTTCAACTTATTTAAATTTATAGAATATTTACAGTATCATCTTGTAGATTGAACTTATTTTAAATCAAAATGTCAAGTCACAATGATTAGACTTTATCAATAAGTGGCATTCTAACTAAAAATAATTTTTAAAAAAAATACAATTCGACTGCTTATATTTCTCATATCATATTTCAATACAATTTAACTGCAATTCAACTACTAATGTTATCTATTTGTCTATATCACTACTGCTATCATCATTACCGCTATCGGCCATTGTCAATGTCTTTTTCAATAAATTTTTCGATGCAAATGATTTTTCCTCATAACCTAACCATGCGGTACAATTGAAAAAAAAAAATGTATTTCTTATCAAACAATTTCACTAAACATATTGTCATCACTAAATAAAATAAATAAATAAATAAATTAAATTAAATTAAATTAAATACGAAGCATATACTATGAGACCCTATGATCATAGACTTTTCACTAATCATCTCTTATAAATACGGACAAATTGAAGCATATTTCAATGGGATAATTTCATTAATTTTCAAATTAATAATAAATTTTATAAATATTAAAAAAATAAAATCATAATATTTTTTTTATGAAAAATATAAAAATTCCACTGATATAGAATTTCTCCAACTATTTAAATTGGCTGTATTTGGGCTGTCCATGGAATTGGAGTTGGGTTTGGGACTTGTATATGATTCACACACTAGTCCTCTCTCTCTATCTCTCTCTCTTTCTCTCTCATGTGTCATCGTCTCCACAGCAACATTCCTTTTCGCTGGAGCACTAGTATCTGCGAGCACCGCTGTATTCGCACTCACATCAATTCCAGGTTCGATCAATCCTCTTTGTTCTTCATCTCTCACTACATACATACAATCTCTGCATTCCATTCCATATCTCTATATATATATATGTGTGTGTGTGTGTGTGTGTGTGTAGGCTTTGGTATAGTAGTAATAGGAATCAAACTGAGATGGAACAAGTTAGTGTTGGTATTGCCTCAAATGGTTCTCCAGAGGTTGCAGTTGCTGTGGTGGGCGACCCAGAGTTGCTTCACAAGAAAAAGTCCGCAATTCGGCTTGCTGGTCCTGCCAAACTCCAGGTTTTCTGCTGCATTTTCTCGTTTCGTATCGATCCTAGTTTATTTTATTCTCTTCTTGTTGATTTCATTCATATTTATCACTTAAAACCCTTCACCCCTGGATGGATATATGAGATTTGATTTGTTTTATTTTTATTTTTATTTTTATTTTTTGGTCTTTGGATGTAGAATTTATTTTGAACAAATTTGTATGTAGAATTTTATGAGTACTAACAATTTTAGTTGGCGTTTTGGATTTTTATGAAAATAAGTAAATAAGTAGAGAGAATAATTGATTTTTTGGTAGTGTCTTTTTTGCTATTTTAACTGGTTCCCAAACTTGTGTGCTTTATGCTGTGTTTGGTTGGGGGATTTAGGGAGGAATTTGGAAAGGGAAAGGGAAAGGGAAAGGGAAAAGGTGTGTGAAACTAAGTGAAATGTAGGTATATTTTATTCACATTTCACCTAACTTTTCCTTTTCCCTTTCCAAATCTCTTCTCAAATCCTCCAACCAAACACAGCGTTAGAGCATCCTAATAGAACCCTTATATCCCCTCTTTACCTATTTTAAGGGGTTTGATGGCCCCTGTACACTTCCAGTAACTCCTTAAACACTCCCCTAAAATAAGAATTGCTACAGTGCCTCCCTATTTGTAGGGAGCCACTGTAGTACCTTTATGTATATATATATATATATATATTTTTGTTTTGCTTTGTTTAGGGATTGTAGTACACATTTGTGATTTTTATTTTTTTAAAATTTATAACGAAAAATTATATTTTAATAGAATAGAGAAAAAAATATAGAGTTTGTTAATAGAATAAAGAAAGAATAGAGAGTTTGTTGGGGGAAGTAGATGAAAAAGTGATTCTTAAAATAGGGAATGAAATTTTTAATAATATTTTAGGGTAAAATATAAATAATCTGGTAGGGATGCTTAGTGATGTTCCTCACTGTACAATTAATAAGTGCCCCCCAAAAAATAAAGTTAATTACACTTAGCACCTGGCATTTTTACTAAAATCTCAATTTGGTCCTTGCACTTTCAATCTATGTTAGATGAACTCTTTTATTTCTCTCAAAGTACCCGTGTCTACCAGATATGACAAGAATAAATGTATGGAATATGTGTCCACCCGTACCCAATTTAGACACTTCAATCCTCTTTTTACAATGTTTGAAGAATAAAAAACTCACATTTTCTAGAATAGAAACATTTATAACCTTTTAATATAAATGAGAGAGAAAAATTCTAACATGGTTTCTATAACCTTATTCAATTTCAAGTATAATTTTACATAATTAATAATATCTTATCTAAGAATATTCTATAATATGTAATATGTGCGTCCATAACGAGTCCCCTTACCCATATTCTATCTTGGGTACATATCGCAATATCCTAAGATTTAAGTTTATGATGGTTTGGCACTTGGACACGCACTCATACCCAAGCCCATGTAGCATAGCTTTCAATTGTAACGGTTAACTTTTAAACTTTAAAAACTTTTTTTATTTTCCTTCAAAAACGTAAATGTAATATCATTTGGCTTTATTAAAAGAGAAAGGGTAGGGCAAGGAGTAAGGGTAGGATGCAGGGGAGATTTTTTGTTATAATGTGTCCTCATCTACTTGCCATGCTTGTATCATGTTTGCTAAGATACATATTATTTCTAAATATCCTAATTATGTTGAATCTATGTTCCATTTCCATTTCTACATGCCATGGTTATGTTTGTTTTTACGTCTCCATAGTTATTCATGCCATTTTTCTTTTAAATATTAGGTAATTGCAGATTTTGATGCAACTCTAACAAAGTACTGGATTGATGGCCGTCGAGGGCAGAGTAAGTTATTAGTGGTTCTGTACTCTTTATAATGTCTCTTCTTTTAATTTGTACATAATTTAATTTTTACTCTCTCATACAATTGTAGGCAGTCATGGCCTTCTGCAACAGGGGAATCCCGTGTATGATGTCAAGAGGCGAGAATTATATGAATATTATCATCCATTGGAATTCAACCCAACAATTCCACTTGACAAGAAAGCAAAGCTCATGGAAGAGTGGTATGTGACTTGATGATTCACAACAAATGATAATTTGCCCGACCAGCAATATATCCAACTGGACCTCCTTCATCTGACTTTGAATGTTTTATGCTGGCCAATATGGTAGCTTTTAAGCATCTAAACAAGCTTACAAGCCTTTTCATGTAGAGGTTTCTAAGAATTAGATTTTGTTACGTCAGTGGACAGCGGCGAATGCCTTTGCAATTCATGAATGCTTTTTTTTATAGTCTCTCTGATTTGGTACTAAGAAATTGAAGGTTCTTATTTTGTTCATGTAGGTGGGGAAAAACTCACGCTCTTCTTATTGAGGGAGGCCTTACATTTGATGCAATAAAAAATTCTGTGGCTAATGCCACAATTGCATTTAGGGAGGGAGTTGTCGAACTTTTTGAGTTTTTGGAGGTAAATTTCATTGTTCTCTGTTTTTTTTTTTTTTTTTTTTTTTTTTGTTAAGTCACTGCTTTGGAAAAACTTTATGAGTTTTGGAGTTAAATTTAATTGTTCTCTTATTTTCTTTTTTCAAGAACTGCTTTGGAAGATGTAATAATCCTGCTAATTAAGTATATAGTGTGGGTATACTCTTTTAATTTTTGAGTTTTTAGTGCGAGGAACAACTAATATTGGCAATGCAGGGGAAGTTACTCTTACCAAGTGAATGTTTAAATTTCGTTTTAGAACAAGCTGTGGTAATTTCACAAGTACAATATGGTATCCATGTTAAGATCTCATCTCTCGTGAGCAGGAATGTAGATGTCTCTCTCCTAGTTAATGCTACCTTTCCGGCCTTTCCTCTAAGTTAGCTGAGTGATGTGACCTTGAGGCGATGATGTATTTAAGGGTTAGGGTTATTTGATAATCCCACTAAATGCTTAAAGTTTGAAAACTTTCAGCAGATCATCCTATAATGCATCTGATAAACACACAAGCAACTACCAGTTAAAACTGAAATGTACCATGTCTAGTTGAGGATTGATATGTTTTCTCTGGCTTGTTATAAAGGAGGAGTGAAAATAATAATAATAATAATAATGAAGAAGAAGAAGAAGAAAGTCATTCCTCCCAAAAATGGGAGGAAAGGAGGAAGGAAAGGGCTCTCTCTCTTGTGACAAGTTTGGCCTTCAAAAAATTACTTCTCAAATCTTGCCAATAAACAAAACAAAAGGAGAGAGAGATAGCTTCCTTTTCCCTATTAATACCCATTCCATCCTTCACTTTCCCTTCCTCTTTTCTATCCTTTTGTAACAAAATGAGCATGAAAGACGATCTCATTCTTGAGTCCTAGAGGCATGGTTTATCACTAAATGCTATACATGCATTGATCGTTTAAAATTTCAGTACTGTGTTACTAATATTATTTTTTTGAAACATCCCCTAAGCAATCTTCTTTAGCTAGTGTGTAAAAGCCACGGTCATTAAGAAGAAAAACTGTAACTGAACCAAAGAATTGGTGGGTGGAGTTTTGACTCACTTTTTCTTTTTTGTTGATATAATCCGCAGGAGAATGACGTTCCTGTACTTATATTTTCTGCAGGGCTTGCAGATATCATAGAAGAGGTTAGTTTTATGTCCATCTCTGCGTTGCCATGCTCTGCAAGAACTAGACTCTATCTATTATTTTAAGCTCTAATTTGCACTCATAAGTGCCTCTCCTTTCTCACTTTACCAGGTCCTCAGGCAGAAATTGCATAAATCTTTTAAAAATGTTAAGGTTGTTTCAAACCGCATGGTTTTCGATCAGAGTGGTCAACTAGTATCTTTTAAAGGTATCATACCTCCTTCACCTGATAATGGAATTATTTTGCTATGTAACCTTGTGTACCTATTTTGTTTTTATTTTATTTTTTATTTTTAAAAAAAGGCTTCCTAAAATTTCAGCTATACCTTTTCATAAGTGGCAGCTTGCTATCTCAAATGAATATAATCATACTTTGGGGAATGCATAGATATTGTCAACCTGCCTTTTATATATATATATATATATATACTAGGGATAACCCATGCCTAAAAGCACTCGCAACAAAACTTAAGCATACATTTTAGTTTTATTATATGACTACTTAAAAAAATGCTTTTAAAACATTCTATGTATAACTCAATCATAAATATTTCGTATCCATTATACATTCACTACCAAAAAATACTACGGTAACCTCAACACACCAAACAATGCACACCAGTCAATACTCTGCAACCTCAAAAAATAATAATAAAAATTAAACAACAAATAATACACATCAGCCAGTGCTCTACAATCCCAAAAAATAAGAATAAAAATTAAACAACAAATAATACATACCAGCGAGTACTCGGCAATCCTAAAAAATAAAAATTAAACAATAAATAATGCACACCAGCTAGTGCTCTGCCATTTCAAAAAAATGAAAATAAAAATAAAAAATTAAAGTCAAACCTTAGAGAGAGAGAGAGAGAGACTTTCCGAACTATGTATGTTTATAATAAATGAGTCAAAATATGTATTTTTACAAAGAGTGGGTTGTAACTAGCGTTTCCCTGAAATTCACTTTAGAAAAATTTCTTAATGTCTTCAAACTTGTTCGTCCCCAAAATTCACTTTCGAAAAAGTCGTTAGATCAACTTATATGTATCCTCAGTGAGGAGTATGAACTCACATCATGACACCTCCGTCAGAGCAATTTTGTCATAATTGTCATAATTTTCCTTGTGAATTTTGTCAAAAGTTCCAATTTTGTCATCATTGAAATTTTTAAAATTTAAATTGTATTGAACTAAAATATGAACAATACTACAGTATTAAATGGGAGTATAAAGTTTATTTTATATAAATGAAACAACTCACTCAATCATTTTTTTCCCAATGTGGGATTGCGTAAACTAAAAGCTAATAATTGTTTAGGTGAGAAATTTATTTCGAATCAAATAAATCTAACCAGTATATTTTAATAAAACCACTAAAATCGCGGTTAAACCGGCGAATCAGTCAAACCAAAAACGGTTCAGGTTCAGCCTAATCAGCTGGGTCAAAAGACCAACAAACTTACACAAAAATTAATTAATTAAAATTTTTAAATTTTATTTAAAAATTTTTAAATGGGAGCATAAGATTGACTTTATATAAGTGAAATACTTCACTTTTTTTTTCTTTTCCCGATACGGGATTGTGTAAAATAAAAGTTAACAATTGTTTGGGCGAGAAGTTTATTTCAAATCAAGTAATCTCAGCTGTTCAATAGGTCAATCCACACTGTTCTAACCAATTGTATCTCTTAGACATTTTTGAAAATCATCCTGTTTTATTATATATATATATAAATTACACACCTTTTTTTTTTGTTAGGCAGTGTAAAGGAGTTTATTTAGTAACCATTTGTTCTTTGATTGTTGAAACATCTGGTTTTGAAATTCTCTATGATTCACTGCAACATCAAGAATCCTGTTATTGTTACAGGGAAGACGATTCATGTTTTAAATAAGAATGAACATGCTCTTGATATGGCTGCCCCGGTTCATGATCATTTGGGTGATCCTGATGAGCCAATTGATGACACTGCCTCTGTAAAGAAGAGAACTAACGTGCTGCTTCTTGGTGATCACATTGGAGACTTGGGAATGTCCGATGGTTTGAACTATGAAACACGAATATCTGTGGGATTTCTGTAAGTCCTTAAAATTTGCTCAATCTATATTACATCTTACTTGGATTCATTTTAAACATTTATATTTGAAATTGGCTAAAAAGCAAGGACAGTTCTAAAAAGGTGATGTATTCATGTTGTGTCATGTTGGACATCGACACTCTTTTGACGCTTCCCGACATGTGTCCGATACTTTTGAAAACTTGTCTTATTTTTTAATTTTTTTTAAAGACCTGGACACTCTTTGGACACTTGGAGGACATACGTATTTATTGCTTAAACACACGTGCATATCGATTAGACATGGGTGAAACTAATTATAAATTTAAACAAAACAAAAATCATATAAATTTATAGAAATTAGTGTCATATTGCATTTTTTATTATCTTTGAGTGACATATTCATTATATAACATATAATAAATATATAAAATTATATATATTTCATGCTTGTCCCCACGTGTCGTGTCTTGTCTTGTATTTTTTAAAAATTGATGTGTCGATGTGTCCGTGTCATGTGTCCATGCTTTTTAGGATATAGGTACTTCTTATAAAATTATGTGATCCCTCTATCCAAACCTCAAGATGATTTCATTTCACTTGAATTTTTTAATTTTTTTTTGGTTAAGTAAATTTGAACCTTAAATATCCAAATTTCTTATCTTCTATGGTTACACATTCTTGTTCATTTTCTGAAGCAATATACTGCAAAATGCATTACTCAAATCATATCATGCTTAGAGATAGTAATAGGGAAACTTCATTAAAGATGCACTCTAATAGGCTAGAAAGCACGGATACCGATACGGGATACGGATACGATACGATACGGATACGGCGATACGACAAAATTTGAAAAACTAGGATACGGATACGGCGGGGATACGTTGGTAAAAAATATTATTTTAACAATTTTTAGTAATGCAGTATGCATAAAAATAAAACCTAAAGCAAAAGACAACTTGATAAAGAAGAAAGATTCCTATAAAACTAAGAGTCTTCAAGGTCAATAGCTTCAACTTGTTCCCCTTCATCAGCGAATATCACAAGACCTTAGATAAATCCAAAAAATTATTCTTAAATAAAAATTTCAGCAAATATACTTTTTTAAGTCATCAATGATAGCCTAGGAAGCACAGATACGGATATGGTGATATGGAGATGTGGATATGGCAATATGTCAAAATTTGAAAAAGTATGATACGGGTACAACAGGGATACATTCGTAAAAAAAAATTTATAATTTTAATAATGTAATATGCATGAAAATAAAACTTAAAGTAAATTAAGAAATAATGAGAGGGATTCGGATTCCTATTAACCTAAAAGTGCTCAAACATTCATAAAACATCCAAAACTAAAAGCAAAAGCAAATGCAAATGCAAATTAAACATCATCCTTACATGCCAACACCAAAAAAAGAATGAGAGCAGAGAAGAAACGTGAGAAAGTGAGAAAGCGAGAGAGAAGTGAGAAAGACAACAAGGATACATCAATTTGACAAATTCTATTACTTCAACTCTCACTATATTTCTCTTATCAAAGAACTAAACAAAATATTATAAGTAATATTTAACTTCGAGTATCCGATACTTCAAAATGAAGTATCCGATACTTCAAAATTAATAAAAAATTAATTAAGAAGTATCCGATACTTTTAAGAAGTATCTGATACGTATCCGCGAGTATCCGAGGAGTATCGGTATCCGATAAGTATCCGATACGGATACGTCACCCTTTTTGAAGTATCCGTGCTTCATAGCTAATAGGTGTTGGAGTGAACTTGATTGTGGCGTAGAATTAAAATTCTCCCTTCTAGTCGGAAAAGTAATAGTGCACATGGTGTCTGTACAGGTCTAGTGCAGCTTTTTTATTCCTTTTTTTTTTTTTTTAATTTCTATCAGCTATAACCTGTATCCAATTTTGCTATCCTGGCACTAAAATCATTTGCTTGAAAATGAATGTTTTTCCTCTGTATTTATTTTTTCTTGTACAACTCATAGGACATTCAATTTCTATGAACTAGTATTTTGTGTCCATATCATGATTTTGAAAACCAGCTGGTACATAGCAATTTAGCAAACCACCAGGTTCATATCGGTTTTTGGCCAACTCGGTTTGGATACACACGGTTTACCTGTGGGATAAAAAACTGTATTCGAACCGGATGGTTTGTGGTATGTATTGGTTTGAACCGGATTAATTATTGGTTTTCTTTTGTACCAGTCTGATTCAGATAAATAAAAGCCGGTTCCGCTGCTATGTAAATTCGTTCACATTGGGTTGGGTCTAAGACGTACCTAATCCATTTGTGCTGCGATTCCTTCTATTTTTGGTGTGATTCGTTCAAATCTCTTTGCATTTTGGTTCAATTTGCATCCTCGTTGCACAGATCTACACCATTAAAGATTGATTTTCATCATAATATGAAATTTTATAAATAGGCTGGCTGTGCTGTGCCTGGCTAGAATCTCATTCTAAGCCTAGCTCGAAAATAAACATGCTCAAAATCTTATCCCCACCTGGCCTTACGGGCAAAAATACTTATCTGAAGCACTAAAAATATTGGGTTCGGTTGGGTTGGGGGGCCATCAGGGGACAGTGCCCACCCGTAGCCTCTACCCACCCATCTCCCGGCTACCCATTAATGGACCCTCTAAGTGCCTCTATCCTCTGGGGCCAGAATATTAGTGGCCATCATGTGTGGATCTGATGTCACAATAAATCGAATACAACGATGGATGAACAAATAATTTTTTGTTACGCTAGGTCAATTCCATACTTGATCCATATTTAGTATAAACACATGGAAATACTTTGATTTTTAAATTTATTATTAAGTAATTCAATACGGTTTTTCTAGGTATTACATAAATAAGTGGCACTAATTGAAAGATAAAATGAATGAAAATCATTTGAGATGGTATGGTCATTGTTATGTTATGTTTTTATGTTTTAGTAATCTGAGGAGAATTTATGTACCTTGAACCATTCTAATATAAATGCAAGTTTCTAAGGGAGAGAACCTTAATTTTGGTCAATAGCTGTATATTATCTTGCAGCTTCTTCTTTCATTCTTCTTCTTCTACTTTCCGTTCTGTGTGTATAATTGTCATGTATATCGTTGACCAATTTATGCACCACATGGAGGGTGGTAAAAGAAATAGAGAAAGACCAAGGAGAACATGGGTTGAGGCGATTAGAAATGACATAATCACCTTAAACTTGACTAAGGATATGATTTTGGATAGAAGTAATAGGTGGAAATGGATCCAGGTAGCCGACCTTAAATAATTAGAACATTGTTGAGTTGAGTCAAGCGTCTCGTAGCAATTCAACCACTTGTTCCATGTTATGATGTTACTGTAATATTTTTATTTTTTTAATTATTTGTTTATTTTTATTTTTTTTCATGAGAAAAAGTAGGGGCAACCATCATGTGATGACCTTACCTACCTGAGTGAGTGTGACCATAGTAGCCCTTGGCCGCTGGTGAGACTTCAACCCATGTCTTCTTGCCCACCAAAGCCTTTTGCTGTGTGGTTTCTGGAAGTTGATGGACACTAGACTGAAGATGTGTCTTCATTTATTTATTTTTTGTTTTCATTAGCATATAGGAAGAAAAATATCCCGTGAGCTGCCGCATATGAGAAATCGTAACTGTTCTTGATTTGCTTGTGTATATATTTGTGAATAGATATAGTCGCTTAACATTATAAACTACTGTTGCAGGAATGACAATGTCATGAATTCTCTTGATAGCTACCGTGAAGCATTTGATGTTTTGTATCTGGTGAGTGAACTACACATTTGGTTTCCTTTCTTTCCTCCATTTCCTGCGACCTCGGGAACATTCATTTACAAAAACAGGTCTTCACCACCTGCACCAGTATAACATAATAACCTATCTAGATGATATTATTTGACATAATTGACCACTCAGATGCACTGTAAATATATAGATGAATGAGTGTAATTAGAAGCTATCATGTTCTCAGCATATATCTATCCTCGGTGACTTTATCAATCATTGAGCATCATGAATCCTTAAAATTTGTCTTATGGCAAACATGGTATGAGTTCATAGACCCCTATTTGATAATGTGATTAGGTACTTAAAACTGAATACATGCAGTAGTTTTGTTGTGTTTGATTACCCGTAATAGCCTACCACTTTAATTTTTACTCGAATAAACTTATCATTGAATGTTGAATGCACTCAATGAAAAGTAGTTTTCATATTCGTTCTTAGCCAAGATATTTGTGTGACAGTTTTCAAATCTAAAATTCAGTACTAAACTGTTTTTGCATTGGAAATTTAGTAAATTTGCATAAGAACATTGTGACTTTTTTGTTTTTGTTTTCTTAATTTGTGATGAAAGGGCACCTCATGGTAAGAAGCATGTTACACAAGCATTATATTTGGGGCATTCCTTAAGATATGCTTCTTTTTTTTCTTTTTCTTTTGTAGGTTGATATGCTTTTTTACGTGGTCCTTTCTTTCTTTTGTTAAATAGAACATTTAAGTTACACATGTTTAAAAATATTGCTGTTCTGTTTAGTGGGAGATCTTATTCCTTGGAAATTACAGTGTCTCTTGTGTAACCTTAATTCATGAGAGAGGAGTGTTTCAAGGGAAATCAGTATCTTCATCACCAATTTATTGTTTCATTTCAATTTGTTTTCTGTTGTTTACCCTACCTGCAGAATGATGCACCCATGTGGGGAGTTCTGAAGCTCGTCTCTCAGCTCTGTTCAACGGGGAAGTGATGAAAACTACCTACCAACTGTACCACGTTCATTTTTCTCATGCCTGAAGGAGCTTATGAGAAAATTCACTGCATAAACTTCTGTTTTGCTTAGCAAAGCAATTTAGGTTGGAGCTTTGCTGCTACCAGCTAACGGTGGGACTACTGTACCGTTGCTCTATAAAGTCAACACCAATAGAATCCTGTATTCTCTCTTTTGATGTTTAACAATAAGATTCAATCATATTTTGAGCCCAAAGCTTTTTCCACTCGATGCACTACAATTTTGAATGCTGGGGTTTTCATGCCCAGATGACTGTCCAATGGTTTGGAATGTGTTCATTGCTACTGAAAGTGGTTATAATGTTGCAGCTGAATCGATATCTCCTTTTTCTTTTCTTTTCTTAACGAGGCCCTGATCATGTACAAAGATCTCCATCTTATTAGCAAGATATGTAACATCTAACTATGATTGGTAAGATACGTAACACAAAGAAGAACACATGAATGAAAATATGCACAAACAAGGAAGACAAAGTTTATGTGATTCACTCCAAAATTAGAGCTACATTGAGGGTTGTTACGGTTTTTACTATGACTAGAAAGGTTACAAGTGGTTATAGAGATAATTCTCTCCTCGACTATAAATACATAGTAATGCATTGGGTGGTTAAATGTTTAGTGTGGACAGCATGACCAGAAAATGAGATCTATATCTGGCTGATTGGAAGAACACAAGCCTGAGAAAACATCACAATTAAAACTCAAAATTGGTACAAAACTTTGGAAACTTAAGACACTATAAAGCGATGCTCTATTTTCACCAATTAAAAACTTGGTACCTCAACTTTGAGGTCACGGATTCGAACCTGGAAATAGTCACTTCGTGCAAATAATATCTAAAGTTAAGTATGTACTCAATTTATCTCTCTTAGACCCCCAATCCAATGAAACCCTCATCTTGATAGAAAATGATTGCAGTTTACTCGTCAAGTCTTACTTTATACAAGGTCAGACGTGGTTCAATCAGTAGACTACTTTCAGCCCGTTAATTAAGATCACCAAATCTGTTTTTTTTCTTGAAAGTTCTTATTGTTGAAGGCTCCATTTTTTCTCAAAAGCTGCATAGGTTGCTTATTGCTATTGTCTCTACTATGAGGACAAATTTCTGGATATCACTGAGACTGCAAGGCCCATGATAAGTTAGTTGTTCCTGCCCATAATCCATACATCTGCAAATGGCTCAAAACTGTTTTTAGAGGAAGTAGAAACTTGCCTCACACTGAAATTTAGAAGATTAATTATCAATTAATTTTTTTCTTTTCAAGGGAGAAGAAAAACATATAGATTGAAGATGAAATTCAAAACAACAGCTTAATCAACATCAGAAGTCACAGCTAAATAAGAGAAAGCTATTAGCAGTATGAACAGTCAGTTACATCATCATCATCATCCATAAGAAAGAGATGGGGAAAAAAAGCGAATTAAATAAAGAAGTCCACCTGTGTAAAAAAAGAAATTTATGGCAAAAAAGAAAAGATGAAAATAGATATTTTCAATTTCATCTAAAAACATGCGGCAAAAACATGAAGAAGGTTAGGCTATTAACACTTGATAATTAACACAAAGTCCATAGGATTTGAACCCCTAAACAACAGCCAATGAAGACATTGCCAATGTATCATCAGCCGTTGCTTGCACCAACGAAAACCAATCCACAGGCTCCTCCAAGCAGCACTGCGTGTAGTGAAATTCAATTTGTAGCCGATGATGAAGAGGCGTCGATGCCATCAGCCCCTTCTTCAAGTCAACCTGCAATTCCCTAATCGGTATTGCAGCCAAAAACCTCTTGATGTACTCCTTACAAGTCTCTCTCCCTCTCGAGACAACCAATTCTTCTTCCTCCGACTTATTGGTGATGACAATCTCTGTCCCTTCCCTTGATGCCACGTTTTCATTCGTTGGTTTGTCATCCAACGATTGTGTCTCTTTAGGAAGGCATTGTATTGTTGTGTCTTTATCAAATTTGAGGACATAGGCTTGGTTGCAACCCTCGTAAAGCCTCTCACCCAATGTATCAATGATGTAGTAAGCATCCTGTTCGACCTTCAAGATGAAAAAATGGTCATTCCAGCTTACAACGTAGATCAAAGGGTTAGTATTGCTAGCATTGTCCAACCCAGAATGACTGATCTCATCCCATATGCTGTCGAAGGACATAGCACCATGGAGGAAGTCAAAACCTTTTTCCACCTCTTCTAGTCCTTCTGGGTGGAAGAATCCAATGAAGGATTTCTCAGGAACCACACAGAGGGATCGGATTTTGGCTTCAAGGACTGTCTCAAGATCAAAATGTTTGTCGGGAAAACGATCCATGTAGGTAGCGTTTTCACAGAGATTCCTCCATTCTAAGGAACCTTCTCGGATCAGGCTGTCTAGTTGGGACTTGATAGGCATTTGCTTGGGATTGGACTGGAACCAATCAGCAATGACAGCAACCAGGGCTGTACATGCACTCTCACCTGCAGCCCGTTCACTCCTTTGATCAATTGATGCAAAGAAAACTTGGGTTTCGAGCTTCATTTGTCCATCACGGCTTATTACTTCCTTTTTCTCCCAGCTGCCTACCGCGAAATTGTCATCCCCAAATTCAGAGGCCGCTGATGATCCACCATATGCAGTTGAATCTTCTGCTTTATTTCGCTGCCAGATTGATAGGCAATTTCAGGATATGAAACAATACTGTTCAATCATAGGGAAACAAACACATGGGAAGAAAATAATACAATTATGCAAAATGACCCAAGTGCGACAAACTCGAAGCATTCGACGGCATGAACAACCTTTCTTCTCACACAAGTTACTAGAAACCAACTCATCATATTTCCACCTTAAATACAAGAGATGCAATACCAAATATGGATATTTACATATTTAATAAAGGCTATCATCATTCATTCAAATTCGCATACATTGTCAACCAAGTGAATTTGCAAAAGTGAGGTAAATGCAATGATCTCTACACCAAAAAGAAAAAGGAATGATCTAACATGGATATAGAAGCTTAGTAATCTTGAAATATAGTTTCAAACAGGAAATGATAAACAACTAATAGAAAAACGAGAAAGAAATCAGGGACAGATAAATACCTCAAAAGTGGATTCATCAGAGGAACTAAGTTGTCGGCGATCAAAATCAATGTCGTCTCCACCTTCTTCTCGACAATCTTTTTTGAGCAGAGGCTCTCCCTTGGCTTTAGGCGATCTGAAGCTCAACTTCCTCTTTTTCCAAGGGAGGATACTGCGCTTTGAACTCTGTCGCAACCACTGATCATTGACGGATGCAGTCAAATTCCCTTCATCTGACTTGCGATTGCTATAGTAGATCCAGTCCTCGTCTTCACTATTGGTTGCATTCGAGTAAGCCGTTACTCCAGCAAAATTTGCATAAGTCAATGATCCATAACTGACAGACTTCCGAACACTAGAATCCTCTTTTCCTTCCTCTGATTCCCCTGCATCAAGATCATCGAGTGAGTCCGTGTCAAATGGGTAATTGTATTCAGCATCCTCACTTCTGACAGAACTCCTCCCATCACTGCCCTCTTCTTCACGACATGCCTTCTTCGCTCTTCGAGCTGAAACGTATTCTGTGAAAACTTTTACTTTTCTCAAACCTGCTTTAAGAGCAGAAACCTCGTCTTTCTCAGTTGATAAAGCATCTGCAGATTGCGGTGATGATGCAAAAGATGCTACTGATCTCTGGACTGGCTCCAAGGGTTCCTGGGCAGTCCTCAATTCCAGAAAGCCGAGAGATAACTGCATGATGGATGAACTTGGCAACAATGAAACATAAATAACAAAGAAGGGACTAGACTTGTGATGTTAAAGAAGTAAGAACATAATGAAATACAAAAAACAGGAAAGCCTAATTGAAACCAAGGTTTTGAATACTGTTCCGTACTGGCCTGTATCTGTATGTACCGTTCCACAAACAATCTGGTACAAAAACAGTTTCATTTGATTTCGCCTAACTTATTGGACAGTTTCGATCAATTTTGGCCATACTGGAACTTTTCATCTGATTTTTGTAAAATCCAGAGTTTTGTCTGGTTACTTCATATGAGTTTTTTCACTATTACATCAGGTTGTTTAGTAATAACCTTATACTTTACATCAGGTTCCGCAAGCAATGGTTATGTGTTTCAGTCCTTTTGAGATATTTGGAACTTATTATTGGTTGTTTTGTAGCGTCTTTTTGCATATATACTTGTACATTGTGCAATAAATCCCAAATAGTATCTAAAAATTAACCAATAGTGGTATGTACCACACTAATGAACAAAACGTATTTTAGCCAGTACAAATTTCAAAACCTTGATTGAAACCAATTGAAAAGGCACTTACATGAAGTGAGGGGCTGCACTGGCTGCCACCAGGGACCGAGAGAGGAATGCTAATTTCGAGCTCTTTTTCTTCATTTACCGAAGCGAATTCTGCGAGGTTCAATGATGCGGTTGCAACAACGGGTAACTTGTTAATTGGTCCTTTGTTCAAGCCCTGAATCATTAAAAAAGAGTCAGATTCATATCAGATGATTTACTAATCAGGTTAACAACTTCAAACTCGAAAGGTTAAATAAAATATTACATTCAAAAAAAGAATTAAAAAATCTAGAATTGTTGAAAGTTTGACATATCTCAGGCGAACAAACCTGTTAAAGTTCGAAAATTTAACTAGATCTCTTAAAGTGAAAACAGAAATTTATCTCCATATGTTGTAGCCTCCACATCGAAAAAAGAAAAAACAATTCCATAAATATAAGAACATCTTCCGATTACATTTTTGCACCCCAAAAGGCTTGGATCAACAAATCAAAACTAACCCAAGAACTGGAAATTCCATGTAAAATAATCATGAGAATCTAAATTCGTAGTACAAAATACCAATTTATCACCCCACAAAAAAAATAATAAATAAATAAATAAATAATCCCATTATCCATTTCTTGATGGAAGTCAAACCCTTTGGCCTCTGTTTGGTTGCTTAGAAAACTGAGGAAACTTCAAAACAATTAACATGTAATTTCAGACTAAAATTATTAAAATAATACTTTCACTTGAACCAAAGATTTCTAGGCCCCTAATTCCTACAGTTTCTCAGCAACCAAACAAGTCCAATCAAACAAAAGAACCACGAGAAAATAAACAAGAGCAACTTCCAATATTATCTACCAAATCTAATTACAGAAAAACCTCAGAAATTCAAGAAGAAGAAAGGGGGGGGAAAAAAAGGAAAAAAAAGAAAACCCAATTCAAAACCTCAACAAATCAAGGAAAAAAAAGAAAGAAAGAAAGAAAAAGAAAAACCCAATTCAGAACTCACGTTGAAGACCGTGAATGTGACTTCCCAGGGATGAAACGAGCCCTCCTTATACGCCGAAAAGCTACAAACACTCCGAAACTCCTCGTTCCATTCAACAACCCCATCCTCTCTCATACTCTCCTCTTTCGTATAATTCCTCCTCACACTTCGCCTCAGATAACTCAGCCCATTACTCTTCGAACCCTTCCACTTAATCTCAACCGCCAATCGCCCAAATTCTTCGATTTCCGACCCTTTTCCTAACAATTTACACAGGCCTTCAAGTCGACAAACGATGATCTTCGCTTCAAATTTCTTCGATGGTCGCCACTTCATCATCTTCACAGTCATTGCTTGACTGATTGAATTTCAATTCGGTTCCAAACAAGTACTAAAAAAAGTGAAAGTGGGTGTGTTTTCGAATTTTGAAATTCTAATGATGAGGATTGGTGTTGTGAAGATCTTTGAAATTCAGAGATTGAAGGAGAAAGAAAATGAAGGGTAAATGGGTTGTAGGTATATAAGCATATATAGCTTGATCATACTGTTGTTTTATGCTGCATACAAATCTTTGAGAAATCTTTATTTATACAACCGCACCCCTGAAGAGAGAGAGAGAGAGAGGAGAGAGAAAGGCCGGCAGAAAAATCCACCCCACCACCACCACCACCACCTAAGAACCAACGTCCATATTGGGAGTGTATTTTGCACAATAGTCCCTGTACTATTAATTATTTATTTTAATTATCCGGTTTGGTTTTCCAACTATATTTCAGTTGGATCATAATTTGGACTTTGACTTTTTTTATATATTTTAATTCAAAATTAAAATAATAATTTACGAGTAAAGTTCATTCCTAAATTACATTAAAACATATGGTTGGCAATCACAATTCTTTTCTTGAAAAAACATTTATAACATTTTTTTACTTGATGTAAATATTTATACAAAAAATGGAAAATATTTATCTGATAATTGTCTTTTTTTTAATAACTTTTTGATTTATTAAGAAAATATTTGTAAAAAATAGACAGAATATATTAGCTTTTTATAATAACTTTTTGACTTTTTGATTAATTTAATCACTTTCCAAACAGAAATATTTTATAATAACTTACAGAAATATATTTAAGAAATCCTGTTTATATATATATAACATTGTTAGAATTTTCGCCCAAAAAAATTGAACTGATAATCAAGTTTTACCGTAATTTGATAAGGAAATTTGTTGGTACATGATTTATTTAATAGTTCTACTACACACGCCAATTGATATACTAATTAGTGTACGAACATATATTATGACATTATCATTTCAAATTTATGAACCCCACTCATTATACAAATTACAAAGATATAAAACCTCTAAGATCATGCTACATTATCTATTAGTAAATTAATTGGTATACCAATTAGTATATATAATTTTATTCTTTATTTAATTTTAAATTCAAAAAACATAAAAAGATTAAGGAGTGGATTATAATTTCTAATTTTTGTTCTATCACTTCTCATCGGGTACATTTGAGCTAAATGAATCTGCTCCTGAAAAAAATAAAAGAAAAAAAAGAATAATGATATATGTATAATTGGTATATTAATTAGTGTACTAATAGATAATGTGACATAATTTTAAAAATTTTGAATATTTATAATTTTATAATAAATAGGATCGATAATAATATCATAATACATGTTAATACATTAATTAATATATTAATTAATGTAACGCCCTCAATATTAAACCCATACATATAAGATAATAATATGCATTTCTTCATCAGAGTATCTTTAAATAAAACATTACATGTAATAACCAAATAATGCCCTACTGGCTTACATCTTGCCAAGCCAATACTTGGACACAATTACATGAGTTCTAACTCAAAACAAATAAAGCCCTAGGCTTGAAGGGTTACATAATTCAAATAAAACAAATAAAACATATAAAGCAAGTCTTCAAATCCAAATCCTCACAAGCTAAGTCTTTGGAGGTAATGAATCACCTGAACCTGAAAATGATGTTCCCATATAGGGTGAGCCACAGCCCAGTAGAGAAATACTAAACCAAGCATAAGAATTAACTAAAGCAGTAGCATCTGATACATGGTTAACACAAAATAATCCATTCTACAATTTCATGACACAAATGTCTACATTGCCTATGACACTTTGTCTATGGCATAACTCACCTTCCAACTATGGCTCAGAACCTGGCCAAATAACTCAACAAGGATAACAAATCAGGTTAAACTTTTCTCATAACAAAATAAACACATGTACCGATGTTATAACAATCTCAATCAAATACACTTCCATACTTCCAAACAAATAGATAAGCATATGCTATATCTCTGCTATAGGCGCGCATAAAAGCAGCAACCCTGGGTTCATCCCCTATCTTCCCATAATCATTAACCGGTTTAGAGGTACACCCCCCATCTTCCCCTAAACCGTGGAGTACATCCCCTTATCTCCTCCCATACACAAGCAATGCATATAAACATAAAGTCATATACATAATAAATCAATACATGAATTTAATGTATTAATCCAACTTTTATACTCAACAACTCAACCAAATGATAAATTTCAATTTTGCCTAATCCACATGCAATGTCTACAACAATCATGGCTATCCTCCACCGATAGCCCAAAATAATTATTTCTAAACAGGAAATAAATATAACAACAAATGTAGTTTCAACATTTTCAAGGATAAGTATTTAAACTAATCAAATACATCATTAAACCACTAAGTTCCCCAATCTCATGAATTAAACCCAATATCACAATCTTCCCTTAAATTAATTACATAAATTAATCTATGACAAACCCTAAGGTTTCTCCCAAAATTACCAAACTACCCCCCACATACCAAAATACCACTACTTAGGATTAAAACGTATAAATGGAGTAGGAAATCCCTACCTTAAATTGGCGCTCAAACGGAGAAGATGAAAAGAGTCGAAGCTCGATCTCCACCACACACCACAAAGCCCTCGAGAATAACACAACTTTGGCGGAGGAACTATGGCCAAAATCCCAGTGGAACTATGGCCAAAATCCAACTCGGCACAACTAAAATTTATACTCAAGCTCGGTTCGTAATGGCTAATAAAACCAAGAAAGAACCATAGAAGGTGATAAGCTAACCCTATGCCCTTGCACCTATATATAGGAGTTTGTCCACCTCCAAATGTGTCTCCCAACCGATGTGGGACTTTCAACAAACATATAGAAATTTGCCCACCTAAAAATGTTCTTGTAACCGATGTGGGACTTCCAACAAACACACCAAAGGTTCCCAAATTAGGATGAAAAGTCCAAATACATTTACCAAAAGCCCACAAGTGCTACAATCTCCCCACCTTAGGAAATTTCGTCCCCGAAATTAAGGACAAGTTTTTTTTTTTTTTTTTATAAGTTTTTCTCCGTTTTTAAACAATGTTAAATTTCAACAATTAATAACTCGACCCATTACCGGTCATTCCATCCCTTGTCAAGAGACATAACAAATACATTTCATCATGCATTTCCTTTCCTTCTCAACCATTTTCAACATACATGGTTCACAATTTTATAAACAATTTTCATGATACAACTCCAGTTCTATAATATGGCCAATATATGCAATATTACAATCAACTCCCATATCAAGGCAGTTCTACAATATTTCCATAAACCAAAACATTTACAATGTTTTACAACTCAAGACATACTTAATGATCTTAAAGTCCAATAATACAACAATACATATATAACATACGTTCAAACATCCACAAATAGGTCCGGATATTTCTCTCGGACCTCCAACTCACGTTCCCAAGTGGCTTCCTCCACTCCGTGATGTTTCCACAAAACCTTTACCAAGGGAATGGTCTTGCCACGCAGGACTTGATCCCGCCTATCCAAGACCCGAACCGGTCTCTCTTCATACGAGGCATCCTCATCTACCCTAAGTCGGTCCAATCCAATACATGTGATGGATCCGGCTCATACTTCCGAAGCATACTCACATGAAACACGTCATGAACTCCGGACAACTGCGGTGGCAAAGCCAAACGATAAGCAACCTCCCCAATTTCTCAAGGATCTCAAAGGGACCGATAAACCGAGGAGATAACTTCCCACGCTTCCCAAACCTCATCAAACCTCGTCTAGGTGATATTTTCAGGAAAACATGATCACCTACTTCAAACACCAACGGTCTCCTCCTACGGTCAGCATAAGATTTCTGACGACTCTGTGCTGTAACAAGCCTCTTACGGATAAGCTCAACTTTCTCCGTCGTTTCCCTCACCAACTCCGGACTCAACAGAGGTGCATCACCCACTTCGGCCCAACAAACTGGAGACCTACACGGTCGGCCATACAAGGCCTCAAACGGTGCCATACCGATACTAGACTGAAAACTGTTGTTGTAGGCAAACTCCACTAATGGCAAGTGCCTCTCCCACGACCCACTAAAGTCGAGAAACAACCCCGAAGCATATCCTCAAGAATCTGAATAGTACGCTCGGACTGCCCGTCAGTCTGAGGATGGTAAGCTGTACTAAAGGTCAACTTAGTGCCCAATGCACTCTGCAAGCTCTGCCACAACCTAGCAGTAAAACGAGGATCTCTATCTGAGACGATCGTCACTGGGACCCCGTGCAACTTCACTATGTCCCGAATATATAAGTCGGCAAGATGATCCACCGAATCTCTAACACGCATAGGAATGAAGTGCGCTGACTTCGTCAACCGGTCTACAACCACCCAAATAGCATCACTACCCCGCTGAGTCCTCGGAAGACCTACAACGAAGTCCATAGTGACATGCTCCCACTTCCACTCGGCAATAAACAAGGGTTGTAACAAACCCGCTGGCCTCTGATGTTCGGCCTTCACTTGCTGACAAGTGAGGCACCTAGATACGAACGCTGCCACATCTCTCTTCATACCCCGCCACCAAAACTGGCGACCCAAATCCCGATACATTTTAGTGCCTCCCGGATGCACCGCAAGGCGCGAATGATGGAACTCTCGAAGTACTTCCTCTCGGCAAGACTCCGGCACAAACAAACGGTCTCGGTATCTCACACTCAGGTCGGGATACACCGTCAAGCCCTTCTCAACCTTCCACTGGAAATCTTCTCTCGAAGAGATTCTACCTCAAGGTCACCCCTCTGAGCCTCTAACACTCGAGTCACAAGTGTAGGCTGCGCAACAACAGAAAACAAGGCCGCAGCCTCAACGGATTCACCCAAAAGCAAATCAAACTCCCCAAGTGCACCCAACATCTCCCACTCCCGGATGGCTATACTAGCTACGTCACCAATAGATTTCCTGCTAAGGGCATCGGCCACAACATTGGCCTTTCCCGGATGATAGTGCAACTCGAAATCATAATCCTCAATAAATTCCATCCACCTCCTCTGCCTCAAATTCAAGTCTTTCTGTGTAAACAGATATTTCAGACTCTTATGATCCGAAAATACCTCGAACCTCTCACCATAAAGATAATGCCTCCAAATCTTCAAGGCAAATATCACAGCTGCTAACTCTAAATCATGTGTAGGGTAATTCTTCTCATGAATTTTCAACTGACGTGAGCCATAGGCAACCACTTTCCCTTCTTGCATCAACACAAACCCAGACCCTCTCGTGAGGCGTCACAATAGACTGCATAACCCAACCCCCTCTCCGGAATAATCAAAATCGGAGCGGTGGTCAATCTAACCTTCAACTCTTGGAACGACTTTTCACAAGTCTCACTCCATACAAATTGGGCTCCCTTTCGAGTCAGTCTAGTCAATGGTGAAGCTAATCTGGAGAAATCCTTCACAAACCGGCGGTAATACCCAGCTAATCCCAGAAAACTGCGGATCTCAAACACACTCTTAGGCTGTGCCCAATCCTGCACTGCCTCAGTCTTGGATGTATCAACAGACACCCCTTTCCCGGATACCACATGGCCTAAGAACTTGACTTCCCCAAGCCAGAATTCACACTTCCCAAACTTGGCATACAGCTTATGGGCTCTAAGTAACTTAAGCACCACTCTCAAGTGTTCCTCGTGCTCCTCCTCTGAAGGTGAATAAATCAGAATGTCGTCCACGAAGACGACTACAAAACGATCTAAGAATTCCCGGAAGATCCGGTTCATCAAATCCATAAACACTGCCGGTGCATTGGTGAGCCCAAACGGCATCACCAGAAATTCATAGTGGCCATACCGCGTACGGAATGCCGTCTTTGGAATATCCTCCTCCCTGACTCTCAACTGATGATAACCCGATCTCAAGTCTATCTTAGAGAAACAACGGGAACCCTTCAACTGGTCAAACAAATCATCTATCCGGGGCATAGGATACTTATTCTTAACCGTAGCCCGATTCAATTTCCGGTAATCGATACACAGTCTCAAAGCACCACCTTTCTTCTTAGCAAAGAGGGCCGGTGCTCCCCACGGCGAAACACTAGGACGTATATAGCCCTTATCTAGCAACTCCTGGAGTTGAACCTTCAACTCAACTAACTCGGCTGGGGCAAAACGATAAGGTGCCATAGAAATCGGCGCCGTGCCGGGCACTAAATCAATGGAGAACTCAATCTCTCGATGAGGTGGCAAACTAACAAGATCCTCGGGAAAGACGTCCGAGTACTCACAAACCACCCTTGGCAATACAATCTGGGTCTCATCACACTCACTACCCTCAAAGCTAGCAAGTAGACCACTAAGCTCACTCCGCCCTCGCGGATCATACCCCGGTGGTAACACACTACCAACCCGGTCCCCCAGAAAATGAAAACGTTCTCCGCTAACGGTACAACAAGTGACCCTCTGACGGTAGCAATCAATGAATGCCCGGTATGACGATAACCAGTCCATACCCAAAATAACATCGAAGCCCTTCATGGGCATAACCACAAAAGAAAAAGGGATTCTATGATCATCGACCTCTATATCACAACCCCTAACACCTTGTTTCAAAATCAATTCACCCCCAAGAGGTGACACTACACAAATAGGAGATGATAACTGTGCTAACTCCAACTCCAAAATAGATGCGAATGCAGTAGACACAAAAGAATGAGATGCACCCGTATCGATCAAAACACTAGCAACTGAATTGCAAAACAAGAAGGTACCTCTCACAACCGACGGAGCCGGTACAAGATCCTGCGCGGTAACAGCATACACGCGCCCAGATGGCCTCTGATCAACCTGCTCACCCCTCGGAGCATAAGATTGTTGCACAGACTGGGACGAAGAAGCCCCCTGATTGGCCCTCGAGGCCTGAACTGACTGAGCAGGCAGCTGACTCTGAGTCTGCCTCGACCCAGATGCACTAGGAGTGCCACCCAACTGTGGGCAAAGCCTCTTCATATGCCCTGGCTGACCACACTGGAAACAAGTGAACTGCTGCCCTCTGCCCTGACTCTGGCTCTGAGATCGAGCCGCAGAAGATACTGCTCTCTGTGCTCCTCCCCTCTGAGGACAAACTGGAGACTTGTGGCCCAGCTGGCCACACTTGAAGCACGTGATGTCTCCCTGACTGCCTTTCCCAGAACTAGCACTCGGCACTGGAAAAGTGGATCTAGAAAAACTACTCTGAGGCTGCTGAGGAGTGAAACCTCTCTGCCTCCTGCCATCACTCTGGCCATCCTGACTCCTCTTGGAGCCTTTCTGTCTTTCCCCCTCTCTCTGCATCATAGTCTCGGTATGGGCTGCTGCAACAACCAAACGCCCAAAATCCCTAATCATAGACCCGACAACCCTCATCATGAGGCCATGCCTCAACTTCTTCTCAAACTCAACGCAACGACGCTCCTCAGTCGCCACCAACTCAGGTGCAAACCTGGACAAACTAGTGAATGCAGCCTCAAACTCGGCCACTGATAAACTGTTCTGCTCAAGATGGAGGAACTGATCTCTCAACTTCTCCTGAACAGCTGAAGACAGGTACTTCTCCTGAAAAGCGTCAACAAAAGCCTTCCAAGTACCTCCAATACGACCCTTGGTGAACTTCCACCATTGACCCGCATCCCCCTTCAGTTGGAAGGATGCCAAGGTCACCTTCAAAACCTCGTCTTCGATGCCTAGCATCTCAAACGTTTTCGCCGTCTGTTCGAGCCATTCGTCTGCCTTAAGCGGTTCGCTAGGATCACCTATAAATTCATCCGGTTGAGACCGAAAAAACTCCTTCTTCAGAAAAGAAGGCCCTGCATCTGCAGCAACTACCGGGGCTGGAATTACCTGGGCTGGATTCGCAGCCCTCAGAATGTCAACTGACGCCTGAAATGCCCCTGCTATCTCTTGGGCCAAAGCGCCCATAAACGGTTGTCCTACTGGCTCGGCCACATTGGCCTGGCCAACACCCTCCTGAACTGCCGGAATTTCCTCCGGTATAGGCACTTCCTGCCTAGCCTGCCTACCACGCCTACCGCGCCTCGTCCCCATGTTGACATCCTAATAAAAGAAACGAAGAATCATTAGCATATTCATAAACATGCCGAAACTAAACATTCACGTCCTAATGCATGGACAATTGTAATTCACTCCATGTAAGCATATAAACACATAAGCACTTACGAATTTCCTTTCCGGATAATGATAGTCCCGAGGCGTTACTAGAGTTCCGGTTAGAAACAGCATTGATCAAGTGCTTTTCTAACAAGACTCACAGAAACCCAAGGATCCAATCAACATCCTAGAAATTAAATTCCATACCCACATAGCCACATAAACATGTTATCACATAAGCATATAACAGTACAACTAAGTCTCTATCAAACGAGACGAACCCATTTGTGATACTAATCACTCCCCACGTACCCAAAGTATTCAAACCCGGTACGCTCTGATACCAAGTTGTAACGCCCTCAAAATTAAACCCATACATATAAGATAATAATATGCATTTCTTCATCAGAGTATCCTTAAATAAAACATTACATGTAATAACCAAATAATGCCCTACTGGCTTACATCTTGCCAAGCCAATACTTGGACACAATTACATGAGTTCTAACTCAAAACAAATAAAGCCCTAGGCTTGAAGGGTTACATAATTCAAATAAAACAAATAAAACATATAAAGCAAGTCTTCAAATCCAAATCCTCACAAGCTAAGTCTTTGGAGGTAATGAATCACCTGAACCTGAAAATGATGTTCCCATATAGGGTGAGCCACAGCCCAGTAGAGAAATACTAAACCAAGCATAAGAATTAACTAAAGCAGTAGCATCTGATACATGGTTAACACAAAATAATCCATTCTACAATTTCATGACACAAATGTCTACATTGCCTATGACACTTTGTCTATGGCATAACTCACCTTCCAACTATGGCTCAGAACCTGGCCAAATAACTCAACAAGGATAACAAATCAGGTTAAACTTTTCTCATAACAAAATAAACACATGTACCGATGTTATAACAATCTCAATCAAATACACTTCCATACTTCCAAACAAATAGATAAGCATATGCTATATCTCTGCTATAGGCGCGCATAAAAGCAGCAACCCTGGGTTCATCCCCTATCTTCCCATAATCATTAACCGGTTTAGAGGTACACCCCCCATCTTCCCCTAAACCGTGGAGTACATCCCCTTATCTCCTCCCATACACAAGCAATGCATATAAACATAAAGTCATATACATAATAAATCAATACATGAATTTAATGTATTAATCCAACTTTTATACTCAACAACTCAACCAAATGATAAATTTCAATTTTGCCTAATCCACATGCAATGTCTACAACAATCATGGCTATCCTCCACCGATAGCCCAAAATAATTATTTCTAAACAGGAAATAAATATAACAACAAATGTAGTTTCAACATTTTCAAGGATAAGTATTTAAACTAATCAAATACATCATTAAACCACTAAGTTCCCCAATCTCATGAATTAAACCCAATATCACAATCTTCCCTTAAATTAATTACATAAATTAATCTATGACAAACCCTAAGGTTTCTCCCAAAATTACCAAACTACCCCCCACATACCAAAATACCACTACTTAGGATTAAAACGTATAAATGGAGTAGGAAATCCCTACCTTAAATTGGCGCTCAAACGGAGAAGATGAAAAGAGTCGAAGCTCGATCTCCACCACACACCACAAAGCCCTCGAGAATAACACAACTTTGGCGGAGGAACTATGGCCAAAATCCCAGTGGAACTATGGCCAAAATCCAACTCGGCACAACTAAAATTATACTCAAGCTCGGTTCGTAATGGCTAATAAAACCAAGAAAGAACCATAGAAGGTGATAAGCTAACCCTATGCCCTTGCACCTATATATAGGAGTTTGTCCACCTCCAAATGTGTCTCTCAACCGATGTGGGACTTTCAACAAACATATAGAAATTTGCCCACCTAAAAATGTCTCTTGTAACCGATGTGGGACTTCCAACAAACACACCAAAGGTTCCCAAATTAGGATGAAAAGTCCAAATACATTTACCAAAAGCCCACAAGTGCTACAATTAATACATGTAACACTGCCCAAAAAAAAAACATAACAAAATCTGTAAAGATTTTATAGATCATTCGTATCTGCAAAATTGAATGTGAGTATTGGTCTGACACATGAAATTTTATCTAATCAAATTAGTTTTTGCTTGATTAGTTCATCAAAATGGGCCCTAATATCAAAATTAGATATCATTTACATTTGATAAAGTTGACCATACGAAATACATTTGACAAAGTTGACTATACGAAAACAATTAGTCAAAGTTGTGAATAGTGGCAAAATTTTGGAGACTTTACCATATACACACCTACCATAGGCATTTTTATCTATACTATTTTCTTTTTTTTTAGTTACAATTAATTTTCTTTTTACTTTTAACTTATGAGATTTTTAATTATGTCTTAAACACTGTTTGATTATAACCTTTTTTATAATTATGATTTAAAAAAGATAAAGTTTTATCATTTTCTTTTCTAATTATAAAGTGCATATTTCCGTTAAGTTTACATTGGTTTGTTTAATTTACCATGACGGAAGAAGGGATGTGTTTAATTATATTAAAATTATTACATTTTTATCAAATTTCAAACAAGATCTCTGCAATTTATCTAAATACAAATTTAACAAAATTCATGAAGATTTTATACATGAATTATACATGAGATATTAAACACCTAACAAATGTGTTGGATTCCCTCCGGTCCAAACTGGAGGACACTATCTATAACGCCCCAACTTTTATTACTCAGATAATATTACATTTTTCTTTTAAATCAATCCATTTCAATAATAATAAATATCAAAGGTATTTTAGAAATGAATAAATTACAATGTTCTCTCTCGTGTACATGTAATGAAATACAATATAAGCTCATAGGTGTTACGTCATTTTACAAAAATAACAAAATATATAAAAAGGATTAACCATTTTTACAACACATTGACATTCCGCCTGCATTTAAAATGTCTCATGGCCAACAATTAACAGATTTTAAGTCTCGAGTAACTCTTCACTCCATACCTGAAAAATGATTAGCAACATGGGATGAATACAAAAGTCCAGTAAAAATCCCAATAATCTTAAACAATAGCAACATATAGATAGCTATAATCATGAATACTCCACGTATATATATATATATATATATAATGTGACATTTCATACTTCAAAATATACTTACATAAATACAATTTTTCAAAAGATTTTCTTTAACATAACAAGAAACAAAGACATATTCTTACCTTTCAAGACTTTTCATTTGCATTTAAAGAAATCTCAATCATTTATAACATTACCACGGTCTCCTAAGATCGATCTAAACAATATACTCGTCCTACATTTCAACTCATTACGGCTACAAGGACAATTACTATATATTATGGTTTTAAGCACAAGTGTAAAATGAACGTTCACAAATGCATATATATATAAGCAACAATAGACGTGTCAACGTGCATTACCATACTTTACCAATCACAAGCACAGAAAGCCAATGATGCATCCTTTCTCATCACAACACAAGTATCAAGATGCACTATGCGTAATTAACACATAACGGACCCTGGCTTCATCAAGCCATAACTACCATAGCCCACTTTACTGGGCGCAAAGCCAGAGGGAAGAGGAACCCATTTCCAAGCACCAAACTTTACCAATCCTCGAGTTGGAGGGGAGATGAACCCATTCACACTTTACTGGGCGTGAACCAGAAGAAAGAGAAACCCATGTCAAAGCGCCAAACTTTACCGGGCGCAAATCCAAATGGGAGAGGAACTCATATCAATGTGCACTTTCATTCAATTCAACAATTGATACATTATTCCAAATTTCACAAATTATTCAATAACGTCAATATCATCCTTTACCGATGGCC
Source organism: Camellia japonica (assembly GCA_030407325.1). Lineage (NCBI taxonomy): Eukaryota > Viridiplantae > Streptophyta > Magnoliopsida > Ericales > Theaceae > Camellia > Camellia japonica. The sequence goes on along the minus strand of JAPPVO010000032.1, from coordinate 82,411,291 downwards.
AATGACACAGCCTTATAAACAACAAGTACCAAGTCCATGAATTCAATTTATCCTCTTGATTTAGATTTTATCAACATTTATACGTTACATAACTTTCATCTTTCAACTCTAATTAATTCAACTTCCAATTCACGTCGATTTCAAAACTCATAATTGAAGTCTCTTCCATCACTGCCATTCCATCTTTATGATTCAATTCAAAATATTCAAATTTGATTCAACAAGTAATATTTCATCACGAATACAATTATTCACTTGTTTTAAAAAAAATCGCCAACTCTTCTTACTTCTCATTTCATAAAAGTATATAAATATTTTATTGATTTTCAAATTTTATTTTTCCTTCTCTAACACCCAATGCCCACAACAAATCGTCACATTTTTCTCATTAATTATCAAAACTCAACTAGTAATTTATTTTCATAATCCAACACATATGTAACACAAATTAATCATATCTCTCAAATAAATAAATAACCAAAGGATTTGGGACTTCTCATCACAACTCTAAAAACCGAGATTAACCAATCCACAAATCTTTCAATACACATAACATTTATCAACACCCTTTTATTTCTCCGAAATTCTGATTTTTTGACAATTATTACAACTTAACAATTATAAAATCATAAATAACAATTAACACAAATTAAATTCATGATAACTTTCTTTTTTGTTTTACATACCCATTTTCACATTTTTAATACACAATACCTGATATGATTCAAATAAAATCAAATCATCAATTTTCTCCTCTTTCTCATAACTCATAAACAATTAATTAGGGCACTTTACTCTAATCCTTTTAAACATGTTCCTCAAACATTACAATCTCAAATATTCACAACAAAATACAAGATTTAACTCTAGATCATAAAATCCTAACCATCGTCACATGCTTTTCAAAAATACCCAATAAATCAAGTTTTAATACAATAAAAATTACCATATGTCTATCTATAATGAGGTATTGAAAATGAGCAAAGAAATTCCTGCCTCAAAGAGAGAAGAGGAGAAAACTCCAAAAATCAACTTCGCTGGAATTTGATCTCTACCAGTCAAAATGTAGCCCTCAAGACACTCATCATTTTTGTATAAAGAACTAGTATCAAAATCTCGCTTGATCTTTGAAGATCGAAGAAAATGTGAAATTTGGTGAGAGTTTAGAGAGAAAAGAGAAGTTAGAGAGAGAGAGAGAGAGTGATGAGAAATGGTCAAAAATAGAGGGATTTGATTTGAGTAAAAAGAGCACAGAAATTGATTTTTGGACGTGCAAAACTCGCTCCTGTGGATCAACTCGAGGAAAAATGGTTTTCTCACGAAATCCACTCGTGTGAATTTAACTAGACAGCTTTTGCTGGGTGACTTCAAATAAGCGTATCTCCCTCGTTCGGAAACAGAATATGGTCAAATTTGTGTCTAAATTGAAGTTTCGGAAATAAGTTTTCCAACAGTTCTAGTCTCATATCAAGATTCAAAATATGGAGAAAGAAAAGGGTAAAAGAGTGAACATTACTCACAACAAATATTCAAAACTAACATTCTTAGTCTAATCTTGCCCAACCAACAAGTTAATTCATCAATTAAGGCTCCAAACAATGAGGAGGTGGTCCCAATTATAATAACCGAAAGGTCAAATGCAACCCATAACTTTTCAACAATCCAAAAAAATATATGTATAAGTATAGAGTAACAGTTACCATTTAACATAAATAAGTCGGGATTAAGAGCCGGGACACTACACTATTCGGGTTCATGAAAGTTATTATAGGTCTCATTTTGATGATTTGAACTATTTATTTTATAAAGTCTATTATCTACAACGAAAAACAAATTAAGTCAATTTGATAATCGTAATATATTCAATTTATCATATTTATGTCCCAAAAAAATGAACGACAAATATATTTTTAAAAATAGATCATCCAATTTTTTGTGATAAATGCAATAAATTGAATAGACTGCAATTAGCGGATAATTTTTTTGTGGATGATATACATGAGGGATCTTATACAAATAAATGGTTCGAATCATTGAAACAGGATCCAATATAGGCCCTATAGACCTGGACAACGCCCTCCGTATAACTAGTGGGAAACCCAGTTGACAAATGTGATCAGTGTAGCATTATTGTCTACAAAATTAAATACAATTCTTGCCATTAGATATGAAATTTAATCGAATCAAATTGGCTTTTGCTTGATTAATATGTCAAAATGGGCCCTATTATCATACTACTTCCCCCTTTTTAGTTTCAAAAATCTCATCAATAATACCTGTCATTCACAATTAATAAAGTTGATTCCATAAAAAACAGCTAGTCAAAATTGTAAATAATGGATACAGAAAATTTTAAAATAAGGTGAGGTCAAATTTATATGTCATCTTAAATTTTCTTGACCAAGTAATGAAAGACAAAGATACATTATGAATGAAAAAGCTATAGGCCTGAAGGGTATACATTAGGAATGCGCCCAAATTACTTTTCATTTAGTAGTTGTCCAAAAGTCGAAGCAATTTGAAAATTTTGCATATGCATAAAAAAATGTTAATTTATGTGAAAAAAAATTACTTTATCTTTTGAAAGGAAAGTTCTATTTACACCCTGAGCATTATATCAGCTGAAATTATTTTCGTAATTCACTCCACACTATTTATTTTGACTCTTTGATTTTATTTTTATTTTCTTCTCAATACACACCATCTATCTTCAAATAATATCAAAATATCCTATTCTTCTTCAACCTTAAACCCTAACCCTAACCTAGACACCACTCACTACTTCTATCATTGATATTAGCCACCACCATATTCTCTTTCGCTAACCCCTCCCCAACCCCATTGCCCCTCTTGCTACCTTCGATATCCCTTTTTTCATACCAGATATATGTGTATATGTGCGCTACAAAGGTTGTGCATCGCATAAGGTGGGGAAGTTGAAGGGATTAAGCATTGTTGGAGTTTTGATCGCTAGATGTAAGAATTGCGACGGTGGTGGTCACGGATTGGTGGGTTGCCTAGTGTGGGAGTTTGCAGTGATGGTGGTCTAGGGTTAGTGAGAAAGGAATGAGGTTGGAAAATAAGGCCTCATTTGGCAAGTAGCTGTTTTAGCTTAAAAGTCAAAAAGTTACTAAAAAAAATTAAAAAGCTTATAACATATACCAAAAAGTAAAAGATTCCCTTTTCTCTCTACTTTTTACACATCTTTTCTTAAAAAGTTAAAAAGTCACATCAAACATATTAGTTTTTTTTACCTTATATTTTAATTAAAAAATCAAAAAATTACTAAAATAGCATGTTCCCAAACGAGGCCTAAGTGCCGATGGGACGACGAATCTAATGAAAGGGTGGTGGCGAGGCTTAGTAGGGGTTCGCGTTGATAGCAGGGTCTGGCGGTGGATTGTGATGTGTAATGGTGTATATTGGGAGATTTGATTTTAGGGATTGTCCAAAAAGATAATATAGTTTAGAGATATAATGGTAATTAAAAAAAGACAGGTGTAAACTAAGTGAAATGACAATGTATAAATACAGTTGACCCTTCTCAAATTATTACACTCGTATCATTTTACTCTTTCAAATTATTAATTTGAACAATTATTCCATCAAACACTATTTCTCGACACATGCGTAACTAATGATGGTATTAATTAATTTTGTTCATATTAAAGTGACAAATAATAAGACAGATATTCAGAGATCATGCAACAAAACACAATTACTTGTTTTGAAAATATTTAATAAAACACAAAAGTAGAAATCATTACATTTGGATATAACCAAATTAAACATATCACATGTACGAATATTTTTATATAGCAATAGATGTGATATTTTGTCAAAATTATAAACTCCATAGAAAATTTGAGATAAAATAAATTAACATCAATAATTTAAAAAATAATTATTTAAATTTATAATTATAAGTAAAGTGACATTAATAATATAATAATTTGTAAGGAAAGTGATTTTTTTCCCCCTAATTTGTAACTCCAACAGCGCTAGCATGAAGGCACCCACAATAGCACTATCAAATGGAGATGGAAATCTATACTATATATTAAGTAAAATGGGAGTTTTTAACTCCAAGTTTTGTGGGAGTTTCAATCTTCCAATTTAAATTTTTTAATTTTTTGATTTAAAAAAAAAATAATCTTAGCATTTATTAACTTCTCTCAACTCCCAAGTCTTACTCTCATAATAACACTTTAAGGCATTAAGAACAAGCATAAAAAAAAATTTGAAATCCAACACATATGAATTTCTTGAAAAGTCCCAACACATATGATTATTATCCCTTATAATAACACTTTAATGCATTAAGAACAAGCATAAAAAAAAATTCTTGAAAAGTCCAACACATATGATTATTATCAAAATATTAAACTTTAATATAATATAATATAAAAAAAAAGACATTTGACTCCTTGAAAAATCCAACACATATGATTATTATCAAAATATTAAACTTTAATATAATATAAAAAAGAAAAAAAAGAAGATATTTAAAAATAAAAATAAAAATTTAAAAATCACAATTCACATATATAAATAATTATAAACACAATCTGTACATAGCACGGGTGATATGCTAATTATCATTACACAAAAACAATTAAACACAATATATATATATATATATTTATATTTGTAATTATGAACATGTTGTGCCGTGTGTACATGTGTATGAGAGAGAGAGAGAGAGAGAGAGAGAGAGAACATGCTTGATGTATGTGCATGAGAGAGAGAGAGAGAGAGAGAGAGAGAGAGAGAGAGGGGGGGGGGGGGGGATGTTTGAATAATCAAAAACTTGTTAGTGGTTTACGCAAGTACTTGGATCTTAACAGCATTAAAAGTTAGAGATTGTGTATGAAAACGATTGATGTTTCAATTTATATATAAAAACTGATTCTCACATTCTTTTTTTTACTTTTTCCTTTTTTAATGGTAGGAGGTTATTTATAAATATTGAAATAATTATATCAAACAAAATGATTAAATATATGAATAAAAAGGTTCAACCAGACATATCTGATATCTGTAAGCTCAATTTCAATAACTACATAAATATAAGAAAGGGTCATAATTAGAGAAGAAATAAATAATTAAAAAAAATCCTAATAAAAAAAAAAAATCAATCTTTGTGTTTGATAATGATGATCTTCAACCTCTCCGTTGAGGTTGGGTATGACAATTTAGTTTTAACAATTTTTCTTGATTTTTTTTTCTTTTTTAGTCAACCTTTTTCTATTTTTTTTTTTTAATTCATGTTTCGACTAGACGAAATTAAAATTAAAAATAAATAAATTAATTAATTAATTAATTAAATCCATAAAAAAGCAAAAGATACTAAGATAATTTTGATTTTTTGTGTATTTGGTAATTTTTTTAATTGTCTTAGAACTTTTTACTTTTTAAATCCATCTAGACTAGATGGACTTCAAAAGTAAACTAAACTAAAATAAAATAAAAATAAAAATAAAAATTTCCATTGAAAATATAAAATAAAATAAAAAACTAAAAAATTTGATTTTTTTTTGTATTAGTAAACCATTTTTTTTTTCCGAACTTTTTAATTTTTGAGATCCTTTGGGTTAAATGGACCTAAAATTAAAAAATAAAAATAAATTATACAATTTTTAAAAAATTTATTATAAAATCAAAAAACATATAACATTTTTGAGAAGTAGGTTAAAAGTTAAATTTTTGACTTTTTTTTTTAAAAAACATATATAAAAAAAAAGTGATGTGACTCAAAAAAGTCAAAAAAAAAAAAAAATTGACTTTTAACCCAGTTAACAAAAATAGACCAAAGCCTGAAAATGTTGTGACCAAACGGAATTAGCTCAATTTATTAGTTGATCCTTTTTCTAATGCACCAAAATACATGCATAGTTTATTTAAATAATTTCTTTTTTTTTTTTTTGGTATAAATAACTTATTAAATAATGACTTTGAGTTGATCAAAGTAATACTACGACTATTTTGCCTTCATAACCACTTTTGTTGTTCACAGGTTGGATTTAGCAATTGTTTTTTTAGCATTTTTTTTTTTCATTTGTAATGAATATTTTTTTATAAAATTATAGAAAATTTGCATATTTAAATTTTACTAGATTAGATAAATCTAAAAAGTAAAAAATTAATAATTTTTTTAAAAAAAAATAATCATTGAAGGCCCCCCCAAAAAACTTAAAAATTGATTATTTTTATTTTTTTTGTCTTTAATGAATTTTCTTATAAAAAATACAAAAATTTTACTATAAAGTATAAATCTCGTCCAAGAAACTTGCAACCAATTTTTTTTTTTTTTTTTTTTTTAAAATTAGGAAATCGATCACAAAATTGAATCTAACCCTCTCATACGAGGTGAGTTTCATCTCTTTGTGGATCTCACATTATATAAGAGTTTTTTTTTTTTTTTTTTTTTTGGATATGTAAGATATTCTAGGCTAGTGATTACAACCCAAACAAACCTTTCGAAAGAGGGTTTAAGTCCTACGGTCTATGGCCCCAAGAATTTTTGCTGGTGAGAGGAGTTGAATCATGAGATATTGGAGACAGCTAACCCTCAATTCTCAAGCCTCATCTAGTTATATGATCAGTGTTTGTACAAGTAGGAAAATTATGGGTTAGTTTTGAGTTTTCAAATTGTATTCTTTTATTTTTAGTGAACATTTTTAATATTTTAGTTAATTTTTTTTAGATGCACCTAATTCAACTGTATTTAAAAAGTAAAATATTTATAAAATAATTGTTAAAAAAATAAATATTAAAAACTTTTTTTTGTGTATTTTTAAATATTTCATGATTTTTTAAAAAATACAAATTTTATACTTTTTTAAATATATTTGGATTAAGTGGATGTAAAAAATAAAAATTTTAATTCAAATATTAAAATAATTTGCTAAAAATATTTTAAATGTGAATTAAAAATTCAAAAATAATTTTTATAAACTCCAAATATATATATATATATATATGCGCGCGCGGGGGAAATTTCAATAAATTTTCTTACACAAACGTGCTTATTTATCATCTTGGGAAACACAATTGTTTTATTAAATCTTTAGAGTCAACTGATGAATAAACTCAAACCATATTTATTTACGGTGGTGCTAAAGACTACTAATTTAGTGATTCTAAATTCATCACAAATGAGATGGTAAAAAAAAAAAAAGTACAATACAAACTGTGACAGTGGGTGAAATCCACTACTACATCACTAGTGGTAGCTCTAATTAAGAGCTCCCACTCATTTTCCATCTATTTATCACCAACTCCTCATATATATCTCATCATATCTCTCTAGTGGTGACCACAAAGGAACAGCGGTTAGTGCAGTGTTGTGTGTCATCTTTGTCAATTAGCACACATATATGAATTAATATATGTGGTCCCATTCACAAGAAATTATTCATTGTTCCATGAATAAATTTAGGTGGTGTCCCAATTTTAATATTATTAGTTAAAATAATAAATTTCACTATTTATTTGCCTTATTTAGAAAGACAACTGAGCAATTGTGCAAATTTAAATGGTGTGAAACAATCCCAAGTAATGAATAATCTCTCCCCATTTACAGCTCCAAAGTCAGCTATCAAAGATATACCAAGGTCCCATTACTTTAGTCACTGCATCACTTTCTGTTTTTCTGTTTTTTGTTTTTTTGATAACACATAATAAAACTTATTTAGGGAATAATTTTAAAAAGTAATTGAAAATAACCCACATTTTGTTAATATCAAAAAGTTAAGAAAATAAAAGATGCTACATGGATCCTGTTTTTTGAATTTTGTTTGTTTTGTTTATTTTTGTTTAACTTTTGAAATTGTATTTAAATCTTGGATTTGTGAAGAAAAAAAATGGTAAATTACAATTACACTCCTAAGATTTGCTTACAATACTAATTGTCTTTTGTACTTGTAGAAATTACATCTCACTTCTTAAAAATTCTAATCGCATAACAAATGAACTATTTCATTAATCAATCACTAAGTCAATTAATAATTTTTAATAATATCATAAATATATTTCAATTAATAGTTTTGGTAACTTTATTGTTATATAGTTAGGAATTTCTTTTTTTTTGTTAACTCTGTTAAATAATAAATTCTGATAAAGGGATATTTGTAATTTTCAAAATCACAAAAGGCAATTCGCGTTTTAAATAAATTTTATGAAGTGTATTTGTAATTACCCAAAAAAAAATGAAAGAGAAAGAGATAAGAAAAGAAATAAAATATATGTTTTTTTTTTTTAGTTGGCTTAGGAAAATAAGAAGAAAATGAATATATATATATATATATATATTTGTGTGTGTGAGAAAAAATCCAAAGTTTGTTTTCATTTTCTTTTTTCTTGATAAATGTAAGACCCAAAGATATGTTGGAATAACCATTAAGTATACTGTGTGAAATACGTAATCATTGCAATAAATATATTACCAAATTATATATATAAATCTATATATAAGTTGAATATAACGTACATTATTTGGGTTAAACCAAACCAAACCATATACCAAGAACCAAAACTACTTACAGAGAATTAGAAACCTTACCAACAGATTATAAAAATCTGGAAAAGAAAAACAATTTAATCTAGGCTTGTGTTGGACACAATTTTCTTAAGATAAATTCATCCCCCGCTACGGTGCTCACGAGTTTTTGTTGCACATTCGTCACTCAGGATACAACGATCGAACCTTGTAGAAGCAGCAGTACTACGGCAAGTCTAGCGAACCTTATTGTGCAGAATTCTCTTACAGAAAAAACAAAGTACAGAAGAAAAGAAACACGAGATGAATTCCATGCAAAATGAATGGAATGGGGGCCTGTTTATATAGATGAATTGGTGGCTCTTCGAATGGTCATAGTGACTTTTCAAAAGAGTAACCCATTTTCCATGAAAATGTGCAACTAAAAAACATAATTGTTTTTTCAAAAGAATTCGAATTCTGAATTGAATCCTGTTCAATTTTGACTAAAAAAATTAACAAATTTATCTAAATAAAATAAAATTTTAAATCAAATAATTTTTTTTTTAAAACCATTATCAAATGGTGCACTTTAGAATTAATTTCTCATTCACTTATTAATGGTTTCCAAACCATTTTTCCAACAAGATAACCTAAAATGTTAGCTAAGCACAATATTTTTCTTTCCCATCCCTTTATGGGATTCTCTTCTAACCACACACGAATTTATAACAACTTTTAAAATAAAGAATCATTTTCAGAAATTCCTGTTAATTTTAAATTTTCTCCAGTTTTGTCAAATTCTACCACAACCCTTCTACCATTTTGGGAAGCGGATTAAAATCCACTTTCCAACTTTTAACTCACTTTTCTCTCTCACAAAAAAGCTTAAAAAAAATCAAAAAAATAGCTTTCAACCATCTAAATAGAGGGTTCCAAAAGGTTATGACAATCTGTGTGTGACTGGTCAAGCAAGCATATGACCAAGGCTCACTAGGCTAGTTGAAAGAAAATAATGAATGAACTTAATGAAAATTGTGGCATCAGCTTCAGAAAATGATGTAGAGACTGTGGACCCATCTTGAGAAAATGACCTGGGAAATTTTGTTATCTCGTTTCATTTCATTTGTAATAGGGTCAGGTTTCTCTTTAATTCAATATTGAATTAGAGTGTGTTATTGAGTATGTGGGAGTTCACCATGAATCATATTTTGATAATTCGAACCGTTCAATATATAGGACTTGTTGAATACTTTATCTCCCAAACAATCACATTAATCAGATATCGATAGCTACTTGATCATATCAAATTTCTGTCAACATTAAATATAATTTTCAAAATAAATTGTTAACAAAAATCTGATCCGATCAAATAGCTATCGATATCCAATCAACGTGATTTTTTACAAGAATAAAGTACTCAATGAGCTCTACACATTGAACAGTTTGGATTATCAAAAAAAAAAATCCACGGTAAGCCTCACGAGTCCAACAATACTATCCAATCCATTTTGTGAATTGAAAGTAAGCCTGACCCTTTGAAATATATCATCAAAATTTAATATCAATCATCACCTAATTATAAATTACATAACTTCTCTTAATAAATTTTTAATGAATAAATAACACTGACTATTATTGAGGTTTAAAATGACAATAAGTTTTGTATAATTACATCAATTTCTATTTTAATAATGTTAAAGTAATTGAAATTAATATGGATGGTGTGTAGGTTCAAAAATAAATAAAGTAAAATATTTATTTTAGTATAATAGAATATATCATTTTTTTATTCATACAATTAATGAATTATTGATAAAAAATAGACTAGTATTATGCAAATTAAAACCTTAAGAGTGCCCAATATAATTTTTTCAAAATTGTGTGACTTAATATATTTCTTTCAAATTTCAAGAAAATTTAGTATAATTTATTTTTTTAATTTAAAATAAAAATATATCAAGGTCAAATTTTTTTTCAACCAATAATCATGAAATAGAAATCTCATCTCCACTTCATCCATAAAACGGATTTCAAATTATTTTTTATCAAACAATCAAAATAAGAGAGACTCAACGTGTGTGAACTCGTGTAGTACAAAGTTGAGGCATTCAAACAAAAGACAGTGACATAAATTTATTTTTCTATTAAAACCCATCAAAGCTGTTGTTTGATAGGCAAAGAACAAACTTGTCCTTTTCAAAAAAATGCTCCAAATTTTTTGCTTTGTGCTTATATATTAAATCTTTGACAAAGGTAAGTTCTAAGAAAATTGACTCCTACTTTGTTCACTCCTCCAAAATGACGTTTATAATACTTATTATTATTGTAAGGATTTTTATTTTTATTTTTAAGTGGATTTACATAGATCAAATAATTTTATATTGTATATTGTTAGATAAAGTATAAGTGGTGTCGATTAAACCCACTAAATCGTGATCCATACAGAAACATGATCAAGTCATTGACACATCTCTCTAATAGCACATATTTTTGTCCTATTGTATGTACTAAAGGAGTATGTGCTAAACTATATGTGTAGAGAGCAGTTTAGGCCCACTTGTAATTCCAATATTTATGATGGGTTAATATGAAATTAAGGCTTTATAAATATGTTGTTGAGGTCCTCACTCTAACCCTAACCCTAACCTCCATCTCATATTTTTTAATTAGTGTGTCAGAGAAACAAGAGTAGGGTTCTTGAGTGGAAGACAATAACCACCAAGAAGTATATCGCATGGATTACTTTCATCAATGTTGTCTGGTACGCGATTTTGGAATTTAGATTTTTATTGAAATCTCACAATTATTTCTTTTCAAATTCAAACTATGTTTAAATCACGAATTTAAATAATAAAAAAAATGCTAATAAATTCACTCTAGTAATTGTTTAAGAAATTAGATCTAATGAATATTTTTTGTTAGTGAGAAACCCACCTTTTGTAAAAAAGTTTAGTGAGAAGTTTTTTTGTTTGTTTAGATGACATTTGTTTCTAATTTTACTCGTTAATTTATCTGTTGACTTTTTTTTATCTATTGACTTTTCGTTAACCATCTGTTTAAATTTATATTTATCTGTTCAAATTTTTTGACTATCTATTTGATTTTTTTGCCTTATCTGTTCAAATATTTATCTAAATTTTATTGTTTCTTCAATTTTTTCATTTATCTGTTTAAATATATCTATTCCAATTTTATTATATGTTTAATTTTTTTTTTATCTATTTAATATTTTTATCTGTTTAAATTTTAAACATATTTTCTTGTTTGTTCAAATTTTGAATAGATCTATCTGTTGAAAATTTGATTCTATCTGTTCAAAATATATCTGTAGAAATGCTATATGTTAAAATTTTTGTCCTAATTTTTTTATTTGTTCAAATTTCTTTTGAACCTATCTTCAACCTTCCTATTTAATTTTTTGAACAGATATAGAGACAAACAGATCTATCTGTTCAACAACATATATCCCCCTCTAAAAATAAAAATAAAAAAACCACATATAGATCATTATCATCAACAACAACAACAACAACAAAAAAAAAAAAAATCAACAAGTTCACTATGTACAATGTCAAGAAACCTTAACAAGATGCAATCAAATCTCCTAAACATCTCTCTCATTCTCATATTTGTGTGTGTATATGAGCAGCGAATGAATTTGACATGGCCACAACCATGCTTGTTTCAATGACCATTCCTTCGCTTGAAAGTCTGCATAGAATATACAAAAATACACACACACACACACACACACACACACACACACACACACACAGATTCAGTGATTTGATCGATCGATGATAAATAAGAATCAAATTCAAGAGATGCACCATCTTGATCAATCTGGTGAAATCCCTGCTTCAAAGTCTTGCCCGACGGCTCTTGCTCTCTCAAGGGTTTTGCATACTGAAATGAGAATGTGAGAGATCTTATAAAGGGGTCGTCTGCCTCGGCGGCGCCACCGTCTTCACCTTCTGCCTCGACGGCGCCACCATCGCTCGAACTCATGTTATCTCCAACAACCAAGAACCTATCTGGAATGAGAACTTTAAAATCCAGAATCAAGATCGAGAATCACGATCGGCCTCAAAATACACCCAATTATGGAAGATTTGGTTTGCGAGAAACGACATCGCATTGACGAGATCTGGAGATTTAACTCAAATTCGTGATCTGGAGATCGAACTCTGTTTCTTGCTAGATTTGGTCCGGGAGATCTGGAGCTCCATGACTGACAAAGAATCGCCCAAACACTCAGAGAGAATAAAAAATCTCTATATGTATATAGAGATGGCAATTTGAACCCGGCCTGACGGGGACCCAATCCCCCGACCCCGATTGGAACGGTTTTTCCCCGAAAAATACCCCCGACGGGCCGGGGATGGTATTAAAAAATGAATCCCCGAAACATTTCGGGTCGGGGACGGTGACACGTTTCCCAGCCCCGGCCCCGACCCATTCCCGTCCCCAGCCCCGTTTTCCCGATGTAAAATTACTATTATACCCATATATACATATACATATACATATAAAACAAACCCTAAAACACAAAACATCACACTGCCTCTCATCTCTCTTGGTCTCTCTCTCTCTCTCTCTCTTCGTAGCTCATCTCTTCTCCCTCTCTCACCCGTTGCTCCACCACCGCCTCTAGCATTCCACCACCTCTTCCGCCATTCGACGACGAGAGTCGATCGCAGCTCCTCTCCCCTCCCTCTTTCACCGTTGCTCCATTACCGCATCTGTCATTCCACTACCGTCTCTGCCATTCGACAATGAGTGTCGAGCTCTGATCTGGAAGGAAGATGAAATAGAGATTGGTTGAAGTTTCGGAGGAGACAACTACTGGTGTCAAGGAAGATGAACCAGAGATTGGTTGGAGTTTTGGAGTTTCAGATCTGAGATTTATAGTTGTTAGATCTGAAAGTGATAGAAGTGTATGTGTTCACATACTTCTTTGAACTGGTTTTTCAATCCCTTTATTTTAACAATTATATGCCATTCTATAAGTGTAGATCTGAGATTTACAGTCTTGATTGTGTAGATTGATCTAATTTTGGATTTGTTGGGTTGATTTTGCTATATTTGTTCTCACTTTTTATTGAAATGAAAATGATAGAGTTTCAATTATCTAACAAAATTAAGTTTCATTTTCTGAGAATTGCCCCAACTATTACTCACTCACTGATCTAACTGATTATGTTTTTTAAATTTGTAATCTTTGACTACTCTTAGATTTGAAATTGAGATTTTGGAAACCCTTTTCTTCTACTGCTTATAGTTTCTTATCTTAAAAATCACTGATTTTGAATATCAGATCTGGAGCTGAATTTTTTTTTGGCTGGGGAATTTTCGGGGTCGGGGAAACTCAATCCCTGTTAGAGGGCGGGGGTGGTGATAGGTTCCCCATCGGGGATCAGGGCTAGGGACGGGGGAGTTTTCACCGTCGGGGATCGGGGACGGGGAGTGTGATCCCCGGCCCCGCCCCGGCCCGTTGCCATTCCTATACGTATATGATTTAGTGTCTAAAAATATGGCAGTTTCTTTTTCTGTCACATGGTAAATTTTTTTATTCTAAAATAAAAAAATATTATTCAAAAGCATGAATAAGATTTGAACCAAGACTTTAGGTTTTATTAAAAACACTTTTACCATTTAGACAATATACATATCATAATATTAATTTTTTTATTATTTGTTTTGATACTTACTTATCTGAATTGAACACGCATTGCGTGTTCCACCTACTAGTATATATACATATACAGATGAATCTACATAAAGTAGTAACTCCGACACACAGCCCCACCGTCATCATCTCGATCTAGTGAAGGAGCTGAGAGGCGTAACGGTGTGGTGACGGAAGGAGAAAGACCAACGAGCAATGGCGACGAAAGGTAAGAGAACAATGGGCAACGGCAACGAAAGAGGAGAGATCGACGCGAGAGAGAGAGAGAGAGAGAGATTGACGATTTGTTTGAGGGAAACGTGCACGTATATACCCTATATATATATATATATACATGGGTATTTTGGTCTTTTTCACCTCAGCATGTCTTTATGGACAGTATTTTAACGTCTGGATCTATGACCATACAGTTTTACAAAATGGACTTTTGAACTGAGTGCTAAAAAAATATGTAAAAAATATAAATAAAATATAAGGCTCTGTTTGTTTTAGTTTTGGAATTATAATTTGAGTGTGGAGTTGTGATTTAAGTGTGGAATTTTTTAGTTAAGTTTTGAAAAAAAAAATTTGTTTTGTTATGAGTTTTAAAAAGAGTTTTTGCATTTTGAAAAGAATTTTGAGTTTTGAAAAGAGTTGTGATTTGTATTTTGAATTTTTTTGGATTTATTTTTTTAAAATATTAACAAATGTTTTAAAAAAATTATTTTTTATTTTAAATATATAATTTTTATTTAAATATTTTATTTTATTTTGTAAATATTTTAATTTTTGTAATTTTAATATTTTAAACTCAAAACACAATTCTACACTTAAATCTTAACCAAACGCATAACTCAAAATTTAATTCAAAAATTATTTTCAAAACTCATAATACATAACTCGAAATTTCACACTACTTTCAAAACTCTACACTCAAATTGTAACAAAACACACAGCAAAAAAATTAAAATATTTAAAAGCATATTTATAAAATAAAATAAAAATTTAAAATAAAAAAATAAAATTTTAAAATTTTTTAATATTTAAAATTTAATTTTTTTTTAAAAAACGCAGCATACAAATGTATGAAATATAGCACACATTAAAATAAATAAATAAATATTTAAAATATAATATATTTACCCTAAAAAAATAAAATTTAGAAATTTGTTAAATATTTAAAAAAAATAAATCCAAAAAATTTCAAAATACAACTCAAAACTCAAAATATAACTTAAAACTTTTTTTAAAACTCATAACTAAGCAAATTTTCTCTTTTCAAAACTCAATTCAAAATTCAAAATACGACTCTACACTCAAATCATTATTCTAAAAATAATTTTTTTTAAAAATAAATAAATAAATGTGAATTTTTTCTTAAAATAGAGTTTTGAAAAGAGTTTGATTTTGAATTTTGAAAAGAGTTTTGAGTTGTGTGTTTGGTTATAAATTTTGAAAATAATTTTTGAATTAAGTTTTAAATTATGTATTTAGCTAAAAGTTTTAAAAAAAATTTATTGAAATCATAATTTCAAAAGAACCAAACACAACCTAGATTTTTTTTTTTTGCAAATTTCTGTACAAAGTTATAATGCTCATGCACGTTCAGCTGGGTCATTTGAGAAAAGAACTCTTAAAACATCTCAACAAGGGGGGACGACACCTACATGCTGATGGATCCCATCCCCCATCAAGCAAACAAAAGTATTAAAAAAATATTTTATTATTATATTTTATTTTACATACTTTAATAATTAAAAAAATTAAGGGACCCATTAAATAAGAACCAGAAAAATAATTATGGCCATTGTTTCATGATTTGTAATTTAACAATGTTAAAAACATTAATAAACATATTAATTAGACATGTTTATTGATATATTTTGTTTGGCATCTTCTAAATAAGTGTATTTATTTAAATCACATCACCTCTTTATTTTTCTTATATCTTTTCATAAAAAGTTAAAAAAAAAATACACTTATTTAAATCATCCCAAATAACCCCTAACATACTAACAACAATGGTAGGATCCATGTACAAATTTTCTCTCATCATTTACATGTTTATTGATATATTTGTCAGTGTTTATAGCATTATTGATGGTAATTTAGCAAAAATCATGGTAGCATCATTTTTTCATCAATATTACTAACAAATAATTGACAAGGGGCAAAGACTTCCCCCAGTCTAGATCTAAACTGGAGAGTGCTGTTGGAGCTCACCATAGGTCTCGTTTCAATACTTCGAACCGTTCATCTTATAGAGCCTTTCGTGTATATCATTTTTGAAAAAAACTAGAATGATTTGATAATTGTAATCTCTTCATTTCATCGCATTCGTCATTAAAACATGAATGGTGTATTTTCAAATGCACACTTGTCATTCATTTTTTCAAAGACAAACACGATAAAAATTAATAAGTTATAATTATCAAATTAACTTAATTTTTTGTGTAGATGATATATATGAAAGGTCCTAAAAAAATAATTTGAATCATTAAAATAGGACTCGTGGTGGACCTAGACACTGCCTTTCACTTTAAATTATGAACTAGAAAAAAGCGCATCCCTTGAAGAAAATAGACAAAATTTTAAGCCATTTAAAATCTTGAAATGAAATTACGTCCATTGATAAATCAAGAAAAATGTTTGGGGGCCCTAATTTTTGTGGCTCAAATGGCTCAAAATTGCCAAAACGACGTCGTTTTGGCAATTTTGATGTTGTTTTATACTCAAAACGACGTCGTTTTGACAAATTCGAGCCATTTGAGCCACAAAAATTAAGGCCCTCCACCATTGCTGATCAAAGGGAAAGGCTACGGTATAGATATAATAACAAAATAATTTTTTTTACTATACCATGCATTTTTCTTTAATTTCTTAATCTATTTATAGCAGCAAATTTTCTTTTGTTTTTAAAAAAGTTTAACCTCAAATTTCTTCTTTTGTAATCCATTTATTCAAACAAAACTTCGGGGGTCATTCCTAGAAGTAATTATTGGGTGCACTTGCAGTACGATCACATGGTACTTTAGGAGTGTTGTGATTAGTAGAAAAAATAAAATTTATGATTTTGTATTAGGTGATTGGAAAATATGATAAGACATAGTGTATGATGATTAGTGAGAGTATGAACGCCTGATGCTCCAAGAGCATCCAATAATCTTTCCATTCCTAGGGCTGAGCAAGGAATCCAAAAAATTTGCAAACTGAACGGGTCCAGTCCAATCCGGTAGGTTTTGTTTGGTTTTTCTAATCCGTAGTTCGGTTCATGTTTGGAAAATTAGGGAGCCATTCTCCGTGGATCGGTTCCGGATTTAAGTTAATGGCTTCGAATTGAAACCGAATTGAACCGTATATGACTTAAGTCATACACCTACCATACATCTTGATGCATACAATCCTACCCTTTTATATATAAAATCAAACCGAAATTCATATTGTTTCAGTTTTTTCTTCTCTTTTCTATGCCACTAGAATTGATTTTTTAATTATTTAGCATAATTTTAGTTTTGTAATTGTTGTTGCTACAAAAATGTCTATTTGATTGGAGTTTTATGTTTATTACATGTTGAACAATATGTTTATTTATTTAGATATTATATTTGTTTAAGTTAATGGTAGAACAATATATTTATATTTCGAAAAATCATGAGTACATTAATATTGAACAATATTTGTTTAATACTAGTTTGTTTGGTGAATGTTATATGATTTGTATTGTGAACATATTATGTGAAATCGTGGTTCTAAACTGAATTGAACTGTGTTTAAATAATTTAGTTCGAATTAGTTCCATGATTTAAATAGATTGATTTGATTATAAATTTTATGAAATCCTAAACAATGATTTGATCCTAATTTTATCCCAAATCAAAGTAATCTGAACCATGCTCACCCCTCGTCAAAGCCACAGAAGATATGGGAGAAATATCTGCTAGTGCCACATTATTCATAGTAGTCAAAGTGCAAAAATATCCATGTCCAAGGATAATGCTATAAACATGGACCATAATTTTTATGTTAAGAGCTGTGTACCATATGCAAATTAAAATTAGGGTCATAATTATTATTAAAAACAATCGAGTCATAACCAAATGCCATATAAGATATAATTATAAATAAATAAATAAATTGAATCATAACCTAAACAATGTCATAACCAATATAATAATGAGTCATAACTAACACAACAATAGAACATAACTAAATACTACAAATGTCATAAGTATAGTACACACCCGAAAAAGAGAAATGTTAGGGATCATGAAATTTTTTTCATGCAAATGGTCATGAAAAATTTGTGACCCTTAGATTACCTTGATTAGTGTGTGATACTTTATTGTAAGTGTAATCCAAAGGTCACAAATCTTTCATGACTATTTTCATAAAAAACTTTTCATGATACCTAGCATCGCTGCCCCAAAAATAAGTGTCTAGAGTAAAGTTTTCTAATTTTGTTAGGTTCTTGTGATATTAAAGCCCGCATATTCATGATACATGTCCTGAAAATAAGGCCATGCTTTTTATGTGTGCTTTGCTACTAATCTATAGCTCCTTCAAAATGACACACATATTGGGTAATAGATTCATAACTTTTTAAAAGTGTGTAATATAACAGTCGAAATAAGGTTTGTTATGATTTGAAGTGATAGAAAAAAAATAGGGCCAACTCGTGCTCAAATCAAAATAGGACCAATCTTGTAACAATTGATTTTGGGTGACCGTTCAATCGATCATTTGGTCGCTCGAGTGTAGATGCGCAACTTCCAGTATCTTGCATGTTTACAGGTGAGACCGCTCGAGTGATAGAGAGGTCACTCAAGTGCAGGATTCAAACTCTCAGTATTTTCACTGTAGGTCTGCAAAACTTCTAAGACCATACGTTTATCGCTCCAACGATGGAAAGTTTGCTTGAGCGGTCTCTTTGTATTTTGGTACTTCGCTCGAGCACTGGAAAGTTCACTTGAGCGATCTGTTCGGGACAACAGAGTTAAAATGCGAACTAAACACATTTTCAGCTCACTTTTTCATACTCCTTCTCTCTCTATCAGCCTTTTTTGAAAACCCTAGTTTTAAAACTCTAGATTTTACCTAGCAATAGCAAGAATCTATCTTTGAGCTTTCAACAAAGTTGTTACTCTCGCCAAAAGCTACGTTTTGAACCGATTATATCGTGTTATTTCGGAAGTTCATTGTGTGGATCTTCATCTTTCAATTACAACTCTTGAGGTAGGAATATCTTTACCCTTGTATATTTATAGTTTGGTTTAAGTGTGTGTGAATCTTAAGGTGTGAGGTGATTATTGAAATAGGTGATATATATATATATATATATATATTCGTACATATGGATTTTGTGATAATGATGGGTTTTGTTTGAAATTGATGAAGGGTTGGGTAACCTAATATGGAAGATTGTGTAAAGAGACTTGAATTAGGGAAAATCAATACATACAAGGAAAAACCCTCAAAGTTATTGTGTAACCCTAGAGATTGTTCATGGATTTGACTTAAAAGGGGAAAAGGAAAATTGATGAGTAGAATTTGAGGGTCCTTGTGATTCCTTATGATATATTTAAGGTGTTATTTTGTTGGAATGTGGTATTGTTGTGCTTTATGGCCTAGCCATGTGGTATTGAGGTGCCCACTTGTCCGATCATGTGAGGACGACAAATGTGGGAATGTATTTAGGTGTCCACTTGGCCGGTTGTGAGAGGACGACAAATGTGGAAGGATTGAGGTGTCCACTGGCCATCCATTTGAGGACAGAAAAAATATGGAATTGAATGTGGAGTTGTGTGTTATGTTATAAAATTTGGAACATTGAATTCATGGGTATTGGTAGAGATCATGCATGTTTAAATCAAATGTCTATATACTTGGTTAAATATATTCTCTACTGGACAATTGCTCATTCCTATCTAATAACATTTCAGGACATGATAAGCCACCACCTCGCCAATGGAGAAGAAGATAACCATCTCTTTAATTATTTTTTTTTTTTTTTTTTTTTTTTTGTGAACTTCAAAGTTGTAATATAACTGTTGAACTTCTATATTATTATTTTGAAATTTTGTGCCTTTTGTATTAAGCGGCACAATATATTTAGTAAACCCAGTGGACAATGTGTTTTTGTTGTTTTCTCTAACTTATTGAACTGTGAGCTATAATATGTAATTTTGTAAGTTGAAATCTATAGTTCAATGAAAAAGAGAAATATTGGAATTAGTTGTGTTGTTTGGATTTATGGAGCATGTTCTTAGTGGTTGTTAAATGAGAATTGTTTCTGGGATGTTACAAAATTGGTATCAATGCGAGGTTGAATACTTGGAGCTCGTGAGAAGTGCCTTTTGTCACATTGGGTTGTCATGCCAGGATGAGGGGTTGGTTATCTTACTTGACTATGTATTTATGTGATTAGGTGGGTATGGGGTCAGTCCTCTAAGATATGACTTGTGTCCACTACATTCATCGAAGTCCTTTTGGAAAGGCATCTAATCAATGCTTTTTTCCACTGGGAAATCTTTGAGTGTTGTGGGATGAGTTGATATCTTGGGAGAGAGATCCGTATGTGTTTTATTTGTTTACGTGCATATGTGTTTAGAATGAGATTAAGATTTAAGAGGGAAATGATGTGAGAAGTGATGGACTAATATGTGAATTTTGAGTTAATCTTGTTCCAAATCTACTCTTATATAGGATGTCTAGACGTGGTAAGGGTCATGGCAGACCTCGTCGAGGTGGTCGGGATATTCCGACTCAACCAGAGATCCCTCCTCAAGAAGAATGAGTGGGTCAAAATAACGTGGCCGTTCTACTGGCCCAAGATGCTATAGAAGCGTTGGCTCGAGAGATGGTCGGGGCTCTTAGGGAGTCAATGGATATTTTTAGAGCCGAGCAAGCGGCTAGGGCTATCGAAAGAGAGACTAGGGCTTCATTTCTAAAGAAGAAATTCATCCGTTCTAATCCTACCAAATTTCTTGGTGGCACCAAACCATTAAATACAGATGAATGGCTTAAGCAAATCACCAAATCTTTTGAGATTTTGGACATTCGTGAGAGCGAACTTCAGGTAGCGCTTGTCATTTATCAACTGAAGGGGAATGCAGGTCAATGGTGAAAATATGCCAAGGGTCGAATCAAACACACTTGGGAGGCGTGTTCTTATGCCTTTCGGGAGCAATACCTTCCTCCTACTGCGAGGGAACATTTGAGAAGGGAGTTTAAAGAACTTGAACAATCCGACTCCACAGTAGCGGAGTTTGAGGCCACTTTTACGAGCCTATCCTGTTTTGCACCACACCTTGTGGTGACAAAAGAGCGTTAGTGTAGACACCCCATTTTTTACGGCCCTTCAAGACTTGGATATCCTTGCAGGTACATCCGATGATGAGTCTGTTTGCTCGCCAAGCGCTCGAAGTCCTCAGCGGAACGCCATAACTTTGAGCCTTTCAAACCATGCATCCTTTTTGTCTCATTTTTGGACCATGCCCTGGTCTTTCCAGCCTGCAACCTCTGGTGGCCTGCCGACCATCCCTAGAGGCTGTCGGCCATCACTTTTGGTGTGTCAGCCACTAATGTAGCTTGCCGGCCACCAATGATGGCCGGCCAACCACCACTAAGGGCCGGCCGACCACTAGTGTTTTTTGTAGATATTTTATGCCAGCTGTGCCAGCTATTTGCACAGATGCTTGCATTTGTCCACACGTGTAGGGCTGACTCTCCTTGTAAAAATTTCATGCTTTCTATATATAGAGACCCTCTCTCTCATGTTTTGAGGTTAGAAAATTTTAGACTCAAGATTTTCCTCTCTCTATACAAATTCTCTACACTTTTGCCTACAATTCCTATACTCTTGCCTATACACCCTTAACTAAATCCTCTCATCTCTGAGATGAGGTGTTCTTGAGCTTGGTTTGAGCTCTAGAAGGTGTATTTGCTTGGAATTGTTGCTTGGAATCACTCTTCTCTTCAGGAGGTATAATACTAGCTTTGTTAGCTTGCTTTACATACTTGTATTCCTATCTTTTTTTCACTGTTTTGGGCTATTTTTGAGCTGTAAAAAACTATGTTTTTATGGGCTGAAATTGGTGTTTTTGGCCATTTAAGGTTAGGGGGTGGTTCAGCCATCTTCATTCCTTGTTGTTAAGGCCATTTCACATTTGTTTCCCATTTTCAAACCATCTTTTTTGGGCTTTTAAACACTAATTTTCAGAGTATTTTCAGTGGTAAAAATCAAGTTTTGAAGTCCAAATTTGAAGGGGTTAGCCTCCCCTCCTTGTGTCTTGTTTGTTAGCCTAGTTGGTGCTATGCTTTAGCTTATTTTTCTAGCTTGTGGTAGCTTTATTCTAGCATGCTTTAGGCTCTATTTTGGACTTTTTTAACTCTATTTTGAGTTGGTTATTACATTTGAGTCTTATATTGCATAGTTGTAGTGTAATAGTCCTTACAAGCTTGGTGTTTTAGGCCTTTAGACACCACTTGTTTAAGTTGATTGCATGTTTTTTGTGCTTTTCACGCTTTCAACTCTAAGCATCTCTACAACCTCCCTCCTTTCTTGGCTTTTAATTTTTCTTTGAAAGCGGTTTCAAGTCACTTGTTTGCCTAAGTGTGGAATTGAGGTTTTAATCCCTTAGGGGGTTCATTACCAATGGTATGATACTTCTTTCATACGGAAAGCAACTTGTGTTTTGAGCTCTTTTTCCATTAGAGGACTTTAATTCACCTTTGGACTTAATTCGATTAAAGAATGGTTGATAAAGTAAAATGAGTAACTAAAACTTGGGACTAAAAGATGAGCAAGATAATAACTTGATGTGTTCAATCGGACGTTAATTGAACACATGGAACTTGGACCATTTCATACTTGCTAGTGATGAAATGATCCAAGTCTCCAAGGTCAACTTCTTCCCTTGATCTTTCATGAAAGGGAGGAGGTTTGTGTCTCATTTTGCATTTATTGAACTTGCACATCTTGAATCACAAGCCATCATGCAATGAAATTGCTTGAATTAGTGGTTTGTGGCTTAAGTTCACATTTCCTTGGATTTGTTCATGAAAATGAGGGGTGAGTTATGCAAACAATCTGTGAGAATAACCTCTTTTTGCTTTGTTTGTCCTTTGTTGTAGCAAGTTGAACCAGTGCATCAGTGGCTGGTAGGCCACCTTCCCTAGCCGGCAGGTGGCCGGTAGACCACCATCCATGGCCGGCAGGTGGCCGGCAGTCTTTACTAGTGGCTGGCTAGCCACTGATGCAAATCTCAGCAGCGTGTTGGTAATGTGCAGCAAAATTGTTCTGGAAGTGTTCAATTGTGCAAACAGAGTCTTTCGAGAGCAAAGCACAGGTCTTTTTGAGTGGAAACCGAGCATGCGCATACATATCTTTCATTTCCCGAGGTAGAGCAGCAAATTAACTTAGTTTAGTTACTTAGTTTAATTATTAGTTGCAATTGTTTTGTAATTATTTAATTAGTTAGTTAACTAATTAGTTCATTTGTTGTTGTAATAATTAGTTAATTAGTTTAGCTAGTTATTTATTATGGTTTGTAATAATTAGCTTAATTAGCTTAGCCTAATTAGCTTAAGTAGCTTAGCTTAATTAGCTTAGCTTAGTTATTCATTCAGACTCTCCTTCGTGAGAGCGTAATGTAATAATGTGTATGTCTTCCAACCCCACGTCTTTCTCCTTTTATTTACCCGCTTTTGATAGTTAGATTAGGGACATGTTTCAATTAGCATATCGCATGTTTGCATCCATTCATCTTGTACTGCATGCACCGAGGCTTAGCACATCATTCTAACTGCATTTTCATTTCAATACATTCTTTGAATACGTGCTTAGACCGCATGTCTTGAATTAATTCATATGCCATACTAGTAGCCAAGCCTAGTAATTGCATATTGCATGTGTTGCATTAGACATTTTGTATAGTTAGGAATCATGCATATTTTTCTAACTCTTTTGTCTACTTTGACTTGGAGTACTAGGTGAGTTTTTAATGCTTTAGCATACTTGCATGAGTGTGAGTGATTGCCATAACTACCATGCTTATGTGTTAAACTGTTTGAATGCCTGTGGATGAAGGCTTGTTGCTTGAATTGGAACGATTCAATGAATGTACGTTTTAAGCCCACTATGTCTAGTGGCAAATTCACAAACTTTAAGCCCACTCGAAGTGGCAAATTCAAACCCTTTTTAAAAAAAAAAAAACAAACAAACAAACAAACAAGCAAACAAACAAACATGAAATTGAATTGTTCCAATTTGAGCAAACTAGTCTATACTTACTTGTGCGCATCACATACCTAATAACCGGAACAAGAGCATATAATGTTGATAAAAATCATATCATGATTAGTAGAGGTCGATCTTTGATCGGGCGAGCGGGGGTGCTCAATTCATGACCTTCCCCTCTCGTACCTAAGTTCCCGAGCTGAGGCAATTTTGGTGATGACAAACACGTGGCCTTTGGCACGAGTCATGGGTTTCCTAAATTTTGCCAAAACAAAAATATTTAGGTGACGACTCTGTATCTGGCAAAGCAATCCAATTTTGGCATTTTTGATTCAAAAATCGATTTTTCAAAAGATTTGCCAAATTTGGACTCTTTGATGTTTATTAATTTCACATTGCACTTGTAAGATTAAATTTAGAACCGCGAGAGTCCGAACTGTAGGGCTTTCTTTCAACCTTCCGAAAGGGAGCGCGAAAAAGCCGAGCTACAGTTAGTGTCTAGAGTTTGAGAAAAGGCTGAGGTCGAGAATCTTGATGAAGGTGATGGGGAACATGGTTTGAGATTATGATAGACTAGTAGAGTTCGCAGCACATGTTGAGATTATGCTTGAGGGTGAAGAGAAGAGGCGACGGCTTAAGATGCAAGGGTTTTTAGAATCTCGAAGAGGCACTATCGCATCCAAAAAGTCACAGGGTTCTACGTCTTCTCATCTACCATTATTACAGGTTGTGTCATCGATTCCTACGCCTGGGAAGAGTACGGATAGTACAAGACAAAGTGGGGTCACTTGTTATCGGTGTGGTGAGCAAGGTCACAAGTCTGTTGCATGTCCACGAAGGAGTAACCAACAGCGTCAAACTTCTACTCGTTCTCAAAGCCAAACATTAGGTAGAAATCAATCACCCATTTGTTATCAATGTAGTCAATCGGGTCATGTGAAGAGGACTTGTCCCCAAATTGCTGAAACACCCAGTGCTTTAAGATTTTAATCAGGGCAGAGCCAGAGGTAGACTCATCAGCCAATTCTGTTTGGACAGGCGTCTAGAGCCGTACATGGGGCCACCTCCGCACAGTCTATGCAACATGCCTATCATCAGAGAAATGATCAAAGTGAACAAAAACCCCAATGGAGAGTTTATGCTATTACCGCATCTGAGTAGTTGACTGGGTCGTTAGTGATGTGAGGTACATATCTCATATAATACTTGGGTCACTGTGTTAAGAGATACAGGGGCATCTCATTCATTCATAGCATCTACATTTGCATCTATGTTGGGGTTAGAAGCTGAACCATTAGAGTCTTCTCTTGTAGTAGAATCACAGTTAGGGGTAAGATTGTTCTGAACCATGGGTATCGCGGGTGTGTGATCGAAGTCGCTGATCGATGACTCCCTTTTAGTTTGGTGTTGTTAGATATGGTGGGTTTTGATGTCATCCTCGGCGTGGACTGGTTATCCTCTTATCGTGCCATTATAGATTATTCTCATGGGAGAGTTACTGTGTGCACTGCTAGTGGTGACTGTTTCTATTTTCTGGGGATGGGATTGATAGACTTTTACCATCTTTATATGACACTCGTAGTCGAGACAAATTTACTTCTCTTCTTGTAACTTTTACGAATGATGGGAATGGTGGAGTGCAAGAGGTATTTTCTAGGGTGGTTTATGAGTATTGAGATGTCTTCCCAGAGGACCTCACTGAACTACCACCTCATCGTGAGGTCGAGTTTTCTATAAACTTAGTGATGGGCATGACACCCTATAGATTCGCTCCAGCAGAGTTGCTTGTTTTGAAAGAGCAATTGCAAGAGTTGTTAGACAAGGGTTTTATACGCCCTAGTGTTTCGCCCTGGGGAGCACCGAGTCTTTTTGCCAAGAAGAAGGATGGTTCATTACGGCTTTGCATCAACTACGGCAAGCTGAATAAGGTCACGGTTAAAAATAAGTATTTGTTGCCTAGAATAAATGATCTTTTCGACCAACTTAAAGGTTCTTGATGTTTCTTAAAGATAGATCTAAGATCGGGCTATCTTCAATTGCGTGTGAAAGAGGAAGATATTCCAAAAATGATATTTCATACTCGGTATGGCCACTATGAATTCCTCATAATGCCGTTTGGTTTAACCCGGGAATATCTCGACAAGTTTGTGGTAGTTTTTGTGGACGACATCCTTATATATTCACCTTCTGAGGAAGAACATGAGGCACACCTTCGCATAGTTTCACAATTACTTAGGGAGCATAGGTTATATGCTAAGTATGAGAAATGGTAGTTCTGGCTCTCCGAGATGAGATTCTTGGGTCAGGTCGTTTTCAAGGATGGGGTTACTGTAGACTCTTCGAAAATCGAGGTAGTACAGAATTGGAAGCGACCTAAGAACGCTTTTGAGATCCGTAGTTTCTTGGGTCTAGCCGACTACTATAGGCGGTTTGTGAAAGACTACTGGGAATCTCTAGGATGTGTTTGCAAGTAGGCTACAAACACTACCAATTACCATTTTTACCGGTATTAACCAAAAGGCTTGGCATCTATTAGCGCGAGCTACTGAACTTCCACCAAGGACATACAGGCCAACTTAATACCACAACTACACTCCCTACCCGGATTCACCAAGGCTTTCAACCCTTTTTCTCAAAACAGTATACATTTTTAATTGGTTAAATATCTTACAATGCTCAATGAAAATGGATGAGAAATTAGTTTCAATTCATCTAATTCTCATGCAATTTGTACAACAATAATAGCTATCCTCCACTAACAGCCCAAAACAGATATCTCTAAACAAATAAATAATTTTCAATACCGATATGCTTTCCAACATTTTCAAACAGAAGTGATAATTCATATCCAACTCCACCACCATCATCATCATCGTTCCAATTTCATAAAACCAATGTAAATTCCATTTTTCTCTTTACAAATCAAATGTTCACAAATTATGGCAAAATCCCCTTTCTTTAAAAATCAACCCCAAAGATAAAAATACATCATTTCATCACATCACAACCACATCTACAAATCCATGTACCTATTCAAGAACCCGCTTTGAAAACCCCTCTTTTGATTTCAAACCAAACCCTAGATTTTTATCAAAAATACCCAAATCACAATATCCTTTTTAAAAGACAAATAACTAAGTTAAAAATCATAAAAATAGTCAAAGTAATCCCTACCTCAAAAGAAAGATGGGTAGAACTTGACAAAGCCGAAAACATGAACTTCTCTGATTAGAACGAAGCCCACGACGTGCTCACTCTTTTTATCAAAGGGACTAGAGTGTAGAGATCGATGGATCAAGGTGTATTAGAAGTTTAGAGATAGTTTCTAAAGAGAGAGAGTGTAGATCTAAGACTTAGAGAGAGAGAAGTGAAAATGTGACCCAAAGGTGACTTTTACAATCTGATATAAGCACAAACCGCTCGAGTGCAGGAATGGTCGCTCAAGCGACCAGACATAATAAGAAAGACCACTCGAGAAAACAAAGTACTGCTTGAGAGAAGAACACCACCCTCCCAGTACTTTTGTAGAGAGTTCCAAAAGATTGCTTAAACATAAGAAAGACTGCTAGCGAAAAATGACATACTCCCAGTAGTTTTGCAGACTTGCAAAAGTACTGGAAGTTTTCAAAGTTCGCTCGAGCAAACAAACCAAAATTTGGGCAGCATAGTTTTGAAAGAAAAAAAAAAACTAACTCCCAACCTGTTTCAAACATAACCAAGACACTCCAACAACCAAACTCAACAAGGAATAAAATGGAAGAAGACATGAACAACCATCAAGACAAGAAAGCCCGAATCCAAAACAATGAACGGTCGGGTTTAAACCAGAATCGCTATAACCTCCCCCTTTTAAAGAATTTCGTCCTCGAACTATTTTTTATTTTTTATTTATTTTTTAAATCAACACAATAACCGCTGTATTTAAATCAACATAACAAAGATCCAACCATCCTTATAACCATGACCCATCCACCGGTCATTCAATGTTATAATAACAATAAACAAAGTTCTCAACATTAAATACACAATTTACTTTTTCCAAAACATATGCAATGTTTTACATTTAATCAACGTAACAAAATTTTGATTACAAGTCTTAAACATTAACAAAAAGATCCGGATACTTCTCACGGACTTCTGCCTCACATTCCCAAGTCGCCTCCTCAACACCATGGTATCTCCACAACACCTCTACCAATGGAATTGTCTTGTCTCGCAAGACTTTGTCCCGTGTATCTAGGACTTTAACCGGTCTCTCCTCGTATGACGCATCCTCATCTACCTCTAACTCGATCCAATCCAACACGTGTGACGGATCCGACACATACTTCCAAAGCATGCAAATATGAAACACATCATGAACCCCGAAAATCTGTGGCGTCAAGGCCAAACGATAAGATACCTTCACAATGCCCTCTAAGATCTCAAAAAGTCCAATAAATCTAGGAGACAACTTCCCAATCTTCCCAAACCTCGTCTAGGCGATATTTTCAAAAAGACGTGATCTCCTACCTCAAATGATAACGTCCTCCTCCTACGGTCAACATAACTCTTCTGACGACTCTGAGCCGAAACCAACCTCTTACGGATAAGTGCAACATTCTCCGTCATTTCCTAAACTAACTTAGGACCTAACATAGGTACATCACCCACCTCGGCCCAACACATAGGAGACCTACACAGTCGGCCATACAAGGCCTCAAACGATGTCATGCCAATACTCGCCTGAAAGCTATTGTTGTAGGCAAACTCCACTAAAAGCAAGTGTCTCTCTCACGACCCCTTAAAGTCAAAAACACAACCCCGAAGCATACCCTTTAGGATCTGAATGGTACTCTCTGACTGCCCGTCACTCTAACGATGATAGGCGGTGCTAAATGTCAATCTAGTACCCAAGGCATTTTGTAGGCTTTGCCACAATGTAGCTGGCTTTTCGTGCTCCTCAGAGGGGTTAGTCTTCTTGGATATGATAGCCCTACAGTTCGGACTCCCGTGGTTCTGAATCTGGTTTCACAAGTGCAATTTGAAACATTAAAAAAAACTAAAATTAAAATTAAAAAACACAAATGAGAGTCCAAATTCGAAAAATCTTAGAAAATCCATTTATCATCAGAAATGCCACAAATGGACTGCATTGCCAGATTTCAAAGTCGCCACCTAAATATTTTTGAGAAATTTAGGAAATCCGTGACTCGTTCCAAAGGCTACTTGTCCGTCATAACCAAAGTGTCTCGGCTCGAGAACTTAAGTATGAGAGGGGAAGGTTATGAATTGAACACCCCACCCATTCAATTAAAGATCGGCCTCTACTAATCATGATGTGATTTTTATGTACATTATATGCTCTTGTTCCAATTATTAATGCTAAACATTACTATGTGAAGCACATAAGTATATATTATTTCACTCACTTTGGAAATGACTTGATTTCATGTTTGTTTGACAAGTGTTTTGAATATGTGCTACTTGACAAGTAGGCTCACATGTACATCAATCAAATCATTCCAATTTAAAAAAATTAGCCTTCATCCACAGCCATTCAAATAGGTATATCAAATAAGCACTTATCCTTATGATAATATACTTGATATGACAACACAAACATACATGCAATATGCTAAAGCAAGAAATGCTCACCTAGTACCCAACCGAGGCAAACCAAAATAGAAGAAATAGTTAGAAAAAATGCATGCTCTAATGTGCAAATGATTAATGCAACACATACAAAATGCAACTATGAGGTTCAGTTTCTTAGCATGACATATGGCTTAACTCAAAGCATGCGATAGAGCACGTATTCAAGTAAGTAGGAAATAGAAACAAGTTTAGAATGATGAACCAAACCTAATGCATGCAAAAATGGATACAAGTCATGTTAATGGTATGAAACCAAAATATGATACTATATGTAACCATCGTAAGCAAGTAAATAAAAGGGAGAAAGAATGGAAGTTAGAAGACATACACAATATTACAAATGTGCCCTCATACAAGAGGGTCTGAATGTCCAAATTTAAACTAATTATTACAATACCAAATTAACTAATTTAACTAGCTACTATAATAACTAAATTTAACTAACTATTACAAATTCGAATGAAGCTAATTAATTACGCGCACTACTATCAAAGCATTAATTTAAAGGACTACGGGAAGTGAAGAGTCGCACACACACGAACGAGAACATCATTCCAAAAACCTCTCTATTTTGCTGCCAGAAACTATTTTGCTTGCAGTCAGAAAATTAATCTGTTTTTGTCCCAGCTTCTGCTCTGCTCTACTCTGCCACAAAATGCCACTGCCTATACAAAAAGGTAGCTAGCCAACCTTGAAAAGTGGTCTACCTTACAGAGTTTTGGCCGGCCAGCCACTGTTTTTGAGGAATGCCTTGTCGCCACGGATTCAAAAAAAAAAAAAAAAAAAAAACAGAGTGCTTCCAGGAGATATTTATCCTTTCTGTCTCTCCCTATCATGAAACTGATCAAAGAATGAGTAAACTCGATTCACAAACCATTAATTGTCGCAAAGTTATTGCGTGATGATCTATGAATCGTTAGGGCACAGGCTCAATAAATAGAAATGAAAGACTAACAAAACCTCTCCCCTATCATGAAGTTACCTAAAGGGAAATGGTAAACATTGCTTCTTGAATCATTAACATTACTAAAGAGTATGTAATGATTCAAGACTCAATGAGTTCAATATAACGTCCGATTGAACCCAACTCGGTTTTATTACCCTTTTTATCTTTTTTTACTCCAATTTTAACCTCTTTTACATTACCTTGCCATTCTTTATTCATTTTTGTCCAAAAGTGATAACTACGTCCACTAAGTGCAAAAAGCGACAAAGAGAAGTGTCAAATAAGAAGTTCTGCCTAGCATGAAAGAGATGTAATGCCTTGGTAATGAATCTCCGAAGAGATTAAACCATTAAGCATGGAAAGTCTCTTTCTCATGCTTTGAACAACAACCAAGCGTTTGAGATAACTTTTAATCAAAAAAAAAAAAAGAAAGGAGGGAGGTTGTAGAGGTGGTTAGGCAAAGATGATTATTACAAGTGTGAGTACTTATATAAAAGAATAATGAATGAAAAGCTATCAACTTAAATGGATTGGTGTTTAAGGCCTAAACTCCCAAATTCATGTGGACTTTACAACACCACAAGCATAGCATTCAAGGCATAAATTAAATAAACAATTAAAACAGCCCCAAAATGGCAAAAACAGTGCTGGAATGATGTTGAAAGCTAGGAAAAGTAAACCAAAAAATAAATGAATAAATAAAACTAGTAAGCAAGCCTAAGGAATGGTGGCCAACCCCTCCACTTTTTGGACCTTAAAATTGCATGTTTTCGCCTTTGAAAACTCTGAAAATCAGTAGCTAAAAGTAAAGAAACAAGTGGGAAATACAAGGATATAAGCTATGGAATAAGGTTCAAGAAATGGTGGTTAACCCCTCCACCTTTGATAGCTTTTAGATCACAAGTTTCAGCCCTTAAAACAATCCAAAATAATATGAAAAAGAGGAGAAAAGAATAGTACAAATAAGAGAGAAGATGGAAAAAGCTATACCTCTTGAAGAGAGGATGTTCTTTGGTTCACAAACCACAAAGTGATCACCCTCAAGGGCTGAAATTTTGGCTCAATAATCTCAGTAAAAAGCCTCAAAATTTTGGTTTATGAAGAGTATGTATAGTGTATGTATATTACAAGATAGAGAGGGAGAGTGTTTGACAAGTTTTTGGCCCTTGGCAAATTTTTCTAACCTAAAATCAAGAGGGGTGGTCATCTATTTATAGAAAAAACAGGTTGATCTATTGAAAATATCTGTATTGAGACAGCTAGTGCAAGGCACGCACATAGAAGGACAGTTGGCAGCAAAATATTTGCTGGCCGCTGGACACAGCCGGTCGGCCAATAAAAATTGGTCTGCTGGCCACTTTTTGGCCAGCAGGCCTCTAAGTGGTCAAGCTAGAAAAAAATTAGTTTTTGGTCCTAAGGAGGTGCAAGGTTTGGGCTCTAAAGCTTGAAAACCAAAGCCTTTTACTAAAAAAATTGAATGATTGTACAGCGTACTAATTCATCATTAAGTGTTCAACATGAGGCGTCCAAGTCTTAAGGGCGGTCGAAAATGAGGTGTCTACGCACAATCAAGCCGTGAAACGCGGATTTCTATCAGAAAGAATAGTCATAGGGACCCCATGAAGTTGAACTATGTCCCTAACATAAAGGTCGGTAAGGTAATCTACCGAGTCACTCGTGCGCATAGGGACAAAATGTGCTGACTCAGTTAACCGGTCAACTATCACCCACACAGCATCATTATCCCATTGAGTCATCGGAAGACCCACAACAAAATCCATCGTGATATAATCCCACTTCCACTCGGCTATAGGCAAGGGTTGTAACAAACTCGTTAGCCTCTAAGGCTTGGTCTTTACTTGTTGACAAGTAGGGCACCTCGATACAAACAAGGCTACGTCTCTCTTCATTCCTCTCTACCAAAACTGGCAATTAAGGTCATGATACAAATTTGTGCCTCCCAGATGTACCGGAGTACCTTCTCTCTACAAGACTCCAACACGAAAAGATGGTTAAGATATCTAACAATTGAGTCAGAGTACACGTTCAAGCCTTTCTCTACCTTTCCACTGGATATTTTCTCTCGGATAGACTTTACCTCGCGATCACCCCGTTATGCTTCTATAACTTGGCTCATAAGTGTAGGTTGTGCAATTATAGTAAACAAGGCTGCAGACTCAGCTGACTCGCCAAGATGCAAGTCAAACTCATCAATAGCACCCAACATCTCTCATTCCCGGATGGCAATACTATCTACATTGTTGATGGACTTCCTCCTCAAGGCATCGGCCACTACATTGGCTTTCCTTCGATGATAGTGCAGCTCAAAATCATAATCTTTCATAAACTCCATCAACCTCCTCTGTCTTAGATTCAAATCCTTCTATGAGAACAGATACTTCAAACTCTTGTGATTGGAGAATACCTCAAACCTCTCACCATAAAGATAATGTCTCCAGATTTTCAATGCAAAAATCACTGCTGCTAGTTCTCTAAGTCATGGCTATGATAGTTTCTCTCGTGTGTTTTCAACTGTCGTGAGTCATATACTACTACCTTCCCCTCTTGCATTAAGACACAACCCAAACCTTTCCAAGATGCATCACAATACACTGAATAACCCAAATCCCTCTCCAGAATAATCAACACTGGAGCAGTGGTAAGTCTAACTTTAAGTTCTTGAAATAACTTCTCAAGTCTCACTCCACATAAACTTGATTTCCTTCCTCGTCAGTCTAGTCAAAGGTAAGGTCAATCTAGAGAAATCCTTCACAAAATGACGATAATACCCGACTAACCCCAAGAAACTCCGGATCTCAAAGGCATTCTTAGGTTGTTCCCAATCTTACACTGCCTCTATCTTAGTAGAGTCTACAATCACCCCATCCCCGGATACCACATGGCCTAAAATTTCACCTCCTTCAACCAGAACTCATACTTCCCGAACTTAGCATACAATTTGTGGGTTGTAAGCAATTCAAGTACAATCGCAAGTATTCCTTGTGTTCCTCCTCAGAAGGTGAGTAGATTAAAATCTCATCAACAAAGACAACCACAAATCGATCTAAGAACTCGCAAAAGATTTGGTTCATCAAATCCATAAACAAGGCAAGTGCGTTGGTTAGCCCAAAAGGCATCACTAGGAACTCATAATGGTCATATCGCATACGGAATGTCGTCTTCTAGATATCCTCCTCTTTCACTCTCAACTGGTGATAACTTGATCTCAAGTCTATCTTAGGAAAGTAACAAGACCCCTTTAACTGGTCAAACAAATCATCTATATAGGCAATGGGTACTTGTTCTTAACAGTTACCCGGTTCAACTTCCGGTAATCAATATAAAGTCGTAGTGTGCCATCCTTCTTCTTGGCAAAGAAAGCCGGTGCTCCCCAAGGCAAAGTACTAAGGCAGATAAAGTCCTTATCTAGCAATTCTTGGAGTTGAATCTTCAGCTCACTCAACTCGGCAGGTGCAAATCTATACGGTGCCATGGAAATCGGTGTCGTGCCAGGCATTAAATCAATAGGGAACTCAATCTCACAGTAAGGTGGTAAACTAGTAAGATCCTCAGGAAACACGTGCGGGTATTCGCAAACTACTCTCGGCAACTCTACTCAGATCACATCACTCTCAACACCTAAGAAAGTAGCAAGAAGAAGACTAAGCTCGCCCCGACCACGTGGATCATTCACTGGCAACAAATCTCTATCAACCTGGTCCCCCAAGAAATAAAAACAATCACCACTCGCGTAGCGATTCTGGTTTAGACCTGACCCGTTGATGTTTTGGATCTAGATTTCATTGTCTTATATGGTTGTTCAAGTCTGGTTTTTCCTTATTCATCACTGAGTTTGGTTATTAGAGTGTCTTGGTTGCAATTGGAACAGGTTGGTAGCTTGTTTTTCAAAACCGTTGTTGCTCAGAATTTTACCTCTTCGTTCGAGCGGCACGTCCTGCGCTCGAGCAGTCTTTGTGAACTTCCAGTACTTTTGCAGGTTTGCAGAGATACTGGGAGTCGACATTTTTCGCTGGAGTGGTCCTTCTTGCACTCAAGCTGTGTTCGCTCGAGCGATGCTTTTTGTGCTCGAGCGGTGGTTTTTTGTCTACAAAACTTCTGAGAGTTTGTATTCTACACTCAAGCGGTCACTTCCTTTGTTCAAGAGGTTACACTTTTTGTGTCTGGATGCTCGAGTGACACTTTTTGCACTCGAGCAGTCTGCTCGTATATTAGATCGCAGAGTCACCTTTTTGAGTCACTTTTTCATTTCTCTTTGTCTCTCTAAACATTCTACAAACCCTAGATCTAGAGATTCTCTCTCTAAAACTCACGTTCTCTCTAGAAATACACCTAGATCCATTAATTTCTTCACCCTAGTCTCTTTGACAAAAACGTAGAGCACATTGAGAGCTTTCTTTTGATCGGAGCAAAGTTGGTTTTCGACATCTTGGAGGTTTCTCCATTTTTCCTCTCTCTCTCTCTCTCTTGTCTCCTCTTCGCTTCAAGAGGTAGGGTCTATTTCCTTAACTCGATATGAGTTCATTGGCGTATTTGTGGTATATTTTGATATATAGATCTTGTAGTACTTAGATTGATTTTGGAGTATATTTTATGGATTGAGGGTTTGTCCAAATTGGGGGTTGTTGGTTATGATTTTGCTATTAAATCTATTTTTGATATACAAACTTGCATATGATTTCCTAAAGGAGAAAAACCCCCAATTGTGGAAAAATCGTAAATGATGTTGATTTTGGTAATTTGATAAATTTTGGAAAATGGATTTGGTTAGAAAAGTATGATGAGGTTTTGGAAAATACCGAGTATTAAATACTCCTTTGGGAATATTCTGGGAAGGCGATTTTCTGAAACTATTTGATTGTATAACTGTATTGTTATCTTTTAAATTATTGCATTAGAGATTACTATTTTGGCTATCGGTGGAGGATAACATTGTCGTGTGTTGGAAATTGCATGTGGATTAGGCAATTGAAATCATTCATATCATGGAGCATGTAGTGGATTTTGGAAATTGAAACTATATGTTTTGGAAAGAGGTTTTGAAAATCCTTACATTATGTTTTCGAATATTTGCATTGTTTTGGAAAAGTAATATTTTAAGTTACATGTATTGTACTATTGAAAAAAGTAAATAAAATGGTGAATCTGAGAAGTATTGTCTTGTTGAAATAAGTTTCCTTGAGTGTCTATAGTGAAAGTCCTAAAAACCGCGTGTATACACGGGTGCTGATCCCGCTGACGAAATATTCGTAAAATGGCAATAGTAGCACTTGTATAGCCTAAGTATACATGGGTGTCGTTTTACAATTTCCCGCGGACGAAATTTTCGTGAAAGGTTGTATTTGTTTTGAAGATTTACCCATTTTATTTACTATTATGTTGGTTTGGAACAAGATGTTTGGAAAATGGTTTTAACAATGTTTTTGTTGTTGTCTAGCGATGTATTTGTATTTGATTTAGCAATGTATTTATTAGTTGGTATTTAGGTACCAGGATTGGTTTTGGAAAGGAATTTTATATCAAACTGATGATTTGAACTTGGAAAATGTTTTGATTAAACGTAAGGTTTTGGTATTTGGAAAGAAAGGATTTTCGTTGAAAAATCAAATGGTTTGAAAATGCATTTGGGCCTATTATATATATGTATTACATCATAATCACAATTATGTTGGCGGAGCATGTTTAATTTTTGAAATATTCTCTACTGGGCTTTATGCTCACCCAACGTGGCTAAAATGTTTTTCAGGTGTACATATGTGGATGTGGAATGTGACGTGAAGTTATGTTCGGAACCGTGTAGGGTGATTCAGTTATTTGTAGGCCATGGGCCATTTATGTTATTTACTGGTCGTGTGTCATTCTTGTAAGGGTTGCACCCTTGTGTATGATGTAAGCCTTAGGGCATTCAATTTAATTTATAACATCTGTGTATGTTTTTAGTTACAGAACATCCATTTGACTTAGATATTGTATCTAGGAACATATAAAATCGAATAAACACATGTATTGTGTGACTATATTATATTCATTTGCATAAGAGTTGTTATCTATTGTTTATCGTTGGGTGGTTTATTCACGTGAGCCGGACCGTCTAAATCCAGGGCATGACAACTCGAGGTGCACACCGTAACTATTTGATGGTAACAGTCTATAATGGTCCGATATGATGACAACCAATCCATGCCCAAAGTGACATCAAAGCTTAACATATCAATCAACACAAAAGCAAAAGGAAATCGACGACCAGCAACCTCTATCTCATAACCCCAACACCCCTGGTCCAACCCAACCCCCCTGGTCCAACCCAACCTCATCACTAACAGGTGATTCTACCCTGAGTGGAGATGCTAACTGAGCTACTTCTAAACCAATGCTGATGCAAATGCAGACGAAATGAAATAATGGGATGCACCAGTATCAATCAACACATTGGCAATAGAATTATACAATAAGAAGTTACATCTCACTACTAAAGGTGCTGGCAACAAATCTGGTGTGGCAACATAATACACATGCCTAGTAGGTCTTTGCTCTACCTATTCACCCCTCGGAGCATAAGTCTGGTACACTGACTGAGCCGAAGAGGCTTCCTAGTTGGCCCTCGAGGCCTAAGTTAACAGTGTAGGCTGATGGCTCTTTGTCTGCCTCGACCCAAATGCACCAGATGTGCCACCCGACTTAGGACAAAACCTCCCTACGTGCCCTAACTACCCACACTGATAACAAGTAGGCGGCTGCCCTCTCCCCTAACTCTATCTCTGAAGACGAGCTGTAGACGGTGCAGACTATTGCCCTCCTCCTCTCTGTGGGCAAACTAAAGACTTGTAGCCCAATTGACCACACTTGAAACAGGTGATCCCTCCCTATCCACCTCTTCTTGACCCAAAACTCGGTACAGGAAAAGTGGATCTAGACTGTGCTCTCTAGGACTACTGTGGGGTAGAACCCTTTACCTCTTATTGTCCCGCATCTCCTCCTGAACCTCCTGACCTCTCTGTCTGGAGCCCCTCATCCACTCCTCCTCCGACTGAACCCCGGTCTCAAGATAAGTCGCCGTCGCCGCCGCCTCCACAAGGCGTCTGTAGTCCCTAATCATAGACCCAGCGACTTTGAAAAGAAGCTTAGTCCTCAATCTCTTCTCGAACTTGATGCAATGGCATTCCTCCGTTGCTACAAGTTCCAGTGCAAACCTCGACAAACTGGTAAAGGCAGCCTCAAACTCAACCACGGTATGTTACATTATTTAAGCTTGAGAAACTACTCTCTCAACTTTTCTCTAGTAATAGAAGGCAAAAACTTGTCCTGAAAGGCGTTGACAAAGGCCTCCCAAGTCACCCTAATGCGCCCACGTGCATACTTCTACCACTAACTCGCATCTCCCTTCAGCTAGAAGGATGCCAAGTTCACTCTCATCCCGTCGTCCTCGATGCCAAGCATCTCGAAACTTCACCATCTGTTCTAGTCACTCATCCACCTTTAGTGGCTCCTTCGGATCCCCCAAAAACTCATCCAGATTAGACCAGAAGAACTTCATCTTCAGAAATGACGATCTTGTCTCAGCAACATGGGCCTGGAATTGATTCTCAGCTCCGAGAATATCCATGGATTCCCACAAAACCCCAGCCATTTCACAGGCCAAAGCGCCCATAGCTTGCTGACTAACTAGTTCG
This sequence comes from Camellia japonica, assembly GCA_030407325.1. Classification (NCBI taxonomy): domain Eukaryota; kingdom Viridiplantae; phylum Streptophyta; class Magnoliopsida; order Ericales; family Theaceae; genus Camellia; species Camellia japonica. Next base: position 82,372,633 of record JAPPVO010000032.1, on the reverse strand, counting down.
GCCACATTGGCCTGACCAACCCCTTCCTCCTGTGCCGGAATATCGTCCGGTAAAAGCACCTCCTACCGTCTAGGCCTGCTACGCCTACCACCACCACATCCACGTCCTGACATCCTAATGAAGGTAACACAAGAGATTAGTACATTTACAAATGTACCGAAGCTAATTCACTCGCATCCTAATGCGTTGGACAATATTTAATTCACTCAACATAAGCACGTAGTCACACAAACACATACGAATTTCCTTTCTAAATAATGATCGTCTCGCGATGTTGTCAGAGTTCCAGTTAGAAATAGCAATGATCAAGTGCTCTTCTAACAGGACTTCCAAAAACTCTTAGACCCAATCAATATCTTAGAAATTCAATTCCATACCCACTTAGTCATATAAGCATGTTATTACATAGCATACCAGGTTATTTCTAATTTTAACTAGCGAGATAACCCATTGTGGTAAAAACCATATCCCACGATTCCAAAGTATTCAAACCCGGTTGCTCTGATACCAAGTTGTAATGCCCCGAAATAATAACCATTATTCATCGCATGACATCTATTAAATAGCAATACATTTCCAAACATAATATCCTTTCATTCATATGATTCCATTTTACAAAAAAGTAACACATGCAGTAATACATTCATAAGTTCTAACCCTGAATCTATAGCATATGTCATAAGAAAAAGATATGAAATAAAAATCAAACAGGTGTATAAATGCCCTAATGGCTACAACTTTCCAAGACAATACTTGGTTACAACAAAAGTGAGTTTTAAACTCAATACAAATAAAGTCCTAGTCTTGTACAAAATGAATACAACAATAACAAAAAGAGAAGCTCTTGGCTCGAAGTCCTCCCAAGCTTACTGCCTTGGCGGAGGTATATCATCAACACCTGAAAATGATTTTCCACATAGGATGAGCCAAAGCCCAGTAGAGATACTCTAACACAGTGTATGAATCTTAACAAAACCATAAGGTAAATGCATATGCAATGCTTGTGCCAAAATAATTTATATCTCTTTCCAAAACCATGCAATACCAGGTCATATCGCAATTCATGAAATCATTTCCTTTACAATAGAAAATAGGGCAGTAGATACAACATTGGAATCTCTAGGTATGTGTCTGCAAGTAGGCTATACAAACACTACCAATTGCCATTTTTACCGGTACTAACCGGAAGGCTCGGCACCTAACCACACAGGTTTCTGGACTTTCACCAAGGGCACACAGGCCAACAATAATACCACAACCACACCCCCCACCCAGATTTACCAAGGTATTCACATCTTTTTCTCAAAATAGTATACATTTCCAATGTGTTAAATATGCAACAATGCTCAATTCAAATAGATGAGAAATTAGTTTCAATTCTCCTAATTCTCATGCAATTTCTACAACAATCATAGCTATCCTCCACTGATAACCCAAAATAGATATCTCTAAACAGATAGATAATCTCCAATAAATATGAATTTTTCAAAATTTCAAGATGGGAGTGATAATGTATATCCAGCTCCACCACTATCATCATCATCATCATCATCATCATCATCATCATTCCAATTTCATAAAATCCAACATCATTTCCATTTCCTCTTTACAAAATCAAATATTCACATTTTATGACAAAACCCCATTTTTCTTTATAAATCAAAATTCCAAGGATAAAAATCTACCATTTCACCACAACTCATCAACATTTACAATTCCACAACCATTTTCAAGAATCCATTTGAAAACCCCTATTTTGATTTCAAAATCAAAACCCTAGATTTTATCCAAAAATCCCCAAATTACAATATTGTTTAGAAAAGCAAATAATTAAGTTAAAAACCATACAAAAGTACAGAGAAACCCCTACCTCAAGTTAGAAGACAAGCAAGAGCAGGTTGAAATTTCAATAGAATCGAAAATGAACTTTGTTCCGACCAAATAGAAGCTCTATGTGAGCTCTACCTTTTTAACAAAGGGACTAGGGTGTAGAGATCACTAGATTGAGAGTATTTAGAGGTTGAAGATGAGTTTTAGGGTCTAGATTTCAAATTTTGAAAAAGTTTAGAGAGAGAGAGAGAGAGAGAGAGAGAGAGAGATGAAAAAATGACTCAAAAAGTGAATTTTACAAACTGATATACGCGCAAACCGCTCTAGCAATCAAACATAATAAGTGAGACTGCTCAAGCAATCAAACACAATAAGTGAGACCGCTCGAGCAAACAAAGTACCGCTCAAGCACACAATGACATACTTTCAAAATTTTTGCAGACAAAGACTAACTGCTCGAGCGCAAGAAGAACCGCTTGAACCAAGATCGCTCAAACACAAGAAGGACCGCTTGAACCAAGATCGCTCGAGTTAGAAAAACACACTCCTAGTACTTTTGCAGGCTTGCAAAAGTACTGAAAGTTCCCAAAGACCGCTCGAGCAAACTAACCAAAACCTGGGCAAAGACTCCTTTAAAAAAACGAACTCCCAACATGTTTCAAACACAACCACAATATTCAAATAACCCAATTCAACAAGGAAAAGATGAATAAGGATATGAACAACTAAATAAGACGAGGAATCCCAGATTCAAAACAATAAACGGATCGGGTCTAAATCAGAATCGTTATAATCGTTCTATAAAAGTGTTACTTGAATATTTATATATAATAAATTTAGTTAAATTATTTATTTATTTCATTAATTTTAGTTCTATTGTGTTATAAAAGTGTAATTATCATACAATGATTTTATATGATATATATCATATATATATATATATATATAAGTAGTGTTTTTCCCTTATTTAGATGGCACATTCTATGACTTTTTTTTTTTTATAAAAGTTATGCCAACATTCTTTTTCTATTTATATATAAAATTCTACACAAACTCAATTTTAATTATAATAATCAATTTTATATGAACTTTATTTGAAAAATACTTATTTTCTATATATATAATTATAAATTAATTACTATGATATATACAATTTAATTTAAATTTTATTACCTATATACAATATGTATGTTTAATTTAAAAAGAATATTAAAAAAAAATCAGTACTCTACATAATTAATTTATATATTTTCTTCTTCATCCAATCACAACATATTTATATTTAATCTCTTAAATAAATTTTGTGTAGTTCTCTTTTTACATATTTTTATTATCCAAATAACGATAAAAATAAAAATAAATAATTAAAATCACTTGTAACTTTATATTACTAATTCTATTTCTAATTTGACTATTATTTTTAATATCAAAATGAGTATTTATTTTATATATCATAATTTAATATATATCATAAAAAATCATTACATGATAATTACAATTTTATAGCACTATAGAACAAAATTACCAAAATTAACAAATAATTTAACTAAAAATTTATTATATGTAAATATTCAAGTAACACTTTTATAGAACGATAATGCTAATATTATTAAATTAAATAATTTAAATTTAAATTTTATTGTAAATTAAAATTGATATTATTCTTTTGTAACACATATTATAATATAAAATATTATTACATTAATTAAAGTTAATTATATTGTGATTTTATGTTAGACATCATATTTTTAAAAGTAATTTATATACACATGTAATGTCCAAATAAATATTGATTGATTAAAATAATGGAACGCAACACTTTTTTGTTAAGTTTTTAGAAGATAAATTGACAAATGTCAAATGATAAATAGTGTGGAGTGTTAGTTTTTCATTATTTTAAAGAATAATGATTTATCGAAAATGATTATGTATATTTAAGGCACCTATTTTTATTTCTTGAATAATTTTTAAATAAAAATTTTGAATATATAATATTACTGATAATGCACCTTCATGAGGTCTGCCAAAAAAGATATGTAAGAATAATTTGGTTGGACAAAAATATTTGTAGTTATTATGACGTGTCACATAATTAATCAGAATCCTTTTGAGAACTGAAATTATTAAGACTATAGAATTTTTTTGTCTGATTCTCTTTGAGGACACTGTTTATGATTTGAATTTATAATACATCAATGTGAATGACTCTTATGATCTTACTAGTATAAACATAAAGCCTACATTTGAGTCAACCAACCTTAAGCATTTTTTTTGTGTAATAAAATACTTAAATATTGTCATATAAAAGTATAATAATAGATCATAATCAAACACTACTTGAAATATAATTAAACACCCGAGTCACCACTTTAGATATAATAAAAAATATAAGAAATTAGCAAAGAATTTTTTGATTAATAACCAAAATAATACACCATGAGTTATATCTAAGTCATAATTTATTTATTATAGAATTTTCTATTGTTTTTATTTTTTATTTTTCAAAAAATATATATTTTTTGATAAAAGTGAAATTCATGATTTTTGATAAATTTGATTAACACAAATGAGGATTTGATTTTAGGTTGATAATATACTCTTTTTTTTTTGAACTTTGAAAGAAATTGTTTTTATAAGCCTTTTACATAGGATCACACACAATGAAAAAAATTTCATCAACCATTAACAAATCTATTTGTATTTGACTTTCAATTATTAAAATTTTCTAAACATAAGTATTATGACTCAAAATCAATTTTTCGTTTCAAAAATGAATTCTCATGCATCGCACAGGTCACCTACTAGTTAAATTATAAGATATTAAAATAAACACTCATTTTGATATTAAAAATAATAATAGTTAAATTAGAAAGAGAATTAGTAATATAAAATTAAAAGTGATTTTAATTATTTATTTTTATATTTATTTAGAAAATAAAAATATGTTGAAATAGGACTACACAAAATTTATTTAAAAGATTAAATATAAATATGTTGTGATTAGATTAAGAAGAAAATACATAAATTCATTATGTAGAGTATTGAGTTTTTTTTTAATATTCTTTTTGAATTATTCAGACATATTGTATATAGGTATATAAATGTTTTGTAATAAAGAATTTCATGTTAAATAAAAAATTAAATATAAATTAATATTAAGACATCAATAAGATAGACAACAAATAAAAAATATAAAAAAAAATTAATTTGATCCATACGATACACATAATAAACACTTATTTATTTATTTATTTGTCTATCAAGATACCTTTTTTTGTCAAATATCATAATAATTCAATTATAATTATATATATGGAAAATAAATATTTCTCAAATAGAGTCCATATAAAATTAGTTATTATAATTGAAATTAAAGTTATATAGAATTTTATATGTAAATGGAAAAGGTATGCTGATGCGATTTTTTTTTTTATTTTAAATAAGGCCTTAAAATGTGTCACTTAAAAAAAAAATACTACTTATATATATATATATATATGATGTATAGTAAGATGACCTTCAATGATTTCACATACTAGTCAATTTCATCAAGGCAATTTTATTAATATAAGGTACACGTTACATTTTTTAATTTTAAAAATTAAATAGTATATGTATATATATTATGAGTAATGTTAAAGATTTTTAAAACATCACTCCTTAATTTATCCACAAAGACATGTTAGAATTGATCCCTAAACAAATCAATAATTGACATACAATAGTTTACGTATTTGAGAGTAAATTTAAGGGTTACGTTTGAAAAATCGTTAAAAAAAATTACTTTTTATTTATATTAGCCAATAGAATAGCTTAAATAATTATCTAATCGATTATATATTGAGGCGCAATAAATAGCTTAAAAAAAATTTAAAAAATGAGATATGCCACATAAGGAGAAAAAAAGAAGCAAAGATTACTTTTAATAATATATATATATATATATATATATATATATATAGAATATGATGATAAGTTAATAGTTAAATTATAATACAGATCAACATTTCTTCATAAACTCAAACCTAAAACCTCACTCGTCTTAACACTTAAGAGCTCGTTTGGGATGTGGATTGATTTTTTAACTTTTTAGTTATTTTGCCTTTGGCTAAAAAGCCTTGTTTGAAATAATTTTTTTTACTTTTGCAAGAGAAAAAATAAAATGATTATGAATTGAATGTGATATTTTATCTTATTTGATAAAAATAATCTATTTTATCTCATATAACTATTTTAATTCAAAAATATTATTCCAAACAAAGCCTAAATGCTACTTCCAAGACAATTATTGTCGAAATCTCAAACGGCCATAAACGCGTAAATAAAGTGGATTCACAAATTTATACCTGTTGGACCAATTTGTCTCCCACAAAATTAATTTATTAACAATAATAATACATCTCACTAAAAGTGATACTCTAAAGCATCACTAATAAATTGACAAGTATTTGAAAAAAAAAAAACAAGACACAAACAGTGAATCTCGTCTACTGTCACATCACTAATGGTATTTTTAGAACACCACTATTAGTGGTCTCAAGAATTATTTTCATGCGCACACTAAAAGTAAACCCATGTGGTCACTCACACACACAATTGGACGGGTCAACGATTTCAAGTCACTCACACACACAATTGGATGGGTCAACGATTTCAATGATGCCAAAGCATGACACCTTTGACAATTCAATCAATTTCACATCTTTTTTTTTTTTTTTTTTTTTTCAATTCAAAACCCACTAAAGATGGGCATTTTTTTTTTAAAAAAAATATTCCTTGCTTGATTTCATTTTTTAAAAAATATTTTTCAAAAATTTCAACTTTTTTATTTTTCGTATTTTTTTATTTTTACTGATTTTTTTTTAATATTTTAAACATTTTTTTTATTTTTTAGACACACCTAACATAAATACACCTAAAAAGTAAAAAAAAATATAAAAAAATCTTTTAAAAATTTACTAAATACCAAAAATACAAAAAAAAATACAAGAATTCAATACATTTTTTATATTTTTATGTATTTATTAATTTTTCAAAATATTTTTTCACAAATTTTTTATTTTTTAGATACATCTAAGTAAGGTGCATCTAAAAAAGTAAAAAAAATGTTTAAAATTTTAAAAATATTCACTAAAAACAAAAAAATACGAAAATCAAAAAACTCAGTTTTCCAAAAACTTAATCCAGAAAACTCAAACCAAACCCACTAAATTATTTTTATTTTTATTATAAAATAGCATGACCATTCATAAAATTGACTAGTCCATGGCCATGAAGATGTGCAAAACATTATCATTTTACTAACAGGAAAAGCCACGGTGAAGAGTTGACATCCTGCAAAGACTTTGAAGGAAATAATCATTTTCTAGATGCACAACCATGGACAATTCGTGGCCCATTGCTTCCCATTATTGCACTGATTTTTCATATATATATATATATATATATATGCGTGTGTGTTTGTGTGTAAGAGAGAGAGAGAGAGAGAGAGAGAGTGAGTGCACATGCAGCACATAAATTGGTTGACTTCAAACTATTTTTTTTTTTTTTTTTTTAAATTAATCATAGTGGACTTTGATAAGATGAAACAATGGGTCTATAAATGTAACATTATTTTAGGATTATAAACACTAACTTTTTTCTTATTAATCAGTAAAAGATAATGTACAAATATCATAAAATTTACCTAACTAAAAAAGTATAAAAGGTTACAGATAATCAAAGAAGCCCATGAGAACAAAGGCCATAAAATAGTAACATGAATATTTTGATCATAACTTCAAAGAAAAAATAAGAGGAAAATATACCATTGAGACAGTTCGAATTGAACAATTTTTCCCTATTTAACCAAACAAGAAAATTTTCAATTATTTCAATATCGAATGATCTATCTAATTTATTTTCATGTTGCTTGAATGATTTTTCATTTATTTATTTTTTAATCAGTGTTTCTTGAATGATTGGTCTCAAACTTTATTTGATGTCGAACTGAATATCCAAGTCCCTCCTGAAATTAAACAGCAAGCTTTCTTTTCATAAGACAAATTTTTTTTCCAATTTAAGGTTAAACAAGATAACAAGGAAACTCTGGCTGAGACACTCACTACAAAGGCCGACAAGGCCTCGGCCTTTTAAAACAACCACTAGACAAGTGCATGACAAGAAGGAAAAGAGGCTACACCAATTACCTAAGCAGAACAAAGGGTGTGCAAAACACCCACCTTACTGAATAGGATTAGGCTGTGACACGCAAGGATAATGACTGTGAAGAGTATGGTCATGTATCATGCCAAGAAGCATCTAACAATTTCTTATGTAGAAAATAGCACATCCTCCTTCATGTCTCTATGGAAGAAAACAAGAAGCATGACGAAAGGATTTTAAAAAATCTCAAGCTCCCTAAAGAGAGAAGCTTAGTGAACTTCTTCAAGAATTATGGCCAAAAAAACACCAAAGAAAAGCTCGGAGAATCTCCTGAGTTGGGGGTTAGGAAGCACCAAAGAAAAACCAGGGGAATGAACAATTAGTGCATCAAACCCCTTAGTTGCTTGCTTTACCAATCCTTTCGGATTGTGAGATTGTTTTCTTGATTTCTCTTGGGATGTAAGAGACTTCTTGTTAGGCTAGGTTTTTCTTTTCCTGTCTTGCCCTATAGGTCTGTTTACTGAGCTTTGTTGCATATATTTTCTTTTTTTGGTAATACTATCTCACTTGCCCCAAAAAAAGTAGAACAATACTTGGGGCATGGCAATGATCTTGTCAGTGTGATGCTCTGCTTAAGTAGATAGAAGGCATTAAGTGACTACACAAGTATGTATCCAAGAAGACTGAAAAAACTGGGAAAGGGAAAACAAGTACGCCAATTAACAAGTAGGACAGAAGTCAGGCCAATCATTGACGGTGCAATGATCCAGTTTTTATGACGCCTGAGTAGATAAAAGAATCCAAGTAGACTACAGAGAACATAAAAACACAAGAAATATTTTTTAAAGATTGAAACACAAAGAAAGATTAAAGATGTGTAAAATTAAGCTTACTATAAAGCAGGGAAAATAGCAGTGTTGCAAAATAAGAATCATGACAAAAACCTATTACACTAACAATATAACAGATACAGGACTTCATTGGAAACAACAATCTCCCATTGGAAACAACAATCTCCCGAGTCCTTCTGGCTTACCAATTAAATCATTTCATAGAAAGAAAAAAAAAATTTTAAGCACCTGAAGCTTGTGTGGAGTCATCAACGAGGGTGCCAACAGATTTGAACCAACGCATAAGATTTCGATGATCCTTCACATAAAGCCAAGCTTGAAGAAATGGAAAAAGGCTCTCATTTATTCCTCTCTCCTCAATGTAACCATGCAGTGCGTCTCTCATCCTTTCATCAAGATCTCTGTGAGTGAATAAACACATTTGTTAATTGATTTCACAGTGTAATGCATATTCCAAAGGCCTTACCCAGTGCACAAGGCTCTCGCCTACAGCAGGGTATGGGAGAGGTAGTAGTAGGTAGGAGCCTTACCCCACTTCTTGTGGGAAGGCTAATTCTCATGACTCCAAAACCACACCACAAGGTTGGGAGCAGATAGCACTTGCCATTATGCGCAGGTCACTACCTCAAAATATATTTTATTAAAAAATAAAAAATAAAAAAAGAGAACTGGAAACATTGTAGTTTTTAGAAGTTTTAATTCATAGAAGCATCTCATCTTCCTAATGCAAAACACAGCCTTTATCAGGAACAGAGCCATAGCTTGGCCTGGGGTGGCCATGGCTCCTCCCACACCATATGTCCCACTTATGCCATTACTGTACAAATCCCCTCAATCATGCTCTTACTTACCATCTATCACCCTCCTCAGCCAAATCTCCCTTTCCCTTTTTAATAGTAAGCAAACTTCCTAACAATCAATAATATGGTTAGGGCTGTTCATGGAATCTGCCAACCCAAGAAAATTGACCGGACCAACCTGAACCAGTAAGCCACGGGCGGTTTCAATCACAGACTGTTGGCAGCAGTTTTTCTTGGATGGATTTTGCAGTTTCGTGGTCGGTAACAGTTTGGTATGCATTAGATCCGTCAAAACCGCCTGACCGAATTTTATATATATATAAAACAATGCATCAATCAATGACCTATTGACTATATTTCATTATGCTTTGGTGGTTGTGCAAAGCTTACTAAGCTTCTTAATCCTTTGTGTCTAACAAAAAAAATTAATCATGACATCTCAATTTTCAAGAACAAAGGCAACAGGAGCCTAAGAGTCATAGGACCCTCCAGCTTTCACAGTCCTTATCTCTCTCTTTCAGAGACTTTCATCTCTCTCCTCTTCCCCAGATTTCTATTTTCAAAATATCTCTTTAGTTCCATATTTTTCTCTTCCCCATATCTCTCAACTTCCCAAATTTATATTTTTCCAAACTCTCTCTCTCTCTCTCTCTCTACAGACAAATCTGCAAGTCTCCTCTCCTCCTCTACAAACAATCTATTTTCTCCGTCTCCCCTCCTAAATCCCCTCACCGATCTCCCTCCCTCACACCTATATTTTCTAATCTTCTTTAAACCCTTCTTCATGAATCTCCAACTATCAACATTAAACTTCGTATTGAAAGCAAATCGTGAAGGATGGATGATGTCAATGGTGTGGAAGATTAGGAAGACAAGCGGTGGTACCAAAGAATTTTTTGGACAGTGGATGAGATGATGTCTGCCTTCACAAACTCACTCATGTTATCAAATTCTTGCTTCTTTTTTTTAAATGTTCCCCAGGTTTTTTTTATATATTTTAATTTCAATCCCCTTTTATTAAAATTAAATTTTAGGATTTTGAGATCAACTATTGTTTTTGTTTTTGAATACAAAGATTGAGAGATTGGTAAATGAATGCTAGTTGTGAAACCAACCATGTCCGATTGCCAACCGAAGGACTTGAGCGGATGGTTTCGAATAGAATATTTGGTCAGCATTGGTTGAGTAGATAGGCAAACCAATGATGGTCGATTGGTTGACGGTTCAAGGGTAAACTCGAACCAACTCAACCCGTGAACACCTCTAAATATGGTACTTAAACTTGTCTCCAAGCCCTCTCCAAAGAAAGTTCCTCATCAATTCTCTCTATTGTATATGAGTGACGCTATTAGCACTCCATTTATTTCTTTGGACTCCTCATTTTTTATTTTTTTATTACAATAATAACCTCAAATGAAATTACTAAAGAGGACATCAATTATTTTGGGACACTCCATCTCACAATTAAGTCTACACGCCCACTCAATCATAAAATAGGGTTTATGAGAGCACCCACCTCCATCACCACCCACACACTTCAAAACTTACTCACCCTCAAACCTTGAGAACCCTCCGGCGGCAACGGTGGCAACTATTTGATTATACACACTTCTCCGGCAATTGCAATGAGTGAAAGTTTTTCTGGCAACACAATTCCATGAGACTAATAGAGTACAATAATGTAAGCTCAAAGGAGGTTTATAACTTGGATAGTGTTTGAAGTTCGGAGGAGGTTGGCTTTGTAATAGTAAGTTTCTTCAAAAACACGGACAAAAATGGAGAAAACAATTCGACTTCAAAAACAGGCAGGAGTTTACATTTTCTAAGGTTCAAGAACACGGGCCCGAAAAGCAGTCCTTTGTTCGGCAACACAGGCCCGAACATAGGTTATTTGTTCGAGAACACAGGTTTGAACAATGGAATTTCTTAAAGTTTGATGGGTCAAACTTGTGCACATACGCAGAAGTTCACATTTTCTAAGGTTTGCGAACAAAGGCTGAACATCAGTCATTTGTTCAACAACACATGTCCGAACATAGGTTATTTGTTCAAGAACACAGGTCCGAACAAGAGAATTTATTAAAATTTGATGGATCAAGAGAGAGAGATACCGACGTGAAACTTGTGAAGATCGGTTTCAGATCAACAGAGAAGCTCCTCTTCACTTGTGAAACTCGTCTTTCTTCTCATGAGATTCACTGTGAGAGAGAGCAACAGAGATACCGCCAATGAGAAACATGATCGACAGGGAAATCTCTATGGTGAAGTTCAAATTTGAACTTTTAAGGTTTTGGAAAATGAATATTTTTAGGAGTGTGCATTTTAATGAATGAAATTTTTAGAAGGATCTTGTTCCAAAAAAAAAAAAATTAGAAAGATAATTTGGCATTATTTACGAAAAGGAGAGAAATTTTAAGGGTTTTGAAATTTATAAGTAAGGGTCCAAAGAAATGGAGGATCCAAACTAACAAGTAGAGTGCTAATAGTAGCATTCATTGTATATTGAGTTCTATTGCAATGCTTTCACATCTATATGAGCAATTCATAGAATCACTCCATGTAATAGTAATTAGTTTGCGATGCTTTCTTCTCCAATTTGTTGATTATCTTATATCATTTTTCAAAAAGAAAAATTTTTATAAAAGAAGCAATGGGAGTGTGAAACCCGTATACAAAATGTAGACAAAGAGCCGAAGAGCCTATTTTTTGTTTCGTTTTCAAAATCTATTTTCTGAAAATACTAAAACTTCTTTGGTAAAATAAACACAAAAAAGATGTTTTTGAATTTTCAAACACTAATTTTGCACCAAAAAAAATATAATAATATGAAAATGATGAGTGTCTTTAAATTTTTCATAATTTTTCACCCCAAAAACAAATGGCGTGTAGATTCCCTATCATACTTACACATGCAACACCAGTTAACATGGACTTGCTTCCTGCTAATCAAATTATCAATAGTGATAATTTTGCTATGCACCATTGTCTACACAAAAAGGGCAACCTTAGAGGAAGCCCTAGTCCACCACAATCCTTTCCAATAAAAAATTGACTTCTTTGACCCACCAATGTTTCATAAATGGATTTTTCCTCAAATTGTCTACATTTTGATATTGTCCACCTCACATCATCAATGTGGGATAAAGCATAAAGACACTTACGAAGCTCCATCAACTCCCCAACCTCCCAAGTATTTAGCTCTCTAAGAAGATCAATATCCCAAAAAAATGATCTCTTAATAGCAAGCTACCTCTTTATTGGACACAATGTTAGCAATTGCACCACTACCAACTTATCCTCCCCAGACAAAAGATGGCTCTAGAATGGCAAAACCTTACCTGCTATGCTACCATTCCGCATCACAAACAGAATGTATCTTGAAAAGGGTATCCCACACAATATGGATTGACACCTTTCCACAATTTCATATAATGTGACAGTGACCACCTTCAACACCCATCCCTTACGTACATCCATATTTAGACTCAACCACTCTCCTCCAATATCTCTTCCCCTCACAGAAAACCTCCAATAAAGCTTGGTTGAAGATTGCAAGCCTTTGAAACCCTAAGCCACCTTCACTCCAAAGAGTACAAACAGTATCTCAATCAACCAGATGATATCTAAACTTATCTCCTAGCCCACTCCAATGGAAATAATGTTGCAGTTTCTCCAACCTCTCTGCTACCGAACTCAGGATGGAGAACAAAGGAATGAAGTGCATACGCAACTAAACAAGGTACTTTTAATTAAAGTCAACCTACTGTCTTCGAACATGTAGTACCTCTTCCATTCCACCAACCGCCTTTGAAATCACCAATAACTATATACCAAACATATTATGCCTTGAACAAAGACCCCAAAGGAAAACCTAAGTGCGTAAAAGCCATGGATCCCACTAGCATCCTGAACTATCAACTAGTTCCACCTTTCATGTCAATCCACAACTAGATCAGTTTCATTCTACCAAATCCATTAGCCCTTAAATTTCCCTTAAAAAAAAATATCAATTTCACCAATATGGCCAAAAACCCACATATTAATGTCATCGTACCACAATCTTGCTAGCCTGCTATTTTGGTTTCAAATGAATGTGCTCTATATTTAAGTAATGATCTTCTTTCCTGAATGGAGATCCTAGGGTTCTTCCATGAATGATGTTGTCTACAGTAGTGTTGCACCAAAAGAATTAACATGTTATGCTAATGTGCTATACCATGAAATCTTCAGATTATGCTAGATGTGAACATCAAATAACTACAGCTCCTTCCATGCATGATAATTAGAAAATAAATGATGATTATTAGCTGAAAGTTAATCAAATAGTAAAGAAAAGTAAAACCCTCATAAAATGCAGTACAGAACTTACTGGAAAACAGGACCATTATATCTGGTTGGAACTACGAAAAAACCAGAAGTTTCAAGCTTTGGCCTCATTGAAACAGAGTGAATCCCCAATGCATCCGGGTACAACCCACAAAGAAAATGTAACGAATCCTTTTGTCCAGGCTTCGAGACATCGACATGAAGGAACAACTGGTTAATACCATCATCACCATCATCATCTCCACCCCCAGGAATAATGTTAGCCAACCGCATTACATAGAGATTGATCTCCTCGTCACCATAAACCCGTTTTAGAACAGGCAAATTGTTGTCAAGTGCCCCTTTTCCAATCATGAATGGCGAAGGAGGGTTCACCTTCTGCAAACCAAAAAATGTACCTAAATTTAGATTTTTTTTTTTTTTTTTTAAAGTATCCCAAACACAAAATGTATCCAAGCAATTAAAACCCACTAAAACCCTAAACATGAAATGCATTCGGACATATCCACTACAATACTATAGAAAAAAATGTAACAAATCTAGATGAAGCCATTAAAACCCACTAAAACCCTAAACATACAATGCATCCAAATTTAGACAAAGCCACTAAATCCCTAAACACGAAATATATCTACATGTAGATGAAATTGGGAAATTGCAATTCAGTGGAAGTTTGCAAAAAAAAATTCAAATTAGTGGTATACTTTATCAACTTTAATAATTAAAGTCATAACTTTTCCTTAAATTTGCAAATATTTTGAGAAGACACCACTGATTTGCAATTTCCCCAAACAAATAAAACCCTAGACACTCTATCAGCATTGCCACAAGCCAAAAGAATTCAAAATTTATAATTTTAGAGACTAAATCCTGCATAAATTCATACAAATGAGACATCCATACAAATAAATACAAACAAAAATGCTAAACCCTAAACAAAACAAGCAGCATGAGTGTATATGCACATAAATATACAAATATATATATATATGTGTGTGTATTGAGAGAGAGAGAGAGAGAGAGTATTACAGGGGGAGGGGTCATTTTGGAGACTTCGAAGTAGTGTTCTTTGAGGGAGCGGATCAACATGGAGTTGACGGCGGAGGATACGCTCGACGACCGCCGCGATGCTATCATGCGCCACGGTTGCAGAGCGCCGCCCAACGCTTGCCTCCACATTTTTTGCTTCTTCTTCTTCTTCTTCTCTCTCTCTCTCTCTCTCTCTCTCTCTGCCCTTTGATTTGCTTTCTCAGCTTTTTTTTATATTTTGTCACGAGGTGGAGGTGGCGGCGGCGGCGGTTACGCGGCGGTGACTAATTTTTTATGGGGGTGGTGATTGGTGAAGCAGCACTCGAGCATCTGCTTCTACTCTGATATTTCATACTTTCTTTGATTCTACTCAAGGCATGTATCAATTTTTTGAGTAAAAATTTGAGAAAAAATTCTCTTTTATATCAATTGTTTCAACAGACGGTTTTACTGTTTCGTCAAATCACTAGTCGATTAGGTAGACGATCGGAGAGATATTCGGTTAGTGTAAATTTTTCATAATTTTTTTTTTTTTTTGAGGCGGCCATTCAGAGGTTGATTGGGCAATTGATTGGCTTAGTATAATTATTTCATAAATTTGTCTTGCGGTGGTCATTTAGAAAGATATTTAGTGATAAAAATTCAATTACAATAAATAGTAATTTGATGAATGATATATTAATCTTCAATTTGATGAAAGAAAAGTAAAATCATGAATTTTATATTGATTTGATGAAACTGTTGGAGTCGAAAAAAGAATTATTTTTCATCAAATTCAAATTTGATGATAAATTTGATACAAGATTAAAGATGGTCTTACACCACTAATAAACTTCTTACATCCATTTTCTTTTTACACCACACCCAAAAATTCCTCTCTTTACGCTTCTCATAATGTCAAACTTACACTCATCTCTTTCATTCCAACATTCCAAACCCTAAGTCTTCCAATCACCACTTTCAACAGCTACTCCATTTCGGGTAGTCACTCTCACTACCTTCACAGCCCTTCAAACACCGTAATCACCACTGTCTCAACCACTACCTTTGCAACCCTCACCGCTACAGTCACCAATTCCTCCGTCGCTCCACCGCTGTGACCATCACCACTGCCTCAACCACCCCATTCTGCAAGACTTTTAGATCTGCTTCTCCACTACTGCGATCCATTGCTAGAGCAAGAGACAAAGAGAGACAGAGAGAGATAAAACCTAAGATTAGGCTTTTGGATAAGAGAAGAAAAGGGAGAAAGAGAAAGAGGGCAGGGACGGAAGGCGATGGGGGTGACGGAGAACCGCTACAACCACTCCTTTTTGCAACACTTTCATATCTGCTATTGGTATTTTTTTTCCATAATACAAGAAAAATATATAAAAATAAATTAAATAGAAATGATAAAATAATTTTTTATTAAAAGGATGAAATACAGAATAAACGACATAACTAAAAATACCAAAATGAATTAGATTAAATTACTAATAGAACAAATTATTAAAAAATTAGAACTCATTAAATTTAAGAACAAATGATTAGAAAAGAAGCAAACTAAAAGCCTACACTAGACAATTTCCTTAAAAAAGATTCATCGCTTTCCGATGGATGCTGGAGATACGCCGGTATCTGTCTCTTAAGATACGACAGTCAAAACCAGCTAACACAGAAGCACTTTCTGAATAGCTTTGGTGAACTTGACAATTGATGCATTTTCTCTAACAAGAACCAAAGAAGAGACTAACAAAAAAATATAGGAAAAATTTTCTTTGGTATAAAATAAACATCTCCAACTTTTTATCTCAAAACATCATCTCAATTTTTCATTAAAAATCTCTCCAAAATTCTTCTTACAAATTTGAGGGGAAAGGCCTCTATTTATATAAGTAGGGGAATCCCTAGCCATGAAGGCTATACATTAATAGGGCCATCAAATGTCATCAACTCTAGTCATTAGGGCTAGAGTTACAAAGGTTCAAAATTCCAAAACCATTATATAAATCATAATATATATATATATATATAATGCATAAGTTTTGAGAATTAAACTAGATGGATCGCAAAATGGATACGGGTGTTAGGTCACAACCTGATCTAAGTCCAATCTCAAACACATGCACAAACTAAGCCCAGCACAATTCAGCTTAAAACTCAAGACTAGGTCTAAGTCCAAGTTTAAAACCAAACCTAGCACATACACAAGTACAAGTCTAAGCCCAGTTCAAACTAAGACTAAGTCCAAATCTAAACCCAACTTTATTGATATTTATAACTCAATGGTTTCGGTCCATCATTTTTATATTGTAATCTTCTCACTTGAGAGAATACAATACCACTCAGGCCCACCTTAATCGGCAGTTGGATCTCACTTTAATTTCAAATTAAAGTTGCCAAAAATCATTATTTTCCAACATCTGCGTCCCCACCACTACAATCCACCACCATTGCGACTGCCCATTTCTGTGAGAACACGAGAGAGAGAGAGAGAGAGGGGAAAACCTAGGCGTAGGTTTTCAGATCTAGAAGAAGAAGATAAATAAGAAAAAGAGGGAGAAGGATGATGGGGTGGCAGGGTGAGATAGTAAAGGACTGGGTGGCGATGAAGAGCTGGCTAGAGGTGAAGGACTGATAGAGGTGGTGGAGATGGGGTGTAATGAAAAATTAGGATTTTCAAAGTTTAAGGTAAAAGGATATTTTAGTAATTTTATACAATGATTGAAATGTAATTAAAAAAAAAATTAAAATTGAAGGGTGTAAGGAGTTTATTCGGTATAAGTAGAATCACTCATTTCTTTTTGCTTTTCATTTTAGTGTAAAATACAAAACACTCATTAAGTTTGTTTAAAATATGAATTGGTTTTATAGTTTTTAAAATTATATCATGCTCTTTTAAATTTTTAATGGCATAATAAATTATTTTTTTTAAAAAAATTATTAAATCAATTAATAATTTTTAATGATATTATAAATATATTTAATTAACAATTCAAATAATTTTATTATTAAATAGAACAATAATTTATAATTTTATTTTTTATATTAATTCTGTTAAATAAAAAAATTTGACAATGGAATATTTATAATTTTCAGAATTATAAGGAGCAATCCGTATTTTAAGCAAACTTAAAGAATTTATTTGTAATTTACCCTTTATATTTATGTTTATTTTTATTTTTATTTTTTTAAAGGCATTTTATGCTAATTTAATCCATTTTGTTTGGGAAAATTAGCATTAACAGTGAAAGGAATTCGTAGACTAAAAGGCTTGCTCAATTAGCCACAACTCCTTGTCCAATTGGTTAGAATTTTTGCACCTCACTAAGAGGCCTAATTTGGTAGAATTCATACACCTCACTAAGAGATCAATAGTTCAAATCACATAAATCTCTCCACCTTGTGGATCTTATTCATTCTCTCCTTTGAAAGTTTCTTCATATTACATTTCATCTTCATTACTAGGACTTCATTATAATATTTTATATTGTACTTTTTAAAATTTTAAGTTCATTGGAAATACTGGTACTTTGTAATTTTGCCAAATTTATTAATATAAATGATGATGAGACATTATTAGTAAACCATTGTTAAAATAAATTAAACAAAAATAGATTGCAATTCATTAGTTTTGTCAATAAACCTCATATCACTAGTTGGAAAATTATTTGGTTTTGTTCAATTGTACTTCATCGTGCATTTTGATATTTTGACTCTTTTCTTATTGTAGGTTAATATATAGATTATTCATAAAAAAATTTAAGTTTAAATTACTATATAATTATAAATATCAAATTAATCTTATTCAACCCTAGAATTTGGAGTTTATCATTGTTCATGTTTTTCTAGAAAATCAAACTACCAATGCTAAAATCTCCCTTTTAACTCTTGCACAGTCTCTAATAAATCACTTTTTTTTTTTTATCTTTTCTCCCTCCATTTCCATGCTCTAACCATAATACCCATATATTATCAAAAATGCTATGAACCGACCTTATCAACCCATAATTTTCCCATATGTATTTTTGTGGTGGAGATTAAATTAATGAAGTGTGGAGTTCATGAGTAAAATAACTTTAAATCATTGATTCATTTTTCTAAATAAATTCTGAGTTCATAAGTCTGAATTTGTAGTATTATTGATATATTATTATATCTTAGGGTTTCAAACAAAACAAACAATACATATAGCACTATGATTCTGTTTTTAAAAAACATAAGACACACATTAACATTTAGGTTTGCTTTCGAGAGGAGAAAAAAAAAATCATACGTACCTTCAAAAATATGAAAAATAAAAAATTATTGAAAATGATCATTTTGAATGTATCTCTATTGAACGTAACCCCGTTGAGTCAAAAGCCATGAAAGGGAAAAACGATTTTCTTTCATCTAATTTTTGTCTTTCTATTAAATCGCACCGATCCAATTGTTCCATAAACAATATGATCTATGTGTATAATTGTACAAGGGCTCTTAACAATCTTCACGATTTTGGTTCATATAATGGATTTATATAGACATAATTATACATATATGTATATGTATAAGTTTTCTTGAATTAAGGGTAGCAATATTATTGTTTTAGAGTGAGAATTTGAGTCATTAGATTGGGTTGTGGCATGGCACATTAAGGGGGCGATAATGCAAAGGTAGACTTCGACTAGAAAATTTCAATATAAACAAAGAAGGAGAATAGTAGGGCTTTGTGTGTGTTTTACAAAAATAAATAAATAATAGATAGGTTAAAAGATATAGAGAGATTCATACTAAATTTGGTATTTTAAATTTTTTAATATGTTGTATCAAACGGAGCTTTTAATTGCATATTACGAAAGAAAAATTCTAAATTCATACTACGTTTTTATTTAGACATCAATTATTGGATAAAAATTCATGATTCAAATATCAATTGCGGAATGAAAACTCATTTCATAGTTGATATTTGAACATATTTGTTCAACAATTGATATGCAAACAAACAAAATATAGTATACTAAAAAAGAAAGAGGAAATTACAGTCCAGCGGACTTTCCGAAAAAATAATTACAAATTTATGAAATTTTATAATTTTAATTATTAATATTTATAAAATTTACCACTAATTTGTATTTCTTTTTTGAAACCATATTTTTCCAAAAAGAAAGTGGAGTCCCATACCAACATACTTTGTTAGTTGACACTTGGGTCAAGTTTGGCAACTCAAAAATAATCTATCTTTTTATCTTTTTATCTTTTTTTCATCACATCACCTCTTTACTTTTCTATATATTTTTTTATAAAAAAATAAAAAATACACTTATTTAAATCATTCCAAACAACCCCTCTGGTTGACTAACGGAAGGTGGATTTTGTAATGTGATTTTAAATCTTAGAAGCATTATCCTCCGTTTGGGATTCTTGCTGGGGGCTATTTTAGCTTAGTCTATTTCAACCGTATGAGACGAAACCCATCACATGCTGCCTGAAGCCTTTTTGGCAATGTTGAAATTACTAAACTACCCCCAGTTTGATTCTCCTTTCTGTCACACACAGTAGCAAACCGAAGTATTACGAAAAGAATAGGCTGATGTGACAGCCTAGGACGATGCTACGCACACGACCAGAGAATGAAAAAAAGAATATTCAAAAAGAAATAAAGGATGCTCAAGGGCATTTCCGTAATTTGACATATGAACACATCATCAACAAGTCGAAAAGTCAAAAGGTCTATCTTAAATTAGGCTTTTTAATTTTAGACTAAAATAGTCATAAAAATCAAAAAGTTAATCCATATCCCAAATCAACCCGTAGTTTTCAAAATATGAAGAAATTAAATATATTGGTAAAAAGCTTAATGAGAAATAATTGTAACCTCTTTATACTCGTTTTTTTTTAATAGAAAAAATTATAAATACAGCTTTAAAGTTTTTTAAAATATCCTGTTGTTTTATAATTTTAAAAATTGCATCTTGTGCTTTGAAATTTTAAATTTTATAACAAATAACACATTTTATTAATAAATTTTCAAGCCAATTAATAATTCAGATAATTTTATCATTATATAAGAGAGTAGTTAGTAATTTTATTTTTTTAATTAATTTTACTATAAAAAAAATCTAATAAAAAGTACTTATAATTTTTAAAATTATAAAAGATAATCTATATTTTATGCAAACTTAAGGTGTATTTATAGGGTTTGTTTAGGATATGTGTTGATTTTTTGACTTTTTGATTTTTGGCTATTTTAGCCTGATGCTAAAAAGTCTTGTTTGTGATGAGTTTTTTGATTTTTTTGACTTTTGTGAGAAAAAAAATAAAATGATTGTGGTTTAGATATGATATTTGTTTTATTAACTTTTTAATCTATTTTATTTTTTTGTAACTATTTTAACCCAAACTATTTATGCCAAACGGGCACATAATTTATCCTTACATTTCTTTATGGCAATATAAGGGTTTTTATTGTAATTTTAATTTAAAAAAAAATCCCATAAGATATGTATAAGGGTGTAAAAATGACTCGAGGCCCGTAGGTGGCTTGAAGCTCTCTTAAGATCCGAGGTGGGCTCGACCCATTTCGGCCTGGTTAGGACCAGGCCCGAGCCCAGCCCAATACCCTGGGCTTGGTCCTAGGCCTTCCATTTGAAGCCCGGCCCGACCCAAAAAAAAGTTCAGGCCCTGCGGGTGGCCTGGCCCTCTCTCTACCAATGGTCAAATTTCAAAAAATAAAATAAAAGGCAACTTACAACAGTTAAATAATTAAAAAAATAAAATAAATATAAATAAATAAATAAAATATTGATCTTGCAAAATATAAATAAATTAAAAAACAATACAATACAACAATCATTTCCTTGCAATGAATGAATGAAAAAAAGAAAAAAAAAAAGAATATATATATATAATTCTAGACACATGCCCCTGCCCTGCCCTTCATGCATCACATCACTCTCACTCACAATCAAGCCCTTCATGCATCACATCACTCTCACTCACAATCAAGTTCAAGTTACTGTTGCAATGAATGAGAAAAAATAATAAATAAATAAAAAATACTGCAGCTCAATTGCTGCCTGCCCCCTACGGCCTACCCCTGTGCTATGCTTACATCACTTAACTCACTCTTTACTTATATTCATTGAATGAAAATAACTAAATAAATAAATAATATTCTGCACCTGAGCACTTCTGCAGACTTAAAAAAAATAATAAATAAATAAATATTCAAACGGTCATATTACCGTTTAATACAGCGATAATATTTTTTATTTTTATTTTTTATAAATTTACTTCAATCTTTCAAACTACTATAAATATCTCCCCTTTCTCTAAAATAAATCTCACAAATAATTCTCTCTCTTAAACTCTCTCAATTTCTCTTAAACTCTCAATCTCTCTCAACTGTCAATTAATTTTGAAGTGTCATCCCTAAGAGCAACTCCAACCACACTCTTTATTTTTCACTAGCTAAAATACAAAAAAAAAAAATACACTATTTATTTTATCTAATTAGTTTAGCTACTGCGTGTTTCAACTATATTCTTTATTTTAGCTAGTCATTCAAACTAACCTAACCAATTTTCAAAACAAAAAATGTTATATATATTACTGTCTTTTTCATAGAATGTCACATACGCACCAAATGCTAATATGGTTGCCAATGTGACATTTGCGATAATATTTTTTAATATTAGTTTTAAAAAAATTACAAAAAACAATTTTTAAGTAATATTTAATTTGTTTTATACAATTTATAGTATGTGAATATATACTAACATATGACTTTTGTGGAACTATCTTGAAGGAGAGGAGAGGGGAAGAATAAAAGAAAACAATAAAGAATTTAAAAAAAAAAATTAAGAATCGAAAGAACACAAATTAACTAATGAAAAACCTTACAAATGTCAATGAATAAAAGAAGAACAAAAAAAAATCATAAATAGTAAAGTTAGGAATAAACTTCAAAATAAATAAACTATTTCTACTTCAAATTGTTACAATTCTCCATGTAGATGCCACAAATGCTCAACTAGGTCTGCTTGGAGTTTAGAATGAGTTTGTCTATCTCTGATGCGATGATGATTTTGAATGAATTCATAAAGTTCAGGTGTATGCTTGTGTGACACTGCTGAATGGAGACTTTCATCGATTGCATCATAATTATAGTCTATATTTTGTTCATTTCGCTCATCCTCAACAATCATGTTATGCAATATTATACATGCCTTCATAATAACTTTAAGGGTTTCAACTTTCCAAAAACATGTAGGTCCTCGCACAATTGCAAAACATGCTTGAAGCACTCTAAATGCTCATTCGACATCCTTCCTTGCTGGCTCTTGAGCTTTAGCAAAATGTAAGGGTGAGCATGGTCCGGATTGGAAGAAAACCAGGAACAATCTGTTATCTACGATTCCTGAAAAATTAGAACCAATCCAATTTGTTTAAATCGTAGAACCAATCCGTTTAAACATGGATTGGATCTGTTTAGGACCACAGATTCACAAAATTAAATAACAAAAAAAATATAGAACATTTAAAGCAAACAACATCCTGTATGAAATGATCAGCAGCAGTAGTAGACAACAACAAACAAATTCCAAGCAAACAACATCCTGTGTAAATTCCAAGCAAACCCACAGCAGTAGTAGTAGACAACAACAAACAAATTCAACAAAAAACTGTGGATTACTTACATACAGAAATCAAAGAAAAAATATACATTGTGGATTAATTTTTTACTTACATTTTTTAATTGATGATAATGAACACCCGAACATTTGAACAGGAAAAAAATTAAAAATATATATATATATATATATATATAAAAGAGAAAGATAAGAGGAAAATGTATAGAGTAAGGAGAGAGGAATGGAAAGGTATATAGTAAGTTAGACCCTTTGAAGTCTTAATTAACTTGAAAAGCTACAAACGTATATCAAGGGCATTACAAAAGCCCTATTATAGCTATGTTTAAGTAGTAAAATAGAATGGAGAAGGACGTGCTTCAAAGCTGCAAAAGTTGTGTATAAAAAATGATATCACACCAAATAATATCATCCTGGTATATGAGTAATGATTTTATGTTAACATAGTAATTATCAAGCACAAGTCAACAAACCAATAGAAATAATTACATTTCGACTCCTCACAGACTCATCCATTACATACAATTCACCAATAGAACAACAAAACTCGTTACAATTTTCAAGACGCCTCTTAACAAATAAAAATAAAAACAGAAAAAATAAAAATAAAACCTCTTACTTACATTTACCGAATCCATTGTAGATGACATGAACAATCGATTTGAGATTAAATCTGTCACGACCCGCTCCCCGTAAACAAGGGTTAAGTATCGTGATGGCTAGTAACTGAAGTTACTTCTGGCCAATTCTTAAACAAATTACTAAATGCGAGTGAAAAAAATATTTAAGTGAGGGTACCAAAATAATCATTAAAGCTTCTATTTTTATAACAAAATTTATTGACCCAAAGGGCGATATTTACATATGAATAATAGAATTATAAATACTATAAAAGTGTTGTGTGTGTCTATTCTGCAGCCCCGTGTCTAAGACTCTCCAAAAGCTATTTCTGAATTGTATTGTTTCCTGAAAATTGGTAAATAGTTATAAGCACATGGCAAAGTGAGAAATATTATACTAAGAGCATAAGGGCATAAAATTCACCATGGATAATTATTGACTAAACAAAGTTTGATATTAAAATACAGAGTATATAATACAAAGATTATTTGACATATAATACAGAAATCATATAAAATAATCATAACCATGGTACAGAATAGAACAAAACAGATGTATGGACTCAAGAGGTGGCTCCCACCATAGTATAGCACTTAGCTCCGTATAACTCTTTGCTCCACACCAGAAATCATAACCACGGTACAGAACAGAACATATGTATGGACTCAAAAGGTGGCTTGTACGAACTCTAGAGGTGGCTCCCACAATAGTGTAGCACTTAGCTCCGTACAACACTTTGTTCCACACCAGAAATCAGAGTGTCAGTGGATCCATGACAAACAGAGGATCACAAAGTGACTAATCAGAGGTCCAATGGTTATTTAAGTCCCTCAAGGCATGGGATCTCCATGGTGATACTTATAAAATAATTACTCAAAACACATTTTAATAAACAGTTATATCCATGGGTTTTCCTTAGTTTATAAAATAAGGTTCATAAAATAAATAACATAATTAAAACACAATTTACGTAAAATAAATTATGATAACTCAAAACATACGTAAAACATATAATGGTAACTCAAGGTATAATATAACTTACATTAATAATGATTCCTCACTCTTACTTTCTACTATCAAAGACCTTCTTGATTTCCAGTATGTTTTTTCCTTTCTTAGTTTGTTTCCCTTGTTCTCTTCAGAGCACCCCTCCTCTTTTTATACTAGGGAGTACTACTTGCTCAACAAGTTTTGGGACACGTAGCCACACCACGTGGCCTTGCCATCATTATGCTCTAAATTGAAGCTTATCTCTCAAATGGATAAGTTTAAGTAATTGCATTACTAGTTTTTTTTTTTCCTTTTCTATACAATGACCCTGATGTAAATACATTACATTTTATTTTATTTTACTCTTACGAAATATTTAATTAAACATTTAAGGTTTTTTTTCATTTATAATTAAATAATACGAATATAAAATTTAAGGGACAACTTAAGAGTTGTTACAAAATCCACCGATCTGAGATGAAATCACATCAGTATATTGTGTATGTTTTTTCTATGAGATTAAACCCATTTAAGAGTGTTAGAGAGAGAGAGAAAGAATGAGCTCACTGAGAGAGAGACAATAACTATAGCTACCGATCTGATCTGAGATGACTGCGTCTGAGAACAAAGGAACAAAAATAGTGTCACCGAGAGAGAGACAAGCAACTCACTGAGAGAGGGAGACAAGCAGCTCACCGATCTGGTCTGAGATGGATGAGAGTGTGAGAGAGAACTCAGTCTGAGATGAGAAAGAGAAGAGAGAGAGAGAAAGAGAGCCACCGACAGAGAGATGAGAGTGACAGACAGTGAGTAAGTGAGACGTGAATTAGGTTACACTTTAGCTCTTATATAAAACAAGAAATTATATTGTGTGGGAGGATATATGGTATAAATATAGATTATTTGTAGATGGTCCAGATCGGTTCCAATTCGAAACCGTGGGGTTCAATCCAGAACCGATCCGTGGCCTACAGATTTTGAAATTTCCAATCCGGAACCGAACTACGGATTCAAAAAACCAATCCAAACTTATCGAATTGGACTAGACCGGATCGGATTACGAATTTTACGGATTCCTTGCTCAGCTCTAGCAAAATGTATTTTCTTATTGCCTCGTGGAGATAGGATTGTTTTAACGAATGTTGACCATTGAGGATATATACCACCAGCGAGATAATATCCCATTGTATAGTCATTTCCATTGATTGAGTAATTAACTTGGGGAGCACTCCTTTCAGTAAGCAGAGAAAATACAAAAGAACATTCTAGCACATTGATGTCGTTATGAGATCCCGTTAATCCAAAAAATGCATGTCATATCCATAGATCATAGGAAGCCACCGCTTTTAAAATAATAGTTGGTTCATGGATGTGTCCACAATACATACATTTCCATGCAGTAGGACAATTCTTCCACTTCCAATGCATACAATTAATGCTCTCCAACATTCCAGGAAACCCACGATTTTTTCCCACCTCCAGTAATTTAGCAATGTCATCTTTGTTTGGCGTCCTCAAGTACACATCTGAAAAAATTGCAACCAATGCCTCAACAAACCTTTGTAGACTTTCTATTGCAGTGCTTTCTCCATTCTTCACATAATCATCTACAGAATCTGCCGTTGCTCTATAAGCGAGCATTCTCATAGCAACTGTCATCTTTTGAAGGGAAGACAGACCAAGAACTCCAACAGCATCTTGTTTATGGACAAAATAAGGATCATATGCTTTCACCATAGAAAAAATACGAAGAAAGAGACATCGACTCATCTGGAACCTCCTCCTCCTAAATAAATTGGGAGGACATATAGGCATTTCAGAGAAGTAATCTTGATAAAGTCTCTTATGGCTTTGAATTCAATTACGATAAATAATTGCATAACCTTGAATGGAACCACGACATAATCCCAATTGTCTCTCATTATGTAGTTGCTCTTCTTCTAAAGCAGCTATTGCAAATATCTCCAATTCACTATCAGAATCAGAGTCATCAATAATCATCTTCATTACACTATTGTGAGCCATGGAAATTAAAAGAAGAATGAAACTGAGAGATAAACTACTAAAAATAAATTTTGGGGGCGTGTTTTGCTTTTTAAGCTTTGCAAGTTCCTGCCTAACAACTTCAATTTTTTGCGAAGTCAAATTTATAAAACATATCAAACAACTTCCAAAATCAAAACAATAGCAACTTACATAAGTAGCACATCAATTAATTCATCAACTAATAGAAATGTCTTGTAAATAAGTAGCACATCAATCCAACATACAACAAGCCATTATATCTAGCCCTGGAGTACTTTAGCAAGCATTCAACAAGAATTTCACTCAGTAATTTAATTACCACTAATTCAAACATTCAACAATAGGTAGTTCCAAAATAGTTTAAACATATAATAATTAGTTCCAACATAAACTACATGTAAAACATAGTTCTGCCTACAATAGAGAATCAAATCCAAAGATAAATAAAGTTAAAAACATAGTTCCAACAACTAAATCTTTTTTGGAGAATTTTCATTAGGTGGCGATGAATGTATTCTGCTTGCAATGGAGGTAGAGCACTCGTATCTATTGACATTATTCGCTCTTCCTCCTTCAATTGTTCCATTCACATCTTCTCTTTCTCATTATCAATCTTTTCTTGTTCCATTTGCGTCCTCTTTCTCATTATCAATCTTTTCTTGTTCTTGAAGATACGACCTTTCATACATTCTATTTTCTTGTCATTTATTTTCTTTCTATCTTCCTTGAACTCCTCTAATAATATTAAAATAGGCAACCTTCGTTCATTTCCACGATCTTTATTCTTTCTTTTATTCAAACATTCCTTTCCAGTCTTCTTACCTGGTGGTCTTTCCAAGTCTACATTGTCATTATATGAGGCATCATTGTCCTCTAAACTGATTGAATCCGATGTACAAGGAGAACAAATGCCGAGAGTTGCCACTTTTTTTGTGATTTGTTTCTTCATGCTATATTCCTTTTGCCATTGTGGTTGATCTCTTAACTTATGCCAACAATGTTCAAATGGAAATGACAATTTGTACAATTCTTTGTATAATTGCTTCGCATCATGAGTCTGAATAATAGATAAAAGAACACTAATTATCATGAGATCAGACAATTCCAACAATAATAAGTATAAAAATCTCAATGGCATTAATACTTTGTCTTTTTAAGTCTTTCCACTTTGATTCAACCTTTGCATTTGGACGAAGCACCCACTGAGCTTATTCGTGGCAAGTTGAATCGCTGACCAACGATTCATTAAAGAAGTTTGACTACGATTAGATGAAAATATTTTGAACTGGTGAAAATACTCCCACACTCTTAGCCAATATACCTTTGATTTTTATTCATTCCCTTGCACTGGATCTAAGCTAATGTTAAGCCATGCCGATATGAGCATATTGTCTTCTTCTGTAGTGAAGTTGCACCTTGTTGTGATTTCTTGGTGGTTTCTATTTGAGGAGAGATTGGGGAAGATTGATCCCCTTGGTGAAGAGGTTCATCCATAAATTCATAGTCAGTCCCATCATTCATCAGGTTGGTGTAATATGCACCATTTTGTTGATAATCCATCTATAGATAAGGTAAACATTTTTTTAATTCTTAAAACTAAAAACTAAAAGTGAAACATTACTATTTCCACTGTGAAACACCTTGTGGTAAAGCTAAAAATAAAGAAAATTATGGCTTGTAATGAACAAAATAAAAAAGCAAAGAAAACTATTTCTACTCTACACATGTTTATATTTGCTAAGATATTTGGGGCTTCCATATTCTATTGTCTGTTTAAAGGTCCTTTTTTGGTAAGTAAAATTGCTTACTGGTTGAGGCTTCTACCACCACAAGCATTTGGATACTTTACCATTAACACTCTAAAATGGTGGTTATTAAAATGAGTTGGCCAATAGCTTTTTAAAGGCAATGATGGTGTTCTTTGGGGTCAGCTTGTAAAAAACTATATAAATGTCATCTAGATAAATTTTTAAAACCAGGTATAATTGTCAAATAAAGGAGATAAAAATGAAATGGAGGCAAGTATATGCCTTCTTTGAGTGGAGTTTACAAAGATAAGAACTTAGAGGCTGCATTCTTCGTGCGTAATTAGTTAACAAATTTAAGATTACAAAGATAATGTAAATATGAAACCCAAATAAGATAATGTAAATACGAAACATATATACATATACACAAACCCAATACATACATTTTTTTTTCAACATTGATGATAAATTTGCATGCAAAGATACAAATAAATAACAATAAAACAAAAATCAAGCACGCTCAAAGCAATAACATAAACAGAGCAAGAAACAAACCCAAACCAAATACTACATATACATACACAAACCTCAATCAATATATATATATATATATATATTGTTAATCATAAAAAAACAGGGTTGTTGATTGTTGCTGCTACTGTTTATATATATATATATATTTTTTTTTTTGATCAGCTAAAAATAAGAATTTTATTGATACTAAATATATGAAAATATAAGCAAAAGCACTGATAAACAGAGAGCATATCCTCTTGAAAACAACCCATAAACCCACAATTGATGAGATATCAATTACACTAAACCATCTAATAAACCATAAACCACCCAATAAACTTTAACACATGCTCATCTATAACTATCAACCAAAGCAAAAGAAAAAACAGAGCATCACCAAGGCAGCCACCCAATTCAAACCCATGCTCATCTATAACCGTGTTCTTTTTTTCTCTCTATCAATAAAGATTTTCATTACTGATAAAATATATATATATATATACACAACCTAAATCAGTATTTAGATATACACAAAAATTCAACACATAGACACATACAAACTGAAAGGGAGATTTCGTAATCTGGCTTTGGGTCGTGGTAATGACCGGACTAAAATTGGTCCGAATATGTTTGGGCCGAGCTGGGCTGGGCCAATCCAAGGGCAGTTCGCTCCGTTAAAGCCCAGGTCTGATTTGGACAGGATAACTTCTCTGCCAGCCCGGTTTACGTTGTTTGCTCATTGAGATCGGCGCATAAAGTCCTCCGCAGACCGGCCCAACCGAACAGTAGCTCGGTTCGCATTGTTTACTCGTTGAGATCGGCGTGCAAGATCCTCTGCAGACCGGCTCAACCGAGCTGGAGCTTGGTTATAACGGAGGGCTGCTAAGCTCGGTCATAACGGAGCTCGGCTAAGAGCATTGCATGTCTCGGAAGTAATACGGTTGTCGGAAGATGGGGTAGCACCGCCGGGCTGTTCGTTCTCGCCAACGCTGTTTGGCAATTTGGTTAGGTGATGTTTAGCTATATTTGCGCTGACACGTGGGAAAGTGGGATAGGAGAGCAGATACACACGTCAAAAGGCGAATGGACGCAGAGGCATGCGCAAAAGGTATATAAGCGTGACCACGCCCCCCATGCTGGGGATGGAACATCTTATGGTGAGAAAAACACTAACACATTGTCTTCTCTTCTCTCTCTCTCTCTCTCTCTCTCTGAGTATGTGTTGACTTGACCGTCAGAGGGGTTTTCCGGCAACACACTGCTGGGTAGCTCACTTTCGTTGTGTTCGCAGGTCGATCGGAGAAAGGCGCAGCTTGGACGCAAGGAGTACGGGTGGTACCGGATATTTGGCTCCCATACACAAACAAACCCAAATTAGATAATGTTCATAAAACCAAATCAAAAGGTATATATGGAGGGTTTAACTTGTATAAAGTGAGAGACTTGTATGGAGGAGAAAATAGAAGTTCAGAAGGGGAAAATAATGGCGGATTCAATTTGGGGTTTCTCACAAATTCGGGGAAATAATGGCAGATTCAAAGAAAAAGATTCAGTAAACATAAAGGAACAAAAGAGAAATAGAGAGAGTACCATACCTTCACAAGGTGTTGATGGAAAGAGAACTGAAGCTAAAGGATTTGGTGGGAAAGAGACCGTATGTGTTTGGAGAGCCTCATAGGGCTCTTCAATTGTAGCCAGCGAAAAAATTTCAAGGTAAAATAGCTAGCCCAATAGTTAGTTCATTAGAGGCCCAAAATCAAAGTTAAATTGGCTAAAATACCTAACAGGTCTGTTTTACCTATCCCATTGGTGTTGCTTTAAGTGGCAATTGTAATTGTGCAAAAAGAAACTTTTATCAGAAGAAACTAATTTCTGTATCGCATTCGCCAATCGGTAATATTAATTAGTTTAATTAAATTATTAGCTACTTATTTTTTTCATTAATTATTTGTGAACATATATTAATTATAATTTTTCACTCATTGTATTTACATATTATTTAAATTAATTGTTAATTCTTATATATTGTTTTACTTACATTACTATGGATCCTAATATTCCTAATGTTTATGTCGATGTTGATACATATACTACATAACATGAATCTGTTGATTCTCTTTCTAATGTCCATCTTCCAATAGTTGGATCATCATCTAGGGGCACAACTAGTACTGTTTGGGAACATTTTGAAAAAATATCTATAAATAATCATGATGGTACAATTACACTTGAAGCAAAATGTAAATATTATACATATTTACTTAGTGTTGCATCTGCAGGGAGTACTAGTCATTTAAAAAGGCATACTAACAAACATTTGCAAAGTCAACTACCTGATATTAGAAGTCAAATGCAATTAAGAGTTTCATCAACTGGTAATTTACAAACATTTTCATATGATCCTATACGTGCACAAAATTCTGTAGTTGATTATATTATTAAAAAAAAACTACCTTTTACTACAAGTGAATGTCCAGATTTTACTGAAATAATTCACGAAAGTTTTGCACCGCAATATCAAAAAATTTCAAGAAATACTACTAGAAACAGGATTTTAAAGAGATTTGAGGATGTTAAAAGTGAATTATTTAACATCTTTAAAAAATTGAATGGAAGAGTTTGTTTAACATCTGATCTATGATCAAATAATAGTTTCAAATATCAATGTATCACTATACATTTTATTGATAATGATTGGAAATTAAATAAAAGAATTATTTCATTCAAATTAGTTAAACTTTCATATACTGGTCATTCGCTTGGTGTAGAAATAAAAAATATATTATAGGAGTGGGCTTTACAAAATTAAATATTCACAATTAGTTTAGATAATGCAACATATTATAATTAAACTACAACCCATTTAAAATCAACTTTTCAATTACTTGTTGATGGTGATTTATTTCATGTTCATTGTTGTGCCCATATTTTAAACTTGATTGTTAAAAAAGCTACGCATATATACGAGACTTCTATACTTGTAATAAAAAATACAATTGTTACTATTATATCTTCTGCTAATCGAATTTCGAAATATAAAAAAATTTATCAACAAGAAAATATGCCATTTAAAAAATTAATTTTAGATATAGATAGTAGATGAAATTCAACGTATAATATGTTAAAAAGAGCTTGTAAACAAAGAAGAGTAATAGATTTATTTTTTGCAACAACATCAATAGGAGGAGTACTGACTCCCACAGAACTTAATTGGCGCCAGCCTTGTATAAAGATTTTTTAAAAGTTTTTAATACTTCAACAAAATTATTGACTTATATATATATTCCTACTTTACCATTTGTTTTACATATGCTAGCAGAAATAATTAAAGTTTTTGTAAAATATATGGGTAATGAATATTATGTAACCATTATTACTTCAATGAATATTATGAGTTGAAGTTCCTAGATGAAATTACAAAACTAGCCAAGGAAAAGGATGATGCAGAGGATGCAGAAAATGCTAGGCACGTAAAGGTTAGTTTGTACTGTAGCAAAATAATTAGATTATACAAAAACCCTTAGCTCTTTCTTTTAGGGACTGATTTCTTAGAGAGATTTTTCTAAATGTAGGTTTGGTTTTTGGAGAAAATTGTAGGTTTTCTTAACCAAAGTGAAGGGACTAAATGTAAAATGGGTCGGATCCAAGCCTTGGGCCAGCCCAATCCATTAGACTCTAATCCTGAGGGACAGGGTAAAGAAGTGCGCCAATTAGATTAGCCCAATTGCATTATCAACAACCCACCCAAGTCCTCAAGCACTTGGGCCCAACCTAAAGCAAAAGCTCAGTTCAACCACGATGCTGGGCTGGGTCGAGCTGCGGGACCTGACACTTGGACTGAACCCAAAAGGGGCTGAGCCCACACAAAGATATCATACTGGGCCATCCCATCTCTACAAGCAATCTCATAGAGGGCCGAGCTGAGGCATGACGGGACCGAGCTAAAGGGACCTGTTAGAGAAACGTGGAAGCTGTGAATGCATACACATGGAGGATGCCACCTTAGCTGGTCCCCTCCCCTAGAATCATGGAAACAGTTGATAGAAAGAATGTAATCTGTTGCAAGCATGGTTACAATGAGTGTATATACCCCTTGTCAACTACCAGATGGCCCCCCACCTTGAGCAGTGCTAAAGAAAACTTGGCAGCACCAGAGCTCTATGAAACCATATTGGGCAACAAGCAAAGAGTTATATATAAACTACACTGACTTCACATTGAAGGTAATTGACCTAAGCTAAACCATACTCACTTAAACATAACACTCTACACTTAGAGAGGGCCTCTCATCGTCTCCGATTATTTACTCCCACACCGAAGGGGTTATCCGGCCAACCCCGGTCGAGCAGCTCTAACGGTGCTTATTGCTGCAGGGTCTCGATTCCTGGATAGTCCAGTCAAGTGCGGGGCTCCGATCCACAATCATCTAGTGCGGTAATCGGTACGCAAAATTGGTGCGGTGAGCATGGACGGCTTCGTCTCTGAGTTTTGCACTTGATTCCGGGCGATAAGGATTGAAGACATTCCACCATCGGCATTGACTCCACAAACGGAGAAGACAAAGTGTAACGCCCTCAAAATAATACATAGGAACCCACATTATTGACATGCATAGACAAATGCAAACAAAACTTAATTCCATTCATCAGAGTATTCCTTACAAATGTATTACATGTTGACAACAAAAGTAAATGCCCAACGGGCTTACAACTTTCCAAGCCAACACTTGGTTACACAAAAAGAGAGTACTAACTCAAACACATTAAGCCCTTGGCTTGAATTTACATGTAATACATAAAAGATATCACAAAAAGTCTTTCAGCCCCTAGCCTCCCAAGCTACGTCCTTGGAGGTGGCATACCATCTGTACCTGAAAATGATGTCCCATATAGGGTGAGCCACAGTCCAGTAGAGAGGTGCTAAACCAAATATAAGCAATGACTAAAACAGTAGCATTTGATAGATGGTTAACACTTATAAACCAGTTATATCACAGTACAGTCCCATGACAATTATGTCCATGTTACAATCCACTCTCCTTTACTTATCCAAATCATTTCATATACATGGCTCAGAACCTGGCCATGCAATTCAATGAGACTATAACTCATGTACCAACACTTCCATGTTCCACAATAGATACACATATTTGATGCATCGTTATCATATTAAAACACTTCCATACTTCACAAATGATACACAGATTTGCTGTATCAATACTTCAAATTTAATACACATATTTGTTGTATTAATAGAGTCCATCCCCTATCTCCTCCCAAACAGGTTTGAGAGTCCATCCCCTATCTTCCCTCAAACCATGGAGTACATCCCAAATCTCCTTCCACACAATACACATATTCCAAGTATATAAACAATTATCATATACCGGAATCAATCAATACATATATTTAATGTATTATTACAACTGTCATATTCAATGACATATTCCATGTGATTAGTTTCAGTTTTCCCTAATCAACATACAGTGTCTACAACAATCAAGACTATTCTCCACCGATAGCCCAAAACAGTTATTTCTAAACAGAAAATAAATGCATTAAACAAATATAATATCAACTTTTACATAGGTGAGTAATAAATTAATCCAACTACACCATTCAATCCCATAACTTCCCAATTTCACAATTTCCAATTCAATTTCATATTTTCCCAAATTAATTATACCAATTAATTTATCACAATAATTAGGGCATTTTTTCCTAATCCTCAATATCAACCCTAAGGTCCAATTTCATCGATAATACAACAATAATTCCGTTTCTCAATGTCTTACATACATATGGGTTTTAATATTTGAAAACCTCTCTTTTATAAATTACACAATAACCCAA
The DNA here is from genome assembly GCA_030407325.1 of Camellia japonica. Taxonomy (NCBI): domain Eukaryota; kingdom Viridiplantae; phylum Streptophyta; class Magnoliopsida; order Ericales; family Theaceae; genus Camellia; species Camellia japonica. Next base: position 82,337,286 of record JAPPVO010000032.1, on the reverse strand, counting down.
CTTTTTCAAAAATTGCCCAACATCACCAACTAATCAAAATGACCAAAATTAAAGACAAAGCTCATAAGATGGAGTAGGGTATCCCTACCTCGAAATGAAGAGACCAAAGGAGAAGATGGTGAGAATCCAAAGTGTTCCAAATCCACAAATTTTCAGATTAAAACGTAGCCCAAACAACCCTCTATCTTTCTTACAAAGAACTTAGGATAGAAACACACTAAAATAGATGAAACCCTAGAGAGAAGGTGTGTAGAGAGAGAGAAAGCTCGGATATAGGGTTTGAAAGAAAAAGAGGATGAAAAAGTGAAGTGTTTACCCGCTGTTATCTACTGATATAACACAGGCTCGCTCGAGCGAAGAAGTGGTCACTCGAGCGACCAGACACAAAGAAGCCTCGCTCGAGCGTAGAAAGCCTCGCTCGAGCCAACAATCCAAACCTTCAAGTCTGTAACCCAGAAGCACGCTCGAGCGACAGAATGCTCGCTCGAGCGAAGAAACCCAAAACATAGACCTCGCTCGCTCGAGCGAAGGAAATCTCACTCGAGCCAAGAATCACAACCATCAGGTCAAAAAGAGACGCAGACGCAAGCTCGAGCGAAAGAACCCTGGCTCGAGCCACCAAACACAACACCAAACTCTCGCTTGAGCGAAGGAACCCTGGCTCGAGCGAAGGATCTAAAACAAAGAGCTTGCTCGAGGGACAAAAGTCTCGCTCGAGCGAAGAACCAAAATTCTAGGCAACAACTATTTGCTCCCAATCACACCCAACCTGTAACAAACATGCCCAAAACATCCTATAACTCAAATACAAAGTATTGAAGGACGGAAACAAGATATATACAACAACCAACATCCACGGAACCAAGTCCGGATTACACTAATCAATGGAGGGAAAACTAGGGTCGCTATACAAAGGATAAAGGCTTGGAACTCCCGACAATCCTGGAAGAACAAATCAAAAACAACAATTGGACTCCCAAATCTGTCGAGCATTGATTGCCTTCGCTGGAGGTTCTTCTCATTGTTTTCTACTAGAGAAGGATTATAGGGATCGAATCATTGATTCCATGAGAATGGAGATACATGAACTGAAAGCAAAACTCAAAAGGGTGATGGGCGACCCAACGGAAAAGATGACTGATGCAGAGCCCTCTCGCCTGCGACAGAGGAGCCTATCCCGTGAACCACCAGTGAAGAAGGTTCCGAGAAATGAGTCTGGGCAACAAAGCCAGCCAATCCCGGTACAAAGTGAGGCAGCAAGCAGCCACACCCGTGGTTCATGCCGGAGAAGGGCTAAGATGCAGAAGACAGCTAGCCAGCAGACAGAATACCCTTCTCAGGATCTCCGTACTTGGCTGATTGACAATAGACAAAATGAGAAATGGCGAGATCATCTCGACCGAACTATCCATTAGAGAGAGCACCGAGCATTGGATCGGCTCGTCTCCTCTCCATTCTCCCCGAAAATCGAAGCCATGAGACCCCCCAAGAAATTCACTCCACCTAAGTTCACGTCATACAACGGGAAGTCAGACCCACTGACACATATCAGCCATTATCGGCAAATGATGTTCTTATGGAGCCAAGATGAGGCACTGATGTGCAAAGTCTTTCCGTCCAGCTTTGGAGAATCCGGACTTCGATGGATCGATCATCTCCCCCTTCGGATCGATTTACGACTAGAAGCAGCTTTCCGAAGAGTTCTTGGCTAGATTCGTCTCCAACACTAAGATCTCAAAAGAGCTAGATACACTGTTCGGTCTCCGAAAGGAACAGGAGGAAACGCTACGTAATTATGCTAGGAGGTATTGAGAAGAGTATAATGACCTGGAGAAAAACGTTTGCAGTGAACAGATTGCCATAATGTCTTTTAAACACGGTCTACGCCCGGAGAGTAAGCTGAGACAGTCACTTCCCAAGCGCCCAGCCACAGTACTGAAGGACTTGCGAGCCAGGATAGAGCAGTACGCTCGCCTTGAAGATGATCAGATCTCCATCGAGGTAGCATCAATTGAACAAACAACTCGGCACAAAAAAAGAGCGGACCGAGGGAAACTCCGAGGAATCACAATGAATGAAGTAGACAAGTCTAAATCCCATGAAGCAGTTGTGACCGTATTCAAAGAGCCAATCTATCGTATTATGGAAAAGATCAAGAGAGAGCCATTCTTTAGTTGGAAGCCAAAAATGTTGGGAGATCTAGCTCGGCAGAATCAGAAGCTCAGATGCACCTATCACCAAGACAAGGGGCATATGACACAGAATTACAGGGCATTGAAGCAACATCTGGAACACTTGGTAGCTGTTGGACACCTCCGAGACTACATTGATCAGGATAAAAGGGTGGCTGAACAAGGGAACCATCTACCAAAACCGAACATTGAGCATCCTCTTTTGTTGGTGATAAATGTAATCCATGGAACAACCAGCCACAAGCGCGAGGAGGCACTTCAAGAAGAAATTGCCAAAGCTGTGCAGATTCAACAAGTCATGTCAGTAGGGCCCGTGCTGAAAAAGGTACGTACAGTACCTAAACCCCCCTTATACACTATTTCATTTGCTAGAAAGATTTAGAAGGTATTCAGCACCCACATATTGATGCACTAATTATAACTATAGGAATTGGGAAACGATTTGACGTAAAACGAGTCTGGGTAGATCAGGGTAGTGCAGCAGATATATTGTATTACGACTCGTTCAGGAAGTTCGGCCTCTCTGAGCAGCACCTCACTCCGGCGGCAGCTCCATTGGTCAGCTTTAATTCGCAGCCTGAATGGCCACTGGGCAAGATAGTATTACCAGTTGTGGCTGGGACAAAGACCCTGTAGATAGAATTTCTAGTTATTAATACACCTTCTCCTTACAATGCCATACTCGTTCGTCCTTGGATTCATCAAATGGAAGCAGTCCCCTCAACCTACCACCAGCTCATCCGCTTCTCAACGGAACACGGAGTAGAGCAGATCTCAGGGGACCCAGTTGCGTCAAAACATTACTTCATGGCAGCTATGAAGGCTAAACAACTCTACAATCGGGTACAGACAGTTGAAGTAACCGAACAGCCGGTCTTGGAGGATGTCGGAGGAACCCCAGCAGAAAAGATAGTAGAGGATTTGGAGAAAGTCCTAGTAAAGGAGGATGACCCAGAAAAGTATTTCCTTATCGGTACCTTGCTAAGCGCTGATGACGAGAAACTTCAACTGCTGGACTTGCTGAGGGAAAATATGGAGGCATTCGCATGGTCAGCGTATGATACTCCAGGGTTAAATCCAAATTTTGCTTACCATCAAGTCAACATCAACCCTTTTGCTCGGCCTATTGTACAAAAAAGCTGAAGGTCCTCAATTAAGCACACCGAAGCAGTAATTGCCGAGGTCGATAAACTCCTAGCATCTACAGCGATTCGAGAAGTTCAGTATCCACAATGGCTGTCCAACACAGTTGTAATCAACAAGAAGAACATAAAATGGAGAGGTTGCGTTGACTTTACCTGCCTTAACAAAGCCTGTCCCAAGGATAGCTTTCATCTGCCCCTCATTGATCAACTAGTTGACTCAATAGTGGGACATGAGTGTATGAGCTTTTTGGACGCTTATAGCGGCTATCACCAAATACTACTGTTCAGCCTAGATCAAGAGAAAACAACATTTATAACTCTAAGAGGCACATATTGTTACAAATTAATGTCGTTTGGCCTCAAGAATGCCGTGGCAACCCATTAGCGAATGATCACTCGAATGTTCAAAGAACAGCTCGGAAGAACCATGGAAGCTTGGTAGTAAAAAGCAAGCTCACTACAAACCACCTTACAGACCTGAGAGAAGCTTTTAGGATCCTGAAAAACCATTAACTTCGCCTTAATGCCACGAAATGAGCCTTCAAGGTAGGAACAAGGAAGTTCTTGGGGTATATGACGACTCACAGAGGAATCGAGGCAAATCCGGATCAAATCAAAGCAATACAAGAGCTTGAGGTGCCAACAAAGGCTAAAGAGCTACAGAAACTGGCTGGAATGGCAGCCGCCCTAAATCGGTTCATCAGCAAGTCTTCAGATTGAATGAAGGCCTTCTTTCAGCTTTTAGGAAAAAGGCTACATTCGAATGGGGTCTTGAATGTACCGAAACATTGCAAGGCCTCAAAAAGTATCTCAGTACACCACCACTGCTGTCCACTCCAGAACAAGGGGAAGAACTATACCTATATCTAGCAGTCTCAGATCACGCTGTAAGCGTAGTATTGATTCGTGAGGTTAACAGGGAACAGAGGCCAGTATACTACGTAAGCAAGACTCTACTCGATGCTGAGACACGGTACCTACTGTTGGAGAAGCTAGCCTACACACTACTTATCGCCTCAAGAAAGCTGCAACATTATTTTCAGGGTCACACCATCAATGTGCTCATCGAATTCCCTCTCAGATCTGTCTTCAGCCGAGCTGATTTCTCTGGCTGAAAAGCGAAATGGACGGTTGAACTTGGTGAGTTTGACATTCGATACCAACCCAGAACAACAATCAAGGCCTAGGTCTTGGCAGATTTTGTTACCAAATTTGCCCTCACCCAGAGCACCGAGCACGAAAACTCCAGCTCGGTACAAGTGTCACGCACCACCAAACTAGGAAAGCAATGTGCTTCAGAAGCATAGAAACTCTTTATTAGTAACATCTGGCAGCTCTATGTCGACGGATCATCCAATAACTAAGGCTCGGGAGCAGGGGTAATACTTATGTCACAAGAAGGATTTATCTGGGAGCAAGCTCTTAGGCTTAGTTGGAAAGCTTCTAACAATGAAGCGGAGTACAAAGCACTATTAGCTAGTTTACGCAGTGCCGAACACTTCAGTGTAGAGCAACTTCTAGTTTTCAGCGATTCTCAGTTAGTTGTTAACCAGCTCACTGGGATCTATGAAACACGAGACAAAAGAATGACCATGTATGCAGACAAGGCAAGGGATCTACTTAAAAAATTCCAATCCATACGAGTGGAATGAATCAGTCAGGACAGAAACAACCACACTGATGCTCTGGCCTGCCTCAGCTCGTCAGTGGACACCAAAGACGCTAGAAAAGTTTGGGTTGAGTTTGTGCCAGAACCAAGCATTACATCTCCAGTCCTCTGCAGTAACCTAGAGCTAAGCTGGATAGATCAAATACTTGTTTTTCTGAAATCTGGCACTCTCCCCGAAGACAAGAAGGAGGCCAACAAAATTTAGCATAGATCAACTCAGTTTTGGGTCTTACCATCTGGGAAGTTATATCGACGCTCCTATCTAGGTCCTTATCTGTTGTGTGTGCATCCAAATCTAGTCGAAGACGTTCTTTATGAAATTCATAATGGGATTTGTGGATGCCACGTTGGTGGAAGGTCATTGACGCACCAAGCTCTCACTCACGGGTATTGGTGGCCACGGATGCAGCAAAATGCACAGCAGTATGTTCAGAAGTGTGACAAATGTCAAAGGTTTGCCCCACTAATTCATCAACCAGCCAAGGCTCTTACTCCACTCACTAGCCCGTGGCCCTTTGCCTAGTGGGGTCTGGACATTGTTGGGCCTTTGGCACGAGGCACTGGGAACAGATGATTCTTCATAGCTACAACTGACTATTTCACCAAGTGGGTTGAGGTCAAAGCACTGGCAAGCATCAAAGAAACAGACACAAAGCGGTTTGTCATGAGGAACGTCGTGGTCCGTTTCGACATCTCGCAGATACTAATTGCAGACAATGGAACACAGTTTGACGGAAAGATCTTCAGAATATTTTGTGTTAACCTCAAGATCGAATATTGAAACTCCTCTTCGGGCAACTCACAGAGTAATGGGCAGGCAAAAGTGTCAAACAAAACCATCATCAACGGAGTAAAGAAGCGGCTCGAGAGTGCAAAAGGGAAGTCGGTTGAAAAGTTACCCCACGTGTTATGGGCTTACCGAACCACGGCACGACGCTCAACAGGGAAACACCTTACTCCCTAACTTATGGAATGAAGACTGTTATCCCACTTGAAGTTGGTCTCCCAACCCTCCGATCATAGCTATTTGAAAGTACAAATAACGAGGAAGCTATTGCATAAGCACTGGATATGGCAGAGGGCCGAAGAGAAGCAGCACTGATTAGACTTATAGCATATTAGCAGCAGCTCGTCAAGAGTTTCAACCAAAAAGTTTTCCCAAAGTAATTCACACCTGGAGAACTGATTTTGAGGAAAGTTATGGATCACAAAAGAGTGCCTGGCGAAGGAAAATTATGACCTAACTGGAAAGGTCCATATAAGGTTACACTCGTCACTGGAAACAGAGCATACTACTTGGAGGATATCAGGGGCAGGGCCATACCTCGGCCTTGGAATGTGGCAAATCTCAAAAAATACTATCAATAGACTCAACCTCACATTTATCTCTCAAGTGTAAAAGCATCTTTCTTTCACTTAATGAGAATGCCTCCCCATTTCGTTGAACTTTCATTTCCAAGTATTTGTACACGCTTTGTGGTCAGTGCAGCTTATTACTTAACTTGGATTCTATAACTTAAGCCCAAGGGGCATATTTCAAAATAAACAGAATTAGCTTTGGTGTTTATCAAACGGATTTAGCTTTGGTTCTAACCACACGAAAAAAGTTTCGGAACGATCGAACGGAATTTAGTTTTGGTCTGCACTCAAACATGCCAAGTGGGATTGCTTGGTGGAGTTATGTTTGGCCACCAAAATAGATCTTAGCCAAGTGGAACTTCTTGGTGGAAACCCCCCTAACAAATTTTTTAACTCTTTTTGGTAATCACAGACTTTCTTAAGTATCATCACATCGACACCCCAGTATTGTTGCACCCCAAACAGAGTTGGGACAAACTTGCATAAACCCTTCAGCGATCACACTTTCAACAGTAGTCTTACTCAGCTCCAGGCAGGGGCAAACAATTGTTTTCTTAGTACCAACCTGGACCTGAGTATGACATCTTTTTTCTACATCTATTTGTCCTATTCATTGGCAATTATACTATCAACAATCAACACCAACTTAAGCAGTTCTTCCAGAGAGTGGGATCTTCAGGACTAATCTTACTTAGCTCCAGGTGGGGGCAAACAATTGTTTTTTCTTAAAATCAACCTAGACCTTAGTAAGCTACTCTCATTCAAATTACAACAATCAGTGCAACCATGAAGACCGAGCATCTATTCGGCCCCATGGACCGAACAATGCTTGGCCAGGGGCAAGCAGTATGAACAAATGCAAACATGAAAACAAAACATATCAAACTGCAATATCAGAAGTGAAGTTCTATTAAAGGCACAGCTGGCCCCACGAAACAGTACCAAGTATAAAGAAAAATTGTCTTCACCAACTTAAGATAGCAACTCGTCAGAAAGATCGAGCCCCAATATAGCAAAAAAACAAAAGAAAGAGAGAAAAAGTAAAAAACTTCAAATCATTCAAAAGATGACTTCAACTTTCATCAACAGGAGGAACTTCAAGAGCAGCATCCACAATCTTTTCCTGGCCATCTTGGGGAGGAAAAATAGAGGTAGCCCCAACTTCTTGAGAAGTAGAAGCCTCCTTAACCACATCTCCCACAGCTTCAGTCTCCAAGGTTTCACTCCCTTCAATGTTCACTGTATCTTTGGCAATATCGCTCTCCAAAGTCTTGGTTACAGAATCAGTTCCTAGGTAAGCCTTAGTTGAAAGAATCGCAAGGGCAGCAGCAATCTTCGGACCCAAGGACCTTAAAGAGACAGGAATATCCTGAAACAAGGGAGACCCCTCAAGAATTTGAGCAGCGGCTAGAGCACTTGTCTAACCTTTCAAAAAATGATTGTCTCGCGACACCAGCACCTCTTCTTTATAAGCAGCCCCAGCTTCATCTCAACCTTGCTGCCAATACTTAGCCTCCTAAGCAGAACGTTCAGCGGCCATCACCACAATAACAGCCTCTAGCTCTACCACATTCCCTTCAAGTTGGGCCTGCACCTCAATGACAGCTTCCTTAGACTTCTCAGCCGAGGTAACAACCTTGCTCAGACGAAACACCTCCTTCTCAGCAGTCCTGCGTCCCTCTTTCTCAACTTCTAAACTCACTGTTAGTTTTCAACACTCATGGAATCCTCTAGTACAGCCTTTTCCAGTTCCTCAGCTCTGGTGATCGAAAGGTGCATCCTCTGAATACATTACAATAAATAACAAAGATATTAAAAGAAGGAAAATAATAAAATAACACCAAGCGAGTCTGAAAAACACTTACAACAGTCATCATTTGAAGGGTCCCTTTCAGAACCGGAATATCACGGGGCTCGTTGTGATCTCCATGTCCACTGGCATTAACAAGGTCTTGGTCAGGTCAAAAGCAAAGTCTCCAGAAGCAATAATTGAATCAGAAGTAGAAATAGGTCTACCCTGACACAACATTGGCAGCTCCCACTTCTCAAACGACTCATCCTCGACAGGATCTTCAGAAGCCTCTCCAATCACCGCCTTGCCGGTCTCCCTCCTCCTCTTCTTCGCCCTTGCAGCAACCGAAGCAGAGGTTCGGCAAAAGCAGCATAAGGACCAGAGGCTCCTATCTCCAACTTCACATCTATGAGGCCCTTCGATTCGGCTTTCACCAGAGGAGTCCCCAAAACGTCCGAAGAGCCAAAAGCCTCCGCTTCCAAGTCCACCAGCACTCTCCTTTTTGACATTGACCCACCCCCTGTGAAACTGGGGGCAGGGGAAGGTGTCCTCTCAGACGGCAAGCCTTGGCTTCGGTGGCAATTCGTAACCAGAGGGGTAAGGGATGTATCAGTCTCAGTGTCAGAATCCAGAAGAGACGCAGCGAGCCTCGCTTTTTTCAAGATAGTGGAACGATAAGTCGCCTGGTAATCCAGCAGCTCGGGTACAGACCTCTTCTTATACCTCAAAACAGCCTTGATAGCCTCGCTGTTCTCTCGCTTCGGCCTACGCTGAAAGCAGGAAGCCTCTGCAGAAACGAAGAACAATATTAGAACAACATTCAAAACAAGGCAAAAAACACAGAAATACTAGGAAGAAGGACTTGAACCTAGGTAGCCATCCTTTGGGGCAACCGTTCAGATTGGAACTCAGTCCCAACAGGAAATTCCCAATTGCCACCGACTTGCAGAAAATCGTCATTATGTTTGTCCGAATCAGGTAAGCCAGTTACAAGATGACAATCGGTCGAGCGAACAAGGAGATAATAAGTACTGTGTGGGAGCCGAGTATTTACGATTGCAGAGGGTGGGCCGAATAGATACTTGGAAGTTTATTATACGAACATCTTATTCGGGCCCCATCCTGCCTCATCCGGAAGCCTAATATACCAATCGGCCATAGAACTAGTTAAGCAAGAAACCGAATAAACATCCACAAGGTGGATGTTTAAGTGGGCCAGACCCTGAGGCCTAGGGAGCAAGAATAAATAAAGAAACAACAGCCAAAAAAGAGGTATGTGAGAACTAGTACGCTTAACTTAAGATCAAGCAATCGAGAGAGTATATACTGACTTATCTGTCAGAGTGCTAATTCCAGCACCCCCGACCGGAGTGTTCATTCTTTTTTAGGTTACTAGCTGAGGATCTCGAGTGCCCCGTTGGATCCAAAGAGTATTTCCAGAACCACTCCCCCACATACAGTGATCTTTGTTGTATGAAAGGGTATAGCAACCCAAAATGTCCCAGATGTCCAAGTTCAAACCCAACCTCCTGTTAAGAGCGGAGACGCCACAGACAACTTGGAACAGATTGACAGACACCTGCATAGGGGTAAGCTGAACTTGGTACAGGAAGTGGCGCACCAAAGGATCAAGGGGAAATCGGAACCCTCCTTCAACAGTAGCTGCGATTAGGAAAGCAACGGTACTTCTAGTGCCCATGCGCTTGGCGTCAACCTTCGCCAGCGAAAGGGTCACATCATCAGGATGCCATAGTCTCGTAGAAACATGGCCATTGCCTCAGGGGTATCAACTAATGATCGAAACTTCCCCATTAAACAAACCTAATGGGACGAAGACAAAACTTAGACTAAGCAGAAAATAGAACCAGATGCCGGAAACAATGGCGCAAGGGCCAAAGAGGGTGATCAAGACAGAAAAAGATAAGAAAAGAAGAATCTCAGGGGAACTTACAGAGATTGAACAACAGTGACAAGCAGGCGGCACTGAAACGAGAATGGTAGCGGAACATTTGGACAGTGCACCGTCGAGACCAACTCAGAGGAACGGAGAGGGTTCTGGACTCTCTAAAAGCTTGGAGATAGATGAAGGGGTTTGGATTGATGACCTCAGAACATTTATTGCACTCAGCCGGCGTGAAGGTACATAAATCACAACCATCAGTATGGAATCGGCGCACTATCTCTGTGCACTAGTACCAAACCACCACGTGTCACAATGAAATGACACATGCAGGGGACGTGTGTCAGGATTGAACCGTCACCAAGGCCGAACTGGGGCAGATCCGAAGCGATGCGACGCTTGATGTACAGAGCAATAGCTCCCCCCAATGGGAACCTTAGTGCGAGCTAGGGGACAAATGAAGGGACTAAATGTAAAATGGGTTGGATCCAAGCCTTAGGTCGGCCCAATCCATTAGACTCTAATCCTAAGGGACAGGGTAAAGAAGTGGGCCAGTTAGATTAGCCAATTGCATTATCAACGACCTACCCAAGTCCTCAAGCACTTGGACCCAACCTGAAGCAGAAAGGTCAGTCCAACCACGATGCTGGGCTAGACCAAGCTGCAAGACCTGACCCTTGGACTGAACCCAAAAGGGGCCGAGCCCACACAAAGATATCATACTGGGCCGGTCCATCTCTACAAGCAATCTTATAGAGGGCCGAGCTGAGGCATGACGGGACCAAGCTAAAGGGACCTATTAGAGAAACGTGGAAATTGTGAATGTATGCACATAGAGGATGCCACCTCAGCTGGTCCCCTCCCCTAGAATCATGGAAACAGTTAATAGAAGGAATGTGATCTGTTACAAGCATGGTTACAATGAGTATATACACCCCTTGTCAACTACCAGATGGTCCCCCACCTTGAGCAGTGCTAAAGAAAACTTGGCAGCACCAGAGTTCCATGAAACCATCTTGGGCAACAAGCAAAGAGTTTTATATAAACTACACTGACTTCAAATTGAGGGTAACTGACCTAAGCTGAACCATACTCACTTAAACATAACTCTCTACACTTAGAGAGGGCCTCTCATCTTCTCCGATTACTTACTCCCACACTGGAGAGGTTATCTGGCCAACCCCGACCGGGCAGCTCTAACGGTGCTTATTGCTACAGGGTCTCGATTCCTGGATAGTCTAGTCAAGTGCGGGGCTCCAATCCACAATCATCTAGTGCGGTAATCGGTACGCACACAAAGTGTTACATTGTAACGGTCGGGCAGCTCTAACGGTGTTTATTGCTGCAGGGTCTCCATTCCTGGATAGTCCAGTCAAATGCGGGCTTCGATCGACAATCATCTAGTGCGGTAATCGGTATGCACATAAAGTATTACATTGCCTGTTTTTTGTTGAAATGGTAACAACCCAATGAGGTGAACTGGTCATCAATGGTAATAGTTAAATTCCCGCATTGCAAATAGTTTGGAAAAGTTAAATTACAGTGACCACTCCTAAGGTTTGAAAAAAATACAATAAATTCCACAACTTTTGCATAATTACACCAATCTCTCTTTTAGTAAGGTTAAAGCAAATATAATTAATGCATATGGTGTATAAACACAGAAAAAAAAAAAATTAATGATAAAATATTCATTTCAATGTAAAAGATATGATAATATCATTTTTTTTTTTATGCATACGACTAACAAATTAGTAATGAAAGAAAGTTAAAGTATTATATGAATTAAAATCATAATGGAGCCGAGTTTAATTATGCCAAGTTCGGGGGGTTTGGTTTTTTTTTTTCAGACCTCAAGGGAGGCCGGTGTAATTTACATTATAAGCAGGGCAAGGGTGTGAAGATTGTATAAAAACCCAATTCCTTGACCGGTTGAATGTGATACAGAAAATCCTCTTTTTGTTGACAATTGAATGGAGCATCATGTTGGCTGTAAATATATATACATATAGTAAATGTGATATAAAAATGGTCTCTCCACTCTGCGGACAACCTCTCTACCAATTCTCTCCCCACAACTACTACTACTAGCCCATAGTGTTACCGAATTCTAATATTATCGAACAATGACAATCACCCTCTTCACTGTGAAGGTGATGGGATCGTTGTCTGGGTTGCAAGCTTTCTTGTTGTCAGACTGATTTTGTGATGAAATCATCATTCACATGAGTCCGGATTCTCGGCCGCCCTTCTCGGCCGCCCTTTCCTGCAGCCCCCAAAATGACGTCGTTTTGGGGGTAAATTTTCAAAAAAAAAAAAAACGCAGAGAAAGAGGGAGAAGGAGCAGCAGAAGAGGGAAGAAGGAGGAGGAGGAGGAGGAAGGGAAGGGTCGGACTGGAGGGGCCATAATCACAGGGGAGAGGAGGCGGAGGCGGGGCCGGACGGCGGTCGGAGCTGCTGCGACGAGCTGAAGCTGCTGCGACGAGCGACAGCGGGCAACGATCGGGAGGCTGCAACGGCGGGCGGCGAGGCGACGAGCTGTGACAGCGAGCTCACAGCCTCCTTCCTCCTCCTCTCCTCCTCCTCCTCCTCCCTCTTCCTCTCCTTCCTCCCTCTTCCTCTGCGTTTTTTTTTTTTTTTGAAAATTTGCCCCCAAAACGACGTCGTTTTGGGGGCTGCAAGAAATGGGCCGCCGAGGATCCGGATTCCATTCGCATAGATCAAAAGTAAATTGTGTAATGATAGACTACAATAGTGACTAGCAAAAGGTCACGAACAAGACTTTTCCCAATTTTATTTTTTAAAATCTAATAACCAAAATGAAAGGTGTGCATATAGTATGCACTTCTTTTAAAATAAATAAATAAGAATAATACTCCTTCCATCTCAAAATGATAATTCTTTTTGAAAAATTTAACTCTTTTTAATAGAACAATTATTACACTTTTAATACTATTAATTTTTTAAAATTACTTTTTGATAGCACATTTTTTAAAAAATTTCAATTGTCATAAATGTACTTTTTGTGTCAAGGGACTAATATTTTGAGAATAATATTTTAAGACGGAGAGAGTAATAATAATTATATGGTACAATTTCCCTTAAATGTGAGCTTCAAAGGTAAACAATGCACACCATAACACATTTTCCCGCTTAGAGAGAGAGAGAGAACAAAAGTGAGAAAAATCCTCAGAAACACTTCCTCAGGAATTTTCCTTTCCTTTTTTATGTTACAAGTAACAAAGTAAGAGTACACAAAGCAAGGTCTATGATACCCCACAATTTCCATACCACAAACCCTAATCAAAGTATACTATTACCACCCGCTACTAAATGATACAAAATACAATCCTTTTTTAACTTTCACTAAAGACACTTCCAAAATTGTGACATTTTATGCCTGCAACTCCAACAAGTAAAAATTGTAAAAAGTGACCAACGACCAACTCTCCAACCATTTTAAAAACAAAGAAAAAGAAAAGAAAATTTCCCATTAATCATGGGGATTGCCAAGAAACCAATTTACCTCTGACATTTAGTGTTTTTACATCCTTCGGCTTTTGTGTTTGACTTTCACAATTTTCCGTTTAGACTTATCACCGCCACCACCAGAACCCAATGAGAAGCTACTACCTCCAGCACTGAAATCTAGACTACCCAACGCCTGAAACGGAGATGGGTTTTGTTGGTTGCTTTGATTCTGTTGTCCACCAAAAGGATATGGGCCAGCTGATGGCAGAGCATTTGAATCAAAAACAAAACCAGATGGAGTTGAGATGGGCTGTTGACCAAATACCGGAACTGGAACTGTTGGTGTGGACACCTGTATGGGGTTGTCCTCAGCCATGCTATCCTCCATGCTCATCTGATCACCGTTACCTGAGACACTGGCGAATACAGGAACAGAGGTACCAAACACGGGCTGTGCTTGGGAAGGAGAAGCAGTGGCAGTAGCAGTATTTGAAGTGAATGAGAAAAGGGAACCGGATGAGGCACCAGCAGTAGAGGACCCAAACACCATAGGTGCAGTGTTGGTAGGAGCAGCAGAAACCGAGGATGCACCAAAGGAGAACCCAGTTGATTGGGATCCGGCGTTAAATGTGGAACCGAAGATGGAAGACTTTGGGGGCTGCCAACTGGATGCAAACAAGCTCGAAGTGGCACCACCGGCACCAACAGAGTTGGTCTCAGTTGAGGGAGCTGAAGAACTCACACCAAAACTAGTGCTTGAACCAAACACTTTTGAGGGAGTTGAAGAACCAAACAGAGAACTGCTGGAGGTTGAAGAACCAAATACAGAACTGCTCGATGTGAAAGATGTAATCCCAGAAGTCCCAAAGCTTGGAGACGAGCTAGATGAACCAAACTGAATAGGCATGCTCTGCGTAACAGCTGCAACCCCAGTTTCAGCTGGAGACATTTGTGTGCTGACTGTAGATCCGCTACTGGTTCCGAAAAGAGAACCCTGAGAGAAATTATTGGCAGATATACTGGATCCAAAAATGCTACTTCCTGTGCTTGCCATAGCAAACGATGTGCCCCCAAAAGGTGAGCTGGTTGGAGCACCAAATGTTGTTTCCTTCTCAGTTTTGGCCTTCAAATCTGTAGTTTCTGCATTAGATGTGGTTGAAGCAGTTGGAACTGAATTTGAAGGAGCTACAAATGTGGACCCAAATTTGAAAATGGGGGTTCCTGGAAATGATGGTGCTGCAGCAGAGGTGGACGGACTGCTATTGGAGGCAGTGACCATGGTGGTGTCATTGGAACTCATGGTAGCAGTAATTGAAGAGGCAACATTGGTAAAGCTATTTGTGAAAGTTTGATTTGTAAAATTACTGGAAGCTACAGCTGGAGAAGGGGAAGAAAATATAGAAGGGCTTGATTCAAGTGAACCATTAGTTAGACTTGAACTGTTGGCAGGACTACTGAAGGAGAACATGCTGCCGGTTGAAGTTGACAGAGCAGAAGAAATAGAAGCTTCTGATTTTCCCATTGTATCTCCATACTTTCGCATTTTGTTATTATCAACTTTATCTGAGTCTTGAGTTTTTGGTACGACTTCAGTTGTACCAAAAGCAACATTGGCCAAGCTGCATACACAAAAACACATTTCAGAAAAAAGACCCTCATCAATTTCAATTAAAAATGAAAAGACAAAAGAAAACAAGACTAGCAAAGTTTGATTAACAAATCTATTTCTTTCTATCCCCTTCATAACTGTTTATTGATTGATTGACTTGGGTCACAGTAATCATACTCGGAAGAAATCATTTGATGCCAAGTAATACTGGTAATTTTATTTCACCTTCAAATGAAACTGCATTCTTGTAGCCCTAAAATGATTCAATGATTGACCTTCAAAGGGGGCTGTGTGATGCTTTGTATCGTTTACCCTTTTGTAGGGGCATGTGAGACCTTTAGATGGGTGTTTGCCAGACGTTCAGGCAAGACATCCCCTTGATGTTTTTTTATACGTCTAAAAAAAGAAGAGGTAAAAAAAAAAAAAAGGAGAGGAACTAGGTCGGTCTTTCTCAAAAGGTCAGTTACAATATAGTCCTCCACTGCCCACCTGAAATTGCTCTTGTTGAACAAAATTTCTCCTTTTGCTAACCACCAATCTTTTCAATGCGCAGTCTACTAGAATTAAAGAAAAGGTAAAACAAAATAAATGGTCCCTTTCATCTCATGTAGTGTGTTTGGAAGGAGCAGAATAATGCAACAATGAATGAATAGAGTTCCACCTCAATGATTGAGATTTATTATTATAATCTTGTTTTAGCATAATTATACTCCAGTTTAAAATTCCAGCCATCTTGACTGCATAGTTTTTAAGCATCCTAAGAGCATGTTTGTTTGGATGGACTGGATAGGGGAGGATTGTAATCCATTGGACTGTTAGTCCTGGAATAAATTGTCCCCGGACCATTTGGTTGGACTGGATTTGTATCTTATATTTGTTTAGTCATAGGATTAGATATCTAGATTAAACTATTTTTAATAAATCCAATGTTTGGTTGGACGGACTGGATAAGGATAAATGTTCAAAAGGCTATTTTACCCTTGTAATTTATAATTTTTATTTAATATATAATTTTAAATTTGTAATCTATAATTTATAATTTAACACTAAAAAAATTTAATTTATAAGGCCATAATTTTTAATTTATTATTTTTAATTAAATTAAATTTATAATTTATAATTTATATTTTTTATTTAATATGTAATTTTAAATTAACAACACTAAAAAAATAATTTTATTTAATATATAAATTTAATTTTTTAACAACAATAAAAAATTTAATTTATAAGGCCATAATTTTTAATTTATTATTTTTAATTAAATTTAATTTATAATCTATATTTTTTTATTTAATATATAATTTTAAATTAACAATACTAAAAAAATAATTTATAAATGTTCAAAAAACTATTTTACCCGTTTTCCAATTGTTTATTAAGTAATAGCATGAGGGTAAAATGGATATATCACATATTAATCCCATGGGATATCAATCCCATAGAAATAATCCCCCCTCCCCCAAGGATACAATAATCCCTCACATGAGGGATTAATAGTTTGGAGGGACTATTAGTCTGGAGCAAAAAAATTGAATCAAACAACGGATAGTCCAATCCCATGGCCCAATCCTTCAAAACAAACACCACCTAAGGGTTTTCCTGTCCTGTTAATGACATTTATGTGCAGCCAAAAAATATATATATAGTTGTCAAAATCACCTTAAATTGCACTACTTAGGATAGGTCCCATTAATATGGGGGGCAGAGGCAGTGTTATTAAAAGCGATAAGCGCACCAAGGCGCCAAGGTCTCCTGAGGCTTTAGGCTTTAGGCGAGGCACGGGCTTCATCGAAGTAAAGTGCATCATGGCAGGATGAAATAATATAATTTAAGATGAGGTATATAAGCAAATAACTAACTGATGTGCATATTTGCATGCAGGGTCTTTTCTTGTACCATCTAAATCATAAAACTAGAGAAGAAACGGGGCAATTCAGAATAAATATTTAATAAACAAAGCAGTCCCGAGAAGAAAATAAACGGAAAGCAGAAAACAAAAGCAAAGCGAATAAAATAAACGAAAATAAGAAGAAAAGCACCACAAAAAAAAAAAAAAAGAGCCCTCAAGGCCTGCGCCTTGGGCATAACTGCGCCTTGTTCGAGTCATGTGCTTTAATCGCGCCTTAGTGAAGTCGCCTCGCCTTGACCATTGCAAGGCACAGGAGGTGCGCATGGCTGGGACTGGGCAGAGGTATTAAATAAAATAAAAAGCACAAAAGAATAAGATAGCTACAATTTCAACACCAACAAGATACTGACCTGCTTGAACTTTCTGGCTTCAGTTCCAATGGAGAACAAGATATTAGGCCTGAAGACTCACTGACAGAAGATGTGGAAGAAAATGCTTGCGATGGAATCTTATCAACATTTTTAGAGCTAAAACTAAATAAAGGAGGAGGTGCATTTGGTTCCTTAGGTGGAACAATCTTATCAAATGCTGATGTAGATTGAGGACTGGCCACAACTGGCTGAAAATTTGTGCCAGAAGCAGGTGAAACAGAGAAGGTAAAGCTAGTGTTTTTCTCACCAACCACAGTTTCATCAGAAGTTCCTAAATCAGTTGATTTTTTAAAAATGGGACCATCAAGTGTTTTGAATTCAGATGCTGCAGAAGTTTTGTCCACCGTCACTGCTTCAGAAGAGACAGCCTTGCTCTCCACCACAGAAGTCTCAAATTTTTTCTTCCCCTCAGCCAACGGTGTAGATGCAGCTTCATTAGAAAAAATCTCGTCATCCAGCTCCAGAAAATCCTTCACGAGAGAACCATAAGATTTAATATTGTTGCTTAATAAAAATGAAACATGCAAAAAGATAAGAGCCAAATACACATCTAATTTAAAGATGACAATTTTATCTGTGAGGAATGACAGTCATGCAAACTATATCTACAAATAAGCATCAATAAGGTTTAGGAGGTTAATAATATGGTTGTAGCTCTGATGAGCAGGAGTCATTATTGCCTGCCAGAAAGTAAACATAGCCTTCTGTGAAACCATAAAACCACCTCCTGGTTAAGGCAACTATCAGTGGTAGGACTGTTTCAGAGTTGATAAAGTGACATTATAAGAAAGACAAGATAGCAGGTCAACTGCGAAAAACTAACAGACTAAATGGACCTAAAAAGACACCACCAACCTCGTGTGCACTCATCTGAAAACCCCATTTCTTTTGAGAAGATTGAGTAAACAACTGTGTGCTGACTGAATCTGCAGTTTTGACACTGGGTACAGCTTCTTTCACTGAAACTGTAGCATTGCTGATCACTGCAGGAGTTGATGCGTGACGAGAAACAATAATCTGTTTGGGGCCATTTTCCTCAACCTTATCTTGCTTTTGAGAGACAGCATCATGAGCATCAAGCAAAGAAGTGTTGCTCATATTCTTCAACTTATGACTATCATCTGCATTTTGCAGAATGTTTGATGAATCTACATACTCCAGGCTTCTACGAGCCTGTACACTTAGCATATTCGGTGTCAACTTACTGGTTGATCTCTCACCTGCGGCAACCTTGCCTTCTGATGATTTCTCCTTTGGAACCAACTTTTCAAGCTGCTGCAATATTTTTGTAGCCATCTCTGTAGACTTGGAAGGAACAGAGGTATAACTTGTACCAGGCATGCTAGTATCCTCATTTTCTCTCACTGTTCTCAAGAATCTATGATTAGATTCACCCAATGAAGGCAGCTTCTGGGCCGATGCTATAGGGGGTCGAGCAGCATCAAGACCAATTCCAGTTCCATGATTAGAAAGGGGACTTCCAGAAACTGGCAAGCTCAAACATTTTGGAGTCGAAAGATTAGTTTTCTGTCGAAGTCTACGTATGGGACCAACAGATCCTATATCATCTTCTAATACAGAACTCCTACGTTTTAGGGCCTGAAAGAAAGAAGAAAATTAAAATACAGACAGAGAGAAGGAAAAAAAAAAACATAAAAGGATAATCCTAAAAAAAAGTAATGGAGTTCATTATCTCCTAGACAAATACCAATTGTTTAGGACCATATTGCCTGGCATGCTCCCATGTAAACTGAGAAGATGATGATGCAGATGGTAAACCATAATCATCATATACGGAACTGGAACCCTGGGAATTGAGCAAGATATAATCAAATTTAAAACCTAGGAACAAAACATTAAACCTAAAAAATGAAAACTCCATATGCAGAAATATATTGGCCAACAAGTAAACCTTTGGGGTAGTAGTTGGATGAACCCTGGAATATGGTGTACGAGCCATATTATATACTGCAGACCTCCCTCGGGATCTTGGAGTCATAAAACCATTTCCAGAAACCCCAACACGAACAACTGGCTTTGGTACAAGTGACATGACAGGTGAATTTGGAGGAAATGGTACATTATTCTGCAGACTTGCATCTTCCCTCAAAGTTTGGCCACGCAAACCTAACATTGATGGTGACACTCTTGAAGGTCTACTGCCCATGTAAGCTTTTGCAAGTTCAGCAGGCGCCGCAACATCCTCTTCAAGGACCTGAAAATAATTTCATTCTATGAATGTGAAATACCATGCTATAGAGCAAACTATTAATTATCATACTCAAAATAAAAGAAGTACCAGGGGGAAAAAACAAACATTCACAAATATGTCAAATACGAATAAGAAAAGGATTAAAGTATGTTAGATTGTTAGTGAACTGACAATAGGAGATGAAATGCATCCATGAAATCTATGGCTCTCCAAGTGGCTCCCTATCCTATTTTCTTGCAGTGGACTACTTGCAAATCCATCTTGTCCTCCAAAGGCAGACACGGGCTGTGGAATAATTGATTCATTCCTTTTGTCCTCATCCCAATTAGGTAAATCAACAGTTCTTGAATGCAGTAGTTCTGTCAAATGATCAATCTCAGATCTGTACCATATAATTCACATCAGTAATACAGCACGAGTCCACACAGGAATGCAGACAATTAAGACCCAAATTGGGGAAGCAATCTTAACAGCCATCCAATTCATATGAAGCAATTCAAATAAGGATCAAGGATGAGCAGTTAATTAACAATCAGGACATGATCAATCCAAACAAGATATGAAATGGCCCATAAATGAAGTTTGCTGAGAGCAAATGAGCAATAAGTCACCTACTTCATCGTGAAACTAAAAACTTGCCAAGTTTTTACCTCACCCCACCTTAACAGGGGATGAAATAAAGGGAAAAAATTCTGCATGACATAGAATTTGAGTCTTGCGACAACATGAATACATAAAAATCAGTTTATAAATATGTACCAAGTCACAAGGGAATAAATTTATGTTTCACATGGGAATGTCAAAAGTTAAACACCCCACCTTACAGGAACCTGCCAAAACAAACATATATCTAAAAAATGAAGATGCGTTTTACACATGCATGAGAGCATGAACTTACACATCAGGGTACAGACAAGAGTACAAACAAACAAACCCAAATATACATGTCGCAACATCCACACACAGCAAGCACAAACGCAATTGCCTTCAATAGGAACATTCAAACAACACCAGTATTACCAGAATATGAATACCCTAGTGAATTACATTTTGGAACGCACATTCCAAAACATGGTACACTTCCATTCCAAAACAGTAAATTTAGCAACCCAAACGATCCCAAAAGTTTTTCCGATTTAATTCCTAAATGTTTCCTTAGGAGTAAAAAAAACTCAAATATAATGAACTAAAATCTAAGGTCAATGAAGTTATGACATGTAGAAAAATGGATCACAATGCTCTTAGAAATGTGTTTATACATTATTAATTTGAAGGGAGGGGGGAAGGGGGGGGGGGAACTTAAATTTTATATTGGATGTCTAATTGTTTTAAAAAAAAATTACTCTAGAAATACCTTAAATTCTTAGAGAGTAATCTATACAAATCTACCCCTATCATACCACATTTTATGTTGCATCACATTCTCATTCCCATTCCCATTCCAGGTAATGTAGAACAACACAGAAGGTCACATGTGTGCACGGTCATTAAGTAGCTTAATATCTCCCTTTTTTATTATACCATAGCACAGTACGCTTTTTTTTGATATCCCAAACTAAGTAACAGTTTTGACCATGTTTAAGATCTGGTGAATGCATGTCTCCAAACTAAGTACAAACTCACAAGAACACCAAATGCTAAACATCCACGTCACGGAAAACAGCAGAAAAACAATACAAAGCGTGAAGACCAAAAGGTGAGGTTGCATTTCACACACACAACATGGCATGCAAAAAAAGATATGGCGCATGCATGCACACACATTTAGACAAACCACAGATAGGTATTCCAAAAACTAAAAACCAAAAACAAAAGGACAATAAACAAATATCCAGCCAAACACATACCTGGTAAAGGTCTTTTTCTTTAATATTTGCTCAAGTTCGGAAAGTCCACTACTGTCAAAGTTATTAGTTGGTTTGCCTCCATCAATAACAACTGGTCCTTGCACTCCAGGGGCATTCTTCAAAGAACATTCGTACAACATATACATATATATCAGCATAAAGGGCTATAGTATGACACCATTTGTAAGATTTCTGAATGATTTCTGTATGTTCAATTGTGTTTATAATACAAGAGTACCTCAGTTTATATAACAATCTATCCTAAGATTGAAAAAGGAAAGAAGAATATCTACTCAATCCCTAATATATACAAAATATATATACTACCATACATATATATATAGCCGAATATTTTCATACCCCCATTCAAACTCTAGGTGTGTTAGCAGAAAACACCGAGAGTTTGCCAAGAAGAAATTAAAACCGATTGAAACCGAGCAGTGGTATGAGTCTTAGTAAAGAAGTCCGCAAGTTGTAGAGCCGAAGAGAAAAAAAGGAAGCGAGATAGAGCCAGACTGCAAATGCTGACGAACAAAGTGACAATCAATCTCAATCTGAATAGCACTGCGGTTGTCACAGTCGAGAGAGGTCGGAGAAGATTACGGGACACCTAAATCAGACAAGAGACAACGAAGCCAAATAATCTCAGCAATAGCATGAGCCATTGCACGATACTCAACTTCGGCAATAGAGCGAGTAACAACAGATTGTTTCTTGTTTTTCCAAGAAATCTCCAAGAAACATACAGAAATCATACGTCGACTTGCAATCAGTCACATCACCAACCCAATCAAAATCAGCATAGGCCACCAAGTCCAAAGAGAAAGTGGAGGACAATAGTAAACCCTGAAATATAGTACTCCGGAGATAGTGAAGAATCCAAACAAAAGCAGCTCAATGTGCAGAACGAGGAGCAGAAATGAACTGACTAACCACATGAACAGCATAAGCAAGATCAGGGCGAGAAATCGTCAGATAGACTAAGCAACCCACAAGCTTTCGATATAAAGTAGGGTTAGGCAGAGGAACACCATCAGTAGTGTTAAGTTTCACATTAAGCTCAATAAGGGTATCAGCAATCGTAGTGTTAGTAAGACCAACACGGTGAATAACGTCATTAGCATAGTTGGCCTAAGACAGAAAGTAACCCTTGGGAGAATAAGCCACCTTAATACCAAGAAAGTATTGCAATGAGCCTAAATCCTTCATTTTAAAAGTACGGAAGAGATGCTGTTTGACCTCAGAGATAGCAGAAGAATCAGAGTCAGTAATAATCATATCATCCACATAAAGTAATAAGGCAACAAAACCAACAAAGGTGCGAAGGAGAAACAAAGTAGTGTCCTAGGTTGAAGGATGAAACCCAAGCTCAGTGACATGACAGCAATTTAAAAGCGATCATACCAAGCACGAAGAGATTGCTTCAGACCATACAAAGTATGCCGAAGACGACAAACCTGTCCAAAGGAATAATGAAGGCCAGGGAGACGACTGTAAACCTCCTCAATGAGATAACCATTAAGAAAAGCATTCTTAACATCCATCTGATAAAGATGCCAATGACAAACAGCAACGACAGATATCAAAGTACGAATAGTAGTCATCTTAACAATAGGGGCAAAGGTCTCCTCATAATCAATATCATACTCTTGTGAAAAACCCTTGGCAACCAGGCTAGCCTTGTAGCGCTCAAGAGAACCATCAGAATGAGTCTTGACTTTGTAGACCCATTTGTAACCAACTAGATTCTTACTAGCAGGCAAAGGAACCAACTCCAAAGTACTTGTTTTATACAAAGTAGACAACTCATCCTCCATAGCTTGAATCTAATGAGGATCCTGATAGGCCTTCTTGTGAGACTGAGGTTCTGAAAAAGAGTGAATAGCAGACAAAAATGTACAGTATGAAGGAAAAAAAAACGTGTTTTAGCAAAACCAAGTTTGACTACCTGTTTACGGATGTGAAGGGGATACTTACGGTTAACAAGATCAAAGTCGTCAGAAACAAGAGGATTAACTGGTGAAGGGAGGGCCTTGCGACAATAATAGACTAACACCAAAGGAGGAGAAGGAGAAGGAGAAGGAGAACAAGGAGGAGTAGGAGTAGGAACAGGAGCAGGCAGGAAAGGAAGAGGAGAGGAGGGAACAGACTCATGGAGGTCAATGGAGAGGGACTCATTAAGAGGGGTGGTACAAGGAGAAGAGGGAATAAGCTCATAGGAAACAGCAGAGATGTAATCATTAAGAGAAACCTCAAAAGAAAATGGATCAATATGAATCAAATCCTCTTTGAAAACTAGGGTTGTGAAAGGAGAAAACTGAAAGTAAGGTAGACATTCGAGAAAGGTAACATGGTGGGAGACATAAAGGCGACGGGAAATAGAGTCATAACAGCGATAACCATTCTGAGTGAGACTGTAACCCAAAAAGACACATAGGACAAATCAAGCACTAAGTTTGGTCCTATCTTTACAGGGTAAAAGGACTAAACAAGCAAACCCAAACACACAAAGGAGGGAGTAATTAGGAAGTTGAGAAAACAGAACCTCATAAGGAGACCATCCACAAAGAAAGGGGATAGACATACTGTTGAAAAGAAAAGCAGCGAAAAGAACTGCCTCATCTCAAAATAGAGCCGGAACAGAGACAGAGAAAAGAAGAGACCTAGCTGTCTCAAGGAGATGACGGTGTTTACGCTCAGCTTGACCATTTTGGGCAGGTATATCAGTACAGGAAGTTCGGTGATTGGTACCCAAATTGGCCAAATATTCATAGAATTCAGTTTTAAAGTATTCTCCGTCCAAGTCAGACCGCAACAATTTAATTGTAGACCCAAACTATGTAGTGACCATAGACTCAAAAATAAAATATATCTGGTTAAAGTCAGACTTATGAGCCATAAGATAAACCCAAGTATAACAGGTGCAGTCATCAATAAATGAAACATAATATGTAGAACCCCCTTTAGTGAGAACAAGAGGACACCCCAGACATTAGTATGAACTAAAAAAAACGGTATATCAAATATAGAGTTACTTCTACGAAAAGGTAAGGCTATCATTTTGACAAGTTTACACCCCCAACACTCGGTTAGTTGACTAAGAAAAATTTTACCCAATAAACCGACTGAGCTAAAGGCCGTAAGCGGTCAGCAGACAAATGCCCTAATCTAGAATGTCATAAATAGAAAGGACTTGACAAAGAATCTAACTAAAAAGAGAAAAAAGTAGTCGGAGAAGTAGTCATAGGCAGATGTAGGCTCTCCACCACAGAGAGATCTCCAACTCTACAACCAGTCCCAATCTGCTGCTTGGACATCTGATCCTGCACAGAACAGACAGAAGAAGAAAAGATAACATCAAAACCGGAAGCATCAAGCTGACTAATAGATAATAAACTGACAGATAATTGAGGAACATAAAGAACAGATGGAATAGAAACAGCAGACATAGCAAACAATAAGACGGACCCAACAGATATACCAGACCACTAGCAGCATTAACAGTAATAGAAAAGGGAGGAGAGAGTACAATTTTGAAGTAAGGAGAGATGGAGAGTCATATGATGAGAGACACTAGAGTAAAAAATTCAGACAGACGAAGAGATACCTGAAAAAGACCCAAACAAACCATAATGAAGAGAGAAAACAATGGAAGCAGACGGGGATGGCTGGGAGGTAGACAGTGTATGCTAAAGCTAACTAATCTAAGTACTCAAGGAAGCCAAGTTAGGATCAGGAGTCGAAGCAGATGCAGTAGAACCGGCGAGAGGCCAAACGGTACTCAAAAGAAGGGCGCAGAACCGGATCAAATATGGATACAGGTGAAGCAGACTAACATCCTTTTTTAAGACAATGATACTTCCAATGACTTTTCTGATGGCAAAAAGCACACTCATCTGAAGCCAATGACCTATTTTTAGGCCTAGTAATCTTAGCATTTGACATTGGTATGAACCAGAGACAAAGAAGATGACTGATGGGGCAAAGTATAATACCTAGAAAACTTTGAGAGTTTTTGTGTAATAAACTAGAAATAGGATGTTAAATGTAATACCTAAGCAAAGTTTGAGAACAGTAATGAGAACCACCGCACAAATTGAGAACCAGAGACAAAAGGAGACTGAAGTTGAGAGAGACGGGACCAGAATCCGAAGTCGAAGTCGAAGTCGAAATCGAAATCGAGCAAACCAAAGACCGACACCTCTTCGATCATGGAAGTCTAGGTAAAGAGGGAGATGGTCCTCACAAACTGAAGCAAAAGAGAGAACTAAAGAGGTCAATTGCGACGAAGGCGAAATCAAAACTCAGATGAGTCGAAGCCCTAAGGAATTGAGAGGATGACGACTAGATGTTTCACAACTATGACTAATCACAAACCAGAAAACCAGAGGGCATGAAGCAGAGGTAGAATCGAACTCAGATGAGTCGCGAAGCAAAGGCGGTCAGTCGCGAATGGTTCGCGAGGCAGAGGCAGAGTGTCGCGAACAAGAGGAAACCACGAACGCAGCATGTAGTCGAACCAAACAAACACAAAAGGAGAAGAAGTTGTCAACTTCTAGGGTTTTGGCTCAGAAACGGCTTTGATATCATGTACGATTTCTGAATGATTTTTGTATATATTCAATTGTGTTTATAATACAAGAGTACCTCAGTTTATATAACAATCTATCCTAAGACTGAAAAAGGAAAGAAGAATATCTACTCAATCCCAAATATATACAAAATATATAACCTACCATATATACATAAAGCCGAATATTCTCACACCATCATCACAAAACAAGACCACAGGTACCCGAGGGAAAAACAAGACCACAAGCACTGGAGGGGTAAGACGGCGCAATAAGAATAACTAAAAACAAGACTCGCATATATATATATATAGAGAGAGAGAGAGAGAGAGAGTGAGTGGGATGCCAGATGACAAAAGGATATAAGTTTACACAAAATAATGTTCTATATTTTATAAAAATGAAGAATATCTTCAATAAAGTCCATATAAACAACACCACACTTGTATACAAATGATTGCTTACACACTAGCACTGTAAGATAAACATTCAGACTTACCTCGAGAATTGCCTCCTGAAACCTATCCCTTGATTCCTGGTTTGCTTCTGATCACATCACATAATATATGAGATATAATCAGAAACATAAAAATAATACTTAAAACTACACAAGAGCAGTTAAAAATCCCAGCAAACAATCAAAGTAGTAAGATCTTAAATTATAATCTATTTTACATGGATTCTTCAAAATAAATCAAATCCCCATGTTGAAACCCGAACAAGGGCATGGGATATGTGTCCAGGGTGTATAATATGTGTCCAATACTTTCCGATGGCTACTTCTTATATATTTGTATTTAACACTATCATTATATGGATATATTGATGTACGATTGTTGTAAAATGCATTTTTTGAGATTGCATGTTATATGTAATACCATTTTATTTCACAAAGTAGGATAAAAAAATAAAAATGACATTTATTTTTTTACATAATCCACATCCTTAAATTTCAAATTTTATGGATCCGGCCTCTAGACCCATACATGTATCCAAGTTCATTTAATATAGGTTATCACAATAAAGTGCATTGGGATTATAACAATAGATAGTGGAATGGAAACTGTTGCATGGACTCAGGTATATGCCTAAGTGTCAGATTCTTCTTCCATTACTAAAAAACATTGATACCCTAGTAAATTACATTTTGGAATGTACATTTCAAACCATGGTACATTCTATTCCAAACGGTCAATTTGGCGATCCAAAGCGATCCCAAAAGTTTGTTCCAATATATTTCCTAAAGGTTTCCTTAGAAGTAAAACAAATATAATGAACTAAAATCTAAGATAAGTGAAATTTTGACATGATAAAACATTAAAAAAAAAATGAGACATAATGTTCATAAAAATGTGTTTTTATATGATTAATTAGAAGGGGGGAAAACACACACACACACGCCCCCTTACATTTTATTGGATGCCCAAACCAAACCAAGCCTTAAGTCCCATCAAATGTGGTCAGCTACATGAATCCTTCTTCTCTACGCGGCCCTATCAAAGACCATTTCGTTAGTCAAATTAAGTAGATCCATATCTCTATTTACAACGTTAGCCAACGTTAATCTAGGCTTACCCCGTCCCCTAACACTCCTCTCTACCGTTACAGCATCGCATCTTTTCACTACTACCTCTGTTGGTCTCCGTCTATGTTACATGGACTCGGGTACAGGTGTCGGGTGCGGGTATGTATCTAGAAGTCGGACTCATCAAATCATAAATTTAAGGATACGCGGACTCGGCAAAAAAATGTCATATTTTTATATTTTAAATCTAATATGTGAGATAAAATGGTACTATATTTAACTTATAGTGTCAAAATGACATTTATAACAATTATACAACAATATGTACATATAATAATAGTGTTATATACAATTATATAAGAAATATCCGTTGAAAAGTATCCGACACATATCCCATACCCTTGTCCGAGTGTCGGGTGTCCGACACGGGTATTTGATTTATTTTGAAGAGTCCATGTAACATAGGTCTCCGTTGAATGTAATCAAACCATCTCAATCGATTCTCTCTCAACTTATCTTCTATCAGTACTACTTCTACCCATTCCCGAATACACTCATTTCTAATTCTGTTTTATCTAGTCTTGTCACACATCCACCTTAGCATCCTCATCTCAGCCACACTCATCTTATCTACATGTTGTTTCTTGGTTGCCTAACACTCCATCCCATACAACATCACTGGTCTAATAGTCATTCTATAGAACTTACCTTTTAGTCTAGTGAGTATTCGTTTATCGCACAGTACCCCAGACGCACTTCTCCACTTACACCATCCCACCTTAATCCTATGGGCTACATCCGCATCAATCTCCCCCGCTGTTGTGATAATCGACACTAAATAACGAAAATATTCACTCTTAGGCAATTCTTGGTTCTCAATCTTCACTTCTCCTCTGCTTTCATTGTTACTGTTACTAAATTTATACTCCATGTACTCTGTCTTATTTCTGCTTATCCAAAAACCTTTAGATTCAAACGCTTTTCTCCAAATCTCCAACTTTGTATTAACTCCTTCTCTAGTCTCATCTACTAGCACGACATCGTTTGCAAAAAACATACACCATGGCACGTCAACCTGAATATTTCTCGTCAACTCATCCATAACTAAAGCAAAAAGATAAGGGTTTAAGGTAGATCCTTGGTGTAACCCAACAGTGATAGAAAATTCATTTGTCTCTCCAGCAGGCGATCTAATAGTGGTCACCACCCCTTCATACATGTCCTTAATCACATCAATGTAACCTTTTGTCACCCCTTTCTTCTTTAACACCCACCATATTATATCTCGGGGCACTCTATCATATGCTTTCTCGAGGTCGATAAACACCATATGAATATCTCTTTTTTTTTCTCTATACTTTTCTATTACTCTTCTCAAAAGATAAATCGCTTCCATTGTTGACCTACCGGGCATAAACCTAAATTGACTCTCCAGATTAAAAATACCTTAAATTCTGACAGTGTAAATTATACAAGCTTATCCCTATCGTACCACAATTTAGAGCATGTGGCGTATCTCATTCCCATTCCACATATAGAAATGATCCGCATTCCAAGTAACATAGGTCCAACAAAACCATAACACAGCTAGATAATTGTATTTCTTAATATTCATCTTTTACAGTAAAATAGTGTTTTGCAAAGTAAATAGGGCATTTTATGCATATTGCAAAATATGGGAGTTTTGTGGAAATCTCTCAATCATTCAAACTTCACAAGCCTAATAAATTGAACCAAATAATACACCCAAAACCCTACATTTCAAAATCCAATGAAGTGACTTCCATTTTGGGTGTTGTGGATCCTGATAAATATTGTACATCGGGCCCTAGGTCCAACAGGAGGCTTGTATTGTAGAAAGTTGTAATCATTTTTAAATCATAGTGAAAATAGCAGTCGTAGACGAAACCGATTCTAAGGTGAGCCACATAAATCCTTATGTTATTGTGTGCATGTGATTTCTTCGATTCGTTTATCTTTTTTGTTTGTTATTTTGTGTTTAACGATCCTGGTTAAGAAGAGTCGATTTACTAACATTCCATAAACTAGACTTGTTAAGAAAAAGGGGCATCCTACGTAGGGGTGAGCATGGTCTGGATTGGGAGAAAATCATGACTAATCCGTTATCTACGGTTCCTGAAAAATTAGAACCAATCTAATCCGTTTAAATCGTGGAACCAATCCGAACCAATCCGTTTAAGCACAGATTGGATTGGTTTAGGACCACGGATTCCCATAATTAAGGGTTGGTTTGGGATGTTCTAAAAAAGTGCACTTTTTGACTTATTGGCTTATATGGGTTGGGTTTGGGTTTGGATTGGGTTTGATGTGATGTGTTAGAGAGGTGATGTGATTTAAATAAGATGATGTGACTTAAATAGGATAGTGACTTTTTGACTTTTTGTATTATTTAGTTTATGCCAAACCAACCCTAAATAACAAAAAAAATATATAGAACATTTAAAGCAAACAACATCCTTTGTGCGGGTCTATTTGTGTATTACTGTTAAGTAATAACTGAACCGCCATTCTGATGCTAGGAATTGATAAGATCATGCATAATTCTTTGGTGATGTATTTGTTTTCTACCAAATTAGCTAATATTGCTGATAAATCAGTTTGCTGCCGAATAAGCTAGATGGCTCATCAATGGATGATTTTAGTGTGATAAATGCTTTTGTCAATATAAAATACATATATACATAGTATATGGTTAACTTATTGCAATATATTTATATTTATTTTTCTCAAGTTACTTCAGGAATGAACCCAGCTTTCAATCTTTATGGATGCACCTTAATTGGTAACATGCAGACTAAGTCTTCTACATTTTGTCTTACTTCCTTAACACAATGAATAACATTATACCAGAAATCAAAAAAAAAAGATACACTGTATATGGTATAAATATAAATTACTTCTAGATGGCCCGGATCGGTTCCAATCCGGAACCGTGGAGTTTAATCCGGAACCAATCCGTAACCTATGGATTTTGAAATTTCCAATCTGAAACCGAACCACGGATTCAAAAAATCAATCCAAACCTATCGGATTGGACTGAACCAAATCGGATTACGAATTTTACGGATTCCTTACTTGGTGATAAAGTAGCCATTAACATGTAGCAAACATAGTCAGTTGAACTCCTACCTTCTCATTTTTTGTAGGGGAAAACTAAGCTCCTACAGGATTTTTAGTGCCATCAAGGACATCAACAATTTCAACATTATAGAAAGAATATCCATTGCATAATACAGTTCAACATAAAAGGAGCCATAAAAACACTAGAAACACCTGCTCTGACTGAAAAGGGTGTATAAACCCAAATTTCTCATCACAGCAACAGAAAATTGGAAACATATATACGGGAAAAAAAAGAAAGTGATGCTGCCTCGTAAAGAGTTAAAAATAACAGGCCAAAACTAAAATAGAACTTGATTGAACCACTAACCTGAAAGAAAGCAAAATAGTCGTGTTCTCAAAATATAATTCCCAAACTAAACAAACCACAAAAACATTCAATAAAGAACCCTAATTTGTCAATCCAATCCCAAGCAACACCCAAATTGAACAAACCAATTTTACTGGTACAAAAAATATCTAGGAAACGACATCAAAAGAAAAAAGAAATATTTTTGACTCAATAAACTTCCGAATTGATCTATATAGTCGCACATTATCAGTATGTATACTGAATCAAACAAACACCTTTTCCCATTGCTTCAAGAGACAATTCCCCAATCAAAGAAACCCTAAAAAACCTTAAAATCAAAATACCACCACCGACACAGAAAACCCTAAATCCTCAACCACCCTCAACAATAGCCCCAATTCAAACAAGTTACAACCAAAATAAATAAATAAATAAATAAATAAAAGCGTTCACTACCTCTAACTACCTACTTGATCTACAGCACCGAAACAATGTCTTTGCACTTATTTACAATACAATACAGTTCCCCAATCAAATCAATATATATATATATATATATATATATATATTGTGGAAAACATATCCAAAAGCGTGAATTTCAAAAACAACAAAAACAAAGACAATATATACATATGAATGGAATGAACCTGGTGGTTGTGGTGGTGGTGGCGGCGGAGGGGGGAGGCGGTTGCGGAAGACGGAGGAGAAGAAGAGGTGAGCGCTGGCGGAGATGAGTTTAGAGGCGGGGTCGACGAGCTTCGAGAGCCAGCCGTTGGTACTAGGGTTTCGGAGAGCGGTCTGAGGCCGATCGTACGGCGTCGTCTGGGGCCTCCGAAATGGCCTTTTCCGGAACTTCCCGCCCCCTCCTCCGCCGCCGCTGCTGCCGCCGCCGTAAGAGGTTCCTTCGCCCGCCGTTGTCGCCATGGAAGAAAGCTTCAGAGACCTCGCAACGAAAATTGTAGAGAGAGAAAATGAACGGTAGAGAGAGAGTGTGCGCAAAAATAGGGTTTTTATGTGCAGAACGAGAGAGAGAGGGAGAGAGATTAAAAAAAAAATTGTGAAAAATAGATATCCGAGAGAGAGGGGTGTAATTTTGGCCCGCCAGCAGCTTGAGGCCCGCTCGCCCGTTTAAACCCGTTTAGGTCCGAGCCCAAGCCAAGCCCAACCCGAAGCCTTGGGTTAGAGTCTGGGCTATTGTTTTGAAGCCTGGCCCATTGGCCCGCTCAAGGGCCGCCCAAAAGCCCGGCCCGAGGCCCGGGCCGTCTGATGCCTAGTGTTATTTTTAATAGAAAAGAATAAATTTTTGGTGGAAAAAACAAAAAAAAAAATTAAAAATTATTTAAGCTCGCCCAAAGCCTGAGGCCCGCCCAAAGCCCGAATACCCTTGGGCCTGGCCTTGGGCTTGGGTCTGGGCCTATTTTTCCAGCCCATGCGCCGGCTCGGCCCGGCCTGATTTTTTGTCGGGAGCCCGCAAGGCCCAACATGGGTCAGGCCGAGCCGAGCCAAAATTACACCCCTAGGGAGAGATTTGAACTTTTTTGCAGTTATTTTTGGAGCGTTGCTAATTGTACGGTAAATGCCTTCATTAAAGTGTTACAGGCAACGCGAACCGTTCATTATGTAAATTGGGACCACACACACAATGTTTACAAACCGATAGAACTTGTTGAACTGGACTTTGTTTTGATTCGAGAAATTTTTTAAATTTAGACTAGGATAAAAATTGGTATAAAATGTAAGAACCAGTTGAATCGGCAAAATCGACAACCTAGACTGGATTATTATGAATTGATCGAGTTTGTTGAACATATATCTGGCACTGAAAAAATCCCTGCTCATTAGTGTGATTTAAGATTTGAAATTATAGATCTTATCTCTATGCTTGCTTGGTTTATTTTTGTGTTTGAGATTTGACTCTTGATTAATGCAGTAAACTATTATTTGACAAATATGTAATATTAATTGTTTTTAATATACTTCTTTTAGGTATATTTACCAATAAATCCCATCCAACAAACGATTGTACCATTTGGTCCCAACATTGTGTTTGTTGTTCTGATTGGTCCTATCAACGGGAGAATATATTCCTATTTGATCCTATTTTCCTTGTTTGGTAATGTTTACTGGTCATTTATACCCTTTGTTTTCTTGCGGCTCGTTTTTGGTGGGTTTGGTTGTGCATATGGAAGTACAATATGTTTCCTTCATTGTGTTAGGGTTTTTTTGGCTGGTGTGACAGTGTGCTATGGTGATTGGTGTGTTTCTGGACAGATGG
This sequence comes from Camellia japonica, assembly GCA_030407325.1. Lineage (NCBI taxonomy): Eukaryota > Viridiplantae > Streptophyta > Magnoliopsida > Ericales > Theaceae > Camellia > Camellia japonica. Next base: position 82,304,006 of record JAPPVO010000032.1, on the reverse strand, counting down.
TGGTTCAAAATTTCGCCGGCAGTAATTCTGCTGTTGTGGATGTATTGTTTGTTTCAACTGTTTTTGTGTGCCATACAATGTTCATATTAAAATCGTTGTTTCCCATTTGTATGGGGTTGGGCACATTTGTATTCAATATGTTACGGTTTTCGGCCGTATAAGTCGTTGCCGTGATGACACATTAGTGTCATTCATTGTTGTTTTGGTTGTTCTACTTTGTGTTCCTGTGTAACTTTATACGATTTTCCCCCTCAATATGTTTGCAACACAGTGGCGAGTATTTTGTGTATGTGATACACATGGATGGGTTTTGCGTAGGGTACGAGGGTTAAAGGGGGTGTTGACACATATTTGTATGTTGCAGTGTGTTGCATTGCACTTATGGTAATCTAAAAATCTAAAACTATTTGTTAATGTTGGTTTGCATATTGTAGGGATGGACGCTCATGTTATGTTGATGTGTTGTTACTGCGATATGAACGCCGCCATCAAGTTGCAATTTCTATTTTGATTCGATGATTTGGTTAGTTGTATCCGTCAAAATTTTGATTGTCTCACACATGCTGATGTGTGTTTATTTATCAAGATTCCGGGATATAACAGTTTCAAATTACAAAATCATATCGATATGGAAAACATGGTTTCCGTTTAGGACATATTGACGTCGTCATTAGGAATGACAACGGGGCGGGGCGGGGCCGGGGATCACCCTCCCCGTCCCCGATCCCCGATGGTGGCAATTTCCCCCGTCCCCGGTCCCGACCCCGACGGGGAGCCCATCACTGCCCCCGTCCCCGTCCCCTAACGGGAATCGGGTTTCCCCGACCCCGATCATTCCCCGACCAAAAGAAAAAAAAAAAAAAATCAAACTACAACAACAGCAACAATGAAACAGATCTACAACAACAACATTCAATGCGATTACAATGCTATTACAAATCCAAAAAATAAATAAATCTATCTTACAGATCTGTTATCAACAACAACATTCAACAACAATCGTTGCAGATCGACGGAGATCTGGAGGACGGTGGAGATCTGGAGCGGAGAGAGAGAAGCCGAGAGAGAGAGGGGAAGACAACGGAGATCTAAAGCGGAGAGAGAGAAGCCGAGAGAGAGAGAGGGATGGCTCGATCGTTGCAGATCGGCGAAGATCTCAGACAGCGGAGAAGGAATCGGTGGTGGCGAAAGGAGGACAGCGGAGGACCTCCGCCGGAGGGAGAGAGTCGGTGGTGAGAGGAGGACAGCGGAGGCCCTCCCCTGGAGGGAGGGAGTCTACGACGGTCGGTGGTGGGAGTGTTTGAGAGAGAGAGACAGAGAGTGAAACCGAGAGGGAGAGAGGTTGAATAGAGAGAATGAGTGAGTCTGAGAAAGAGATAAAATGAGGGAAGTTTTGATATATATATGTAATATAATTATAATTTTGCTTCGGGGGGAAAACGGGGCGGGGAACGGGGCCGGGGCCGGGGCGGGGCGGGACGGGGCTGAAAACAGATCCCCGTCCCCGGCCCGGAACAAATCGGGGATTGGTTTTTAAATACCGTCCCCTCCCCGTCGGGGGTATTTTTCGGGGAAAAATCGCTAAAATCGGGGTCGGGGTCGGGGATCCCCGTCGGGCCGGTTTCAAATTGCCATCCCTAGTTGTCATTCAAACTCCAGTCACGCAAAGTTCAAACGGTATTGGTAACGCAAATCAGAAAACATGTGATGTTACATTTAGTTCGCCGAGGGAATGAGACGAGTCGGATGACGACGATGAACAAGATGATTTACTCCCCAAATTTTGTCGGCATGTTGACAAAGTTTTCATGTCTGCTCCATGGGCTAATGGCATCACACATGTGGGTTAAAGCTTTAAAGGCGGCGCTATTGAATTTCGTAATGTTCTTCGTAAGTATGCGGTTGAATGTGGATTCCGGTTCAAGTATCTGAAGAATGACTCCATCCGAAATACAGCTGTGTGCACGATGAAAAAATCAAAAGGATGCACGTGGTCTATACACGCACGAATCCTGCATGCTGATGAGTTTTTTTACATTCGTAAGTGGAATACAGAGCACAATTGCGGTGTTGTTCGGATACCAAAAAACCTCGAGGGTTGGGTCTGATTTAGTGTCCGATGTTATCTCTGAACGGGTACGTGACAAACCGCTAATACGCCCGATCGATGTTGTTTAAGACTTGAAGAAAGACTATGGATTAGAGATAAGCTACCGAGTAGCTTGGTTGGGCGTTGAAAAAGTGCGGGGCGAAATGTTCGGTGCACATTCCATTTCTTTCGATCAATTACAGTGGTATAGTAATTTTGTGATGGAAAACAATCCAGGGAGTTACATTGACATTAACTATGATAATCAAAATCACCGGTTCATACAATTTTTTATATCATTCAAAGCATGCACCGATGGTTTCAATCATTGCCGCCCTTTACTATTCTTGGATGGTACCTTCTTGAAGGGGAAATTCAAAGGGAACTGACTAGCTGCAACTGCAAAGGATGGCAATCAAGGTTATTCTCATTCATTCCATACAGTCTGTCAGTTGTATGACTATGTGTGTTGCCTTTTTTTTATATATAAAAAAAAAAACCTTTGTAAGTTTCATCCACTTACTGAACCTACTAGCAATTTTGTATACAAGGTTATTCCCATTGGCAATAACAATTGTTGACTCGGAGAACACAACTAATTGGGCTTGGTTCTTGGAACATCTCGCGAACATGGTTACTACGGACAGGACGCTTATATTCATATCAGACCGACACACAAGCATACTAAATCTATTCCAAACACATTCCCATCTGCCCACCATGCGTTCTACTTGCAACATTTGCAACGGAACTTACAAGACAAGATGCACCGTGCCAACCGTAACAACATTCAATTCTAGTGTAGAAAGGTTTAAGACATCGGGCCGGAGTGTGGCAATGAATTTTTTGAAAGATTTACCCCCGTCATATTGGGCAAATGCCTACTTTCGATATGCACCCGTTCACGAATATAGTGCACCAAATTAATTACATATGCTACCTATATCAATATATGTCTTGTTCACAATTGTATGAACATATTTTTACATTTCATGTTTGTTTGGTAGGGGTGACCGATACGATGAGATGTGTTCCAATGCAGCTGAGTCATTCAACTCATGGATCTGCGAGGCACGTCACCTCCCTGTCACGTAAATGGTTGACAGCATTAAGACAAAAATTATGGATCAAATGTCAAAATGCAGACGTAAGGTGGCCGCATGGCCTGGAGTTCTTTGCCCCAAAATGGAGTCTCGCTTGGTGAAAGCATACAACAAAGGGCGTGGCTTGTAAGCCAATCAAATAAAGTTGTGTATGAGGTGCATTCGTACCCATCAGTACTTGTCGATGTTGGCAGGGGGCACATATTCATGTTTCCAGTGGCAGATTAAATGGTTACCATGTGCACGCGAGATGGTTGCAATCCGTAACAGTGGACGAGATTTGTACGATTTAGTTAGACCATACTATCATGTGTCCGAATATCGTTTGACATATGCCTCAAGCATAACTCCAATACCAACTGTTGAGAAACCACCTTTTAGTATTAAAGATTTCATCATACATCCACCAGTTGTGAAACGCCCACCTGGTAGGCCAAAGAAAAAATGAATTCTGTCAAGGGGTGAAGAAGTGCAGCAAATTCATTGCGGACGTTGTCAACGCATGGGGAACCACAACAGAAAGACATGTAAAGAACTAATTTAGCCTTCACTTTCTGCGACTACATGTCTAGCGTTTTCGTCCCAAAGTTTGTCACTTCGATTTAATTTGTTTTGCTAAATAAATGGGTGCCCAAACCCCCAACATACCGTACTATTATGTTTTGCATTATCACGCCGGTTTTATTACATTAGTTCACCAAATAAGTTGGGTGGCACACAACTCCCACATGAACCATTTATCCAAATATTTCCATAATTGTGTTGTGCTTAATTTTTCTTTCCCGAGGGGGGACATTGGTAAGTACCTTACTATTGCACGATTTTATTTTCCTGTCTCTGTGTGTTGTTTGCGTTAAGTGAATATTACAGTAAAATATGTTCACATTCAGAACACACTCCACATTAAATGTCATTTCACACAAATATGTTCCCTTTGAATACACATTTTCAAAAGTGATGATATAGTTTGTTCCAATGAATGGGTCGGACGGGTCCAAGCTCCTCAATGCCCACGTCCAAATGATCAAGCCCACCGGGTAACCTGCAAACAAGTCCAACGGGGAACGGGGTAGTCCCCCAATGAACCCTCTGACGAGCAAGTTAGAAGGAGGAGTAAGATGTAGAGAGAGATTAGAGATAGAAAGCTTAACCTTCTTCTTGTCTTCAACGTTTGCTTATATCCTTTGATAATCATTTCGCTGTCCCTTCCGACTTGCCCTCCTCGCCGAAAGTCTATGCTGTAGCTTGCCTTGTTCAGGGTAAGGGGGTTCTGTTCCAACAGAGAGGTGTTGTCGTAATAAATGCTGTGATAGGCTGCATTAATGGTGATGTGCAGTGGCAATAACTTTGCAGATCTTTGTCTGCTGATGTGGCTCGTCCCTCACCTGCCATTTGCCTGAATGTCATTGGCTCTTTATGCCATGTTGGATTCCAGCTGTTCTGGACCTCACCAGCTGGGTTATGTATTGGGCTCCAAGTGATGGGCTTGGGTCGTTCATAGTGATTCATGGCCTTTATGGGCCTATACACGTCAGTAGTCCCCCATTCCCGAGTGCAACTTTAGTCCAGCGAAGGGAATACTAATGAAGAATATGATGATGTTAGGGATTGACAAGATGGAGGTCGACCGGCAGGGGTGACCGAAAGGGTGAACCGACCAGGAGGTGGTCCAACCGTGCAGGGTGACCGAGTGGAAGGGCCGACCGCGAATGTTGGCCGAGTGGGAAGGTCGACCACGAGGAGGGCCGACCGCGAAGGTTGGCCGAGTGGGAGGATCGACCACGAGGAGGGCCAACTGCGAAGGTTGGTCGAGCGAGAGGGCCGACCATGAGGAGGGCCGACTGCGAAGGGTGAAGTGGAGAGGCGTGGGGCTCAAGAGGAGGCGTGTCACATGGTGATTTAAAGTGGAAAAGACAGGGTAGAGGGAGGAGATAGTGGATCGTGGTCGTACACGTGGCAACATCCCGTGGGGGGGGGAGATTAGGCGTTGGATCAGAAATGAAACGATAGGTCATTATGGGTGTTGAAAAGACAGTTTTGGCGGATGATTTGAAAAGTTTCAAACTAGCGAAAATTAATTGGGATCCTTGGAATACGGACAAACCGTGGGCTTTTGGCATTATTCGATTCACCTACTTGTTTACGAAAAATCAAAATATTCCAAGTGTGAATTCCTTTGTTGCTCACGATACACCTCTGCAACACTTTTTCAATTTCCTTGCACCTGCATCCGAAGCGATTCGCAGACATACCATAGAAATGGCCCAAGAAGAAACTACGAATGTCAGGGTGGATCCACTTGGTGATGATGATGCGGTGGAGTTAGCGTAGCAATATAGGATGGAGATGGTGGGGGAGTCGGTGGTACGATCCCATGGTTCCACCATGATAGCAGCTCCAAAGCCAATCAACCAGGCAGAACCAGATCACTGGTATACAAAGGCAGATAAATCAATAGTTACTGCAGCGGATTTGGAGGCTATTCGCAAAAAATACCAGGTACCTGCTGAAATAGAGTTATTGTTGCGATGTCAATGGAGAGGCCAACCGACGCCAGGCCAGGGGAGTTTGCCCTTTATGAGGAAGCATTGAAGGGAGGATTGAGGCTGCCCCTGCCGCAAGTGGTGGTAGATGTCCTGAATTGTTTGGAGGTAGCGCCAGGCCAACTAATGCCCAATGCGTGGAAGATCTTACTATCCTGTGCAAGTGCGTGGCCGAAGGCGAACGAAGGGGCGGCCATGACAGTTGTAACAAGCCCGCGGGGGACCTCGCTACAGTTCAGACTCGATTTGTGTCACGGTTCTTAATCTGAACCAAAGAGTCCAAATCCGGCAAATCGTTTTGAGAAAACAGATTTTTGAAAGAAGTGCCAAACATGGACTGCTTTGCCAGATACAGAGTCGCCACCTAAATATTTTATTTTTGGGAAATTTAGGAAACCCTGACTCGTTGCCTAAGGCCACGTGTCCGTCATCACCAAAGTTACCTCGGCTCGGGAACTTGGGTATGATTGGGGAAAGTCACTTCGTGAGCACCCCCGCTCGCCCGATCAAAGATCGACCTCTACTAACCATGATATCTAGTTTTGAAAACATTATGCATTCTTATTCCGGTTATTAGCCTAGATTTACTATGTGATGCGCATAGCATACAAGTATAGACCAAGTCGCCTGAATTGGAACAAAACATCTCATGTTTGTTTTTGAAAGATGGTTTGCTACTCGCAAGTAGGCTTAAAATGCAGATTTTGCCACCCTCGGGTGGGCTTAGAAAAGATGGTTTTGCCACTATCTAGTGGGCTTAAAACTCATAGTCAATGCATGTTTCAATCCAAATAACCCAACCTTCACCCACAGGCATTCAAGCAGTTATATTACATAAGCACATAGCCTCACGGTAAGCATGCTATCATGGCAGTCACTCACACACATGCAAGGATGCTAAAGCATAAAAACTTACCGAGTACTCCAAGCCAAAACAGAAACTATGTTAGAAATCCATGCATGATCCTAATTATACAGAAGTGCCTAATGCAACACATGCAAAAATGTAACTATAGCAGGCTCGGCTATTCTAAACATGGCATATGAGATGCAACAGTTATCAAGTATTCAATTTGGAATTGAAATACAAATGCAGTTAGTATGATGCGCCAAGCCCGGTGCATGCAAAACAGATGAATGAATGCAAACATGTTATCATACTGTATGCTAATTGAAACATGCCCTAATTCTAACCATCATAAGCGGGTAAATAAAAGGGAAGAAAGACGTGGGGTTGGAAAACATACATCACACTCACGCACACTTATTACAATTATGCCCTCGCACAGAGGGTCCGAAAGAATAATATACAGTCCCGAATAGTACAGTCCAAATGAATAATACAGTCCAAATATGTACAAAATCCTAATTAATTAACAAATTAATCTAGGAAAGCGGTAAACTAGCATGCAAGCTAGGGACTGCCTCAACTCTGATCTGGATAATGACTGATGCATGCTCGGGTTGCCTTGCGCGGAAATCCACCGCGATGCCCCAATTAGTCTCTGTTTGTAATTGTTTCTTGGAAAGCGCGCCAAGCTCCGGAAGGCTGCTGATTCTTGATTTGCTGCAACAGAGAGCAGGAAAGGGACATGGCAATGTATTTTCACATATGTATGCATACCTCGATCCTCGTGCCACCAATCACGCATCTCGATGCATGATGGCCGAGGAGTCAAATGGCACAACTCGATATGGAATGAATGCACATATAAACACAACAATACCTAGACTCCATCATGGGTAATCCGGAGTGTCGGTGACTGGGAATTGAGACACGTTCCGTCACTCGGAGTACGAAATGTCCCTCGTTTCCCGTGCTCGGGCTAACTCCTATCCCGAACACAATGCAATATGCATGACATGCATGAAATGCAACTAAGATGCAACCCAACATGCAACATGCTATGAAATGGCATACACGATGCACAAGGTAATATGGCATACACAATGCGCTAACATACAACCTAGCATACACAATGCTATGAAATGAAATGGCATACACAATGCAATATGGACTTACACTAACACAAGTGGACCTCAACCACACTCACATAAGAGGCCATTAGATGAAAACGAGACACTCGAAATGCGTGCATACATACACGCAAACCGAGGACCGACCCTAAGCACCGAATGCCACTCTAACAAGACACATGGCAAGACATGGAATATGACATACTAGCATGAAAATTTTAGTAGCAAAAATTGATGCAAAACAGCCCCGAAACATAGCAAAAGTGCACCCGATGCATGAAATGAAACCCGAAATCCAAAATTAGGCACATGGAATGACTTATAGCTATACAAAGCATGCATTATTTGAACATGAAGTGTGAAGACAGAATAAAGACAGCCCCAAAAAAAGCATATTTACAGTTTTAATCAAGGCCAAACAGTAAACACAAATGGGGCTAAGCTAGCATACAAAAATGGCCCTAAAATTGAGATAATGAAGCAAGTAGCAGCTGATGGCCCCAAATGGCCGAGAGCCCTTCAAAAAAGTTGAAGAGGGGCTCAAAAAATGGCATTTTACAGTTAGTGACCAAACCCAAAACAGTGCACAAGCAAGCCTAAAATACTATGCAAGATAAGGCCAAAAAGAGGGCTTCAACACAAAGTATACAAAGGATGCCTCAAACAGCAAAAGACCCTTAATGAAACATGAAGAGGGGGTCAAAATAAGGCTATTTACAGTTCAGACCAGAGCCCAAAAACAGAAGCACAAGGGGCTAACAAATCATGCAAAAATAAGGCCAAAAGAGGGATACAAAGGCAAGTGGCAAATGGAAGCCTCAAACAGTGAGGAGCCCTTCAACAATGTTGAAGAAGGGCTCAAAATAAACCACTTTAAAGTTTACAAAATGCCTCAAAACAGTTTATACATAGGCCTAAAATACTACACAAGAAATAGGCATACAAGAGAGGTAAAGAGGCAAGTGGTGGCTAGGGACCTTAAACAGGGAAGGACCCTTAAACAAACATGAAAAGGGCCACAAAATATGATGTTTTACAGTTAGGTTCGGAGCCCAAAAATGCAAGCAAGAATGACTTATATATTGAGCAAAATAAGGTCGAAAAAGAGGAGAAATGTGCTTACCCTTGTAGACCAATTCTTTGACAGCCTCTTGGCTTGAGAAAAGATGCCTCCTAAGCTCTGAAAAGATCCTCCAAGCTGCTGGAATGGAGTGGTGGTGTGGTGCTAGGTGGTGGTGTAGAAATGGTGTAGGGTTTGGGAGGTTTTGATGGTTAGAATATATATATATATATATATATATAGAGAGAGAGAGAGAGAGAGATATAGTGTAGGAGGCTCAAACCAATATTTCCAACCCTCCAAATGAGAGCTGGAGGGCCTGTATATATAGGCAAAAGAGGGGGCAAAAGGGGGGGAAATGAATTCAAATTTTCCCCCAAAACTGCAGCCCCCCGGATACACAATCTGGGGGGAAACAAAATGTATATTTGTAATGTGCCAACCCTGAGGATCATGGTCGGCCAGTTTGCTAGGGTTTAGGTGGCTGGCCGGCCCTCCCCATGGCCGGCCGGCCAAGGGTCAAAAGGGTCAAGTGGCATTAGTGGCCGGCCACCACAAATTGGTGGCCTCCCATGTGTGCTCAACACAGCCATGTGGTCAAAAACTGGAGACAGTGAACCAGGAGAGAGAAAAAGACATTTTTTGGAGGGGTTCAAATGGGTCAATGACAATTACTGGCCGACCATGTGATATTGGTGGCCTCCCAGGTGTCTACAACACAAATATGTGGTTTGGGCAAGAAAAAGTGGCCTTAGAGTGGTCAACATTGGCTTTTCGAGTGAGAAAAACGGGCGACGGAGGGCGATGAAGGAATATAACTGGTGCTGAAACAATTATTGGCCTCCCACCCCTTTTACGACCTTCTCAACAATGAAACAGAGGTCCCTGCCAAAAATGAACTCAAACCGATGCAAAATGAAGGTTCGGGGGCCGAAACGCGCAGCACCCCGGGCCCCGAAAACTGACTGTTAGGCACCGGAAGTGGTGTTCGACCACGAAGTCGGTCTTTCGGACCACAGTGTCTCTCAAAAGGGAGTAAATAAGATGCATGCCAAAAACCGGAGCAAACGGAGGTAGTTAAGTGGTCCCGAACGAGGCACACGGCCAACGGCTCCGAAAAACCGAAAACCGGACTCCAAACGGGCAAAATGGCCTACGACCACGAAATGTAGCCTACGGCCACTGAGAGATGATCTACGAGACCTCTCCCTCCCTTCTGGAAAAGAAACAGAGAAAACCGAGCCTGGTTCACAAACCGAGGCAAAGCATGAAAGAGTCCGTAAGTCCGGAGGCAAGGCTCGCAGCCAAGACTCTGAGACCTCTGAACGAGCACGATATGCAACATCACCAAGCGCTCAATCGGTGACGTATGAGTCTTAAGGTCGGTCAAAAATGGGGTGTCTACAAGCGGCCATGACAGCAGACGAATTCTTCGCATGTTACAAGGCCTTAGGGCAGCAAGAGACTTGGGTCACTCTGCAGGCAGCAACAGGGAAAGGGCTGGTGGCAGGGCTGCCGTCGTCGATCAAGGGATGAAGACCATAGTGGTTCTATGTATCTGCCAGTAGAGGGGTTGGAGTGCGCACCATTTGGAAAGTGCCCACCAAGTCTGTGGAGCTAAAGCTGGGAGCAGCAGTAGAGGAGAGGGTGAAGAGGGTAAAGGAATTGAGGGAGAAGGAAGGGGCCAGATGGGACGAGCTCGTTCAGCCGTCGGCTTTGTTTGAGGCAGGGTTGGGTCCACAGCTGAGCGGTGGGGACCTTGATCGAGCGGAGATGGAGGCAAGGAGGAAGGCTCAAGAGGCGGAGGATCAGACCATCCTTGTAAAAGCCCAAAAATTCAAAGAGTCTCAGGCAGACCGACCGCCAAAGCCGGTTCCAAGGGAGAGGATCCGACCTCGCCCCAAACCCTTGGGGGAGAAAGACTTAGGTGAATTTGTGCCACGACCGCCCCAATAGATCCTTTGAAGGAGAGGTCTTTGAAGGAGATGGAGGTGTTGGCGTAGTGAAGAAGAAGAAGAGAGTGAGGAGGAGTGAAGAAGAGCCTGCCCAGAAGAGGAGGAGGGAAGTGGGGGCAGAAGAGGCCAGTATGGCCAAGGAGGCAGAGGGGGGAGAAGTGGGGGAGACCCCAGGAAGAGTAATTGCCCCAGCAGTGGTAGACATTGCCTCAGAGGTCATGGAAGTCGTTTCAGTAGTGGCGGTGATCGCCGCAAGGGTCGCGAGGGTCGCCGCTGAAGTGCAAGTAGAAGGTGGGGCAACTGGCCCTGAGCCAAGGAGGGAAGAACAGCCCCAGGGGGGTCCTGCACCCCAAGGAGGGAGAGTCAGTCTGACTATTGCGATCTACCATGCTCGTGCAGTGGCTGGGCGGTTGGAGGGAGAAGAAGGCCCAGCCAGGGCAGGGGCAGATCGCCTTGTGGGGATTGTAGAAGAGGCAGCCTTGCGCTTAGCAGCCAAATTCAATGAGGCTGAACTGCTGAGGGGGTTATGCTCCGCTCAAATGGAGGTAACCACCTTAGCAGGGGCTCTGCTGAGGAAGGCGGGGGCTGCAAAACTCAAGGCAGATGAGGCCAAGGCTCAACTTGCAAGGTTGAAGAAGGAGAGCGTAAACTGAGAGAAGGCCCAAGCTAAGCTGCAAGCGGTCAAGTTGGAGCTGGACAACGAACTCCACCAGGTTGTGTCGCTCGAGTTCCAGCTGGCTGGCGAGCAGAGGAAGCTGGAGGAGGCCCAAAAAGCCTACGCGGTCGCGGTCGAACGACATGAAGAGGCGATGTCCAGTAATGAAGAGCTGGTCAGACAGAAGGATGAGGCAGACGTGAGGATTGACGGTCTGCAGAAGGAGCTGGAGGACGAGCGTACAAAGGCAGTGGAGGAGAGGGAGAGCCTTCAGAAAGAGTTGGAGGCAGAGAAAGACAAGGCGACTGCTGAAAGGGCGACCCTGAAGAAGGAGTTGGAGGAAGAGAGGGCTAAGGCAACCTCTGAAAAGGCGACCCTGAAGAAGGAGCTGGAGGAAGAGAGGGCTAAGGCAGCCTCTGAAAGGGCGACCCTGCAGAAGGATCTGGACGAAGAGAGGGCGAAGGCAGCCTTTGAGAGGGCGGCTTACCCCGATCTGTGCGTTGCAGCAGTGGAGCAGTTCAAGGGGTCTGCTGAATTTCAGATGGCAGTTGATGCCGCGGTCACCAGCAGCTTGGCGAGGGAGGGGTCTGGGGGGGCGGGCCCATCGAGGACAACCGCTGGAGGCAGGACTGAGTCAGAAGTGATTGAGAGCTTCCAGCGGTCAGACTTTTATAAACACGAAATGGTTGAGTTCTGGGATAGTGGTTGGAAGATGTTCAAGCGTAAAGCTGAGGAGCTGTTCCCAGACTTGGACCTGAGTAGTGTGAAAATCGACGACGACGATGTGGCCCAGACCCCCCTGGATGAGGGTATTGAAGAAGAAGACCTTGTGTCCAGCGAAGAGGAGTAACTGAAGAAGAAGAAGAAGAAGACCTTGCACAGACATTGTGTGGTTGTTTTTGTTTTGTTTGTTGTTTTTTTTTTGAATTACTATAATGAACTTATGTACAAAGTTGTGAATAAATAAAATTTCAGTTGTGTTTTGCATTTGATTGTTGTTGCTTGTGCATCTGAAATGGATGAGAGTGGTGGCTTGTGTGTGGAGCTTGTGTATAAATCATTGTGAAGTGCAAAGTGGAGTTAAACTTGTAATAAAAACTGAATTTAGGAATTCCTCAAGACAGAGTGGGATTGAAGTTGTAATAAAAACTGAGTGCAGAGTAAAGTTAGGAACTCCTCAATGCAGAGTGAAATTGAACGTGTAACAAAAACTCAATGCAGAGTAAAGTTAGGAACTCCTCAATGCACAGTGAAATTGAACTTGTAATAATAACTCAGTGCAGAGTATAGTTAGGAACTCCTCAATGTAACAAAATACGTTCCTCCCACCGTCATACTTGATACAAGCTACACTTAATCCATATTGTAATGAACACATTAACACATACAAACCAACTCCCATAAGTTGGGTGGCACACAACCCCCACATGAACCATTTATCCAAATATTTTCATCATTGTGTTGCGTTTAATTTTTCTTTCCCGCAGGGGGACATTGGTAAGTACGTTACTATTGCACAATTTTATTTTCCTGTCTCTGTGTGTTGTTCGTGTTAATTGAATGTCACAGTAAAATATGTTCACATTTAGAACAGGCTCCAAATTAAATGTCATTTCGCACAAATATGTTCCCTTTCAATACACATTTTCAAAACAAAATATGTTCCTCACATCGTCATACTTGATACACGCTATGCTTAAATCATATTGTAATGAATACATCAACACATACAAATCGTAAAACAATTTTTTCAAAAACAAAAAAATCGAAACACTTATCCGGTACACATACGATTTTACACACTAAAATCCAGCAACTGTGACTACATAATATATACACAGCTACACATATGGATACATTTCATATGATTGATTTGTATCTACATAGATATATAATATTCGAACGGAACATTTGCTTACATGAGAGTGCAATTTGGGGTGAAACTCAGAGGGAATATTCAGCAGTGATGTGTTGTTTTGTAATTAATTTCAGGGGGTGAAAAACTATTTTTTGTATGTTCCAATCCAATGGGATGGGAAGGGATCTAGTTGTGTCTGTTTGTCACCAGTCGTTAATTAGCTTGGGTGGAAGCTACGAAGTGGGCGGGTGTGTACGCATCCCCTACACTGAACATTACACAACGCCTGCTGTGTGACACCTACCAACTCCAAAAACACAAATCCTACCCGGTGGTTAAATCCCACATACTAATGTACCCAACATAAAATTTTTAAGACAATCAAACTGACAATTGTCACACTTACCTGCCTAGTTTACTATTCACCCATCAAACCACTGGTATACAACATCATCAAACAAACACATATACACTTCATTCTTAAACATCAATTTAAATACCAACGTTATCTACACATAGTGGCCACCCAAGGATCGTAAATCACAAAAACAAAATCATGGTTATCATGAGACCACATCGTAACAACTACCAAACTGAAATTGTTCACGTACGGTCACAAAAGAGAATCATAATGCATATGCCACTATACTAACCAAAAATATATAAATTTAAGCTACTGTTTTTTTACGGCCTAAAAATATTTCAATCATATCTACTCTTTCAGCCCCCTAATCATGTCGTTCACAAATCCCTTCACCATGTTTGCTCTTAACACGATGCCATTGTTACCTTGCAATGAACGACCCACATCAAGATGGTGCATATATTGCCGTATCACCGCACACACAATGACCGCACAATCCAACCTGCGTTGGGGAAACACAAGGATAATTTGTCAACTACATTGCACAATTACCCAACAAGAAATTTACAATGTCCCAATGTCAACACTAGTGTACTTACGAGTCAGCTCTTTGTTGGGGGCAGTCTGTAACAGACTCAAGGGGGTGGTTGAAGGTCTCAGCGATGCTTAACTCGCCTATTCCATCTGTTCGCAAAGGTCGCTTCATTACACTAGACACACGTTCCTTCTGCAACACACAAAATCCCCCACACTTTATAAAACCACAAGACGCCCACACTCAATCAAACACAGGAAAAAAAATGTGCATTTTATCAAGACAAGAGCTTCATTGTAATGCATGTCTTATCTGCCGTTCGACCGTTGCGTCATCGGATTAAAATGCTTCCAACTCCCGTCCTCTGCATCGTATACCACGAGAGTCCCGTGTGATTGGTTGCATATTGGAAAATGAATGTACCGACAATCCTTCAATGATGCAAAATTTTTCAGCACATAAATCTTTATTGTTTTTGCGTTGCTGCTTTTGATAACGTCCTACAGGACAATCAATTATTTAAAAAAAAAAATCTCACACATTGCCCACAGTATAACAGTGTCACAGTAACACTCACCGTGCAAATACTGCTGAAGAAGTATGATTTGTCTGTTAAATCATCACCCGAACCGACATTCGCCTGCTTTGTCAGCAGTATATCTGCATACGCATCAATTACCTGTCATGAAACAAACAACACATGTGTTACGAAACTCATCTGTAAATACTGCGTATGGCAACCCACATTGTATAGTGTTTACAAAAATAACACAACACATGTAACAAAAAAGTTAGTACGTTGCCTTACATTGCCACGTACACTCTCTCTACATACAAGATTTTTTATATCGATAAAATACACCGATACACCATTGTTAGCCCCAGTCCATATAACAGCCCTGCGCAGAAAACAAACACATCAATTAACTAAAAACTGTATTCATGACGGGTAATTAAATTTTCGTGTACTCCTACACATACCCGTCGCCATTCCGTTTGTAAGCCTTTGTTATTTTCTCTTTCTCTTCAAACGTCATCATTTTCTATACCCCAAATTGGTTGTTCAACTCCAAACCAGACTATTTTCTGGCAGGCACGCCAACTGTGCCAACATCAATCACAGCGTAATTCACATTACATTTGTCAACTTCTAGACCCTCCTCCGTGTGTGTGACTGTTCCTTTTCCACGTTCCTAATCTAAAGGGTAGTCACAATCTTTCAACCTCAGTTCTTCCCTCACTTTGGTCTTAATTTTGCGTACAAACAAATTTTTCCCAGCCACGCCATGCCCACCATCTTCGATGTACGGTGACACTTGCACTTCATGGTTTGACAAACTCACATCACCCACACTACATAGCGGCGCCGGACTAGAGTCGGACACTGTGTGCACATCTACATGTGCAACACTCCCATACATATTAGCAACACCTCGAATAGGCGTGACATCATGCACGATCGCCACATCGATCCCACTTCCAACTCCGCACCGGCTCGCACCAACAGCGGTGACGCCAACTTTACGAAAAGCTTGTGTAACATTGTACACCTGATGGTCAGCCAGCTGGTCCTCCAACATTGATATTGTTTTCCGCATTTCTTTGTTTTTATTTTATAACTTTCGGATTTCCTCGTTTTTTACCTTCATTACACACTTGAACCCACCAACAATGTTCACGGCTTGCAACTCCATTTTACTCTTCAAGCTAACAACTTTCTCCTCTAGTTTTGCTATCGTCCCCTCATTAGCTTTGTTCCACATTTCTATGTCTGCCATTGGATTCAATACTTTCTCTACTTTGGTGGTAACTGCCACATCATTAACTGCATTCCGCACTGGGTTGTACACATCATTTGACTTCACTCACATGGCATCACTAGGTGGATGAGCCATGCGTACCCTTTCCTCGACAAAATCATTTGCCACATCCATCCGCTCTCCATCACCTTCACCGATGTTACGCTCGTACAAATCACCATTAACATTTAAATCACCACTATCTCCCAGGTTGTTTACGTTGCTGTCACAGATGTTTCCCACTGGACCGGCTTTCAATCCCTCGTCCGTAACCAAAATGTCACGCTCGTACTCCAAAGACCTTAACTTATCAACTCTTACTTGTCCCAAAAAAAAAAAACAAAAAAACAAATATGAGGATGGTATTGTATTGATCCATTACTAACAAATTTTATCCAACAAGGCATGTACCTTGAATTTGCCTGGTGTTGCGAAATCCAAACCCCGCATCCTGCTCACCAATGCACCAATGTTGTCACGACCCAAACCCGCCCTTATAAGTTTAGTATCGTAACCGGCCAGTAATAATTAGATTACCAAAAGCCTTTCGAAATATAATATATATATATATATATATATGTGTGTCTTAACACAATAATCTTACGTCACCCACATACACTGTTGTGACCAAAAAGGGAAACTTGTCTCTATATACAGATAAGCAAAACAAACAACGAAAACTTTCTTATTAGGTTTACAAAACTTGACTTCTTCAAAAAAGAACCTCTCCGAGAGGCACAGTGGTTGGCTGACTCAAACACTCTAGGCAACAACTTAAGCCTGGTCACGCGCTTGCTTACCTACATACATAAAATAAATAGTGAGCGGGAGCCTAGTGAATAATAACAGAGTAAAGGGTTTTAAATGAATAATGTCCATAACAGGTACTGAAATCAGAGATCATAATAGTAACAGATATATTAATGCTCTAGTTCAACTATATACAGAAATCAGAGTTCATGCTTCGTTATACATGGTACATCCATTAGCATTAACTTGCTTGATAGTTCCATTAGGAACCTCCAGTACCGGAAAACTTGTAACTTGCTTGAACCATAGTATTGTTACCCCCGGGTAAGGGCCATGAAACCATGGTATTATTACCCCCGGGCAAGGGCCTTGCTTATAAAGGTACGGTATTGTTACCCTCGGGCAATGGCCTTGTGCTAAGGATGCCACGAATATATTTCAAAAACTTAGACAATCATTCATTACACGGAATATAACGTTTCATTAAGGGTGTAATAATGGCTCGACTCGGCCCATTCGGGCTTTGTGGGCTCGTGTTTTTTTAGTGGGTCGGGCCGGCCCATAGGCCAAAAAGTGGAGCCTAGGCCCAAGCCCAAGCCCACTCATAATAGGGCTGCGGGTTGGGCCTAGGGCCTGGGCTCGGGCCTAGTCAGGCTTTTTTTTTTAATATTAGAAATAAAAAATTAAAAAAAAGTATACTAGAGTATTTTAATTACGATTAATGAGATATTTTGTTTGGTTATGTAATGTTTTATGGTGATATTTAAATTTAATTATATATGACTTTGTTTTTTTAATTGTGAACTTATAACTAAAAAAGTATGCAATTATATAATTTTTTTTCTTTCGAAATGAATAATTTTATATATATGAAATTGAAATTTTCAATATTACAATATTAAATTATTTATATAACATTTATTGAATGAATAATTTTTATTTCAAAATGAAATAAAATATTACAAAAATTGATATTATTAAATAAATTAAGTGTAGATTACTGATGGTGGCATAGCAATTGCATCACAATAGGTCAAGTACATCCCAACTAGGTTGGTACCTACTAGCCTACCAATCATTTGCATTATACTTCACCTCAAAAATCTAATACAAAAAAAACAAAAAACAAAAACAAAAACAAAAACCAAGAAAAAAACGAAATGAAATGAAATAGTAAAAAATAAATTGTTGATCAATCATCGAAAGAGACAGACATTTCGGTCACGTTGCCCGATGATATGTCATCCAAATCATATTGAATTCGCTCATTTTCACTAAAATTTTGTCTTCTTGTAAGCGCGTGCATATGATCTCTAGATATCATCAGTGCCTCAACCATTTCGGGTGAAAAGCCTGCTTCTGTAGTCACTCAGCACCCGTCCACCTGCACTAAAAGCTGTTTCCGAAGCAACTGTAGATTTAGGAATGGTTAGTATATCATGGGCCATCTGTGAAAGCACAGGCCACATAGATTCATTTTGTTTCCACCATTCCAAAATGTCAAAATTATAGGAATCATCCACTGACAGACTTTTCAAATAACATTGTAGTTCAAAACTACTTACACTTGTATGTTGAGATATTCTTCTACTTTTTATTACTGTAAAAATACTTAACCTCTCGCCTCGAGATTGGACTGCTAGTGTAATGTGTGTAGGTGTATTTACAGATGCAATGCAGCTGCAGCTACCCTGTATTCTTGAAATAATCTGTTGCATGTTTGTATAATAGGGGCAAAATGTATTTGATCAGCGAAAATACGCTCTAAAAATTCTTGTAAACCAACTTCTTTACACCCAGGATCAATTATTATAGCTAAACCTAATAGATGAGGCAAATGATGAAAATATTTATCAAATTTTTCTTTCATTGAAGTAATAATGGTTACATAAAGTTCATTATCCATATATTTTATGAAAACTTTAATTATTTCTGCTAGCATATGTAAAACAAATGGTGAAGTAGGAATATATATATAAGAAAATTATTTTGTTGAAGTATCGAAAACTTTTAAAAAATCTTTATACAAGGCTATTTGGCGTCAATTAAGTTCAGTGGGTGTCAGTACTCCTCCTATTGATGTTGTTGCAAAAAATAAATCTATTGTTCTTCTTTATTTACAAGCTATTTTTAACATATTATATGTTGAATTTCACCTACTATCTACATCTAAAATTAATTTTTTAAATGACATATTTTTTCGTTGACAAATTTTTCTATATTCTGAAATTCGATTACCAAAAGATATAATAGTAACAACTGCATTTTTTATTACAAGTACAGAAGTTTCGTATACATGCATAACTTTTTTAACAATCAAATTTAAAATATGGGCACAACAATAAACATGAAATAAATTATCATCAACAAGTAATTGTAAAGTTTATTTTAAATGGGTTACAGTTTAATTATAATATGATGCATTATCTAAACTAATCGTAAATATTTTATTTTGTAAAATCCACTCATATAATACATTTCTTATTTCTACACCAAGCGAATGACCAGTGTATGGAAGTTCAACTAATTTAAATGAAATAATTCTTTTATTTAATTTCCAATCATTATCAATAAAATGTGCAGTGATACATTGATATTCAAAACCATTATTTGACCACAGATCAGATGTTAAACAAAGTCTTCCATTCAAATTTTTAAAGATATCAAATAATTCACTTTTAATATCCTCAAATTTCTTTAAAATCTTGTTTCTAGTAGTATTTCTTGAAAAACTTTGATATTACGGTGCAAAACTTTCGTGAATTATTTCGGTAAAATCAGGACATTCACTAGTACTAAAAGGTTGTTCTTTTTTAATAATATAATCAACTATGGAATTTTGTGCACGTATAGGATTATATGAAAATGTTTGCAAATTACCAGTTGATGAAGCCTCTAATTGCATTTGACTTTGAATATCAGGTTGTTTACTTTGTAAATGTTTGTTAGAATACCTTTTTAAATAACTAGTACCCCCTGCAGATGCAACACTAAGTAAACGTGCACAATATTTACATTTTGTTAAATGTAATTGTGCCATCAAGATTATTTATAGATATTTTTTCAAAATGTTCCCAAACACTACTACTTCTGCTCCTAGATGATGATCCAATTGTTGGAAAATGGATATTAGAAGGAGAATCAACAGATTCATGTGGTGTAGTATATGTATCAATATCGACATAAACATTAGGCATATTAGGATCCATAGTAATGCAAGTAAAACAATATATAAGAATTAACAATTAATTTAAATAATGTGTAAATTCAATCAGTAAAAAATAATAATTAATTATGTGCATAAATAATTAATGAAAAAAATGAGTAATTAATAAATTTAATTAAACTAATTAATGTTACCGACTGGCGAATGCGATATAGAAATTTTTTTCTTCTGCTAAAAGTTTCTTGTTGCACAATTGCAATAGCCACTTGGGGATGACACTTCAAAATTAATTGAGAGTTGAGAGAGATTGAGAGAGTTTAAGAGAGAGAGAGAATGATTTGTTGTGAAATTTATTTTGAAAACTGAAATATATTTTTTATAGTTTGAATTCTAACCGTTTAAATTATGACCGTTTTATATATATCCGTTTGAGTTGTAGGAGATGCAAATTTGCAATGGAACAGCTCAAAATTGAGGCTAGGCTGGTACTATAATAGTAGGTAGGGGCTGTACGGTGGCATGGCACTGGCAACAAAGTTTTAGGAAATGGTTGCCTCCTTTTCAGGCAACCATTTGGATGGTGCTCTTTGGCCAGTGGGAGCCATCACGGGTCCTGTTTTGCTAATCGGAACCGGTCAATATGTATAACTCGTCGAGTATTATATGTTTGTAAAAAATCACGTTGATCGGATATTTATAACTATCTGATCGAATTAGTTTTTTTTGTCAACCATTAACTATAACACCATGCATTTTTATACCAAACTGATTTGATCATATAGTTTGCGATATCCGACTAACGTGATTTTTTACAGGCATATAGTAATGGAAGAGTTCTATACTTTCAACAGTTCGGATTATCAAAATGGGACTCATGGTGAGCCCCCACGGGCCCAATATTACCTTACAACTTAGTAAATATACATATATATATAATTTTTTCTTTCTTTCACATTAGGTACACTTTTCCATCAAATAATGAAGTAAGAAATTTAAAAAAAAAAAAAATGAAGGCCAACCACACACAGACTGTGCACTGCCACTGCCAGCCACAGTGTGGCAGGGCATGGTGGCGCACTAGCGTGATACATCATCCTTTTCCATCAAACAATTATTAATTTGATTTTAATTTAATAAATCATTATTAATTTTTGTTTTATTTTTAATTTATTAATGTTATTTATTTAATTATATTAATTTTTATTTAATTTTTTATTTTTTTTATTTTTATAAGATCAATCTTTTTATTTTTTATTTTTATAAGATCAATCTTTTTAATTATTTTATATTTTATATTTTTATAAGATCAATCTTTTTATTTTTATAAGATCAATCTTTTTATTTATTTAATTATTTTATTTTTATAAGATCAATCTTTTTATTTATTTAATTATTTTATTTTTTATTTTTATAAGATTAATCTTTTTATTTATTTTATTTTTTAGTTATTTTAATTATTTAACTATTGTAAGTTGTTTTTTATTTTTATTTTTTGAAATTTGATCATTGGTAGAGAGAGGGTTGATGGTTGAGCCAAGCCGGGCCGAGCCGAGTCGTCCGCGAGGCCTGAAATTTTTTGGGCCAGGCTGGGTCCCAAATGGAAGGCTGTAGACATCCCATTTTTGACCGACCTTAAGACTCAGACATCACCAATTGAGCGCTCGGTGATGTTGCATATTTTGTTCGTTCTGGAGTTTCAGAGTCTCGGCTGCGAGCCTTGCCTCTAGACTTCCGGGCTCTTTTGTACTCTGCCTCGGTTTGCGAACCGGGTCCCGTTTTCTCTGTTTTCTCTCCCCGAAGGGGGGGAGAGGTCTCGTAGACTATCTCTCAGTGGCCGTAGACTACGTTTCGTGGAGGCCAGTTTGGAGGCCAGTTTCCGGTTTTCGGAGCCATTGGCCGTACACCTCGGCTCGGGACCGCCTAATTACCTCCGTTTGCTCCGTTTTTTGGCACACACCTTGTTTCCTCTTCTTAGAGAGACACTGTGGCCCGGGAGACCACCTTCGTGGTCATATGCCACCTCCGGTGCTTAACAGCCTGTTTTCGGGGCCCCGGACCGCGCGTTTTGGCCCCCGAACCTTCGTTTTGCATCGATGTGGGTTCATTTTTGGTATGGACCTTTGTTTCATTGCTAGGAAGATGGTAGGATGGTGGGAGGCCACCTTTTCCGCTAAAAAACTAGTTTTCTCTTTTTCTCTCTCCTAAAGTCGATTTTTCTGACAGAAAGCTGGTTTTTCTCACTTTTGAGTCACAATTTCTGGTTTTTCACACCACCATTGTGTTGTGCTCACCTGGGAGGCCACCAATATGGGTAGGCCGACCAGTAATTCATCTTGACCCTTTTGAACCCCTCTAAAAAGCTGGTTTTTCTCCCTCCTGGGTCACATTTTTTGATTTTTCTCTACACAGTTGTGTTGCACTCATCTGGGAGGCCACCTTTCTGGGGTAGCCGGCCAGCTTTTCTTCTTGAACCTTTTGACCCCTGGTCGGCCGACCAGGGGAGGTGGCCGGCCGACCACCTTGGTCTTTTGAACTTGGTCGGCCAGTCTTGTCTCCTTGAGTGCATTCCAGCTGTGCCAGCTGTTTTGCACCTGACCCTCTGTCCGAGGGTTTTGTCCTTGTTTTGACCCTTTTAAGGGTGGTTTTGCACCCTTTGCTTAGCTTCCAAAGGAAGTTTGACCCTTTGGTCAAGCTTCTTGAGGAAGCTTGACCCTTTTGGTTTAGCTTCCGCAAGAAGCTTGACCCTTTTGGTCAAGCTTCTTTTAGAAGCTTTGACCCCCCTTTTGAGGCTTCTCCAAGAATCCATGGCCTTCTCCCTCTATAAAACACACCTTCCACCTCCATTTGCAAGGGTTAGAAGCTTTGGGCTGAGATATATACATACAACCCTCCATCTCTCTACTTCAAGCCTCCAAACACCCTTGTTCTTGGCCATTTTACACTACAACTCCTAGCCTACCACCTCCACCATCCATTCCAGCCACTTGAAGCTGATTTTCAGAGGTTGAGAGCTCACAATCTTGGACCAAAAGCTGCTGCATTGCTGTGCTACAAGGGTAAGTCTCCACTTCCCCTTTTCTTGCATTCTTTTGCTTCATTTATTATCCCTATTTGCAAGCATTTCTGGGCTTCAACCTAAACTGTGAAGTGTCTTATTTTGAGCCCCTCTTCAACTTTGTTTAAGGACACTTTGCTGTTTGAGGCCATCTAGTTCCTTGTTTGCCCAATCTCTCTTTTAGGGCTATTTTTGCATCCTATTTTAGCCTTACTTGTGAATATTTTCGAGATTTGTTATAAACTGGAAAAAGTCTTGTTTTGACCTCCTCTTTAAGTTTGTTTGAGGTCACTTTTCTGTTTGGAGTTATCTCCTTCCTTGCATGCTTCATTTCCACATGCTTTGAGCAATGCATTTGAGCATTTGCATTGGCCTTGTTTTGGCCTCTTAGCCACTAAAATCCAGTGGATTTTCAGTGGCTTTGATGAGATTTTGAGCTTTGAAATCATAGAGGGGTGACCCTCTCACCCCTCATTCTCTTTACTAGCATGATTGGCCTTCCAAAGGGGCTCTATTTTGTATGTTGTGAAGTCAAATTCCAGACTCTATTTTGTGAGTTCTAAGGTCTGCCTTGACTCTTTCCGGTGCCCCTTTGGTCATATTTTATGTCTATGATGCATGTATAGAGCAATCCTATTCGAGGCCTTTCAAAGGGCCTTCTATTTGCATGTTTCTTAGACCAATTCTAGGGCCTATTTGGTGAGTTTTAGGGCTGTCATAATCTATTTCCAGAGTTGGTTTTGCCATGCTAAGTGTCTATCTTGTATGTGTTAAGTAACCTCTTGCATGGCCCTCCAAAGGAGCTCATCATTTTTGTATGCATTGGCTGCATTTCAGTGGTTATTTGGGCATATTTTGACATGTTTTGTTCACTGTTTTTGGCTGGTTTGATGAGATCTCATGCGCATCATATAGTTGTAATACAATCCATACTTACTAGCCAATGTTGCATGCTATTTTAGTCCGTCATGTTAGCATTTTTTGGCCATGCTTTAAACTAGTAATGTGCATGTTTTGGGACTGCCTTGGCTCTATCTTTGTGCTTCATAGTCAAATAATGCTTGCTTTGCATAGTTATAGTTCAATACATGTGCCTAGTTTTGAGTTTTGGGGCTTATTCCATGCATTGAGTGCCATATTTCCATGATTCGGGACCATTTAGCATCATATTTCAATGCTAGAAATTACATGTTTGTATGCCATCTTTCATCCCTTGCCATGCTTTGGTAAAGTAGCATTTCATGCCTTAGGTTCGGTCCTTGGTATTCGCGCATGTGTGCACGCACTTCGGTTGTCTTATTTCCATCACATGGTCACTGATGTGAGTGTGGCTGAGTTCCACTCATATTGGTGTAAGCCCATATTGCATTGGGTATGCCATCTTAGTCCATAGCATTGTGTATGCTAGGTTGTATGTTAGTCGTATTCATGCATGTCATGCATATTGCATCGTGTTTGGGATAGGAGTTAGCCCAAGCACGGAAAACGAGGGACGTTTCGTACTCCGAGTGAGGGAACGTGTCTCAATTCCCGGTCACCAACACTCCGGATTAACCATGATGGAGTCTCGGTCTTGTTGTGTTTTCATGTGCATTTATTTCATATTGAGTTGTGCAATTCGACTCCTCGGCCATCATGCATCGAGATGCGTGATTGATGGCACGAGGATCGAGGTGAGCATACATATGTGAAAATACTTTGCCATGCCCCTTTCTTGCTCTCCGTTGTAGTAAATCAAGGATCAACATCCTTCAAGAGCTTTGCACAACATTCCGGGATTAATTGCAAACAAAGGCAAACCGGGGCATCGCATTGGATTTCCACGTAAGGCAACTCGAGCATGCATCATTCATCATTCGGAACAGAGCTGAGGCGGTCCATGGCTTGCATGCTAATTTACTTGCTTTCCTAGATTAATTTGTTAATTAATTAGGGTTTTGTATTTATTCGGACCCTCCGAGCGAGGGCACAATTGTAATAAGTGTGCGTGTGTGTGATGTATGTCTTTCAACCCTACGTCTTTCTCCCTTTTATTTACCAGCTTATGATGGTTAGTTTAGGGCATGTTTCAATTAGCATACTTATGCTCGCATGTTTGCATCCATTCATCTATCTTGCATGCACCGGGCTCGGTGCATCATACTAACTGCATTGTATTTCAATTCCGAGTTGAATACTTGTTAGTTGTAGCATTTCACATGCCATCTTTAGAATAGCCGAGCCTGCTATAAGTTGCATTTTTGCATGTGTTGCATTAGGCATTTCTGTATAGTTAGGATCATGCATGGATTTCTAACATAGCTTCTGTTTTGGCTTGGAGTACTCGGTAAGTGTTTATGCTTTAGCATCCTTGCATGCGTGTAAGTGATTGCCATGATAGCATGCTTACCGTGAGGCTAACTGCTTATATGATATAATTGCCTGAATGCCTGTGGGTGAAGGTTGGATTATTTGGTTTGGAACAATTCATTAAATGCGAGTTTTAAGCCCACTTGAGAGTGGCAAAATCATTTTTTCTAAACCCACCTTAGGGTGGCAAATCCACATTTTAGCCTACTTGCGAGTAGCAAACCACTTTAAAAAACAAACATGAAATGTTTTGTTCCAATTCAGGCGATCTAGTCTATACTTGTATTCTGTGCGCATCACATAGTAAATCTAGGCTAATAACCGGAATAAGAGTACATAATGTTTTCAAAACTCGATATCATGGCTAGTAGAGGCCGATCTTTGATCAGGCGAGCGGGGGTACTCACGAAGTGAGCTTCCCCAATCGTACCCAAGTTCCCGAGCCGAGGCAACTTTGGTGATGACGGACACGTGGCCTTAGGCAACGAGTCAGGGTTTCCTAAATTTTTCAAAATAAAATATTTAGGTGGCGACTCTGTATCTGGCAAAGCAGTCCATGTTTGGCACTTCCTTCAAAAATCTATTTTCAAAAAATGATTTGCCGGATTTGGACTCTTTGATGATTCATCGGTCTTGCATTGCACTCTGCGAAATTAGATACAGGACCGTGACATTGAGTCCTTAACTGTAGTGAGCCCAAATGAACAAAACGGGGGTTTCCCTCCCGGGATGTTCGGGGACGTCTACAAAGGCCCAGGCCCAAGATACTGGGCTGGGCTCGGGCTCGGGTCCGGGCCAAAACAGGTTGGGCCCACATCGGGCTTCGGGCGGGCCTCGGGCCACTCACGGGCCTCGGGCCATTTTTACACCCCTACGTTTCATAAACAGATCTTAATTCCTATCATTCAGGAAATAATAAAGTTAAACATAGCTAGGGCTGCAAATGAACCGAGTTGTTCATGAACAAGCTCGGCTCGGCTCATTAAGGGCTTAGCTCGGCTCGGCTCGTTTAATAAACAAGCCGAGCTCAAGCTCGAGCTCGAATATTAGGCTCATTTACGAGCTAGGCTCGTTTACGAGCTTGGCTCGTCAAGCTCGGCTCGTTTATCTTTATTTAAATTATATATTAAATAATATATAAATATATATAAATAATTGTATAAACATATTTGTTATATATTAAATAATATAAATAATATTAAAAAAAATTATCGAGTCGAGCCGACCCCGATCTCGAGTTTCATTAATGTTAACGAGCCGAGCCGAGCCGAGCTCGAGCCCATTTTCTTATCAAGCCGAGCTTGAACTCAATAAACGAGTTCGATAAGTAAACGAGCCGAGGTTGAGCTCAATAAACGAGCTCGATAAGTAAACGAGCTGAGCTCGTGCTCAGCAAAGCTCGGTTCGGCTGCAGCCCTAAACATAGCTTTACTAAGTTATTACTCACAGATGGCTCCGCTTGCAGAATAGAGAAATCAAATAACTTGTGGCGCGTGACCTACACACACAAAGCAGAAACACACATCCGGTTGGTACTTAACTTCTTTCGTTTCATACTTAGGGTGTTTCTAAGTTTTAACCTCTTATTGAGTCTTAATCATGGCCTAGGAGTGCTTAGGATGCGATAAGGATGCTAAAATGCACTAGAACACATTTAACAAAACTTACAGAAATAGAGGTCACGCTCGAGCGCAACTTTCCATGCTCGAGCGGACTTGCAAACACGTAAGGGGACGCTCAAGTGCAACTTCCCTCGCTCGAGCAGTCTGTAAACTTTGAAAAAGTACTAGTTAAGTGAAATCTCCATTCGATGGCCGCTCAACTCTCGCTCGAGCGTGAGACCCATGCCCTTGCTCGAGTGCAACTCTTGCCGCTCGAGCGGTTTGCAAAACATGCAAACTTCTAGGAGCATGCATTTCATGCTTGGGCAGACTTCAGGTCGCTCAAGTGGAAGTGTAAGATTATAGAGTGGCCGCTCGAGCATAGATTCTACCACTCGAGTGGAGAGCATAATTCTGGAATTTCCAGATTGCTCTTCTCTGCTCAAAACTCAAATTCAAGGTTGTAAAACATGGTCATTTAGGTCAAACACTTAAGGAAACAATAAGAAACACTTGTAAATAGTGAAACCATGGTGAATTCAAAATCATTTCACAAAATCAAGGCTCAAAAACTTGGCAATTGACCAAAACAAAATCCAAATCTTTGAAAACATAACATTACTAATCATGTATGAAAAGGTGCAAGTTTAAAGCTTTCAAAACATGATCAAATGAGATGAATTGATGGAAAACAAGATGAATTCTCAAAGCTAAGGTAGGATGATAACATGCATGGGAGAATTCTTTGAAAACTTTCTCAAGATGCTATGATATAAACATGCATGCATAGTATCTAAACTCCTTCATTTTAGCTCAATTCTAGCATTACACAACTTAATTCTTTGAACTCATGTGCTAAGTGACTCAATCCCAAACTAGAAGGTTGAATTTCTTACCTTAAATGATTAATTATGCTCTATAAAGGTAATTGTTTAAAGTTCTAAGCCAATCACCAAGTTTTCTAGCAATTCCTTTGCTTGAATTCAACTCTCTTTTAGTCTCTCTCTCTACACGTTTTAAGCTCAAGGAAGAGGAAATGAGGGTGCAAAAGTGTATAAGAGGTGTTAAGGGGCGGCCTTACATAGGTTTGTTTAAGGAATTAATTAAACTTGCATTAATCTAAGCAATGACCATTAATTTGTTCTAATTAATTCGTTCCAACCTGAATTTCAATTAAACCTATCATAAAATTCTAAAAATCCCAAATAACACATAAATCAAGTTAATTTCTGAATCAGATGCTGATAAGGCCTTCAATTCGCAAACCGAAATGAAAACATGAACATGTCTTTCTACGTTAAACAGATATAACACAAATAAGGCAACATATAATACAAAATTTCACTTTAATTACTTATTAGACATAATTAAGCATGGATTAACGTTAATCATGGGTCGGGGTGATTACAGTGTTCCCCCCTTAAAGAGTTTGGTCCTCTAAACTTGAGTTACCTTCATTTTGGAAGAACACTGGATTCAAAGGAAATAATTCAGAATATCTTCTCATCATGTCTTCCTCCGTTTCCCAAGTTGCATAGGTCCCTCCGTGGTTTTGCCAATCAACTTTTACCAACAATATTTCCTTGTTCCTTAGCTTTTTAATTCGACGGTTTACAATCTGTATTGGCTCTCTTCATAGGTGTAGTCATTTTTCAAAGTACATATGTTGGTTCGATGACATGGTGTGGATCTTGTAAGTAATCCTGTAACATTGAGACATGAAAGACATTATGCATATGCTCCATAATTGGCGGTAAGGTTACTCGATACGTCACCGGGTTGATTTTCTCCAAAACCTCATATGGCCTAACATATCTCGGTGCTAACTTACCCTTAACACTAAACCGCGTTTGTCCTTTCATTGGAGTCACTTTAATAAATACGTGATCCCCGACTTCATACTCCCTATCTCTTCTTCGAACATCTGCATAACTCTTTTAGCGACTTTGTGCAATTTTCAAGCGTTGTTGGATCAATTTCACATTTTCCGTTGTTTCTTGCACAAGTTCCGGTCCCAACAATGGTCTGTCACCTACTTTAGCCCAACAGATAGGAGAACGACATTTTCTTCAATACAGAGCTTCATAAGGAGCCATCCCAATACTTGAATGATAGATGTTATTGTATACAAACTCGTTTAAAGGAAGGTAAGTCTTTCAATTCCCTTGGAAGTCCAACACACACATCCGTAGCATATCTTCCAAAGTCTGATTGGTTCTTTCGGATTGGCCATCTGTCTGTGGGTGGTAAGCACTACTCATCCGCAGTTCAGTTCCCAAAGCTTGTTGTAAACTCTGCTAAAACCTTGAGTGAACTTCGAATCTCTGTCAGATACAATGGATATTGGCACACCAGGTAATCTCACAATTTCATTCACATAAATGTTAGCTAACTTATCTACATTATAAAAAGTTTTGACAGGCAGAAAATGGACAGACTTAGTTAAATGATCAACAATGACCCAGATAGAATCCATACCTCAAGGGGAACGAGGCAACCCCACAATGAAGTCCATAGTAATATGTTCCCACTTCCATTCCGGTACTGGAAGTGACTGTGGCAAACCAACAAGATTGTTGATGTTCGGCTTTAACTTGTTGGCATTGTAGACATCTTGCCACAAAATCTGCAATACACCTTTTCATTCCAGGCCACCAAAAATTTTGTTTTAAGTCATGATACATCTTTATATTCCCCGGATACATGGCAAATTCAGAGTTGTGAGCTTCAGTCATGATGCGTTTCCTTAAATCAGAACAATCTGGCACATAGAGGCGATTCTGAAATTTTAACACATTGTTCTCTAATGCAAACCCGGGCTTTGGTTTTGAGTCAACCTCATTCACAATCCTTTTTAAGTATTCATCTTGTAGTTGTTTCTCTCTGACTTCTTCAATGATTGCAGGTTGGGCAGAGATAGCAGCTATAATTCCACATTGTTCTCGCAATACAACTTCAATCTCATTCTTTTCCAGATCACATAGCAATTCTTTCTAACCAGTGAGCAAACATAACAAATTTCCCATTGACTTTCGGCTCAAGGCATCTACCACAGTATTAGCTTTTCCCGGATGATACAAAATTTGTAAATCATAGTCTTTGATCAACTCTAGCTATCTTCTTTGTCTCATGTTCAATTCTTTTTTAGTGAAGAAGTATTTGGGGCTTTTATGGCCTATGTACACTTCGCAAGTCACACCATACAGATAATGTTGCCAAATCTTCAAAGCAAAAATCACTACGGCGTGTTCAAGGTCATGTGTCGGATAATTCCTTTCATGAGGACGGAGTTGCTGAGAAGCATAAGCAATCACTTTTTCATTTTGCATTAAGACACACCCCAAACCTTTATAGGAAACATCACTGTAAATCTAGAACCCATCCGTTCTATTTGGTAAAGTCAGGATTGGTGCAGTTACCAGTCTAGTTTTCAATTCTTGGAAGGCTGACTATCGTTGATTGTTCCAGCCAAACGGTATATTTTTCTGCGTTAACTGTGTCAATGGCATAGCAAGTTTTGAGAAATCTTTCATAAATCTTCTATAGTAACCTGCAAGTCCCAGAAAACTTCTAACTTCTAACACATTAGTTGGTTTAGGCCAGTCTATAATAGTTTCAATTTTCTGCGGATCTACTGATATGCCATCCCTGTTAATCAGATGTCCCAGAAATGTTACGTTGTTAAGCCAAAACTCACACTAGGAAAATTTTGCATATAACTTCTTTTCTCTCAGAATATGTAAGGTAGTTCTCAGATGATTCTGGTGTTCTTCCCTGCTTTTAGAATAGATTAGTATGTCATCAATGAATACAACAATAAACTCATCAAGAAATTGTTTGAACACCCTATTCATCAAGTCCATAAAAGCTGCAGGCACATTTGTTACTCCAAATGGCATGACTAAAAATTCATAGTGCCCATATCGAGTTCTAAATGTTGTTTTCTCTACATCTTCTACCTTGACTTTTAACTGGTGATACCTGGATTTAAGATCTATCTTAAAGAACACTTGGGCTCCCTGGAGTTGGTTGAACAGGTCATCTATTCAGGGTAAGGAGCATTTATTTTTCACAGTTACCTTATTTAATTCACGATAGTCTATACATAACCTCAAAGACCCATCCTTTTTCTTTATAAATAAGATTGGAGCACCCCAAGGTGATGTGCTTGGGCAGATAAATTTCTTGTTTATGAGTTCTTGGAGTTGAGTTTTCAACTCTTTGAGTTCAGAAGTTGACATTCTATAGGAGGTCTTGGAAATAGGTTGTGTTTCCGGTACTACATCAATCGTAAACTCAATTTCCCTATCCATTAAGTCCCTGGGTGGGTCATTAGGAAACACATCAGGAAAGTCACCAACCACGGGAATAGTTTCCACACTAGTACTATCTGAAGACACAGTCAATACACAGCACAAGTAGCCCCGACAACCTTTTCTCAACAATTTTCTGGCTTTCATAAATGAGATCAAGTACGGTGGAGGAACTACCCCATTTTCCAGTAAAAATGAATTCAAGCATACCAAGTGGTCTAAACACAACAGATTTACTTGCACAGTCAATAATGGTACAATATTTAGTCAACCAATCCATACCCAAGATACAATCAAAAGGATCAATGCTCAAGGGCAACAAATCAACATACAACGTCATTTCACCAATCAGAATATCACATGTTGGGTAAACATAAGCACATATCATAAAACCCCTAGACGATGTAGATACAGATAGTAAACGGTTCATAGGTTCTAATGGTCTAGTTAATTTTCGAGAAAAAACATGCAACACAAATGAATGCGTGGAATCAAAATCAATCAGCACATAAGCATTCTGAGCACAGATAAAGATTATACCTGATACCACTGATTCAGAATTCTGTACATCCCTAGGTATTAATGCAAAAACCCGACCTTGTCTCAAAGTTTCTCCCCCAGTATTGGCATTCACATTAGTTCTTGGTGCAGGAGCAGACCCAGCTGAACTTGCTGCAGGATGGGTAGTCATGTCGAGTCTCATCGGGCAATCCCTAATCATGTGGCTCGTCTTGCCACATTGAAAACAAGCACCAGATGCACGATGACACATGCCCCTATGTTTTCTTCCGCATTCTGGACAATTTGGCATAGACCCACTACTTTGACTTGAACTACTTGACGATCCAGTATTTTGCTTCTTCGAAAATGATTGGCCTTTCTTGAAATTGAATCCGGCCCTTTTACCTCTCCATTCAATCGTTGGAGTTGTAGCTTGTTTCTTGGTTGCTATTATGGCCTCTGCCATCAATGCGCTATCAAGCACTTCTACATAAGTAGGTAATTTCAAGACGCCTACTCGATCAAATACTTCCATGTCTAGTCCTCCCTCGAACTTCCGTGCTTTCTTATAATCGGTATCCACCATGTGTGGGGCAAAACGAGCTAATTTAGTAAACTTGGCCTCATATTCGACCACTGACATCCTGCCTTGTTTGAGTTCTTGAAATTCTGACACTTTTCAATCTCTGAAGCATTGGGGAAAGTACTTGTTGTAGAATATCTCATTGAATTGAGCCCATGTCATATCCTCATTGTTATTTCGGACCAATAACCACCATCTCTGGACTTCATCCTTTAGGGTGTAGGCGGCCAAGAGTATTTTCTGAGTTGCGGAGCAAGGGAACACTTCAAATAACTTTTCTATTTCTAGCAACCAAGTTTCTGCCTTCAATGGTTCAATGCCACCAAAGAAGGTCGGCGGTTTCATTTTCATAAATTTTTGAGTCAAATTGATGATGTCTTTATTGTCCGATTCAACTGGAACTGGTGGAGGTGGAGGAGGTAAAGGTTGTTGTCTAAATTGTTGCGTCATGGCTTTAGTCAAAGTCGCAAGCATCTGTTCTATTCTGTTCATTCGGGCCTTAGAAGGTTCACTTGTATCATTTCCCCTTGCATTCTCCATGTTGCTATAGAGACACCAAGTAATAATAAACATAAGAATAATCTTGTTCATTTCTTTCAATTCATTTGTTCAGATTCAAATTCAGTTTTCACATTAATAAAGATTACCACACACTCACACATGCTGATGAAATGTTCCTAATTCTTTCTAGGACATCCTATAGCTCTTATGGACTCGTGTGTGCGGTATAACTCGTGCTCTGATACCACTCTATCACGACTCAAACCCGCTCCTATAGGTTTAGTATCGTAACCGGCCAGTAATCCTTGGATTACCAAAGGCCTCTTAACAAAATGACATATAATAAGGGGCTGCGGAAGCAATTATAGAAATATACATTATCCATAGAGCTGTGATAACGTATATGAGACAGAAACTTTCGAATATATATATTAACACAATAGTTTTACGTCAACCACATACACCGTTGTAACCAAAAAGGAAAACTTGTCTCTATATACAGATAAACAAAACAAACAGCGAAAATATTCTTATTAGGTTTACAAAACTTGACTTCTTCAAAAAGGAACCTCCCCAGGAGATACAGTGGTTGGCTGACTCAAACACTCCAGGCAACAACTTAAGCCTGGTCATGCGCTTGCTCACCTACATACATAAAATAAATAGTGAGCGGGAGCCCAGTGAATAATAACAAAGTAAAGAGTTTTAAATGAATAATGTCCATATCAGGTACTGAAATCAGAGATCATATTAGTATCAGATATATTCATGTTCTTGTTCAACTATATACAGAAATCAGAGTTCATGCTTCATTATACATGGTACATCCATATTAGCATTAACTTGCTTGAGAGTTCCATTAGGATCCTCCGGTATTGGGAAACTTGTAACTTACTTGAACCACGATATTATTACCCCTGGGTAAGGGCCATGAAACCACGGTATTATTACCCCCGGGCAATGGCCTTGTGCTAAGGATGCCACGAATACATTTCAGAAACTTAGACAATCATTTAGTGCACGGAATATAACGTTTCATAAATAGATCTTAACTCATATCATTTAGGAAATAATTAAAGTTAAACATAGATTTACTAAGTTATTACTCACAGATGGCTCCGCTTGCAGAACAGACAAATCAAATAACTTGTGGCGCGTGACCTACACACATAAAGCAGAAACACACATTCAGTTGGTACTTAACTTCTTTCGTTTCATACTTAGGGTGTTTCTAAGTCTTAACCTCTTATTGAGTCTTAATCATGGCCTAGGAGTGCTTAGGATGCGATGAGGATGCTAAAATGCACTAGAACACATTTAACAAAACTTGCAAAAAATAGAGGTCACGCTCGAGCGCAACTTCCCACGCTCGAGCGGACTTGTAAACACGTAAGGGGACGCTCGAGCGCAACTTCCCTCGCTCGATCAGTCTGTGAACTTTGAAAAAATACTAGTTAAGTGAAATCTCCACTCAATGGCCGCTCGACTCTCGCTTGAGCATGAGACCCATGCCCTTGCTCGAGCGTAACTCTTGCCGCTCAAGCGATCTGCAAAACATGCAAAGTTCTAGGAGCATGCATTTCATGCTCGAGCAGACTTCAGGTCGCTCGAGCGGAAGTGTAAGATTACAGAGTGGCCGCTCGAGCGTAGATTCTGCCACTCTAGCGAAGAGTAGAATTCTAGAATTTCCAGATTGCTCTTCTTAACTCAAAACTCAAATTCAAGGTTGTAAAACATGGTCTTTTGGGTCAAACACTTGAGGAAACTATAAGAAACACTTGTAAATGGTGAAACCATGGTGAATTCAAAATCATTTCACAAAATCAAGGCTCAAAAGCTTGGCAATTGACCAAAACAAAATCCAAATCTTTGAAAACATAACATTGCTTATCTTGTATGTAAAGGTGCAAGTTTAAAGCTTTCAAAACATGATCAAATGAGATGAATTGATGGAAAACAAGATGAATTCTCAAAGCTAAGGTAGAATGATAACATGCATGGGAGAATTCTTTGAAAACTTCCTCAAGATGCCATGATATAAACATGCATGCATGGTATGATCTAAATTCCTTCATTTTAGCTCAATTCTAGCATTACACAACTTAATTCTTTGAACTCATGTGCTAAGTGACTCAATCCCAAACTAGAAGGTTGAATTTCTTACCTTAGATGATCAATCATGCTCTATAGAGGTAATTGTTTGAAGTTCCAAGCCAATCTCCAAGTTTTCTAGCAATTCCTTTGCTTCAATTCAACTCTTTCTTAGTCTCTCTCTCTCTCTACACATTTTAAGCTCAAGGAAGAGGAAATGAGGGTGCAAAAGTGTACAAGAGGTGTTGAAGGGTGGCCTTACATAGGTTTGTTTAGGGAATTAATTAAACTTGCATTAATCTAAGCAATGACCATTAATTTATTCTAATTAATTCGTTCCGAACCGAATTTCAATTAAACCTGCCATAAAATTCTAAAAATCCCAAATAACACATAAATCAAGTCAATTTCTGAATCAGATGCTGATAAGGCCTTCAATTCGCAAATCGAAACGAAAACATGAACAAGTCTTTCTACGTTAAATAGATATAACACAAATAAGGCAACATATAATGCAAAATTTCACTTTAATTACTTATTAGACATAATTAAGCATGGATTAACATTAATCATGGGTCGGGATTGTTACAAATGTCCCATTTCAGGAATCTTGGGAACATATTCTCCGTTTCTGGCTTCACTATCATGGAATGTTCACAGATCCAATACTGTATTTCAAACACAAAAATCATTACATTACGTCGTTAGCAAAACAACAAAAGCATGGGTAAAACAATTTAAATAGTCGCAAAACATTGAACACTACATACCAGTATGGCAACAACACATCCAGTGACCTTTTCCGGCGTATGGTGGAAATCTTTGATTGAACCTATCAACATTTGTAGTATTGCACCAGTCCAATTGTATGCACGAACAGTCTTCAGGTCATCAATGTATTGCACAAATGCCTAACTTATTGTTTCCCCAGAATTAGCAAAGAACAGTTTCCCACACACATACAGTGTCAACAACTTCGTTGCGTCCTCATCGTCTACCTTACTTCGCCCACATACGGCTTCTTCGAACAATGTCTTCACGATCTTCAATGTTATGCTTACGGTGTTATGACCTCTCTGCTGAATGAAATCAGATGTCGGCCTCTGACAAGGGAAGAGATCAAGATGCTTAGTACCACACTGGATCCCAAACAAAAGTCTTACATCACTCCTACAGAGCTTCAACAAATCCCCACCAATGTTGAATGCGTCATAATTTTTGTCGTATGTCCGTATGATTTTCAAAATTGTATCGTCAAACTTCCTAAAATCATTGTGAATCAGTTTGTTTATTCGCAGAGCCTCAACCATGATCCAAAATAAAGTCTTTTTCAACTGTTCAAAATGACCACCTCTCAACGGCGATGTTGTTACAAGCTTAACAATGCCCGCAATGTTTGAACGGAAATTAATTCGTGTAGGTGCACTGCGTGACGGCCGGCCAGCATGATTAACACCTCGTTCACTAACTCCCTGCTAGATGACTTTAGATTTCTTGAACAATATGTGTCCTTGCATATTAACACCAAGCCTGTTTGGTTTTAAATCACATGCACCTTCGAGACGTTTTCGTTCACATGAACGCGTCCACGGACTCCAGCTAATGTCAGCATCTGTAATAGCACAAATAACATATTAATTCGCTACCAGTACATAACATAACACACCATAACCAACATACAAATTCCACAACGCATAAATACAAACAACATGCATGACACCCCAACCCGATTAAACAACTCTACCAGATATAATGTTGCAACATCACACACATAAACACATGAAGCGACATCTGAAATTCCACACAACCAGCCCACACAACCAACCAATAATTGCGGACAAACTTAAATACAAACAGCAGAAACCATGTCCACTATTAACACTAGACAATTCACAACCATCCAATGTAAACCATGCCAGAAACAATGTACCCATTGTTCGGTAAACATATGACATATACCAACTACTTCCACTACATACTAATTGGCACTGTTTACACCCGTTGCCATACTCATACTCACATCTCTTACATCGCCTAAACCCCAAAATTTTACAACACTCCATGTGTACACACCACAACATACTTTCACATACATTACACAAAACAAAAAAACAAGATCATTGCACTAAACAAAACCACACATATAAGCAACAGTGGTCATCACCACAAAGCACTTTTGACATGTTCACATTCGGCACTAAACAACGAGAATCATAAAATCACAATACACACAAAGTACCCACACACCCCAATTGAGTCGGACCCACGTGCCACATACCATATACATCAACAAGATTGCACAAACCTGACAACACCACAACCTTCTTGCTACGAATCACATTGAAACATGATAAGAATGTAACACTGTCTCAACGCACATCGCAAAACCCAATTCACCGACAACATACAGTCACCCAAAATATACTAACCCAATAAATAACAGACACACCCAACACACTTGGGTTCAGATATGTGAAACATACACCTTACCAATATACACAGAACACAGTAAATAAGTTGCAATATACAAACACACACACACAATGCCATCGACATTTTTCAATTAATACTCATCTGATATGGACACATCAAACAAATATCATCAAACCACAACCACCTAATGTTTCAACCATACATGGAACATATCGACCATGGAAACAGCGAAAAAATAGTGGTGTCACGTACCTTCCCCACCCATCGTTCCAACGGCTGACAAATCTAAACACCTCCTTCAACGTCTCTCCCGTTCCCTTTGCGAACTTCCTTCGACTATCATTATGTTGCAATGCCGCTAATCACCTTCCAATGTCATACATACAAACGATCACAACTTTTCAAATCTTTGAAACAATTCAAACAGAATCGCAAAAATTAGGGATTTCAAATCTTACCTAATCCACAATCGCCAGAAATTAGGGTTGTCAAACCTTGCCTAATCCATACCCAATAGGGGATTTCGTCAATAGGGTTATGTGTGTCACATGGAAAGCATGCCCCCCAAAGTAAGAAAGCACAAAAAGCCTTAGTGAACTTTCCAATGTTGTGGCACCCAGCGATCACCCTAAATGTAACACGTGGCAAATACCAATTTGGGAAACACACCAACATGTGGCTGTGCCAAACCACACAATCACCTATTCATGCGTTCAAAGAAATATATAGTGGTATTTACGTCATTCAGCAATAGAAAAGATCAAATAGATCAAAAGAAAAAAAGTTGGGACTAAATAGAGCACAATTTCAACATTTAGGATTTATTGGTAACCTTCCTATGCTTTTATTACTGTCATTATTATGATTGTATTTATAATATGTTCTATTTTCTAACTTTGATATATGTCTAGATTGTACGGTAATTTTTATTTGTCAAAAGTGTTGCGCAACTGATTTAGAGAAAGGTCTTCAACAAATTAAAATAAGGTATGTTACGTTATTATTACAAATTACAATTTCATTGTGAGGGAGTTTTGAAAATTCTATTATTTTGTTGAATTTAATTATTTTTTTCATTTTTACACTTATATTTTTAATATATATTAATATATTTATGATGTAATTATGATGTCACGGTTCGACCGCCTTTCGACCACTTCGACCCGGCGGTTGAACCAGTGACCCGTTCACCCGCTCCCTTTTTCGGTTCACTCACCGATCCGATTTTCAAAACATTGTACACACATGTTTGTTTGGACGCACTGAATAAAGGGAGTTATAATTTAGTGAATTGTTAATTTTGAGATACATAGTCTTTGGATTATTGGATTAAAAATTATGTGTATTTTATATTTATTTAGCTATAAAATTAGATGTTAAAAAATAACTATCTTATTAAATCCTATGTTTAGTTACAATATTATAAAGAATGATAAATACTTAAAAAATTATTTTGCCCTTTTAATTTCTTACTAGGTAAAAGTAAATTTGACTTATAAGTTTTATTTTATTTTTTTGAATATAACTTATAAAAAAATTAAATAAATTTATTTTACTTTTTGATTGAGATTTGAAATTTTATTTTATTTTATTAAATGCAATATATAACATTAAAAAGATCGTCAAAATTTGTATTTAAATTTTTAAAAAATTATTTTTTATTTTTTTATTTTCTTCATGAAACTAGTTTTTGTTTTATTTTTTTTTTTAAATTTAAAAATAATTTTTGGAAACCAAACCAAACATATTCTAAATATTCATGGAGTAAAATTATCTTTTTACCAGCTAATCCAGAAAAGGGATGTCCAAGGACTGTGTATTCCACCCTTCCCCTAGGACAAGATAGTCTCACATACGGGAGACTAAATAATCTAGTCCCGATCTATAATTTTTCAACCAAATAATAAATTACTTTATATGGTGGACATAAACTTCAATCCTTCCAAGCAAACCTCCCTAAAGGATGGTGAATCAGAGGTGTGATAGCTTTTTTTTTTTTAATGTGAAATGTATGGGAATGATCCTATATTTACTGTAATTTTTTAATAAATTATAATAAATCTTACAATTTTTACATAATTACATCTACCTTAATTTTAATATTGAAAATTCTACTATACACTTCTTATCATATACACTCTTAAGTTATGTTATTTTTCCCTTTAGTTGTGATTAACTTTCTTCTTTAGTTATAATCTTATTTTAGTTATAACTCGTGAAACTTTTGGTTATGCCTCATGTGTTGTTTGGTTATGACCTTTATTTATTTATTTATAATTATGACTCTGAAAATATAAAATTATATAATTTTCTTTTATAGTTGTAAGGTGCATACAGTACATACCATTTAAGGAATGTGCACCATAGTCTTTCCCTTTTAATATAGTTAAACAGACCGGAACAAATGTAAATAGTGTGAAAATACAAAAATAAAAGACAAATTACATAGACCTCCTTTAAGGTTTAGAGAAAATACAGCAAATCTTGCAGTTTTGACATAATTACACTAAGTTCTCTTAATGCTGATGATATAAAGACACAAAGATGTGCATGGTAAAATATACATTTTATTATAAAAGATATGATAATACCATTTTTTTTCATTCATAACAAATTTATGATGAAAAGAGGACCGACTGTTGTATTAACTAAAATCTTAAAGAAATTTAATATAATTATGTCAAATTTATGAGATTTTTCTTCAAATTTCAAGAGATGTCTGTTTAATTTACTAAAAAAAATAACGTAAAATATACATTTTCATGTAAAAAATATGTTGACATCAATTTTTTCATTTATATATTATTGATAAAAAAAAAAGTCTAAGTGTTATGTGAATTAAAAATCAAGGATTATGTCTAACTTGTAAAGTTTACTGTAATTTTTTAAAACTTAACTCTTGTTTAGGATGACCTAATTTAGCCTATTTTTTAGAACTTTTTTTGTTACGAGAGAAAATTAAAGGGTGCCTTTATTTACACACCATATTTGCTCTCAAGGCACATCACTGCCCAATTCACACCTTTAATAATTTGAAAAAACATAATTTTTCTCAACACACACCACAACGTTCTATTTTTGCCCTTAGTCCCACACCATTTAGTACACACCTCAAATTCAAAAAAACAAACTTACCACAGGCAGTACACCCACCACCTCATAGATCGCCGTCACCCTCCGGTGAACCACCCCTAGCCCTCCTCCCCCTCTGGCGAGACTCGCCTAGCCCTCCTCTCCCTCAGACAGAGATAAGAAGTGTAGTGAACCAAGACCAACGCCTCTCCTCCACCCAACAAAAAGATAATATATGCCTTTGGAAAGGCCTTCCTCTCTTCTCCACTTGTAATTCTGGCTTGTGTAGAGAATGTGTTTCTGAATTTTTCTCTTCTAAATCTAATCACACACTCTCTCGAATCCATGGTTGCATTAGCCTTATCATCCTCTCTCCACGCCTCTAATTCATCAATCTATGGTTCGATCAAACTCAACCCATGTTGTCCCACACCATCACTCCTCATTGCAACAAAAATTTCTCAGAACACTACAAGGAAAAACTCGTCTCGTTCTCGCAGATTGACAGTCTTTGTAGTGACCGAGGGCTCCAGCAAAGAGAAGGAAGAAGAATCAATACCTTTATGGGCTAGACCAGACTCGAACGAGCCTCCTCCTTGGGCTCGAGACGAAGCTTCTCAGAATGCTTCGTAGCAGAGGTTTCAGATCTCCTTCTTCGTCTACTTGCTTGCCTCTGCTATCACTGCAATTGCCGTTGTGGGCTTCCAAACCCAATTCTTTTTTTTCTTTTTCTCTTTTTTTTTTCACTCATTTGTGTTTAGTGTTTTGGGTTTTTTGTTTTTTTGATTGAAATTTGTGGGTTTGTGCAGATTGGTTTTGTTTTTGAGTACTTGAATCAAAATTTTGTTTTTGGTGTTTTGAGCTCAGAGCGTCTTTTATGCTTCGTTGCTCAAATTCTTTGCAGTGGTGGCTAGGGTTAGGGCTTGGATGTGTATTCAACTATGGTGTATATTCAGTTGTGGTCATTTTGGTCATTTTACGTAAGGTTATTATTGTAATAAAAAATAATCAATTAATGGTGTGTCTTGAAACTAAATGTGGTGTGTAAATAGAGGCACCCAAAATTAAATGATTGTAGTTTAGATGTGACACTTTATCTTATTGGCTAAATTAGCCTATTTTGTCCTTATTGACTAATTTAGTCAAAATAGCTTATGCCAAACGAAATCTTAATGAGATCAGTGTAAAAGAGAGACACTATGGTACACCACTTTCAAAAGATGTATACCATATGTACCTTATAATTGAAGAAGAAAATGACATAATTTTATACTTTCTGATTCATAACTAAAAACAATAAAAAAAAAAATGTTATAACTAAACACAATATGAGACATAACTAAATATCTGATGAATTATAATTAAAATAATGTCATAACTAAATAAGAAAATTGATTATAACTAAACAAGAAAATTTGCACAATTAGGGGTGCATATGACACACCATTTTGAAGAGTGGGCAGATTATAATTTCTCGTAATTATGAATTTATTTGCATCAAATAATAAATATAAAAATTCTATTGTTATTGTAGGGCTGCTTGTTGAATGCTACCTGCAAAAGTAAATGGAAAATTGTTAAAAGTAATTTAATCTAAATTAACCAAAAAAAATTACTTATTTTAGTGGTGAGTGGATTTTATTTCAGATACTAAAGTATAACATCAATA
The DNA here is from genome assembly GCA_030407325.1 of Camellia japonica. Lineage (NCBI taxonomy): Eukaryota > Viridiplantae > Streptophyta > Magnoliopsida > Ericales > Theaceae > Camellia > Camellia japonica. The sequence continues at coordinate 82,261,984 of JAPPVO010000032.1, read as the reverse complement.
TGTAAAAAATTACAAATTTTATTTGTTCATATATCATTTTCAACTGGTATATACATAATATTGCGATAAAATACAATTAAAAAAGACAGATTATACATCTACATTTTATCCTCTCACATAAATTTACTAGTATATTTTTTTAATAACAATTATAATAATTATGTCATAGCTTAAATCAAGAGTTGCTTTTTTTGTTTTTCACCGTTTATCGGTGTTTTAACTTATTTTCTAAATTCATGTTGATTTATGAAGTATATTGAGCCTTCGTTTGGGATGTAGGTTGATTTTTTGACTTTTTGAGGGCTAAAAAGCCTCGTTCGAGATGGGGCATTTTAGTTTTTTTTTTTTTTTGTTTTAGTTTTTTTTTTAAAAAACTTTTGTGAGAGAAAAAATAAAATAATTATGATATGGATGTGTTATTTTATTTTATTGACTTTTTAACTTATTTTATCCTTTTGTGACTAAAATAGCCAAAAAAGCTTATGCCAAACATAGCTTCAGTTTGATAATAATTCCCAAATTGAAAGTGAAAAATTATATCATTATTCTTTAATAAATTAATGTATTTGAATCTCACCTATTTAGCTTTCCATAATCATGGGAAAACTTATAACACATACAACTACATCAATTCATTAAGGAATAAATGATATCAAAACAGAAAAATGTGAAAAGTGCAGTGTGTTTTAAATATAACCCATGTAATATTTAAGATAAATCTCGGCTTCACCTTCGATCTTAAATATTTAAGATAGTTTACATTGTCTAAGAACAATACTTTAGGTACCGAGTTTTCTTTGTATACAGAAGATTGTAGAATTTCCGTACAAAAAGAGGTGCCCCTAATCCTCCTTTCATTTCCAATTTCAACTAAAACACCCTTCATTACAACTTATAATTTTAGCGTTGTCACCGACATCATTTTGATTGAGTGTTTTTTTTTTTTTTTTGGAAGGATATTCTGTTTGTAAATTATTTTCATAGACAAAAAGGTCGTGTTTTGATATTTTGTGATTTTTCTTGGCACAAGCCTATATTGCAGCAACAATTGGTGGTGCTGCCACCTCTACGCGCACAGAGAGAGAGCTAGTGGCGGCTTGGAAAGGGGAGAGAGAAGAGATAGTAACATGAAAAAAACTCGACTGCTCATCTTATCTGCAACTTGCATGAAACTGCATCACGAGAGAGACGAAGAGAGAGCAACCTTTTGGCAATGTCCATCCATCACCTTGCCAAAAGTTTGTTTCAATTCTGCAGGCAATTTACAATGCAAAATTTTACCACACTAAAGGGCTTCTAAAGATGCCAAACAATCTGAAGATATCAAGACATTAATTTCGCATTGTATCAATGACAATTAAAAAATGAATAAAAAAATGAAGGAACAAGGATCAAAAGAAATAACCAATTAGCCATTTTCATTGACTAAGAATCCAAGTTATAACGTAATAGAGCTCAATTCAGTTCAGTCGCAAAACAAAATAAAATGCAAATTTGAATGATTCGAGAGTGTACATGAAAGAGCAAGGCTGCCTCGTGGGCGAGGACTGGTGCTCCATACTATAAAATGCTAACACTGCGAATATACTTTCAGGAAAAAAAAAAAAAAGGACTCACCAAAGCCTATATATGCTGCTATAGTCATAATGCCCCTCTAAACCCAATGCTGAAATTGTTCTCTAGACCCTTCTTTCCACCACCACCACTCGCATTTCCTGTATGCATCATGGCCACAAACTCATTGTAATCTATGCGCCCGTCCTGAAACATCGAATTACAACACAGATAAATCATATAGCACATGAAACCTGCATTTCACAAATATAACAGAATTATCCGTTACAAATGAACTTTGAACGGAAATATCACCTACGAGACAAGGAATCAAGAACACCCAAGGACAATATGATAATTGGACCTTCAATTAATTATGGATTCAAATGTGATAGGTTTAAAACGCACCAGAACTCTGGATCGAACTCGAGTAAACTCAAATACCTAGAATCCAAATAAGGGAACCTCCTCTATCACAAAAAAAAAAAAGGAAAAAAAAAAGAGGAAGCCTATGGATGTCTGGTATAAGTATATTGAGTGAAGTACAAAATTTCAAAAACAAATCATCGAAAAACCATGACTTGGTGTGACTACAATGGATCTGATCGGTCGACAAAGTTGTCAAAGGTGTTCTTGAATAAGTTTTCAACAAATGAACTCAGAACTTGACTGTATTAATAGACTTGGCCAAGTTTTAAGTTGATTTGGCAATTTTAGCTTATTGGTTCCGTGCATTGTGGATTTGAGTGAATTCCTTAACAGTCAAGATGAATGGCTATTTCCACACTATCCAATCGCTATTTCATAATATAGTAATAGGTGGTAATGTTATGCAAATGAATAATTTACGTTGTCTTGGTCAACTTCTCGGATCATATCTTCCAAGGTGACGTCCTCTATGCCAAACTCCTCACAGGCTTGTTGGAGCTCATCTGGGGTGATATAACCACTTCCATCCTTATCAAAGTAGGAGAATGCCATAAACAGATGATCTTCTCTCTCAACCTTGTTTAGATGCAATGTAGCAGCTATGAACTCCCCGTAATCAATTGTTCCACTGTTATCAACATCTGCCTGCAATTTCAGAAAATGCAGCAGGATCAGAGGCAATTTAAAGAAACAAAAATTCTCTGTTTGAATTGCATAGGAAAGCTTTAAGAACATAAACACTTTAATCAATATTGATGATAACACAACCTTTGGAATATCATATCACTTTTTTCCCTCCTCCTGTTGTGCAAGATGAAGAAAATCCATATGTTGCAAGGAAGAAAGTTTTCAAGAGAACTAGGCATATTGAAAATAAAAGATTTCAATATGTCATGGACTACATCAACGTTGTTTCTTAATCAATTCCAAAGGAAATAAGTGCAAAAGTAAAAATGAAAAACAAGATATCAAAAGGAGCATCGCTGATCAATTGATAGGATGTAGTTCAATTTCAGAATTGATTTTTCATATCAAAATTTTATGATGTGTACGAGGTGAGACACAAGCCTCAAAATTCAATATAGCAAAAACTTTAGGCTCCTGTCTGAATCTTCGACAGAGCAAAGAAAAGAAAAGAAGCCTGCTCATACATGCTTTACAAAAAAATATTTCACCTTTAAGCACTCTCTTTTTCTTTCCTTCTTTTCAAGATCTAAAAGGAATCTAAAGAACGGCAGAAGAATAAAAGGGCTAAAGCAATTTATTGCAAACTATGATTTTTTTCCCCCCTTTCTACTTCATCTTTACCCATGTTGTTGCTCCGGGTAGGCAACGTCGTTCTCTTAAGCATATCATGTGATATTACCCTAATTTTAGTCTCAATGAAAATGATTATGAGATGAACCTGTCTAATCCTCTGTTGCTCCAAAAATAGAATGTAAGAGGCCTCCCAAATCCAGCAGATAATTTTGTGCTCAATAGGGTTGAATTCTCTCCCCAAAAAAAAATTGAGTATGGTTCATTATATTTACTTTTTAAGGGATGAAACCACCATTAACTCAATGATCACTCTTAATTCTATACAAGTTGACTTGCAGGACAAAAGAAGCAATTATGCTCTCTGCAAAATTCATTGACAAACACAATCTCTATCATTAGTTTTTATTGATCTGAATGTACATGTGCAAATTTCCAGTAGATAAAACTTTTAAGAAACAGACAAATTGATGACTCTTCAATTGAATGTAACCCTTCATTTACTTAGGTTAAAATAGGTGGGTAGTTTTTTGATAACATAAATTTCAAGTGTAAATGGATGGAAATTGACAAAAAAGAAAGAAAAAAAAAAAAAGATAAAGAAAAGCAAAAGCAACATCAAGTTTTTGTTGGGAATAATCTTCCTCTCTCTTTGAATTTATATTATTCTTAATCCAGATTTATCAATAATGCTACATTTTGTATACTACTATTTACTAATAGATTTTTAACTATTTGAGAAACACCATTTTTTCCAACTACAAAGAAAATATTGCCTCAAACATAACTAAGACTTCCTTTGATCTGATACTTACTGCTTGCATTAGATCATAAATTTCAGACTCCTTAAGATTAGCGCCAACTCTTTTCAGTCCAGCCTTAAGTTCTTCAAAAGTGATTTGACCACTATTGTCAGTGTCTATCATCTTGAACATTTCTTTCAGGCCAGCAATTTCTTCTTCAGATAGGTGCTCTGCAATAATCTGCAAGAAAAGTATATTTATTTTGTATCAGAAATCCTGAGGACTAATATTTCAGCCTGAATTGTCTATTGATCTTCGATATAAACAAGTGGTAGTTATTCCAAGAACATGTCTTGCCCATCTAGAGACTCACTCTGAGGGCCATTTTCTTTAGCTTATTCATGGCAGAAAATTGTTTCATGCGACTTAGAACTGCTGAATCCAGAGGTTTGTCCGGAGCCACACCATCAACTTGAACCCATGGGTGGCCTGCAAAGAATTTTAGAATATCAATTGCCTATCATAAATAAGGTTTTCCAAATAAAGATATTCATTATATTCTAGGGAACTAAAGGAAGCTTAGGGCTTTAATAATGAAATCAAATCCAGCATACTAAGGCTGTGTTAGGATCATGGATTTGGTTAGGGATTTGGAAAAAGAAAGAGAAAAGGTAGGATCATGGATTTGGTTAGGGATTCAGAAAAAGAAAGGGAAAAGATAGGTATATTTCATTCATCTTTCACCCACCTTTTTTTCCTTTTCCTTTCCAAATCCCTACCGAAATCCATGATCCAATTGTATGGGAATAATAGAGATAATAATATAAAACAATCATCAAACATTCCGGATAGTCAAAATATTAAGAGAAATTTGAGAAAAGGTCAATTAAAAAGAAATGCAAACACAATTTGTGAGGAAAAATGTCTAGCTAACCCTTGGTCATTTTTGTGTTGGCAATTTCATTCCAAAGCTTGAATGTGTAAATTTATTTTAGGCTTGGTTGAGTCTTGAACATGTTTCATAATGAAATTTGTCATGTAACTTAATTAGCCATCGGGCTTGACTTTAGAATGCAATAATGGACTTTTAGGCTTTGAGAATTTAAGCTCATAGTGTTGATCAGATCATTAAAACTTGTACTTATTTGAACGCAAAGCCATTGTGCATTAGAAAGCAAACCCTTTGTGTGCAAAGTTAGAGCACATTTGAATGAGAAAGCAGTTTCAGAGATACATAGAACATTAACCTTACACGTCTGAACACAAGACTGGTCCATTCAAATACGTCATCTGAATTTGCATTTTAAAGCACCAAGTGTAAAACAGTTGTCTCATTGTTCGAACAAGGTATTGCACTGTTTGAACGCATGTTGTTGGAACATGTTTCCTTGGCATATCTAGAACAAAAAAATCTTTGTGGTTCTTGATTCCTTGTTCCCTTAGGGATTTTTTTTTTTAAAAATAAATACTTGTTCCCTTAGGTTTTCCCTTTCCTATAAATGTCTTTACTTATTTGTTATAGTGTGACACAGAGTTGAGTATACATTGAGCATCGATAGCACTTGAGTGAGCGTCATATTGTCCATATTCTCTCTTCTTTCACATTCTTGAGAGAGGGTTGATAGGTCTAGAGCATAATTGATAAAGCTTGAAGAATGAAAATTGTATTTGTGTGGTGTAATACAAGTCGGAGACAGACGTGGAGGCAGATTGATCTACAAAACTGCTCAAATGCATGAGTAGGTAGTATCTGTGAGTCCGGATCTTGGTAAGCTTTGCATTTGATATTAATTACTAGTGGCTAGTTTGTGTCTCTGGTTTTTTTCTTGAGTTAGGGTTTCAATGTAAATCTTTGGCTCTCTTCTTGTGATTTTGCTCTTTTCATTATATATGCTCAGTTTAATTGGATAAATAGCTTAGATTAATCTGAATTAAATCTGTTGGATTTAAACATTCCTGTCAAATTTTCTAAATTGAAAAGTAACTAAAGCTATTTGCAATCAGACGAAAACTTCTTTTTCAAAACCAGCTTCACAACTAAAGGAAACAAGAGAAATGAACTCTTGTAGCTATTGAAGGCTTCATCAAAAGTGAATGAAAATGAAGTTTTTGAGTAAATTATCAACAAATGACAACTGAAATGCATCCAAAGGAGGGGGCAAAAACTAAACTCCTAAAAGAAGAATAAGAAGAAAGATCAATACTAATACATAAAAATAGTTCTCTGTTCACAACTAGCTGGTGACATTAACCTCAAAGGTTACTCTTTTAGATGGACAAAAAACTAACATGAATATCACAAGTACTTAAAAATTATTCATTGGTTGGTGAAGTAAAGTAGGGGAAAAAAAAAATCATTACACCCTGGAACAAGTAACTACCCTTCTACTTCAATTATTTTTTAAGGTAATAGAAATGTGACTAACACAATCACATGGTGCCCTCGTAATCAAAGATCCGATTGCTCTTAGGACTCCTGCATTATTGTACCAAGTTTTTGAGTTTCGATTGGGAGTTGATTAGAAATTTGTAATTTTTTTAGTTTGAGAGCTGAATTGAAGTTTACAAACCATAGAAAGTTACGGGGAAAAAATAAATAAATAAATAAATAATTCAATTGCATAAATCTCTTGTTATCTACAAAAGACAATATTCTGTGGTGATTTCCTAAAGCTGATTCCCAAGAGGATTTAGAAAAGTAATATCCTTTTTATTCAAATGTTCTGGAAAAATTAAGGCTATGTTTGGTTTGATTCTCAAACCATGATTCCACACTAATAATCAACCCTCTGTTTGATTATAGTTTTCAAATTATGATTTCAAATCAATTTCAAAACACATTTTGAAAACATGTTTGGTAAACTAAAGAGTTTTTGAATTTTTGGTCTACCCGGTCGTCAGTCCAAACATCCTCCTAGACAGTTTTTTAAATTTTTGGGTCTATCCGATCGTCCACAACAGTGTTTTTCTTTTTTATTTTTTTTAGCAATTGGCACCTGTTATTTGAAAATATATATACGTGTATATATATATATTTGTTTTTTATATTTTTTAAGTATAGAAAATATTTTTTTGAGACCAAAATGACAAATTATTTGGACATTTATTTAAAATTAACAAAAAAAAAAATTTAGATAAAAATTAATTTGTCGCAGTAATTTAAAAATATATATATATATATTTTTAAACAAAACAATTAAAAAAAAATTTCAACCAAATATACAATCAAAAGTAATTTTAAAGTACTAGCTGAACATTTTTGTTAACAAATAATAATATTTTTTTAATATTTGGAATTTTTTTAATTTTTTAAATAAAAAAATTATTTTTTTTAATAATTATTTTTTTGAATTGAATTTTAAAAAGAGTTTGGTTATGAATTTTGAATATAATTTTTAATAGAGTTTTGAGTTGTGTGTTTGGTGGTTATGAGTTATAAGTTTTTAAATTAAGTTTTAAAAACTCTTTTCAAAACTCATAATCAAATAACTTTTCACAAACTCAATACTCATTTCAAAAATTCAACACTCAATTCAAAACTTATAACCAAACAAAATTTCTCTTTTCAAATCATAATTCCAAAACTCACAAGCTCAAAATACAACTCCACACTCAAATCCTAATTCTAAACACAAACCAAACGCTACCTAAAAGGTGCCATCTCTATTGTGCAAATTACTTGGCAGGGCTGTGGTTAGATCACTTTGATTATGTTATCAAAGTATGAAATATTGCATTAGTCAGTAAGTACTACAAGTCCTTGAGATCAGTAAGAGTTGTTAAGAAAGAAAAAAAAAAAAATACCATGGTAAATATTTCAATTTATTTTATTGGAAACCAACAGTACTATGATGTTGCAGGAAGTCCCATACGCCTCTGGTATAGACCTCGTGTTCATACCTTCACATCACACTTTAAGAGTTACCACTAGCTCTGAAATCAACAATAAAAATGCCATTTCAGTGTTCAAATACTCTGTGATATTATTCCACACATAGGTCAATGTAAGATTGCAATGTAAGAGTTTGTCCCACAAGAAACAATGGTATCACCCTGAACAGAATGAACGGGAAATGGAAACAACTATTAAGTGTATGTCAAGTTTTAACACTGTCCGCTATTGTGATTCAATTTTCAAAAATGACTATTATCACCCAATACAACTTCCCAGATTTATTTCTGGTTTGTTTTGTTTTGTTTTGTTTTTCCTCTTATTGTAGTAATGAAAAAATAAAGAACTTCCTTATTCATCAAAACAAATAAATAAATAAATAAAGAACTTCCATATGTGAATCCAATGGTCCTTAGATAATCAGTTAAAAGCAATACAATCAGTAAGACTCACATAAAACTTCATGTGCAGTTAGTCGCCTTCTGGGGTCTCGAACGAGCATTCGCTTCACTAAATCTTTTGCACTTTCTGAAATATTTGGCCAAGGATCTAATGAGAAGTCAAGCTCACCATGGAGGACCTCTTCAAATATTCCTTTCTCGGTTTCTACATGATCACAACGAGAAAGAAAAAGAAAGAAAAGAGTATAAATGGTTACAATCAGCATTGAGAGTTAGATAAAATGTAAAGACATAAAAAGGATCTAATTTTCAATGGCAAAGGAATTCAAATTCTCACCAGCCCAGAAAGGAGGTACTCCACTTAATAGAATGTAAACAATTACACCAGCACTCCAGACATCTGCTTCAGGACCATAGCGCTTTCGCAACACTTCTGGAGCAACATAATATGGGCTGCCAACCAGATCATTAAATTGTTCAGCTGAAAGGGTAGATCAATCAATATGAAACACATCAGAAAGTGGAATCTATAGGAACTACAATGAGTAATTATAAATTCATTAAACTGTCAAAGACAAGGAAAGACTGAAACCACAGAAATGGTGACTAACTACATACTCTATGAAGAAAGCCATCATTTAATGAATAAACATAACTGCATGTGCAGGTGAACTAAAATTATATTGTTGATTAAGATGTTAGGAAATCAACTACAATTTAACCTAGAACTGTTCAAAAAATAGATTTCAATCTTCCAAATTGTCTAACCCTCGGAATCCGTAAAGGGATGATGTTTGGAAAGAAAATCTCATGTTCAATAACATCTAGAGATCAACCAAAATTAGGAACCGAAAAAATGTCAACCAGAATAAAAATATAAAATGAGCAGAAAAAGAGGAAGTAATGTGGTTCAGTAGACGTAGTCAAAATAGGGACTACACCAAGGGTTACAATGATTTGCAGTTTTCTGTTTTGAAGATTACACCATATTAAATGACATCTAGCAAGCCAGCTTGCAAGGCAACTTATGACACCAATAGATTGACAATCCTTATCATAAACATTTTTTTCCTATGAAGTACACCTTTAACTGAGCATAAGCATCAGGTATGAGGTTCGACTCCCATTGAGTGCTATCAATCCCTTGTGTTGTGTTTGGATCATGGATTTGCATAGGGATTTGGAAAGAAACAAAGAAATGGAGAAAAATTTTAGCTTGCATTTCATTCAACTTTTTTTCCCTTTTTCTTTTCAAATCCCTACCTAAATCTACGATCCACATACAACCTTAGGCCATGTGCACGGGCATAGCCCGACCCACGTGGAGGGAGTGCTTTGCGTAGGTCTCGGGATTAGTCGGGTTTACCCGGATACCCAATTATTTAAAAAACCATAAGAATCTGGTGGATTCACTAGTCAGATCCGACGCCCAGCTCTACACCAGAGTTGCAGCGATATTCTAGTCAAAACAACCAACAAAATAATTGATTTAGTGGACTTGGAAGCTGATCAGTTTTTAAATAGTGAATCCCCAAGTTCACCTATAATCAATTAGACTCCGTGTTGCATGAGGGAAGGGTAGGCACAGAGAGGAAAAGGGCAACATAGATGGTTTCCACCATCTAGTTGGGGGAAATCTTTTACTCGCATTGTCGCTCGCTATACAACTCCATTGTATTAATATGCTGCTGTATAATGGTAAAAGATACCTTTTTCTTCCCCTTCCCTTCTTCCTCTCAACCGACCAACCAAAGGAAATGGCAGTATCCTTGCCCCGAGGGTATCTTTTCAGAACCTCCAACTTTTCCTTTATCTTTAATTTCGATTTCTTCAACCGAATGAAGCCTTAAGGCCTTTTGGCCTGAACAAACTGTTTTCCTACAGGACTACAAAGATATAAGCTACAATATAAGAGATAGTGCCAACTGATTAGAAGCAACTGTAGCTAGAGTTAAACTATAATTTAAACTTTATAGCATAAGTCTATATGTGGAAGTGGTAAGAGAATGGATAAATCCTTTTTTGCTAGTATAAACTTCGAATATGGAATAATCAAAAAATGATATAAAACAATTAACATCAATGAAGAACAACAGGATTTATATCACACAACTTCTGGTTCATTCATATAAATTCCACACGAGATTTGAATTCATCGTGTCCATTAGATTTTGAGAAATGTAGAAAGACCTCATGTAGTTATAACATGGTGAAATCAAAGTTCCCCAACAAGGGAAATGACCAAAATTGAAAAGGATATTTATTGAAACAAATTTTGGGTGGATAGCACTGGTGGAAAGGCCAAGATAATTAGCCAATAGTAAAGTTAATGTTAAATAAAAAAATTACAAAAAATAAAAAATAAAAAAGGATTAATTCATTCAAAATCTAAAAGTAACCTAATAAATTAAGTAAATAGTTCTTCACAGTGATATCTGTTAGCATGGTATGTTATTAATTGGTTATTATCTTGTAATTATTCTATGCCTTATGGCTCTCTTGTAATTATTAATCTTCATTAATATAAATAGGGGATGGTATCCTAATCATCTCCTAATCTTGAATTCCCTAAAATTATTGGTTTGAGAGATTTACTCAGGCTATGCTTAAATAGGGCTTCAAACAGAGTCAGGTAGATCACGCCCTATTTGTGAAACATTCCTCACGTGGTAAGACTACAGCACTTATTGTCTATGTAGATGACATAGTTCTTACGGGCGATGATAGTGATGAAATATCTCTATTGAAAAAATATTTAGCCTGTGAGTTTGAAATCAAAAACTTGGGAAGCTTGAAGTATTTTCTGGGAATTGAAGTTGCTCACTCCAAGGATGGGATATTTATCTCACAGAGAAAGTATGTGCTTGATTTGTTGAAGGAAACTGGAATGCTTGGCAGCAAGGCCTGTAACACTCCACTGGAACCCAATCAGAAATTAGGGGATGATGAAGGAGGAGAAGTTGTTGATAAGGGGAGTTATCAGCGATTAGTAGGTAAGCTCATTTACCTATCTCACTCCTGTCTTGATATTGCTGTTGTTGTCAATGTGGTTAGCCAGTTTATGCATGCTCCTCATTAGATTCACTTCGAAGCTATCATGAGAATTTTGAAGTACTTGAAATCTCCTCCTGGTAAGGGTCTTTATTTTTCAAAGTATGATCATCTTCATGTGGAAGCCTATACAGATGCTGACTGGGCTGGATCAGTGACTGATAGGAGATCGACTTTAGGATATTGCACCTTTGTTGGAGGCAACCTAGTTACTTGGAGGAGTAAGAAACAGAATGTGGTTGTCAGGTCAAGTGCAGAAGCTGAGTTTAGAGTTATGGCACAAGGGGTATGTGAGCTCTTATGGATCAAGTTATTGTTGAGTGATCTAGGTATTGATCAGACGGACTCCATGTGGTTATACTGTGATAATAAGGTTGCTATCAATATCGCTCACAATCCGGTTTAACATGACAGGACAAAGCATATTGAGATTGATCGCCACTTCATTAAGGAGAAACTCACTAGTGGCACCATATGTACTCCCTTTGTGCAGTCTAGTGAACAACTTGCTGACATCTTCACCAAGGGAGTTGGGAGTAAACCATTTCATGACACCTTAGGCAAGCTGGGCATGAGAGATATTTTCGCACCAGCTTGAGGGGTAGGGCTCCTTAGTAATTATTAATCTTCATTAATATAAATAGGAGATGGTATCCTAATCATTCCCTAATCTTGAATTCCCTAAAATTATCAATATCAATTTCTAATATTTCTTAAATGTCAACAGGAGTTTCCTTTTTTCTAAAAATTGTCAGAAAAATCTGATCCAAAAGCATGATAACCTTTTGATTATCTCTTAGCTGCAATGCAGGACTACCTAACAACATGATATGGATATGAAGGTTTCGATGTCTGCACTTCATAAGACAATTATGCAGCTCGGTTGGTCTCTATATACACGTGCTGTGCAAATGTACGTGAAGCCCATTCCAATGCTATTAAATTCACAATGCAATAGTGAAATGACAAAAAATGCATTCTATTTCTATATACTACAAGCACAAATTGATCATCAATTGTAAGCTGACTACTTCTGAAAAAATGATAGAGCTTAATTATAAGTCAAGTTCATTTTGTCAAGTTTACAACAATAGTCAAAACCTAATTTCTATTTTGCTTTTCAAAGATTGGTGAAACTGGTGTATTTACTAGAACCAGTGGTTTAACTCGATTCCAATATGGAAAATCTAAGCGTATTGATAAAGAATCAAGGCATATCACAAGAACTGCTTCAACAATACTCAAGACAGAAATATACCTGGCTTGAAAAATACTGACAATCCAAAGTCGATTGTCTTGAGAAGCGAATCCTCCTTCTGATCAACAAAAAGAAAATTCTCGGGCTTAAGGTCACGGTGCATAACCCCAAGGGAATGACAAGCTTCCACAACTCCAACTATAGTCCTAGTAAGCTCAGCAGCCTTTCTCTCCGTATAATGCCCACGTTGAGTAATCCTATCGAAAAGCTCACCCCCGACACACAACTCCATAACAACATGAACAGCCACAGCATCCTCATAAGCACCTTTGATTGATATAACATTTGGATGCCCAGCCAAATGGTGCATTATCTGAACTTCCCTCCTCACATCCTCCACATCATCTTCAGTCAACAACTTCCTCTTAGCAATCGATTTACACGCGTATTCTTTCCGGGTAGCTTTCTCCACACAAAGAAATGTCGTCCCAAATTGACCCTGCCCTAGTTTCTTCCCCAAAGAATAGAACTCCTTCAAATTACCAGTATTTGTCTGTAAAACCGATTCAGTCCTAAGCCCTGCACTAGAAACCCTCCTCATGTGTGGGGTTTTCTTGGATTTTCCTTGTGGCTCTTGTTTTGTTGGTTCAGTTTTTGGAATTGTGACTTGTTGAGGGGGTTCTCTCTGGACCGGCATAGGCAATTCGGGTTCATTGATTGAAGATGGTGTCACAGGGACACTTTCTCCAGTAGGAGTAGAACCATCATCACCCTGGAATCGGGTCCGCCAAACCGCGGTTGAAATCGATTGAATGAAAGCATTCCTTGAAAAACTTGGTCCAACACAAGTATTCCCCATAAAATTCTACAAACCACAAATACACTTAATCGATCCTCATCTAAATCTAGTTGCTTATGCTTGAAGAACAAAGGAGATCTGATCTTTTGATAAATAAATATAAAAAAACCCCCCTAAATTCAAGTCAAACCTAGTCTAAATTTTACTCTAAACTTGAAAAGAAATTGAAATGAAAAAAGCTCAAATCAGCTTGCAAAATCAAAGCAACAACAAATTCAAGTGAATTGTGAGTAAAATTGAAATCAAAGGCTGCAGAGCAAGCTATAAATCAAGTATTTCAAGTGATTAGCAAATGAAACGATGAGCAGAACATAGAAGTTAATGAGTCAAATACCGATCAAATCGAAGCTGTCAACACAAACAACAAGAAAAAAACAGAGTTTCCTTTGTTGTTTCTTGAACAATTCAATTAGGAAAGTCAAAAAGTTTAAAAAAAAAAAATTGAGTACAGTGAAGGAAAAAGATTTGAGATATTGATGAGAATTGAGTGACAACAACAAGAACAACAACTTAGGAAGTGTTTGGGAGGTGAGAAATGGTAGAGAACGCTTTTTTGGGGTTGTACAAGTGGATGAATGATTCAGACAGGTTGGTTTGTCTGTTTGAAACTTTCACACGACAAACGCAGAGAGTGTTGCGAGGATATTCCAACCTCCAGTTTTAGCGGTTTCGACTGTTGTGGCGGCGCTAAGGCTACGTTTGGATATTTACGAGATAAAAAAGGAAAAAAAATGAATTAGGCCTTGTTTAGGAAGGATTAAGGAAGTTAAATTAATACAAAAAGACAAGATAAGTTAGTCGAGAAGATAAAATTTTATATATAAATTATAATCGTTTTACTTTTTTTTCTCACAATCATTAATTTCAAACAAAAAAAAGTCAAAAGTTTCTCCCAAACGAAATTAATTTAAGTAGGTTAAATTATCCAAAAAGTCAGGTTAAATTAACTCTTCTCAAACAAAGGTGTAGTGAAACTCAACTTGTTTTGGCGTAAAAGATGTTTCTTAATGGTAAACTATATATCATATTTGGATATTTGTCCAAAATATGAATTATTTTATGTGATTTTAGAAATTATAAAATTTTTATTATTATAATTTTTTATTTAACCAAAAAAAAAAAAAAATCAACTACAATCATGTACAATAATAAAATTATTTAAATTTTTAATTGAAATACATTTATAATATTATTAAAGATTGATAATTGACTTACACTCCGTTTGTCTGTTTGGTCTGAAAATATTTTCTAAAAAATATTTTTCATATGTTCTAGTGTTTAGTACAATGAAAAACGAAAGTTAACGAAAAATAAATTTTATTATCAATGAAAAACAAACCTATTTTGATATAAAATATTTTCCACTTTCAAAAGGCGAAAAACGTTTTCAGAATTAAAATTTTACCAATGTCACCGTACCACCACCACCACTCTCACCTCCACCACCATCACCACAGTCACCACCGCCATCACCACCGCTGTCGCCCCACCACCATGCCATCATCTCCACCTTTTGTTTCACCATCACTACTATCACCAAACATAGAAAAGATTTTTTTTCTAAATCGTAAAAAATATTTCCCAGTAGAAAATATTTTTCACTCAAACAAGTTGAGCGTTAATGATTTATTAATAAAATTAATTTTTTATTATATAATTAGAAACTTGAAAGGATACGATATAATTTTTAAAACTACAAAAAATAATTTGTATTTTAAACAAGTTTCATAAAATATATTTGTAATTTAATAATATTTTATATATTTTTTGTTTGGTTGGCCAAAAGTAGGTAAGATATTTTTTAAGTAAAATACTTGATATCATAAAGTGTAAAATATATTTAAAATTTTCGTAAGCTAGTATTTTTTTTTTTCTCACCACAATTGATACTCCACGATGCACAGATTAAGTTTCACTATTGTTATCTCCATTGAACATTTTCTCTCTCTCTCTCTCTCTCTCTCTCTCTCTCTACATATATATATATATATATATATATTAGCAATTAATCCGTGTAATGCACGTGGTATTTTTTAAAAAAATATTTAATGACACGATGTGTTTTTTTATAAAAGAATAATTTTAATTTTAATAATATTGACAGTATTGGATAATCCATTAAAATAATAGTTTTTAAAATATTAATAATTCCATAATTTATAGTTTTCAAAAGGTAAGATAAAAAAAAATATTCCATACCTTTCTAACTTAATCCTCTCCTACTATTTTTATTTCCTTTAAAAAAAAAATTAAAACTTACTTTTTACTATATTACTATATTATTCATACCATATATATCTACTCTTAAATCTTTAAAATTCATGATAAAAATTATAAATCTTCAAAATATTTTGATTTAATTACAAACATTAAATTTCGTTTGTACACAAATTTTTTTTTCTTTTTTGGTTTGTTTTATGCACTCATATGCACTAATATTTATGTCTAAATTATAAAATTTTTAATACATGTAATGGGTGTAAAAAGAAATTGATTATAAGCACCCTTCCTATTAACCACATTCATTGATTTTGTTTTCAAAAAAAATAAAAAAAATTCTATATCTCATCAATTTAATTCTCTAGTTTATAGATTTTATTTTTTAGTATAGAACTTGATCAAAGTCTCAAAACAAATCATAATTTTCAATTTAAATTTTTTATTTAATACAAATTTTCATGTAAAATATTTTAATATTTTAAAAATAATTAATTATTTGTTAAATGAAGTTGCCATTATAATAATTCACTTTTTTCATCTTTTTTGGATTATAAAATAAAAGTTAACAATTATTTGAACGGGAAGTTATTTCTAATTAAGCAATTAGTCTTCAATTTTTAATCAGATCAATTTTTAATTTATTTCGAATAAAATAAATCTAATTATTATATTTTGTAAAACCGCTAAAATCGTGGTTAAACCAACGAATCAGTCAAACAAAAAATGATTCAGTCTAATCGGTTAGGTCAAAAAACTAACAACTTACACAAAAATCAATTAATTAAAACTTTTAAATTTTATTTTAAAAATTAATAATGTTATATGCACCAATTGGTACATTAATTAGTGTACTAACAGATGATATAACATAATTTTATAAGTTTTTGGTATTTGTAATTTGTATAATGGGTGTGGTCAGTAATAGTGTCATAATATATGTTGGTACACTAATTGGTAATAGTTTTTGATACATGTAGCACCATGGTTTTAAAATTTAAACTGTATTGAATTGAAAATGCACAACACTACAATATTAAATGGAGTATATGATTCACTTTATATAAGTGGAACAACTCACTTTTTCCTTCTTTTTTACGATGTGAGATGATGAAATAAATCATAGACTAATTAGAGTTTTATTTTATATGGTCAAATGGAAGCTAGTCAATGTAGATTTTCTTAACTGTTTAAAATTTAAAAAATTAATATGAGATATTGAAACTTTTACAAGGCTCCTTAAATTAGTTTTTATTTTTTTAAAGTCAAATATGCCAACAATTTTGATATCATTATTAAACCAATCAAATAAATCAAAAAATTCAAAACTAAAAACATTTTATATATTAAATATATCGATCACAGATTAAAATCCTAACAACCACCCATTACATGATTATCATCCAAACACATAATAAAAATTAATTTTGTAAAATAAATAAATAAATAAATAAATGTCTAAAAGATTTATCAATTTTACATAATTTTATTTTCAGTGGGTCGAAATAATTTTTAAAAATTTAAAAATATTTTTTTGACATTTATTTTTATCAATTTAGTTTATATGTTATCAAATTGATGATTGTGCCATTTGAAATTAAGTAATAGTATTTTCAATTATCCTTATTTATAACAAGATTCAAAATTCATGATCAAATGTGTCATAATTAAAAAGTTAGGAACCAAAGTAACACAACTTTAAATAATAAATTATAATATATTGTTCAATTTTTATAGAATATATATAATATCTATTGAGTTTTTTATTATATTATATATATAATATAATTTTAATATATATACAATATATAATATATTTTTGTAATTATAAATAGTATTTTTAGTTTTAATTATTAAATTTTAATATTATTGTTAAATTTCTTATTGTGTTGCGGATCGAGTAAAGTCGGGTGTGCGGGCAAGCTGTGGAAATGGAGGTGGAGGTGGAGGTGGAGGTGGGGTAGAGGCCTTCGACCCATGTCCTACCTGTTGCCATCCCTGGTTGTTCATGTGTTATTTTCTATTTAATTTTTTTTTATATATATAAGGTAGATTTGAAATAAATTGATAAAAATTTAAAATATAAAGGGTTAAAGTGAAAAAAAAAATTTGAAGGACTAAAGTGAAAAAATAAAGTGCAATTTACCCTATATGTATATTATGTTTGAGCAATTTATTAGAATTAGAAATTATATTTACATTGCAAGTTCTGACACTCTTTTAAATTGCACTTTTCAAAATATATATATATATATTTTTTATCTCATACACTTATCATAATTTTAAATACTTTAATCTTTATACCAATAGCTTCTAAAGTCTAATTCCATCTCTACATTCGGTTGCTACAATTGCTATCTCAAATTATCATGACATTCACCTCTTATTGTGAACTTTTTCTCTAGTCATTTTTATTCCCTAATCTTCTCACCGTGCTAAACTCCTAACACTCTTCCACCATCATAAACAAGATCTAAGGTTTTCATATATAGAACCAATTTTAAATTTTTTAAATCTAGTAAAAAGAACAAAAAATTTAGATTATCAGAGCAAAACCACTAACTTAATATTTAGATTCAGACAATAAAAATCGAACTGATGACATCTATTTAGTTTCTTAATGTCAAATTGATTGTGTTATTTGAAATATCAACTAACAAACGAAAATGGGAAGGTTAAGGAATTGATTAGGAGTGTTGAAAATGCAGGGTGTAGAAGGGAAAAACTAAGGGGTCTTTTGGAAACAATGGTGAAAAGTCAGTTTTTTAGCTTTTTAGCTTTTTTAGCAAAAAAGTTAGTTTTTTTTTTTTAATCTAAAATAACCTAGTTTTTTTTGCCAAAAAAGTCAAAAAAAAAATAAAAAAGTCAAAAAATTAACTTTTTACCAACATCTCAAAACACCAGAGGGTTGGAGATGATATTGTCGTAATGAGGGTTGAAATTGTAACATGTTAAAAAAGTATAAGATGTAAAATTTTAAAATTTAGAGTTGTAAAATTTTAAAATTTAGAGTTCAATATTATAAGAGTCATATCTCTTGTTATTCTATAATTTTCCAAAAAAAAAAGAAGAGATGATTTATTTATTTTAAAATTTTTAAATAGAATAGGATGGAGAGGAACGAAACGAAGAAAGAAACAAGGAAGAGCGTTGCAGAGAAGCGATATTAGGGTTTCTGAACTGTTGCCTTCCTTTCTCTTCCAATTCACCATAATCATCAGGTATATCAAGGTTTGGATGTTATGTTTGTCTCATCATATATCTAGATTTGTAGTTTACGAATTCACTGACTTTTTTGTTTGTTCGTTGTTAACATTGAATAATTTGAATCAGATCTATCTCTTGCACCGTTTGAGAATTTCTCAAACTATACTAGGGTAATCGAAGTATTGATTCATTCAAGCTTGGATTGCACGCTGTGAAAGTTGTTGCAGAGCCAACTAGGGTTTGCTTTGCCATTGCAGGAATTATATATATAGTAATAGAGGTTATTGTTGATTGAGGTTCAGTTTATAGTAGTAATGGTAGTGATGGAAGAGTCGAAACGCAAATCATCTAGGAGGGAAGATTCAGAAAGCAGGGAGGATTCAAAGAGTAGGAGTCATCGGAGGGATAGGGAGGAACGTGATCATGAGCGGGAGAGGAATGGAGAGAGGCACAGAGATAAGGACAGAGACCGCCACCGTGGTTCTTCCGATAAGAAGAAAGACAGGGAGAGTAAGCGATCCGAGAGGGAGAAAAGCATTGATGATGACAAGTATCGGGAGAGGGAAAAACACAAGGATAGGCATAGAGACAGGATCAAGGAAAAGGAAAAGGACAAGGACAGGGAGAAGATGAGGAGCCAGGATGATGAAAGAGCCAAAGATAGAGATAGGGTAAAAGACAAGGAGAGGGACAAGGAGAGGGAAGATAAAGTAGAGGCAGAAAGAGAAAGAGAAAGGGAAAGGGAAAGGGAAAGGGAAAGGGAAAGAGAAAGAGAGAGAGAAGAGAGGGAGAGGGAGAGGGAGAGGGAGAAGGAGAAAAGAGAGAGGGATAGGGCAAAGGAGAGGGAGAGAGAAAGGGAAAGGGAAAGGGAGAGGGAGAGGGAGAGGGAGAGGGAGAAGAGGGAGCGTGAGAGGGAGGAGAGGGATAGGGAGAGGATTCGGGAATCGGAGAAGCGTCAAGATGATAGTAGTGATGATGGTAATGTAAGAGATCATGATAGAAAGAGGCGGAGGAGGGAGGATGACAACAGGGAAAGGGAGTCCGAACGGAGCAGCAGGTCCAAGAGGCATAGGGAGGACATTGAAGATAGTAGCCCCAAGAAAAGGAGTGGTGAAGGCTCATCCGAGAAGAAAGAGGCGAGAACCCGAGAAGAGGATATAGAGGAAGAGCAAAGGAAATTGGATGAGGAGATGGAGAAGCGGAGGAGGAGAGTTCAGGAATGGCAAGAGTTGAGGAGGAGGAAGGAGGAATCAGAGAGAGAAAAGCTTGGAGTAATGTCTAGTGCTGATGAACCTATGGCTGGAAAGGCCTGGACTTTAGAAGGAGAATCTGATGATGAAGAAGCAGCTGCTGAGGAGAAACCAGAAATGGATTCGAACATGGATGGAGATGCCAATCCTATGGATGAGGATAGTGATGCCATGGTGCTTGACTCTGAGAGTGGAACTGCTGCACCTGCTTCACAAAATGAGGGTGATGGTGATATGGTGGATGAAGAAATTGATCCATTAGATGCTTTCATGAATTCTATGGTATTGCCGGAAGTTAAGAAGCTGAACAATGATGTTGTACTTTCTGCCTCTGACGAGAAGAATTCAGAATTGAAGAAAGGTAAGAATGATAATCAAAGTAATGGAGAACAGCCCAAAAAAGGTTTAAATAAGTCAATAGGAAGAATCATTCCTGGCGAAGATTCTGATTCAGATTATGGGGACACTGGGAACGATGACGATCCTATTGAAGATGAAGATGATGATGAATTCATGAAAAGGGTGAAAAAGACCAAAGTTGAGAAACTATCAATAGTTGATCATTCAAAGATCGAATATCTCCCATTCAGGAAAAATTTTCATATTGAAGTGAAGGAAATCTCAAGGATGACTTCTGAAGAGGTTGCTACGCACAGGAAGCAATTGGAATTGAAGATACATGGAAAGGATGTGCCCAAACCAATTAAGACCTGGCAGCAGACGGGATTATCAACCAAAATTCTTGAGATGATAAAGAAGCTTAACTTTGAAAAGCCTATGCCAATCCAAGCTCAAGCGCTGCCCGTAATTATGAGTGGTCGAGACTGTATAGGTGTTGCAAAGACAGGATCTGGTAAAACACTAGCATTTGTGCTGCCAATGTTGAGGCATATAAAGGATCAGCCACCTCTGATGTCTGGAGATGGGCCTATTGGGTTGATAATGGCACCTACTAGAGAGCTTGTTCAGCAGATCCACAGTGATATCAAGAAGTTTTCAAAGGTAATGGGTGTCAGCTGTGTGCCTGTATATGGAGGTTCTGGTGTTGCTCAACAAATTAGCGAATTGAAGCGTGGGGCTGAGATTGTGGTCTGCACTCCAGGTAGAATGATTGATATACTTTGTACCAGCAGTGGCAAAATTACAAATCTACGTAGAGTTACTTATCTGGTCATGGATGAAGCTGATCGGATGTTTGATATGGGTTTTGAACCCCAGATCACTCGAATTGTTCAAAACACTCGACCAGACCGTCAAACTGTACTCTTCTCTGCTACTTTTCCCCGTCAGGTTGAAATATTGGCACGTAAAGTGTTAAACAAACCTGTGGAAATACAGGTTGGTGGTAGGAGTGTTGTGAATAAAGACATTTCCCAGTTGGTTGAGGTGAGATTAGAAAATGAAAGGTTCTTGAGACTGTTAGAACTACTTGGTGAATGGTACGAGAAGGGGAAAATTTTGATTTTTGTACACTCACAGGAGAAATGTGATGCTTTATTCAGGGATTTGCTCAAGCATGGTTATCCTTGCCTCTCCCTTCATGGTGCTAAGGATCAGACCGATCGTGAGTCCACCATTGCTGATTTCAAAAGTAATGTATGCAATTTGTTGATTGCAACAAGTGTTGCTGCCAGGGGTTTAGATGTAAAGGAGCTTGAACTGGTAATCAATTTTGATGTTCCGAACCACTATGAAGACTATGTTCACCGTGTTGGTCGGACAGGACGAGCTGGCCGAAAAGGCTGTGCTATCACATTTATTTCTGAGGAAGATGCAAGATATGCACCGGATCTTGTGAAAGCATTGGAACTTTCTGAGCAAGTTGTGCCGGATGACCTGAAAGCTCTTGCTGATGGTTTCATGGCAAAGGTGAATCAGGGACTTGAGCAAGCCCATGGGACTGGTTATGGTGGAAGTGGTTTTAAATTTAACGAAGAGGAGGATGAGGTGAGAAGAGCAGCAAAGAAAGCACAGGCCAAAGAGTACGGCTTTGAGGAAGACAAGTCAGATTCAGAAGATGAAGATGACGGGGTCAGAAAGGCAGGCGGTGACTTATCTCAGCAAGCAGTCCTTGCTCAAGCAGCTGCCCTTGCTGCTGCATCTAAAGTGAGTGTGGGTATGTCGGTACCTGCCTCAGCTGCTCAACTGTTTCCAAATGGTGGATTACCTGTTTCTCTGCCAGGTGTTCTTGGTTTAACAATACCTGGTCCGGCAGCAGTTGTGACTGGGACTGCAATTACCGCAGGTGATGGGGCCGCTAGGGCAGCAGCATTGGCAGCTGCCATGAACTTGCAACATAACTTGGCCAAGATTCAGGCCGATGCCATGCCTGAACATTACGAGGCAGAGTTGGAGATAAATGATTTTCCTCAAAATGCTCGTTGGAAAGTGACGCACAAGGAAACTTTGGGTCCGATTTCTGAATGGACTGGAGCTGCCATTACGACTAGGGGTCAGTTTTTTCCTTCTGGTAAGGTTCCAGGACCAGGGGAACGGAAGCTGTACTTGTTCATAGAGGGCCCTACTGAACAGTCCGTGAAAAGGGCAAAAGCAGAACTGAAACGTGTGTTGGAGGACATCACGACCCAAGCATCATCTCTTCCAGGTACAGCCCAGCCAGGCAGGTACTCGGTTTTGTAAGAATCAGGCTTGATTCTCTGGATGCTGGAGTATTGTTTATTTCCTGCTCTGATTATACTCAAGGTTAGTTGCTTTAAGTTTAATTATGGTTAATAATTTGCTTTTGGCATTTAGTTTCATCTGTCAGCTTTTTGTTTTGTGGGACTTGTATGGAATACCTTTTTTTATGTTTAAAAGCCAAAGTTCTTGGTCAGTTTTCAAAATTGGGAATATGAATTGCTATTAGTTATCCACACACGAGCTGTGTGTTATGAAATCTACAAACGAAACAGTTTAGATTTTTTTTTTTTTTTGGGAAAAAAATTGAAGCAATTTTGTATGGCATGACGGCTCCTATGTAATTGTTCATGTGTGGGCATTTTCAGAAATTAAAAAAAAAAAAAGGTTAATAAGCTTCACCAACTTTAGTTGTAGGCTTTACATAATAAATACTATAGATAATTATGAAATGTTTTGGAAGTATTGGTCATGCATCCATAGCTTAGTACTTTCCATAAAAATCAACTGGACTGCTCTGTATCCATGTGCTTACCTGCTTGCCCTTTTTAGCATGAGAGAGAACTTGCAAGATCATGGACAAGGGTGGCTATTTTTGGTTCATATCTAAATCTTTATAATTCTTTATTAGTCATCGCCTCTTTTGCTAAATAAAATATCCTTGTCCTTGCTTCAAGGGAGGATTCAAGCCTATGCTTGAGTCTGCTATGTTATCTATGCTTGTTTTCTTTGCTATAAGAGATTATTATCACAATAGTAAATTTTTTCCCCTTTAAGCTTCCTTTTGCTATAGTCCATTTTAAGCATGCAGTTCTGACTTGTCTTTAGTTGCATTTCCATTCATTTTGGTTTTCACTGTTGGATCTGGTGTGAATAATCTTTTCTGTTTGTAGGTTGGGGAAAGGGAGAAGCATTGAGAGAGAAATTCTATTGGCATATCTTTTTGGCAAATCTTGTTCAGGAACTACGGATATGATTATATAGTATTCTGATATTCCGACCAGATTGTTACAGATTTATAATGTTGATGCCATTGGATGTTCGTTGCGGAGCTTGTTCTAAGTTTTGTAATTATGAACCTCCTAGTCAACCAAAAAGGAAAAAGAATTATAATGTTTGTATTGATACATTGATTAGGCACTGATGCCTCTACTTTAAAAAGTCTAGTAAGATAGTATTGCCTTTTTTTCTTCTTATTTTTTATCTGATTTAAATCTAAAAACCCTCAGATTTATTTTGAAGACTGGAAGATTAATGAAGCTTTCATTCTGAAAGAATTCAAGACAATCACTGATTTAGGTGGTGGACTTGAAGCTTTCGGAATCCTTATATGATCGTCTATAAATGCAGATATAGATTACGGATATAGTTTTTACTCAACGTACTGCTGTGCTAATATGAATCCCATCTCTGTCTCCTTCCATACCATGGAAGCCCTTTGTTTCTTGTTATCCTTTGTCAGTAGCCCAGCTTTTTGCAATGCCCATCAACAGCAGAATGAGATTTTCCAGCGACAACATGACTATCAACCTAATCTTTGTACATCATATGCAACATCAGCATCACTATGAATTGATGCAAGTGATGATTTTGGAAAAGACATCAATGCCACCACTCGATATGCTTGCCAAAAGGGTCAAGACTACTGCAACAGGTCAGAGACTGCTTAAGCTCCAGGAATGTGAATATAATCATGTACAAATATTCCGCTTGGAGCAAGTCATCTCTCTCTCTCTCTCTCTCTCTCATATTAGTGTTTGAATGATAGTTTATCTATATGATTCCTATATTTTGGCATTACATTTTTCCAGAACATGTATTTTTTTTACATTTTCGTGCAGAGTGCTTGAAGATGCCTGCAAAACTGATGCCAATGGCCGAGCTATTTTTGGTGGTGGCATTGAGAATCCTGACCTTGTAGCGGAAATGGGTATTGCCTCATCTACTTCATGATTCATCTCCTTGTTTATTGTCATTGCTGTTGCCCCAACTATTGTTCCTTTATATAATACTTATATATGTATCTATCTGTTGGAGTGTTTTTTTGGTCGAGTGTCCTTGGACATGAACCTCAACAAGCAATGAATTCACCTATTTTCCCCCTGCTGGTGAACTGTTGACTTTAAGTTAGGTTCTTTCTGTAATGAATAATGTTGATGTGAACATGATGTTAGGATGACAACTTCTTTGCCATGCCTTTATTTTGTTCTGGTATTAGTAATTTAAATACTAAACATATCAACTTTCAACTAATTGAACCATCAATAGATATGAATTATGATGTATCAAGAATGACCTAGGTATACGACATATGGTTATCTAACTATATGTTGTTACACTTGCACACAATTCCGTCGCTAAACACGAATGTAGATATAAGGGAGTGCATTGCTTAATAAATGAATATGCTTCGGTGGTGCTTGTTAAAAGAATGGGTTAATTTATTGTAGGGTTTTTGATACATTCTTAGCATCAGGAAAAAACTTGGAAAAAAAAAAGAAGAAAAAAACGAAAATTTGAAAATCCGAACAAAAAATCTGGGTAAAGTAAAGCACTCTAAACCAGAGAAGTTACCACCAATGGTAAATGTCACCACCACATTTTTTTCATAGAAGATGAGATATAAAAATTCTGCAAAGATAGACTTTTCCTTGGCTTCTTATTAGTTACATTTATAAGAAGTTTTGGTTACTAACATGTAATGGATAGTGATGCAGATGGAACTTTAAGGATTATATATTTTATTTTTATTATTATAAAACTTGTATGTGATTAGCTATGAAGCACCGACATTTTAAAACCAGTGCCGTATCCGTGTCGGATATACAGACATTTCGGAGACACTCGGACACTTTGGGGATACATATAGAACGCACCACATGGCGTGTCCTCTTATTTAATTAATTTATTTTTAGGGGACACACCTAGAACACTTCGGGGACACACTAGAGACACGTCAAGTTGTCTTTTTTCTCATTTTATTTAGTACTTTTGATGAATGTTGAATGTTTATTATTTTTTTTCTTACATTTAAATACTTAATAGATCATTCATAAAAAAAGATATAAACTATAAGTGTTCATTTAAAAGTGTTTTAAGAATTAGAGTTAGTTTTTGTGAATGTTGATTGCTTGTGGATGTAATATTAATCTAGAAAGCAAATAAAAATATATGAAAAAATATTTTATTGTTGTCTCTGTCATGTATGTGTCTCCATTTTTTTGAAATCACCGTGTCCCATGTTTGCATCCGTGTCCGCATCTGCATTTGTATCCATATCCGTATGTCGTGCTTCTTAGTTGATTAGGAATATTTCAATTTAATGTTGAGTTGTCTAGAATTAGTATTTGTTTGGTATTTATACTATTCTACCGTAATTAGTATTACTTGATCTACAAGACTGATCATTAGTTTCCTAATATATATTTGCCCTTTTTAGTATTCCCTAATTGGATTTATATTATTATGAATAAAGTTGTAATCTTTAGGGCTCTTCAATTTTGTCCTGGAATTCTTTTGAGAGTTCTTTACCGTTTTCTTATAATTTTAGCAATCATAGGATTTAACAAATTTGTTGAAGAGTTGTGTTTGTATTGCTTTAGATTCTGCGCTTTACATTTTTTGTTACATAGAGCCTTGGTCGATTCCTTATGGTACTTGAAGCTTGTGGCGGTTACATGGGATGTACAACTAGAGGCATAATTCCAACACTTCAAGCTTTGTCGATTGAAACAAAAAAAATCGCTTGGAGGTTTGCTTTGATGTGGTGACAGAGCAGCTCGTTGCCTTGACCATTGCTGTTGGTCAATCTCAGAATTGTTTGTTGAATCGACGATATGTTAATAGAAATCAAGCTAGTGATTTTTCCAGTCGCTTTTTGTTAACAAAAATGTTTGGGGATTGGTTTGAGGGGCTGATAGAGCAACTCGTCACATTGGCCATTGCTATTTGTCAATTTAAGAATGGTTCACTGAATTGACGATATGTTAATACGAATCACTATTTTGTCAACTTCAGACTCGATGGGAATCACTATTTGTCAACTTCAGAATCGTTCGCTTAATCGATGATATGTTAATAGGAATCATGGTAGTAGATTTCTTCAATAGTTTCACTCAAGTTCCTCTATTTATATAGGTAGAGGGAACCCTCTGATATTTATTTGACAGAACGCTCTTACACTTGAACCATTTTTAGTTGTATTTGGTATCCAACAAAGACAGTTTATATTTTTCTATAATTATGTAGGGAACTACTATATGGTGCACCCTTAAGAAAGGGAGTATTGTATGTATCTTTTATTGACCACAACGTTCATAACAAATACCATAATT
Organism: Camellia japonica; assembly: GCA_030407325.1. NCBI lineage: Eukaryota > Viridiplantae > Streptophyta > Magnoliopsida > Ericales > Theaceae > Camellia > Camellia japonica. The sequence continues at coordinate 82,234,955 of JAPPVO010000032.1, read as the reverse complement.
TTTCTCTTAACATTTTTCACTACAAATATTCAAATAATATTTACATCAATTTTAGTTAAAGATTAAAAAAGTCATTAAAAAAAGTCAAAATGTGAAAAAGTCAAAATTTTTCTCTTTTCTACAAATTTTGTATATAAACAGTCAAAAGAATTTCTCTCTCTCTCTCACATTTTTATATATAAAAAATTAAAGTCATTTTTAAATATTTGTTTACACACTTTATATTTTAATAAAAAAATAACTAAAAAATTCACTTCTCAAATTAACTCTTAATAGCAGGGTCTCCAAAATTGAAAGTTTGTCTTGGTATTTGAGCTGCGTTTATGTTGTGGAAAAGTAATTTTGTGTTAAAATATTTGATATGAATCAGTTGATATAGTGTGTATTAAATTTTATAATTATAAATAAATATTTCTAATAAATATTATATTTGTAACAATAAGATATCTAAAAATATAACGGTATTGATATATATTAGGGGTGAGCAGTGGATATATCGATTCGTCCAAACCAACACCGAATGATCGTCCGCAGCATTTGGACGGAGCGTGATGACGAGGTGAATGGTTGCGAATTGATTTTTTTCTAATGCGCTTAGTTTTGGACGGATGTCAGATTTGAGGTTCATTGGTCGCAACAGAACCGCCAAAATTGCGAGCACCTAGTAATTTGTAAGGCTTTGTGTTTCAATTTGTTTAGATATTCTGTTTGTGTTTTCAATTGAAAAAGAGTTTAAATATTTTGTTAAAAAAGAGCTTTCAACTTGAATATATTTTTTAAATTTAAAAAAAATAAATGTATTATTTATCTATATTTTTTGGTTTTTAAAATCTAATTTTAAAAATAATAAATAAAAAAGATGATATATACTGGTTTTTTTGTTTTCAAAAATAGATGTAGATGTAACAATACAGAGGTATACATCTCTACTACTATCTGTTCATGATTTTGGTGGTTTGAATTGTTTTTCTAATGCCCTCAAAATAAACCCATTATATATATATATATATATCATTGACATGCAATATTAAAAGAAAACAATTCGTTATCTCATTCATCAGAGTATTACTAAATAAAAAACAAATACATGTAACATCAAATTAAATGCCCTACGGGCTTACATCTTTCCAAGCCAACACTTGGACACAAGGATATGAGTTCTAACTCAAATACAAATAAAGCCCTAGGCTTGAATGTTTACATGTACTATCCTCCACCGATAGCCCAAAACAGTTATTTCTAGACTGGAAATAAATATATCAACAATTCAATAGGCGAGTGATTTAAATTATCCAACTACACCATTAGATCAATAAATTCCTCAATTCACCTTAAATTAATTATACAAATTAATTCATTAAAACAACTAGGGTTTTTCCCAAAATTATCAAAATACCCCAACATATCAAAATACCAAAACTTAGAACAAAACTTATAAGATGGAGTAGGAAATCCCTACCTCGAAGAAAACAACTCAAATAGAGAAGATGGAGATGACCACCCAAAATCCAAAGTGCTCCAAACCGCGTAATGTTCAGATTAAAACGGAGCCCTTGACTCACACTACCTTTTTAATAAAGAACCTAGGGTAGAAACACACTCTAAATAGATCAAACCTAGGAGAGAAGGTGAGTGGAAGGAGAGAGAAAACGTCCCTAGGGTTCTGAAATCAAAAAGGTGCTGAAAAAATGTTTTAAAAACCGCTGCTGCCTATTTAAATAAAACAGGCTCGCTCGAGCGAAGAAGTGGTCGCTCGAGCGACCAGACACAAAGAATACTCGCTCGAGCGAAGGAAAGCTCGCTCGAGCCAACAATACGATGCTTCAGGTCTGCAACCCAGAAGCACGCTCGAGCGACAGAATGCTCGCTCGAGCGAAGAACTCGAAACTCGCTCGAGCGAAGAAAAGCTCGCTCGAGCCAACAAATACAGCTCTCAGGTCTATACTAGACGCAATCGCTCGCTTGAGCGAAGAAACCCTGGATCGAGCGAAGGACCAAAACAAGAGCTCGCTCGAGCGACGGTCCAGAAATCTGGACAGCAACACTTGGTTTCTAACCCAACCCACCTGTAACAAACCTGCCTAATACATCCAATAACTCATGAATAAGGAATTTAGAGGACAGCAACAACAATACTATAACAACTGGATCTACGGAACATAAGTCCGGATACAACAACCGAATGGGAAAAGACCGGGGTCGCTATAACTTCCCCCCCCTTAAAAGAATTTCGTTCCCGAAATTAAGCATAAGTTTTCGAAAACAGGTTTTTCTCAATTCCCAACACTATTATATTACAATAATAACAACTTGACCAAATACCGGTCACTTCATCTCTTATCAAGAGGCATCTCACAATAAGTAAAACAATATATATTTTAACTTGCATTATCAACATGCATTTCTTTCAATTTTAACAATTTCCATATACATGATTCCCATTTTCATATCATATTCAATTCCATGATATTTATGACCCATTCAACATATAAATGTTACATTCCACTTCCATTATGAGGCAAGTTTCAAAACACTATTATAAAACCAAAACATTCTCAATGTTTTCCAACTTAAGACATATATAAAGCTCTTAAGTTCAATAATATTACAAAATCTAAATACAAGATTACAAATCAATAAACATGTCCGGATATTTCTCGCGGACTTCCAACTCACGTTCCCAAGTGGCTTCCTCCACCCGTGATGTTTCCACAGAACCTTTACCAAAGGGATGGTCTTGCCTCGCAAAACTTGATCCCGCCTATCCAAAACCCGAACCGGTCTCTCCTCGTACGAGACATCCTCGTCAACTTCTAAATTGGTCCAATCCAACACATGTGATGGATTCGGCTCATACTTCCGAGGCATACTCACTTGAAACACGTCATGAACTCTGGATAACTGCGGCGGCAAAGCTAAACGATAGGCAGCCTCGCCAATCCTCTCGAGGATTTCAAAAGGACCAATAAACCGAGGGGACAACTTCCCGCTCTTCCCAAACCTCATCAATCCCCGCCTAGGTGATATTTTCAAAAATACATGATCACCTACCTCAAACACCAAAGGTCTCCTCCTACGGTCGGCATACGATTTCTGACGACTCTGGGCTGTAACAAGCCTCTTACGGATAAGCTCAACTTTCTCCGTCGTTTCCCTCACCAACTCCGGACCCAACAAAGGCGCATCACCCACCTCGGCCCAACAAACTGGAGACCTACACGGTCGGCCATACAAGGCCTCAAACGGTGCCATACCGATACTAGACTGGAAACTGTTGTTGTAGGCAAACTCCACCAAAGGCAAGTGCCTCTCCCACGACCCACTGAAATCAAGAACACAACCCCGAAGCATATCCTCAAGGATCTGAATAGTACGCTCGGACTGCCCGTCAGTCTGAGGATGATAAGCCGTGCTAAAGGTCAACTTAGTGCCTAAGGCACTCTGCAAACTCTGCCACAACCTAGCAGTAAAACGAGGATCTCTATCTGAGACGATCGTCACTGGGACCCCGTGCAACCTCACTATGTCCCGAATGTACAAGTCGGCAAGATGATCTACCGAATCTCTCACGCGCATAGGAATGAAGTGCGCCGACTTAGTCAACCGGTCTACAACCACCCAAATAGCATCACTACCCCGCTGAGTCCTCGGAAGACCCACAACGAAGTCCATAGTGACATGCTCCCACTTCCACTCGGCAATAGGCAAGGGTTGCAACAAACCCGCTGGCCTCTGATGTTCGGCCTTCACTTGCTGACAAGTAAGGCACTTAGACACGAAAGCTGCCACATCTCTCTTCATACCCCGCCACCAAAACTGGCGACCCAAATCCCGATACATCTTAGTGCCTCTCGGATGCACCGCAAGGCGCGAATGATGAAACTCTCGGAGTACTTCCTCTCGGCAAGACTCCGGCACAAACAAACGGTCTCGGTATCTCACACTCAGGTCGGGATACACCGTCAAACCCTTCTCAACCTTCCCACTGGAGATCTTCTCTCGGAGGGATTCCACCTCGAGGTCACCCCTCTGAGCCTCTAACACTCGAGTCACAAGTGTAGGCTGCGCAACAACAGAAAACAAGGCCGCAGCCTCAACGGATTCGCCCAGAAGCAAATCAAACTCTCCAAGTGCACCCAACATCTCCCACTCCCGGATGGCTATACTAGCTATGTCACCAACAAATTTCCTGCTAAGGGCGTCGGCCACCACATTGGCCTTCCCCGGATGATAATGCAACTCGAAGTCATAATTCCCAATGAACTCCATCCACCTCCTCTGCCTCAAGTTCAAGTCTTTCTGTGTGAACAGATATTTCAGACTCTTATGATCCGAGAATACCTCGAACCTCTCACCGTAAAGATAATGCCTCCAAATCTTCAAGGCAAATATCACAGCTGCTAACTCTAAATCATGCGTAGGGTAATTCTTCTCGTGAATTTTCAACTGACGTGAGCCATAGGCAACCACTTTCCCCTCTTGCATCAACACACAACCCAGACCCTCTCGTGAAGCGTCACAATAGACTGCATAACCCAACCCTCTCTCCGGAATAATCAAGACTGGAGCGGTGGTCAGTCTAACTTTCAACTCCTGAAACGACTTTTCACAAGTCTCACTCCATACAAATTTGACTCCCTTCCGAGTCAATCTAGTCAAAGGCGAAGCTAACCTGGAGAAATCCTTCACAAACCGGCGATAATACCCAGCTAATCCCAGAAAACTGCGGATCTCAAACACACTCTTAGGCTGTGCCCAATCTTGCACTGCCTCAGTCTTGGATGTATCAACAGACACTCCTTCCCCAGAAACTACATGGCCTAAGAACTTGACCTCTTCTAGCCAGAACTCACACTTCCCAAACTTAGCATAAAGCTTATGGGCTCTAAGTAACTCAAGCACCACTCTCAAGTGTTCCTTGTGCTCCTCCTCCGAAGGTGAATAGATAAGGATGTCGTCCACGAAGACGACTACAAAACGATCTAAGAATTCCCGGAATATCCGGTTCATCAAATCCATAAACACTGCCGGTGCATTGGTGAGCCCAAATGGCATCACCAAAAACTCATAGTGGCCATACCGCGTACGGAATGCCGTCTTCGGAATATCCTCCTCCCTGACCCTCAACTGGTGGTAACCCGATCTCAAATCTATCTTAGAGAAACAACGGGAACCCTTCAACTGGTCGAACAGATCATCTATACGAGGCATAGGGTACTTATTCTTAACCGTAGCCCGATTCAATTTCCGGTAATCTATACAAAGTCTCAAAGCACCACCTTTCTTTTTAACAAAGAGGGCCGGTGCTCCCCACGGCGAAACACTAGGACGGATATAGCCCTTATCTAGCAACTCTGGAGCTGAATCTTCAACTCAACTAACTCGGCTGGGGCAAAACGATAAGGTGCCATAGAAATTGGCGCCGTGCCGGGCACTAGGTCAATAGAGAACTCAATCTCTCGATGCGGTGGTAAACCAACAAGATTCTCGGGAAAGACGTCCGAGTACTCACAAACCACCCTTGGCAACACAGTCTGGGTCTCATCACACTCACCACTCTCAAAGCTAGCAAGTACTCCGCCCTCGCGGATCATACCCCGGTGGCAAAATACTACCAACCCGGTCTCCCAGAAAATGAAAACACTCCCCGCTCACGGTACAACAAGTGACCCTCTGGCGGTAGCAATCGATAACTGCCCGGTATGACGATAACCAGTCCATACCCAAAATAACATCAAAGCCCTTCATGGGCATAACTACAAAAGGAAACGGGAGTCTATGATAGTCGACCTCTATATCACAACCCCTAACACCTTGTTTCAAGATCAATTCACCCCCAAGGGGTGACACTACACAAATAGGAGATGCTAACTGTGCTAACTCCAACTCCAAAACAGATGCAAATGCAGCAGACACAAAGGAATGAGATGCACCCGTATCAATCAAAACACTAGCAACCGAATTGCAAAACAAGAAGGTACCTCTCACAACAGATGGAGCCGGTACAAGATCCTGCGCGGTAACAGCATACACGCGCCCAGATGGTCTCTGATCAACCTGCTCACCCCTAGGAGCATAAGACTGCTGCACAGACTGGGACGATGAAGCCCCCTGATTGGCCCTCGAGGCCTGACCCGACTGAGCTGGCTGCTGACCCTGAGTCTGCCTCAAACCAGATGCACCAGGTGTGCCACCCAACTGCGGGCAATACCTCTTCATGTGCCCTGCCTGACCGCACTGAAAACAAGAGAGCGACTGGCCTCTACCCTGACTCTGGCTCTGAGATCGAGCCGAAGATGATGCTGCTCTCTGTACTCCTCCCCTCTGAGGACAAACTGGAGACTTGTGGCCCAGCTGGCCACACTTGAAACAGGTAATGTCTCCCTGGCTGCCTTTTCCCGAACTAGCACTCGGCACAGGAAAAGTCGATCTAGAAAAGCTACCCTGAGACTGCTGAGGGTTAAAACCTTTCTGTCTCCTACCATCGCTCTGGCCATCCTGACTCCTCTTGGAGCCTTTCTGCCCTTCCTCCTCCTCTTGCATCATGATCTCCATATGGGCTGCAGCATCAACCATACGCCCATACTCCCGAATCATAGTTCCCCCAACTCTCAACTTGAGGCCACGCCTCAACTTCTTCTCGAACTCAATACAACGGCGTTCCTCAGACGCCACCAACTCAGGTGCAAACCTGGACAAGCTAGTAAATGCAGCCTCAAACTCGGCCACTGAAGAACTCGACTGCTTAAGCTGGCAGAACTGGTCTCTCAGCTTCTCCCTGACTGCTGGGGATAAGAACCTCTCTTGGAAAGCATTCACAAAAGCCTCCTACGTACCCCCTATACGACCCTTTGTAAACTTCCACCACTGACCCGCATCCCCTTTCAGCTGGAACGATGCCAAGGTCACTTTCAACCCCTCATCTTCGATGCCAAGCATCTTAAACGTCTTCGTTGTCTGTTCGAGCCATTCATCTGCTTTAAGCGGCTCTTTAGGATGACCCACAAATTCATCCGGATTAGATCGGAAGAACTCCCTCTTCAGAAAGGAAGGTCCTGCATCCGCAACCACAACCTGAGCCTGATTCTCAGCTCTGAGAATGCCTACTGACTCCCTGAATGCCCCTGCTATCTCTCGGGCTAAAGCGCCCATAGCCTGCTGGTCTACTGGCTCGGCCACATTGGCCTGGCCAACTCCCTCCTGTACTGTCGGAATCTCCTCTGGCACAGGCACCTCCTGCCTACCCGGCCTACCACGCCTACAGCGTCCTCGTCCTCGTCCTGACATCCTAAGAAAGGAAACAAAGATGTTAGCACATTAATAAATGTGCCGAACCTAAACACTCGCGTCCTAATGCATTGGACAACAATAATTCATTCCACGTAAGCACATAATCACATAAGCACCTACGAATTTCATTTCTGGATGATAATAGTCCCGAAGCGTTACTATAGTTCCGGTTGGAAGCAGCATTGATCAAGTGCCTTTCCAACAAGACTACTAGAAACTCAAGGGTCCAATCAACATCCTAAAAACTACGTTCCATACCCACATAATCACATAAACATGTTATCATATAAGTATATAACAGTACAACTAAGTCTCTATCAAACAAGACGAACCCATTGTGATACTAATCACTTCCCACGTACCCAAAGTATTCAAACCCGGTACGCTCTGATACCAAGTTGTAACGCCCTCAAAATAAACCCATTATATATATATATATATCATTGACATGCAATATTAAAAGAAAACAATTCGTTATCTCATTCATCAGAGTATTACTAAATAAAAAACAAATACATGTAACATCAAATTAAATGCCCTACGGGCTTACATCTTTCCAAGCCAACACTTGGACACAAGGATATGAGTTCTAACTCAAATACAAATAAAGCCCTAGGCTTGAATGTTTACATGTACTATCAAATAAAAAAAACAAATAACTAAAGATAGTCTTCAAAATCCAAATCCTTCCAAGCTAAGTCCTTGGAGGTAGCTTATCACCTGGACCTGAAAATGATGTTCCCATATAGGGTGAGCCACAGCCCAGTAGAAATGTACTAAACCAAATATAAGCATTGAATAAAGCATTAGCATTCAATAGATGGTTAACCAAGATAATCAGTTATATCATTATACAGTCTCATGACACTAATGTCTATGACACGTTTCACTTTCTATTATTATCAATATGGCTCAGAACCTGGCCAAACTTACAACAGTGAACTATATATATATCATATTCACATTACTTCCAATATCAACCAAACAAATGAGACTCAGGCTCATATCAAAACACTTCATACTTCCAGTTTGATACACATTTTAGTGCTGTATCAATAACATGTAAAAACACTTCAATATCAATAAGCACACATAATAGTGATGCTAATGGAGTCCATCCCCTATCTCCTCCCAAACAAAATCTGGTTTAGAGGTCCATCCCTTATCTTCCCCTAAACCGTGGAGTACATCCCCTACCTCCTCCCACACAATATGCAAATGAAATGCTCAATCAATACATGTATTTTCTGTATTAAGTCAATAGTCAAAATTAATGACTTAACCAATGTGATTAGTTTCAGTTATCCCTAATCCACATGCAATGTCTACAACAATCACGACTATCCTCCATCGATAGCCCAAAACAGTTATTTCTAGACTGGAAATAAATATATCAACAATTCAATAGGCGAGTGATTTAAATTATCCAACTACACCATTAGATCAATAAATTCCTCAATTCACCTTAAATTAATTATACAAATTAATTCATTAAAACAACTAGGGTTTTTCCCAAAATTACCAAAATACCCCAACATATCAAAATACCAAAACTTAGAACAAAACTTATAAGATGGAGTAGGAAATCCCTACCTCGAAGAAAACAACTCAAATGGAGAAGATGGAGATGACCACCCAAAATCCAAAGTGCTCCAAACCGCGTAATGTTCAGATTAAAACGGAGCCCTTGACTCACACTACCTTTTTAATAAAGAACCTAGGGTAGAAACACACTCTAAATAGATCAAACCTAGGAGAGAAGGTGAGTGGAAGGAGAGAAAACGTCCCTAGGGTTCTGAAATAAAAAAGGTGCTGAAAAAATGTTTTAAAAACCGCTGCTGCCTATTTAAATAAAACAGGCTCGCTCGAGCGAAGAAGTGGTCGCTCGAGCGACCAGACACAAAGAATACTCGCTCGAGCGAAGGAAAGCTCGCTCGAGCCAACAATACGATGCTTCAGGTCTGCAACCCAGAAGCACGCTCGAGCGACAGAATGCTCACTCGAGCGAAGAACTCGAAACTCGCTCGAGCGAAGAAAAGCTCGCTCGAGCCAACAAATACAGCTCTCAGGTCTATACTAGACGCAATCGCTCGCTCGAGTGAAGAAACCCTGGATCGAGCGAAGGACCAAAACAAGAGCTCGCTCGAGCGACCAACTCCTCGCTCGAGCGACGGTCTAGAAATCTGGACAGCAACACTTGGTTTCTAACCCAACCCACCTGTAACAAACCTGCCTAATACATCCAATAACTCATGAATAAGGAATTTAGAGGACAGCAACAACAATACTATAACAACTGGATCTACGGAACATAAGTCCGGATACAACAACCGAATGGGAAAAGACCGGGGTCGCTACAGTTTTTATATTTTAAGAAGCACATATATTGTAATATTTTATTTGGATGAGACATGCTGTGGTTGTAATGTGTAGATGAGGCATGCAGTGATTGTAATATTTTAAAGTTTCAATCTTTCTTTTTTGGATGAGGTATGCAGTGATTGTAATATTTTTTTTAAGTGATTGACTGTAATATTTTTTATTTTTTATTTTTAAGAAGTGCACAAGTTGAATTATGTTGAAAATTTATAAAATTTTAAACCGCCAAATTAATTCGTATCCATTCGTCAATCCGCTCAATCCACATCCGCTAAATTAATAAACAGATGCGGATTAATTTTCTCCAATCTATCAATTTAACGGATAGATGACAAATTAAAAATTTCACAATTGCAAACTAATATATATGATACTACTAGTAAAAATGGTACAGCATTTACAGTAATGGATCGGAGAAACAAAATTCCAATTAAAAGCAGCATGATTGACGAGTAACTATAACAATAAAATATTTGCCAACCCAATATATAATAAAATAATTTGTCTACTTTGTATTCTCGTAAAAAGAATCTCCTATTAAATTTTATGAAAGAGTAATATTAGAGATTTTAAAAGTTCTATTAAAATTTTTATTAAATATATCACATGAATATAGGATACACATGGGACTTATATGGTGTGGGTCCTGCATCTATATGAGACATTTAATATAAATTTTAATAGAAAATTTTTAATATTTTTGTTTATAAAATCTTATAGAATCTTATAGTATTTATAAGCAATTTAAAATTTGAAATCCGCATTAGATGGAGATCAATGTTGAGCTAATTGTTAGAGAAATCATCAAACTATTTTCTCCCACTCCCAATCACCTTAGAGCATCTCCAACGGTTCACCTGATGTTTCACCAAATCTGAGTAAAAAAATGGCCATTTCCTCCATTTGATACTGCATGCTCCAACGGTTCAGCTTCATCAAATCTCATGCAGGACAACCGGTTGGTCGACCGGTTAGAGGAAATTTTTTTTTTTTTTTAACCTTTCTGAACTGTTTGAACCAACCCAACCATCTCAACAAACAAAAACTTAGAACAAATTAATTAATTTCTAATTTTACAGAAATGGAAAAGGCAAGCAAGACATTGCACATAATTTTACACAGTTTTTCCGTTTCCTTTTCCAATAGATGACACCAATAGATGAAACCAGTAAATACAGAACCTTTCAAGGCAATCTATTAGTTGCTCGAAATAAAATCTGTCGTTGAAGATCTTCGTAGTACACCCTTTGCATGGGATTTAAAATTGTCATATCCATTGACATTATTTTATGATTTTCATTTCGTTGTTCTCTTTCATTCATCATAGATAGGAGTTTTAGTTGTCCTCCCTATCTTCGGCCCTTCTTCGACGGTCTGCAGCTTTCTGCTCACGGTCGATCGCCTTTTGTTCATCTCGCTCAATAGTTCTAGCGGAGATAGTTAATAACACTTCAACAATTTTGGATTGGTTGGCAGCCATTTCATCAAATCTACTATCGTGGGTTGTTTGATTCTTCAACTTCTCTTTCGCTGCTTTAGTACCAATTGGTCGTGTTGATGTATTAGATGGTTGTTCGTGCACTACATTATTCTGGTTGGATTGAAATGCATCAGATTCTCCAGTTGGTGGATTCGAACATGGATAAGCATGTTGCGTGCTCTTTTTGGATTGTGTTCGAAATTCATCCCACTTACAACTTCGGCGCAAAATATCCCAACATGTATCAAATGTGAAGTGTTTTTTCTGTATTGCATGATACATCCGCTTTGCTTCAGCGACCTACAAAAAAAAAATTACAACAATTTTAATAACAAATATACATTTACAGAAGAAATTTGATATTTAATAATACAAATAAATGTTACCATGTCTGCCTCAGTTGTTCCACTTTGTTGCCTCAGTTGAATTTGTTCAAGAAAACCACAGAATTTATTAATTGCCTTTTGCATGGCAGACCAACGGTGAGACAAAGAAATTCGATTTCGATTTGATTCACCACTCAATTGTGAATTAAAATTAACAAGTACTCGTTCCCAAAATATAGCTATAGTCTGATTAACAACGGTGAGACAAAGAAATTCGATTTCGATTTGATTCACCACTCAATTGTGAATTAAAATTAACAAGTACTCGTTCCCAAAATATAGCTATAGTCTGATTATTACCAGTAATGGGATCTTGAGAGACTGCTAACCAAGATCTACATAAAGTTTCATCTTCTATAATTGTAAATGTTTTACCACGAGAAACATGAGAAGTTTCTGAAATAAAATGATTATCACTGCTCTGCGTGTTCTGTTCCCGCGAAGTTTCCGACATAAAATTAATATCAGTGTTGTGGTGAAACATTTGTGATTCCTCAAACATGTCAAAATCTTCCATAGTTTGAAAAAAATACAGTACATACAATATCTAAATTACTGAAAAATATTAGAATGATATACACTCAACACTCAACCTCAGAATCAGATAATTTAATCAGATAATATAAATTAAAGTTTCAAAGGAAAAAAATCAGAGAAGAAACAAAATTCACAACATACAATGCTATTCTCAAAATAAAATACTCTGTCTGATATATTTTATAGAGCACATTATCAACGGTAAATTTTCAAAATATTTTGACAGAGCAACGGTAAATTTATTAAAACGGCTACTTTTAAAATATGTATATGAATTATATCATCAACGGCAAATTTTCAAAATATTCTTTCCATCCAACGGTAAATAAAAGATAACAATTTAAATTATATTTTCAATGAAATTGAAATTTATATCACCCTTCAAATCAAATTATTCCAAGTCCAATCTGAAAATAAACGTATCTGAAAATAAACCTGTTCAAACCAAACAAAACCAGTTCAAACCTTCCATTCCCATGCTCAGACTGGGCGACCGGATGGTCAACCAGCCGGTCAACCGGCTGGTTGACCAGTTCACCTTCATATCATTAGGCCACGGACCAGTTGAAACAAATCAGTTCAAACAGTTCAAACCCGTCGCATAATATGATGAACCGGTTAACCGGCTGGTTGACCGATGTACCTCTTTCAACGGTCAGTAACAGTGATTTGGTAAAATCTGTGTCTTGTTCTCAGTTTGATGCTTTTTTTGCTGAATTCTCATTTTGATATCACTTTGGTGCAACGGTTGGAGCATAAAAAAGTGCATTTTTCATCAAAATTTGAATCTGATGCTAACTTTGGTTCACCGTTGGAGATGGTCTTAGAACCTACAAGCTTTCTTTCAGAGATCAATTTGCATTAGATGGAGATCAATGTTGAGCTAATTGCTAGAGAAATCATCAAACTATTTTCTCCCACTCCCAATCACCTTAGAACCTACAAGCTTTTTTTCAGAGATCAATTTGCTCCACAACAATGCATACCACTTCTCTTCTTCTTCGCCAACACTAGCCATGCTACTTAGGCCTCGTTTGGCATTCGAGTGTTTTAACCTAAAACTCAAAAAGTTATTAAAAAAATCAAAAGGTCTATAACTTATATCAAAAAGTCAAAAATTCTCATTTCTCTCTATTTTTTGCACATTTTTTTGTTAAAAAAAATTAATAAATCATTCTAAGCATTCTAGTTTTTTTAACTTCATATTTTAGCCAAAAAATAAAAAAATTATTAAAATAGTTTGTTCCAAACGGGGCTTTAGTTGTGATAATAATGGTGGTGATAGTAGTGAAAAGAATGTTGATTATGAAGAGATGGTCGGCGTTAAAGGAATTTTTGTGTAAAATCCTCACTCCCTTTTATCCATTTGTCGGAAGATTGAGAGACAAGCTCTTAGTTGATTACAACGATGAAGATGTTGATTATTTGAAAGCTTGAGTCACCAACGGTTGTCTCTTAGACATTCTTGAATAACCCAATGTTGAAGAGATGGGCCAATTGTTTGCAAGCAAGCCCACATATGCTTATAATCACCCTTTGTTAATTGTTCAAGTTAACACCTTCCTGTGTGGCGGAATGGCTGTATGCATGTCTACCTCCCACAAGATAGTTGATGGAGTTGCATATTCCACATTTATCAAGTGTTATGAAAAATCTAAAAACTCCAAGATATTAATTTGTGATTATGTTTCAATTTTAAATAATGAATGACAATCCCAATTAAACAATCAAAGATAAACTGACACAATGATTTAACGTGAAAAAGTTATAATTGGAGTGCCTTCAATTGTGATAAAAGAATCATGGGCCAAAGTCACAAAACAATCCACTAGAAGACAAAAAGGAATTACACAAGTGTACCCTTAATTAACTAGTGAATCCACGTTCGAATTGAACTGACTTCTATGTGCCTCTTCTACCACCATTTTCACATCGGAATTGTCTTGCCCAACATTGAATCCACAACGGCGATGTTGAATCTATAATGATGAGCCACTCTGAAATTCACCAAAGTTTCAAGCCCAAGTTTCCCGAAATCCACCGAAAAACAACTCTTTCTTTTGTGAGTAAACGAAAATAAACAAACCCTTGATGATGTTGACATGAAGTTCACAGATCCATTGATCACTTTTAAATCATCAAGGAAATACTCAAAAAGCACCCTCTAATATAAAACACTTTGTGTCTTATTCCATTCTGAAAATTTGGACGGCCTAAACCCTAGAAACAGCAAATTGCGCACTTAATCGTAAACTGAATCGCAAAGACCGCTTGAGCGTACATGCTCGAGCAGTTATGCTTGAGCGGTGTGAGCAAAAGCAGTGCAAGACATATAGCTTGACCGCTGTACGACCACTTCATCGCTTGAGTGAACTCATTAAAACGCGTGCCTATCGCTCGAGCTAAGACTCTACCGCTTAAGCGCGTATAAGATGCTCTCAAAAGTTTGGACGCTTTGCAAAAGTACTAGATGGTCCTTTTCTTTGCTCTAGCACACAAATGACCGCTCGAGAGGTCAAATAACTTCGACTGTATTTTTTTTTGCTTCGACCCTCGTATATAGTAAGCGAAGTGGCAAATATGAAAGGATCAGGATGACAAACTCCTCTGCATAAGCATAATTCGGATTGGATTCACATCTAAACACTCGTAGCTTCACTATAATAAAAAAGAGAATAAAATTACAACTGAAAGGAATTTTGTCAAATGGGATTGCCAATAACAAAAACTTAACAGTTTGGTCCTTTATCGCTCTTAGATCCCTTGTCACAGTTAATTCCAAAATTTAACGTTGTCTCATTTCAATTCCCAGTGGCATCGAAAGTGTTCCCGCATGTAATCTAGAACGTTGTAATAAGGAGGTTTGTGGTTGAAGCCTCGAAAGTAGTTATCCTCAAGGCCAAAGTAGTCATGCGTCGAGGCTATCATAATGCTTGTTTGGAAATGCACATTGGTTGCATCCAAATCATATGCCGTTGGACTTGGGACGTCTGCAGTTCCATATCCAAGGGCATATGGGGGGCTGTTGGTGGTTCATTTTCATACCAAAAATAAATTTTTACTAAGACCTTAATTCAATAGAATAGTGGTTTTGTTCGGGTATCAATCCACAAGGACTAAAAGGCTAAGTTATTTAAATATTAGAAAATCAATTCTTAATTAATTCTCAGGGTAAATTATGCAAATAGTCTTTGTACTTTACACGATGTGTCAATTTGGTCCTTGTAGTTTCAATTTCCTCGATTTTGCCCCTTAATTTAACGGATTGTGTCATTTTAGTCCAATAAATAATGGTTGTTAAATTAATTTAACGGAATGTCAAATAATGTGTCAATTTGGTCCCTGTAGTTTCAATTTTCTCAATTTCGACAGGGATTAAATTGACACATTATGAAAAATACAGGGACCAAATTGACACATTGTTTGACTTTCCGTTAAATTAACTTAACAACCTTTATTTATTGGACTAAAATGACACAATCCATTAAATTAAGGGGTACTTACGTATATGTCCTAATAAGTGGACTTATTATCTAATAAGTCCTATGGGAAAAATTTGTCATAAAAAAAGTCACTAATTGTAAGTTTTAGTGACAATTTATAAAAATCATGACAAAAAAAGTCACTAATTGTCAATTTTTAGCGACATATATAAAAAATTATCACAAAAAAATTATTTTTAGCGACAATTTTACCAAGATTTATTTTCAATAGGACTTGAGGAGAATTAAGTTTAACTATTAGGACCTATTGGTAGTTTACTCTTAAATTAAGGGCCAAAATTGAGCAAATTGAAACTACATGAACCAAATTGACATGTCGTGCAAAGTACAGAGACTATTTGCATAATTTTTCCTAATTTGAATCAGAAGAATGTTTTGATTTTAATATAAAATTAACTAAAAACAATTATTAAACAAAAAGAAAGATTGAGGTGGAATTGAAGTAGAAAATAGTTTTGAATTTCGAATCCACCTCTAATCTCATAACAAGTAATTAAAATATTAAATTCCAATAAATCAGAGATTCGGATTATAGTAATGTATTGTGTTTGATCGGCACAAATTATCTACACTAAACTAGGGTTGTGGCACAACTCGTCTCCTCCAAGCATGACTCGTCTTATGATTTGTATATACAAGAAAGTAAAATAGTTGTATGATCATGCATTCTCAATCACAGAAATCGAATACATAAATTAAATGAAAAGATTGTTTGAATAAAAGATCTAAAACAATCATACAACGATTACCCAAATCTAAAGAAAAACTAGAATCTAAATACAAAATTACAAGTTATTTGATTAGGGTTTCATCTCAATCTCGAAGAAAAATATTAGTAGCTGCTCATGGTTGAGGTAGAAAACCTCTTCTCCTTGCCTCTCTCAACTTTTCTCTAGAATCCTCCCTCACCCTAATGATCAATAGGCTTCTCTATTTATAGACATAGTACACATCTACATAATACCAAAGAGGCTAGAATTCTCCAAAATAAAAAAGAAATTCAGATAAAATTATTCCTAGCTTTTTTGACTCATTTTGTAGGCCCATTTTGACCTAGTAAATGTCAGAATTGGAGAATTCTTATTTCACGCGAAAGTGTATCTCTTTAAGATAGTTTTCCAACGCTTCTTGATTCACCTTAATTCGATATCAGATGAGAGAGATACGTCCAAAATATCGAATGCTGTGTAGAGTGACTTCTATAGCGAGATTGCAACAATTTTAACTTTTCTTTCTTCAAATCTCATGGGTTGGGCTTTTATTACTTGATTCATCTTCCGAGCTTTTAAACTTGGGTTGAGTCTTGTCTTTCGGGCTTTAAATACTTCAAATTAAGGTCAATTTCATTTCACAAGCTCGAATGGCCTACACATATACAAACTCCTTAAAATTGTCAAGTAATAATAATTCAATGACTAACAATTGTATTTTAGATGGCCTAAATGTGTACATTTCGACACCTATCAACTGTGAACTTGCGCCTAAGGCTTGTGCCACCCTTACCAAAATATTCTTTTGGAACTTTAACCGGATTGTTATGGACAATGCTAGATGATCACAAGGGTGAAAATGAAACATTATTAGACTTGACAGGCTTAGTTTGCCAGTTGGGGAAAGGCATTGAAGAGTCCACTGATAATAATTTATCCTTCGAAAGATCAAACCAGATGCGACTTAAGGGAGATGATATGAATGTGTATTGCCATAGTGGTTGGTGTACGTTTGCTCTATACGAAGTTGATTTTTGGGTGGGAAAAGCCAACATATGTGACTCCAATTTTACTAGATGCCTTGATTAGAATTGGATTGTTGGATACAAGAGATGGTGACAAAGTAGAAGTGTGGATGACTTTAATGGAAGAAGGCACGACCTTGTTTCAAAGTGATCTAAAGTTGCTGGCTTTCGCCTTGCCAAACCTGATTGCACCTTAAACCTGGTTGTCCAGTGAATCAATGTCATGCATTCATGATGATGGTCTATCATCTTTCTGATTATATTTCTAAGTTATTAAGAATAAAGTCCAAAAATCTGATGTATCATACATGGTGATATGATTCATTGTCTTTGTATATTTTTAAGTTATATAGAATATTAAAAGTCCATCATTTTTCTTCAAAAATTTCCAAGTTCAATAATGATATGAAGACATTATTATTTATCATAGTATAAGTCAACATTGCATTGGTAACAATATTAATGGTATCAGTAAATTGGCACTCCAAGAGGCCAGATGGAATGGAGATGAGTTGGGCTTAAAAACTGGAAGTCATTGATCGGTGTCCTTCTCAAGGACCCTCTAATAGTCAAGTTAGATATGTGCTTGGGAAAGAAGATGATTAGAGAGTTAGGCCATGTTTGTTTGGGTGGACATGAGCTTGGGATTGGACTAATAGTCCCATAAAATTATTAATCCGATATATATTTGGTTAAACAATTGAAGTACAGATTAATTATTTTAAACTTGACTATTAGTTAAGATAGGATACATAATCCAACGAATTCGTAGTCCTAGGACTATTAGTCATGGGAATGCTAATCCAGTCCGCCCATACAAACATGGCCTTAGAGTACCTTTACAATGTGACCATATATGAACATATATAGAGCTCACATTTCATGGTTACATTCTATGTGGGGGAACAATTTTGTTAGCCTTATAACCAACCAAAAAGTGCCATGTATATCAGCATGATGGGGTAGGTTAAGGCTATGAGACATGTTCCCCACTAGACGGTGACAATTATAGGTGGAGGGAATCACTCTAAGTTATGCCATGTGTTCCAATCGTTATAACTTATAAATATAGAAAACATGACATGCTCTAGGTCAAGTCAACCTTTCCAAGTTGTTGACCATAGTTGCTTGGTTAGGTTGAGAATGGGGTTGGTTGATTAGCTTGTTGGTTGCTCGACTAGGCAGACCTCCTAACTAGATAGATGTGGGCATCCTTTCAAGTGGACCGAGCCTGATCCACCCTGTTATGATCAGGCCTATTTGTCATATGTTTGTGCTAAGTCCAAAGACTAGAAACATCATGGGCCTGGCCCCCTTGGGCCTTTGTTACATTCTATGGGCTTGTTCCATCTATATATATGTGAGATATGATTCAAGGAAAATATTACATAAGCAAATTAATTGGGTGTTGAATAAAGTCTAATCTTTTGAAAGATGATTATTTAAAAATTCAACTTTGAAAAGTTAATCTTAAATATAAGGTTCTTGCTTACGAATTCACCAACTAATAAGATTGTTTTTAAATTTAGCAACTCGTTAACTTTTTTTAAAGTAACTCATTGCTTAATTAATAACTAATGGTCCATGTGATTTTAGATAAGACAATTCTAAATTTGTTGAAGTTAATGATGAAAAAGGCAATTATACCCTTTCTCTAATTCTTCACTTTTGGTTGAAACTTGAATTTTCCTATTTTCAAACAAATTTAATTTTAATTATGTTATACATATAAAATAAAAATATTAATTATATTTTTGGTTTCTAAAATGAGTCTTGTGTCATTTTGATTTCTAATGTTTAAATTATATTAATTTGGTTGTCAATGTATAATTATTATTATTTTTTTCAATTTGGTCCTGTTTGTATCGAAAATGATTGGCTAATGAATGTGTGCCACGTGTCCTTGTAGTGAGCGAAGGTGGGTGATTTTATCATACCAAAATGGTGACAGGTTTTAAAAATGGGTTTGATGCAATCATGGTGTGATTTGGTGGTCAAATCTCTAGGGAGTTGGGATTCATGTAGGCCTCATTTCTTTCTCTTCAAGTTGATATATATATATATCTATTAATATATGTTAATTATATATATATATATATATATGCGTTGGAAATATGCATTAGGAGGGCAATTGGCCAAAATCTAATGGTCACCACATCAATGGTGAGAATTTAAATGTGGTTAATAGTTCTTACAAAGGAGGCGTGAGTTGACCAAGCATGGGACATTTGGCAACCGTTCATGAACGTCACCCACCATCCAAGGGCTAAGATTTGAAGGAGGATTTGGTCAACCCTATCCATGAGGAACAAACCAACAAACTGCTGAGAAGAAAGAGGAAGTTGGGACATGTGTTAGCTTATGAGGCAATTCAGCAAACAACTTCCAAGATTTTATGGAGGTTTTCAGGAGGCTGTTGCAGATTTCCAGGAGGTAGTTCATGATTTTCAAGAGGCATCAGGATTTATATATACAAGAAATGAAGATAGAGAAAACCCCAATCAATCAACCATTCAACACAACTATGTAGGTAGCCAAGTGCTATTTATCCTTAGTTTAGCCCTAGTTTAACTTAGGAGTAGAATTGAAAGGAGTCTTTACCATAGATTTTAGCCTTAGATCATGACATTCGTGTCAAATTAGTTGTTTTTGGCCTTCATAGGCATTGTTTTGAGACTTAAATTGTGTTTCAATTTCATTTGGTAACTCAATTTCATGTTTTCAAACTTAGTTTTATACTTTTATGTGTTCAATCCAATGAATTTATGAAAGTATATTTTCTAGTGTTCATTTCCCTCTATTTCCCTGTCCTTTTGACATTCAAAACTCCAGATTTTAAGTCCTCTTAATTAAGACAAAATAAGAACATGGCGGTCTTTTATTCCTTTGAGCCTCACAACTTTCTGTTTTTAGAAGTCAGATTTTTCCAAGTACATTTTTATCAACTTAGGCACTATTGCCTTGGCAAGCCTACAAATCAACCAAAACCTCCTGGTTTTAGCCAAAACTTATGTTTTAGTCAAATGATATAGTTTTTGTATTTTTTGCACAAACATCTTTTGGAATGCCCAGTGGGACCTATGGAGTTTCTAAGGGAAAATATCAAGAAGAGGTAGAGGAAAGAATCCCACAGGAGGCTAGTAACTTGATGAGGTATCACCAGACAGTTCTGCCTCTACTGCAAATCATGTTTTTGCAGCACAACAGGTCCTATCTTTAGAGTTGTAGAGTGCCACAAAAGAACTCAGAAATTATCTCATTAGAGGAAATCATGAAGTTTTTCAGGAGATCTTGTGATCCCCATTAATAAGATGAAGAAGTCCCAACAGGAGGTTATGAGGACTATCAACAAGATGGTAGACATGTTTGGAGTCAAAATGCAGCCGTCTGCTTAATCTGCTGCCCTACAGTTTAGAACCATTAGACAACAACCAAAAGGCACAGTGCGTAAAGGTCTAGTGATCAATGTTCTAACTCATCCTGAGAATGGTCAGGGTTCATCATTTACCACCCCTGTTCCAGGAGGACGAGTTACAGACATTGAAAGGCATTATATTTAGAAGGTCCCAAAGAGAAGGGTTGATTTTCCTATCCAACTATCAGGAGTTCAAAAGACTCTCGCAGAAGATTTTGTCGCACCAACATGGAATCTTCCTAACTCATTGTACAATCCTCTTGCAGCTGGTCTCGGGGGGCAACATCCATTTGTCCAACCCTTTGCTAATGCATCAGACATTTCTAGTTCAAAATCACAACAACCTTTTTCTATGTAGCAAGAGTTCTATCAGGAGTTGCACCACATAATAGAAGGTATTAAGGATTTGAAAGAGCATATAAGAAGATTTCTTGTTCTGTTACTACACCCTTGAAGGAGCTCACAAGGGCCATCAATGAGATGGTGTCCATGTTTGAAGAGTTCTTCTATGTAGCAAGAGTTCTTCTATGTAGCAAGAGTTCATAATGAATTTATGAAAGTATATTTTCTAGTGTTAATTTCCCTCTATTTCCCTATCCTTTTGACATTCAAAACTCCAGATTTTAAGTCCTCTTAATTCAGACAAAATAAGAACTAGGCGGTCTTTTATTCCTTTGAGCCTCACAACTTTCTATTTTTAGAAGTTAGCTTTTTCCAAGTACATTTTTATCAACTTAGGCACTGTTGCCTTGGCAAGCCTGTAAATTAGCCAAAACCTCTTGGTTTTAGCCAAAACTTATGCTTTAGTCAAATGATATAGTTTTTGAATTTTTTGCACAAACATCTTTTGGAATGCCCAGTGGGACCTATGGAGTTACTAAGGGAAAATATCAAGAACAGGTAAAGGAAAGAATCCCACAGGAGGCTAGTAACTTGGTGAGGTATCACCAGACAGTTCTGCCTCTACTGCAAATCATTGTAGAGTGCCACAGAAGAACTCAAAAATTAGCTCATTAGAGGAAATCATGAAGTTTTTCAGGAGATCTTGTGATCCCCTTTAATAAGATGAAGAAGTCCCAACAGGAGGTTATGAGGACTATCAACAAGATGGTAAACATGTTTGGAGTCAAAATGTAGCCGTCTGCTCAATCCGCTGCCCTACAGTTTAGAACCATTAGACAACAACCAAAAGGCACAGTGCGTAAAGGTCTAGTGATCGATGTTCTAACTCGTCCTAAGAATGGTCAGGGTTCATCATCTACCACCCCTGTTCCAGGAGGACAAGTTACAGACATCGAAAGGCATTCTGTTCAGAAGGTCCCAAAGAGAAGGGTTGATTTTCCTATCCAAATATTAGGAGTTCAAAAGACTCTCGCAGAAGATTTTGTCGCACCAACATGGAATCTTCCTAACCCATTGTACAATCCTCTTGCAGCTAGTCTCGGGGGGCAACATCCGTTTGTCCAACCCTTTGCTAATGCATCAGACATTTCTAGTTCAAAATCACAACAACCTTCTTCTATGTAGCAAGAGTTCTATCAGGAGTTACACCACATAATAGAAGGTATTAAGGATTTGAAAGAGCATATAAGGAGATTTCTTGTTCTGTTACTGCACCCTTGAAGGAGCTCACAAGGGCCATCAATGAGATGGTGTCCATGTTTGAAGAAAGGAGGTAACCATTTTCACAGTCGGCTAACCCACAAGTTGGAGCAATGAGACTATATTCAAAAGGAATTTCGCCCAATGCACCAGTCATTACTCATTTACAATCGTCTGGTGTTTATCAAGGATCTTTGTCGAGCACTCTTATTCTAGGACGTCTTTGTTCAGATTGAAGGGGGCATCTTCTTAGAAGAGCACCTGAAGAAAGATGTGGCTTTGCCAATGGACAGGCAAGTTAGCAAAAGCCTATCAACAATGCCCAAGGTAAGCCAATAAGGACGTACAATATGTTATTATGGTTGACTTAGAAGGGCACAATCAATTTGCCCAACACCACTTCCATCAATATCCACTAGCTCCTTTTTCTACAACTGCCCTAGGATTCTCTCAGGTTTCATCATTCCATGGCCCAATCCTAAGGCGGCAAGGAGCAGAGTGTAGGGAGGGCATCCTACTGATAGGCCGCAAGTAGGAAGAGATGGCCCCACCAATAATCAAGTCTACAATCAAAGGCCTACCCATAATCTTCTGTATCTAGTAGGAGGAATGGATGACAATCTTCTGACTACAACATAATTTTCAGAAGCGAGGAGGCAAGATGTAGACTATGTCTCTGCAGAAGTAAGGCAGGAGATTGAGCCTCGAGTCAATTTTGAAATCAAGTCCGAAGTCAAGCTTGAGGTAAGCCGAAATATAGACCACAAGATCTAACAAAATTTTCTTCTAAAAGGTGCACAAGAAGGGCAAAATAAAGTTGGAGATATTGATGATATTTCGGTCGGGGGCATAGTTCTTTTCCTTATATCATTAAAGGTAATGAACAACCTCTTTCTCCTTCTCCTCCTCCTCCTCTATTGGATGAAGACCTTTTTGATATCTCTCCAAAAGCTAAAAAGCATTACATTTGTCTGCCAACTTTTGGTTCAGTACATGAAAATTCACACCCACATTGGGTTCGTGGGGCATATCAGAAGAGAATTTTGTAATGCCCCAAAGTTATTAATAAAATAAACATTTCTCATGACATAATCAATTCCAAACTAGTCATCATCAACCTACAACATTAATTCAACACCCTCTTTCTCATTGAACTATAATCTTAAAATACAAATTTCATATTCATCTTTTAGTTACATCAACATTACTATAGTTCAAGAAGTTAGAGGAGATGATACAAAAATACCTTATTGGCTTACAAGTATCAAGGCCAAGCTTTGTTACAACCAAAATGGACTCGTGGTCCCAAAACACATATGCTCAAAGCTTCCACAAAATACATCCATGAGCTTTCGTGCTCCAGCAAACACAAAATTTCCACCTCCTTATCACTAAGATGGTGGCACATCACCAAGTCTTGAAATGTTAGATAGGAATGAGTTAGATGCCCAGTAGAATTTTTTTTAACAAAGTATCTAATTATTTAAAGATCCATATGGTATCATCACAACCAAGTCATATTTAATTCAACTCATAGTATTACTTTAAAGGAAAAAAACAAGAGTATGCAGTTTCCAAAAATTTGATAAATTCAACACAGGGGGTAAATATGTCATGAAATCCCTAAAGAGAGTCCTAATACATACGTATACATAGGATTTATATCCAAAAATATCCCCACATTTGTCGGCTATTAATATGGCGGGAAATAGGTACCCAAAATCATCTATTTTTCACTTTTACCGATTACCATACGGCAGGACCAACAGACACCCAAAAACATTTCCCCACATTCATCCGACGATAAGCTCAAGACAGGGCAATTGGGCACCCAGACTCCCCGCACGGGTGCCAACCATAGGCAACACTTTTCCAAAACTGACTCTTTACCCTGACTCACATGTTATTTACCTCCCCCTTAATAATCTTTCCAAAGTTTCCAAGTATTCATACATTCATTAGAGTAAAAGAAATCTTTCACCATCCAAGCAATTATGACAATTATAAAGTGACAATATTCAACATCTCAAGAACATTCCAAGTTCACAATTCTCCATTCAAATATTACTTTAATATCATAAGCCAATTATCAATTTAAAGAATTAAGGGTCAATTTCATTTTTTATTACATCATTTCTAAAACTCCAAAATTAGGGTTTTTTTTTTTTAAAAAAAAAAAAAAAAAAAGATTTGGTGCTTTTGCCCCTCCAACATATATATTATTAATTTGCACCAAAAACTTCCATAATCCATGGTTAAAAGTAGAAATCTTAAGAAAATTGTAGGAAAAATACTATTTTTGTAAGAAAACTTCAATTTATAACTCAAATACTCATAAACTTATCAATGTCATGGCAACACCACACAATCATCTTTAAATTAAAGAGATACAAGGTTAAAAGTAGTCTTACCTCAAAAATCAAGACAAAGAAGCTAGGTTTTTGAGGAGCTCTTCGTAAAATCGAAATCCAATCGATAGAATCCAAGATCTCCAAGTAGACTTCACTTTTTGCAAGAGCTTTTAGCTTGAATCTTAGTGTAATGAGAGATTTCTAGAGAGAAATTACTAGGGTTTTCGGAACTAGAGAGAGAGGAAAGAAGAGAGAAAAGAAAAAGTGAAGAAAAAGATCTAAAAGTCACTTTTTAAGTGGCTGATATCGCGCAGACCGCTCGAGCGGTCAATGAAACCTCTCAGTATCTTTGCCTGCAAAATAAGATACTGGAAACCCCCTCATATTTGCTTGAGCGACTACTAGTTCGCTCGACTGGTCCTTGACCTTCAAAAAACAAACTACTGGGAGTACCTCATCTCCGCTCCAGCGGTCACCTAGAATGAATTGTAACAATCTCTCCCTCTTAAAGAATTTTGCTCCCAAAATAATATCAATCCACATTGCAACAGTAACGATATGGTAACAATACAATAATCACCAATTCCCAACAATCCCAATAATGAATGGACAACTTTTAATAGCAATTATAAGGAAAACATAGATAGGAAATGTACATTAGATTTGGTTTTTGATACAGTAGGGAGAATAGATCAAGAGAAAAGTTTACATATTAACAAATAATTCTGGGTATTTCTCGCGGATTTTGGCCTTACGCTCCCAAGTTGCTTTCTCCACTCCATGATGACTCCAAAACACTTTGACTAATGGAATAGTCTTACCCTTTAAGACTTGTTCTCGGGTGTCTAGAACTTTAATTGGTCTCTTTTCATAAGATGCATCCTCATCAACCTCAATATCCGTCTAATCTAACACATGGGAAGGGTCGGGTTCATACTTACGAAGCATTGACACATGGAACACATTATGCACTCCGGAGCGTTGTGGTGGTAAGGTAAGATGATATGCAACTTTTCCTATCCGTTCTATGATGTCAAAAGGACCGATAAATCGAGGAGATAATTTCTTGCTTCGACCAAACCTCATCAATCCCATTATAGACGAGATTTTCAGAAATACATGATCCCCTACTTCAAAGGACAACGGTTTTCACATCCGATCAGCATAACTTTTTTGACGATTTTGAGCTGTAATTAATTTCTTTCGAATGAGAGCCACCTTCTCGGTGGTCTTGCGAACCGATTCGGGCCCAAGTATAGGTGAATCCCTACCTTAATCCAACAAATTGGTGATCTATAAGGACGCTCGTAAAGACCTTTGAAAGGTGCCATCTCAATGCTAGCTTGCTAGCTATTATTATAAGCAAACTCGATTAAAGGTAAATGTTTCTCCCAAGACCCTTTGAAGTCTAACACACAAGCCCTTGACATATCTTCTAGAATTTGAATGGTGCGCTCCAATTGTCCATCAGTCTGAGGGTGGTAGGCGGTACTAAAGTTCAGTTGAGTATCCAAGGCACTTTGAAGACTCTACCATAATCGAGCGGTGAAACGAGAATCCTTATAAGAAACTATGCTCACAGAAACTCCATGGAGTTGAATAATTTCACGGATGTAAAGTTCTGCTAAATATTTAACAGTATCCTCCACACTCATGGCAAGGAAGTGGGCTGACTTGGTGAGTCAATCCACAATCACCCATATCGCATCATTACCCCTTTGCGTCCTAGGAAAACTCATAACGAAGTCCATATTGACATGTTCCCATTTCCACTGGCAATTGGTAAATGTTGCAATAATCTCGTGGGTTTTTGATGTGTAGTCTTGACTTGTTGACATGTTAGACACTTAGACATAAATGACTCCACCAAAACTGACGATTAAGGTTATGGTATATTTTTGTGCTTCCCGGGTGTACCGCAAGGCGAGAGTAGTGGAATTCCCGAAGGATTTTGTCTCTAACAAACTCAGGTACAAACAACTAGTCAAGATAACAAACTCTCGAATTGGTGTAAATATTCAAACCCTTCTCTTCCTTTCCATTGGAGATTCTCTCTTGGATAGTCTCTACTATTGGGTCACCCTATTTTGCTTCTACTACTCATGTGACAAATGTAGGCTGTGTAGTAGTAGTGAACAAGGTAGCCTGCTCCGTAGACTCGCAAAGTTGCAAGTCAAACTCACTAATGTCCCCCATCATCTTCCATTCGCTCACTGCAAGACTAGCCAAGGTACTAACGGATTTTCTACTTAAGGCATCAGTTGCTATATTTGCCTTTTTGGGGTGATAATGTAACTCAAAGTCATAATCCTCCATAAATTTCATCTGTCTCCGTTGACGCAATTTCAGATCTTTTTGAGAAAATAAGTACTTTAGACTTTTATGATCAGAGAATACTTCAAAATTTTCACCATAGAAATAATGTCTCCAAAGTTTCAAGGCAAAAATAACGGTTGCAAGCTCTAGATCGTGGGTTGGATAATTTTTCTTAACAAAGTATATATGTTTTAAGTAGTCTTATAATATGGATGCAATGTCATGCCATGTTCTAAAAACCATAAATTTTATCCCTTAAAAAATCACATGAGATGCTCTTTTTGAAAACACATTATCACAATGAATTCGAAATACAAACACGGGCCTGTAAATACAACTCAGATAATCCCCAGACTACTGTCTGCAAGTAGGCATATCAAGCACTACCAATAGCTATTTTACCGGCTCTTAACCAGCATCAAATTTGGAACTTACTGCGTGGATTTCTGATATTTCACTAAGGACCTCAAGCCAACTTAACAAATATCAAACTATACCCTCTATCCTGACTTACCAAACATATTTAACTCAAAACATTTCAAGTTTGAAGGTTTCTCAAAACTGTAATTCTATTTTCCCCCAGATCATAACTTTAATAAAACATAACTAAAAAACTATGCAATGAATGAAATGAAATGCAATGAAATACATTATCATTATGCAATTTTCCAAAATTTACAATATTCTCTTGATGTAACATAATGTGGAACATCTCTCAAAATTATCGCATTAACCGATATTTCTCAAAATCATCTAACAATATCAATATATATAAATGTGATATATGACAATATTCCTCAATATCAAATTTTCATAATCCAAGCATATTTCAATTATGCTATCAACGGTAATTTCTCAACAACATAACCCATCCATCTCATGGGTACCTTAACAATACATCACTTACGAAAGTTTATCATTTTTCTCAATGAAAATCCCAACATTTGCATGAGTTTTTCACAAAATCAACTTTTCACCAATTTCCAAAATAACTCTTTCATTTTCAAAAGATGTTTTCCTTAATGGACTTCCAAGAGTCTCATAAGTTTATAAAACAAATCAATTTGAGCAAAATCATGAGAGAAATCACCTTTTCAAACACTTTCAAAACTAAACACTCAAAATTCTAAACTTTCAACACAATAATCACATCAAAATATGCCAAGACATGTTAAAATCATATATATAACTCTAAGACACCTCTTACCTCAAGTTTGGAGAAAAAGGACGAAAAAAACCCTAAGATCTTGTCGATGTTGAAAGTTGATCTTCATCGTACAAGGTGTAGCACTTGAGGAGCTCTCCAAAGTTAATGAAAGAACTAGGGTCAAATCTCTAATGGATTTGAAGAGATCAAGAATTTATGATGGTGGTTGGGTGTTTTGTAGAGAGAGATGAGAGAAAATGAAGTTTAGAGAGAGAAATAATAGAAGTGAAGAGGGGAGGGAAAGAAATAAGAATTTCGGACTCACTTAGCACTTCTCGTATGTACGCACCTTTAGTCACACATACGGTATGCATTTTCTGCACGTGCGGCCCCCAAAAATAGAGACCATTTTAGATTTCAAGGCACAATCCACACGTGCAACACACGCCCCTCGCACGTGCAGTTCCTATTTTGCATGTGCAGTTTCCTCTTTTGCACATGTGGGGATCAACACAGAAAGCATCCAATTTTGGTATCCATTTTCGCATGCACGACACGTCCTTCCCACACGTATGGTTCTGTTTACCGCCTCTGTTTCTCAAGTTTTGTTGTGATTTTGAGATTATTTCATTTTTACCCCTATACTTTGTCACGATTTTCAAAGACCCCCCCATAATACTCTTATTTTCATGCGTACCCCTATACTATGTGAATTCCTATCAATTTTACCTCTGCCGTCTATTTCTGCCAAGGAAGTGGACGGAATGGATGACGTAGCCCTTATACTTTCACATGGAGGGAAAATTAAACGACTTGGTTGAGCACAATCAAGTTACATACATTAGGGTTGCTTAGAACTCCCCAAATCGCAATTAGGGTTTTTAATTTGCTCACAAAATTCCAAATTCAAAGCTGAGAGTGAACAATGACTGTGAAATCACATTGAAATCAAAGGTTGAACGATGGGTTGGGTGGTAAGAGAGAAGAATAACGGTGGGGGAAAACAAACACCTGTATATGGTATGTATGTTTTTTTGTTTTTTTAATGTTTTTTTTTAATGTTATTTTGTTGTTGTTGTTGGAAATCGCATGTGTTTGATGTTAATATTATTTTAACATGATCAAATCTTTGTTTATTTGTATGTGACGTGCATTTGTTAATGAAATTTGTTTATGTTATTTTTTTTTTCCTGTTTGAATAGTTTTACTTTAAGAAAATCTTTGTTTATGTTTGTTTGAAATTGATGAACACATATGAAATCTTTATTTTTTTGGTTGTTTGTATTTCACATGGATGACTACTTGTTTATTATTTATGTATCTTTAGTGTAATGTAATAGGATTTTATCATTGTGAGTTCCATTGAATAGTAGTGTTAATGACACATTTTCAACACAAAATACAGAAGATGGATCTGGGCATTGTACAATCAAAATACATTATGGAGGTGTGGTGAGGTATATTCCACAGAGGGTTTATAGCGGTGGTATGGTAAGTCATTTTGACTTTTGTCATTCAGATCAAATTTCCATTACAGAGTTTTGTTGCATGGCTAAGGAATTAGGACACATGCCAAGTAATAACTATTACAGTAAGGTTAGTGGTTATGGTAGGATGGAGTTACTAAAATTTGATGCTAATGTATTGATGTTGGACACATATGTGGATGAAAACAAAGTAATAAATGTTTATATAGAACACAATTTGGATGATTATGTAAGTATACAAAGTAGTCAAGTAGGCTCAAGTGTAGAAACAAGTAAGGGTAAGAGGGTAATGCTTGATGTTGAATTGGAGGAAGATGAAGATAGTGATGCCTATGATCCTGACCAGTCAGACTCATCCTCTGATGAGTCTGAAAAATATAATGACAGTGACTATGAGTAAGGTGATGATGATGCTTTATATGATAAACATGTTGACAAAGATGTGGAATTTGGTGGTTTAGGAAGTAGTAAGGATACTATGGGTGATGTGGCTAACAATGATGACCTACAAAGCATGGACAACTCATCTGATGAGCTAAGAAGCCTTCATAGCTCCTTTGATGAAGATAGTCATTGCACTAGGATTAAGTACCCTATTTTCAGTGAGACCGATATGCATAATCCTACATTCTAACTTCGCATGGAGTTCAAAACAAATGTGTTGTTTAGAGATACTGTGAAAGAGTATGCTATCAAGTGGGGCAAACAAATCATTTACTAAAAGTGACAAACAGAGGGTTAGGGCAGAGTGCAAACCTGGTTGTCCTTGGGTTTGCTATGCTTCTTTTGTGAAGGGTGAAGGGGTGTTTAGGATCAAAACTTTTGTAGATGAACACACATGCAACATAACATTTGATGTGCCACATGTGAGTAATAGATGGATTGTCAATAAGTATTGGGAAGAGATTAGGTTAAACCCTACCTGGCCAATTAAGTCATTGGCAGACACCATTACAACAGAGCACAATGTCAAAGTTGACCTGCAGAAAGTGAGAATGACAAAAATTAAGGCTCTCACAATGATTGAGGGTACTGCAACTGAACAATTTGCAATGCTTTGGGGTTATGTAGAAGAGATTAGAAGTAGCAATCCAGGAACAACAATTTCCATGAAGGTGAAAGAAGTTCCAAAATTTCATGAAGAGGATGAGCAAATGTCCAAGTTTAAGAGATTGTATTGGGGTCTATTGAAGACGAGTTTCCAAAATGCTTGTAGGCCATTCATTGGAGTGGATGGTTGTCATCTGAAAGAGCCACATGGTGGAGTGTTGTTGACTGTAGTGGGGATAGATGCAAATAATTGTATATTCCCATTTGCTTATGCCATTGTTGAGAAGGAGAAGAAGAAACATGGTTGTAATTTTTGAATTTGTTGGGGGCAAGACTTGAATATTGTGAATTCTCATTGTTACACTTTCATGAGTGACAAACAGAAGGGCCTAATTGATGTAGTGGCTGAGCTCTTTCCAAATGCCTCACACAGGTTCTATGTAAGGCATTTGTACAACAATTTCAAGGGTCAATTTAAGGGTAGGGTATTAAAGGATTTGTTATGAAAGGCAGCCACGGAAAGCAATGTTGGTGTATTTACCAAAGTCATGGAAGAAATGAAAAGAGTTGATAAACATGCATACAATTTGTTAGCTGGAAGAGCACCAATCCATTGGAGTAGGAGTCACTTCCACAGTTTCCCCAAGTGTGACATTTTGTTGAATAATCTTTGTGAGTGTTTCAATGCAAGCATATTATAGGCTAGGGATCAACCTATGCTATCCATGTTAGAGAAGAGAAGAATTTTGTTGATGGAAACAGTTCAAAAAAGAAATAAAGTAATGAAAAGGTACAACAAAAGTGATATATGTCCTAAGATTCAGAAGATTTTGGAAGAGGTAAAGGTGAGTGCAGCTGGATGGATTCCTAGATGGAATGAGGGTTCCCAATATGAATTTGTTGGCCCATATGGGGAGCAATATAAGGTGGACTTGAAAGAATGGACTTGTGGATGTAGGAAATTGGATCTATCAGGCCTTCCTTGTGGCTTTCCTTGTGTCCATGTTGTGGCTGCTGCAAACTATATGGATGATGAACCAGAAAAGTATGTGCATCATTACTATAAAGTTGAAACCTATATGAGGATTTATGAGAACATGTTGAGTCCAATCAATGGTAGACAAATGTGGCCAACAACTCAATATGGTAAAGTGGTACCACCTGATGTGAAGAAGAGAGCTGAGAGGCCAAGACTGAATAAGAGGAAGGACACAGATGTCCCAATTGATACAACTGATTCAAGTAAGTTGGGAAGGAGGGGAATTCAGATGACATGCAAGAATTATGGCAAGTTGGGACATAACAAGAGGACATGCAAAGTCAAAGGCCAATTCACCTACCTAAAAGATCTTGTGAGTTCCACTCAAGTAATTCATATTTTTTTTATACATTTTGTTAACTTACACTTTGTTAACTTTTGTTTTTTAGTTTTTGCAATCCTAGCATGAAGGAAGCCAATGTCAGGCCCAGATTGAAGGGAACCAAACTCAAAGTCAGGTAGAAGGAAGCCTGGTTGGGAGTTAGGTTATAGAAGTAACTCAAGTTAGGAAAAAGAAGCTGGCTGTGAGTTTTACAAAGTCCTTACTTGTTAATTTACAGATGTCTTCCTTGCATATGTCCTAACAATGGCGATGGCTATTGCAGGTAAAAAAGAGAAAGGTTATGAGAACAAGTGACTCAACTCCATTGTATGCAAGTCAGGATGTGTAGGGGTCTGCAGTAACTTCCAATACTAACATTCCTCTGCAAGCTCAAATGAGATACAGAGAAAGAGTGGTGTACAATGCTAGTGCTGTCAAATTTGTTGTGGGTCAAACCAAGAATGCAGCTGACACAAAGTAATGGATGTGAAGGACCACTGTTTATTTATTTATAATGTTGGAGAAGGTTTTTGCTACTTTTGTTCATTGAATACAATGTAATGGATGTGAATGTTTTTGTTACTTTTTGTTCATATTCCATAACCTTCATAGTGGTAGAGGCTTTTTGTACATTTGAAGCTTGGTTTTTGTATTGGCTGCCCCTTTCTTAGTATATGTTTCACACAACATGAATGACATGTGTGTTAACTTATCAACGTTTGAATGATAATTTACTGTATTTCTGCTGCTGTTTCAAGTCATGATGTTCATTGGTGATGTTCACAATTGTTGATGTTCATTGTTCATTGAATTTGGAGTGATAATTATGGTCATAAATTGTGTACCTACTTCTGTATGTTTCCTTTGTCTATGTCAAAGTCACCAAACACAAAATACTCGAGACAACATTAACAAGTCACCAAGCACACAATTTTCGTCTCAAAAACATATTTTCTATTAACAACACTTCACCTATTGCATATGATTCATAAACAGGATACAGACTCCATTCATTCTTACACTACCATACGACTTCAAACTTTACATTACAAACTATATTCCTACAACCAACCATAACAAAACCAAGCAAATCCATAGTTTCCTCTCCCTTATAGTCCTTATCTTCAGTTGTGTTTCCATCTTATTCAACTTCTTTAACAACCCATGAATGATCTGCACTGCCTAATCGTACATGGATGGGTCTATCCAGGTAAAGTGATTGCAACCACTGTTAGGGCAACTAAGAAATCTCCTCCCAGGATTTGTGTCGGTCCATGCTAATGTGTATCAGCTTTCTTCTTCCACAAACATTGTAAAACATCTCATCTACACCGCTTGCGCTCCATCTACCTTGATTTATTGAGCTTCGATTGTTCCTCATTTCTTCTCTCCCACTGATTTCATTCATGCTCTATTTTTTTCTTCTATTTTTGCAGTTGTCTCTGTTTTTATAGGTTGAACGGAATACAATGGAAGGTTAGGTTTGGGGGGAAAAGCCTTAATTTGCTCTCCATATGAAAGTATAGGGGGCCACGTCACCCATTCTGTCAACTTCCTTGACGGAAATAGACGGAAGGGGTAAAATTGATAGGAATTCACATAGTATAGGGGTACGCGTGAAAATAAGAGTAGTCTGGGGGGGGGTCTTTGAAAATCGTGACAAAGTATAGGGGTAAAAATGAAATAATCTCTATGATTTCACCAACCCTGACTTCGTCTTCACACACGAACCGAGAAAAGCTCAACTCTAGGAACAATTTAGAATGTTAACACGAGAAAGATTTCGAGAGTGGTAAATCCACACGGCCGATGAGGCCTTGAATTGAAATCAGAGTCCCAAAATAGAAGTTAAATACAATTAAAGAAGGATAATTCAGTTTATATAACTGGGAAATCACAACTACTAAGTACTTCAGGTCTTCTAGCCCAAAGAACATGCCTTAAGGTGTAGCAAGCCTCTCACATAGGAGTTTTTGGCCTTTCAGAATGTCTGATAAGGCCTAATGGTAGTTTGAGTCTGACCAACATTTCAGGCATTCTAGCATATTGAACAAGCCTCCTTTATAGTATGCCAGAAGTATATACAGGAGAACTAGCTATTAACTTCAACATTCTTTTGTAAGAAACTCAATCAAGCATGGTAGACAGAAAAGGAGGTTGTAACATGCCTGGGGGGTACCTATGTGCATTAAACAGTTCGGACCCTCGACTTCTTTAATCTAGTCTCACGAGTGCAATGTGAACATAGATGAGAGTCCAGATTTGACAACTTTTATGAAAAATTCGTGTTAATACAAAATCTTTGCCAAAAATGGACTACATTACCAGATCTTAGAGTCGCTACTTAATATTTTTTGAGAAAATTAGGAAACCCATGACTCGTACCAAGGTTACTATTTATTGTAACCAAAAATGCTTGGTTTGGAACCTTAGGTACGAGAGGGGAAGGTCCTTAATTAAGCACCCTTACTCATCCGATCAAAGATTGTCATCTACTAAACCATGATATGAGTTTTATTTTCTTTATATATTCATATTCCGGTTATTAAATAAATCCTACAATTTACTATGTGAAGCATATAAGTATAGATTATGCCACTCATTTTGGAACAACTTGATTTCATGTGTTTTAAAAGAGTTTTAAAGATGTACAATTCAAAGAAATTGAGTTTACGAACATGAAAAATCAATATTATTCCAAATTAAGCGACACAACCTCCATCCACCGGCTTTCATACAATTATATCAAGTAAGTACATAGCCTCATGATAGAATACTAAATATAGTAAGAAAAACACACACAAGCGGGATGCTTAAGTATAAAAACTTACATGTTTACTGACGTCCCGCGAACAGCTACAAAACAAAGTTATAAAAATATGTACGATCTTATATGCAAAATCCTAATGCAATTCACATATAAAATGTAACTAAAGATTCAGCTTCTAAGATATGACATGTGAATCATCTCAAGAACATGAGGTAGTGCACATAATCACATAGGAATTGATTAAATCCACAAATGCAAACTTAGCCGAATTAAGATGCATGAAACATGGATGCAAAGCATGGACATTATGAAAAATAAAATATGATGCTTATGCACAAATAAGGAAAGCAAGTAAAAAAATGAGGTAGACAGAAGCGGTGCAGGGAATTATTGCAACACTTGAAAGAATAATTCCAGACCAAATGAGAGAAGGAGGAGAAAAATATTATAACAAAATAAAAAACCTCACAAAACACTCAAATGAAAAGAAAATAAAAGCTTCATTCGCCTTGGAAACCACCGGAAATTGGTCAACATCGGAAGACTATGTCGTTTTGTCTAAAAGAAACTAACCGTCCGACCAACTAGGCCTAGCAAAACTTGTCTTGTTGCAACACTGAGAAAAGAACAAACAAGAAATATGTAGGTGGCTCGACTAAGCACTTCCGGTTAACTTATAACAAAACTAATATACAACTTAAAGCAAGAAAACAAATATAGGATAGAAAATGCATGAAAATGAAGAATTGAAAACTAATTACTTCCTGTGAAATTACAACAAAACAATATGAAATGAAAGCAACAAAACAAACACAAGATTAAATATACAAGGAAAATGAAAGAATTGAAAATTCATCTTCCAAGGAAAGATTGAACTTCTTGATTTCCAAACTTTCTCTTGATCACCTTCAAGGTTATGAATTGTGTTCTTAATCCTCAATTTAAGAGCTTGGAATTTGAGCTTAGAATGATGGTTTTGGACAAGTGTATGATCACTTTTTAATCTTCTTCAACTTAGCAAAGCTACTCTCTTTTTAATGAAGGCCTTAGGACTTGGTTCTTGAGTGGTGTTTGCAAGGGAAGATGAGCTATACAGAGGCTTGGTAACTTCACTAATTTAGCAAAACAACTCTCTTGTTTTCAAGGCTTTTTTTTCTTCTAAAACTCTAACTCAAATTGAGCATTCTCTCTACACTTCTCTTCTAATTCTTCTCTTCAAACTCGAGACTAGAGCTCTCATTATATAGGCAATGCTAGTGGAACAATGGTGGAAGACAAAGTGGAGCATTTAGGAAGATAATGGAGCTAATGGAGCACTAAAAAGGAGCATTATTTTCAATGGCTCAAGCACTAGTTAATGGAGGATGAATATGCAAGCATTTGGTGCAAAAATGGGTCAGAAATAGCATCACGAAATGCCCCACGTAGTAAAAAAACTTGTCTACTGTGAACATGTCTCGGCCGTGGAACACATGGTCACGCCTGCGAAGGCCACCATTGCGTCTGTGATGGTGCCAACCAGTCGATCGGCCAGGCCAGGGCTAATTCGTTTTCGTATCGGTTCGGTCTAATTTCACTCAAGTTTGGTCCAATGTCACTTCGGGTGTCCCATGGGGCTCAAATGCTCAACCAACATAGGCTTAGGGTTGGGAATAAAGCTCAAATTTCATCTCTTTTTTATTGAGAATTTTGTAAGAAACACATTCTGATTGTCATGCTCGGGTAATCAAGAGAAAACGCCAAAATCTTAGGATTGGTCAAAATGAGGTATCTATAGAGGTCAAAATAGAAGAGTTCAAATGTTAGTTCATGACTTCTTGATTAAGATCTTGGTGTACACTTGACAGACATTCAAAATTCAGAAGGTCTTGATGAAGCTTTTTTAGGCCTACATAAAATAGTTCAGAAGATCTTGATGAAGGCCTATCAAGTCTGCAAGAACTAACTTAGAAGGTTTGTAAATTCTACAGAAGATCTCAGAAGGTCTGTAAAGTCTCCAGAAGACCTTAGAAGATCTGTTAAGTCTTTAGAATGTATCTAGGAGGCTAAATACATTTGTAACAGTTAATCTAGAAAGCCAATTGTTTCTGCAAGAGTTAATTTAGAAGGCCTGATAAAAATTCAGAAGGTCATGATGAAGTCTTAACAAGTCTGTAATAATTCAGAAGGTTTGGTAAGGATACAAGATTATTTGTTGGTTTCCACCTTTTGGAGGTCTTAATGATAGCCTATTAGGAGGATTCTAGAAGCAACAATCCAATCAAGTCTCATCATTTGCTCAAGAATAAGGCTTGAGAGGGGCAATGTTTGTACTGAAAATGATCGGCCAATGGGTGTGTGCCACGTGTCCCTGTAGTGAGTGAAGTTGGGTAATTTTATTATCCAAAAATGGTAACAGATTTTGAAAATGAGTTTGATGCAATCATGGTGTGATTTGGTGGTCAAATCTCTAGGGAGTTGGGATTCACGTGGGCCCTATTTCTCTCTCTTCATGTTGATATATATACTATTGGAAATATGAATCAAGAGGACACTTGGCCAAAATCTAATGGCCACCATATCCACTATCTAAGTAATCCAATGGTGAGATCCAACGGTGAGAATTTAAATGTACTCAACAGCTCCTACAAAGGAGGCGTGAGTTGACCAAGCATGGGACACTTGGCAACCGTCCAAGAACCCCATCTGCCATCCAAGGGCTGAGATTTGAAGGAGGATTTGGTCAACCCTATCCATGAGGAGAAAACAAACAAATTGTTGAGAATAAAGAAGAAGTTGGGACATAT
This sequence comes from Camellia japonica, assembly GCA_030407325.1. NCBI lineage: Eukaryota > Viridiplantae > Streptophyta > Magnoliopsida > Ericales > Theaceae > Camellia > Camellia japonica. Next base: position 82,197,360 of record JAPPVO010000032.1, on the reverse strand, counting down.
GTCAGCTTATGAGGCAATTCAACAATTAACTTCAAAGATTTTATGGAGGTTTTTTTAGGAGGCTGTTGCAGATTTCTAGGAGGTAGTTTGTGATTTTCAGGAGACTTCAACATCTATAAATACAAGAAATAAAGATGGCGCAAACCTTAATCAATCAACCATTCAACACAACTTAGTACATAGCCAAGTGCTATTTATCTTTAGTTTAGTCCCAGTTCAACTTAGGAGTAGACTTGAAAGGCATCTTTGCTATAAATTTTAGCCTTAGATCATGACATCCGTGTCAAATTAGTTATTTTTGGCCTTCATAGGCATTGTTTGAGACTTAAATTGTGTTTCAATTTCATATTTTCAAATTTGTTTTTATGTTTTTATGTGTTCAATCCAATGAATTTATGAAAGTATATTTTATGTTATTCATTTCCCTTTGTTTCCCTTTCTTTTTGACATTCAAAACTCCTTGTAAATTTTAAGTCCTCTTAATTGAGGTAAAATAAGAACCAGGAGGTCTTTTATTCCTTTGAGCCTCACACAACCTTTTGTTTTTAGAAGTCAGATTTTTTCAAGTACATTTTCATCAACTTAGGCACTGTTGCCTTGGCACACCAGCAAATCATCAAAAACTTCTTGATTTTAGCCAAAACTAGTGTTTTAGTCAAATAATATAATTTATATATTTTTTGCACAAACATCTGTTGTCAATATGATCTCTAATATATAAAAAAATATTTTAATTTAAACCCTATATTTAATTTGAAAAATGTTTCATCCACATAATTTCTCTCATACAAACCCCTTGAATGATGTGGCAAGAAAAAACTAAATTAATGACTCATGCTCCTACACTCCTTTGTTCTCTCAAAATTTTCCAACCAATCTTATCCCGTAATTCAAGAGTTCATGGGGAAGAATTTTATGTGAATATAGTATTGCTGATTTAATTTTGTTAATAGACATCGTGGGGAAGTATTTTGAGAATGACGCCACGTGGCCAAGGTACCTTCAAGATGTCGGTCGAGGTGCCATATGGGCGAGTTGCATTTGTCGAGGTAATTGCAACGTTGTCGAGGTTCGGTGCAGTCATGCTGGAATCCGAGATATTCGGATAGAGGGCAAGAGTCCTAGATGATATCAAGCTACCTATTTGGATAGAGATAAGACTCTTGAAGAAGTTTATCGTAATCTGAATAGTGTGAATTATGATAGATGTTATCCTTGTAAATGATAGAGTTCTATGAAGTAAGATTCTAAGAAAGTTGGACACTGATCATTATAAAAGTGAGGCACCCTCATGGGTCTAAGTGGCGCTTTTTTTTTGTGACGTTTTTTTTTGGTGAATTTAATACTTGTTTGAGATCTTTGAGAGATTATTTGACTGACTTGATCGTCGGAGTGCCCCTGGTGGACGAATCACCGCGGTATTCTCATCTTTTTGTTGATAGACAGTTGGCTTAATCTATTTTGTCACGTTCTCTCCAGCTAAATTTCCTATTTATTTATGTGATTAGAAATCAGCACCCACAAACACAATTTAAATTTAGTGGAGTAAAGGGGCCTCCTTCTGAAATGAATTTCTTTTATGATGGGTCAACTGCTTTAATTAATTCCAATGAATTCAATTTAACGCTACATCCAGCTCATTTTTTCATTAAATAAAGTGGTCAAGAAAGTGGTGGTCGGTGCAAGAGGAAAACGATTGAAAATAAATAAATACATTTTAACTAAACTCGTAAAGTTATTTAAAAGATAAATTAGCTTCTATAATTTTGAAATTTATGTCTTGTTTCTTTAAATTTCTAATCAAATAATAAATGATCATTTTTATTAAAAATCATTAAATCAATTAATATTTTTTTAATAATATCATAAATATATTTTAATGAATAATTTAAACAATTTTTGTTGTTGCATAAGAGAATAATTACAAATTTTATTTTATCTTATTTTTTTAATTCTGTTAAATAATTTTTTTTTGACAATGGGGTATTTATAATTTCTAAAACTATAAAGAGCAATCCGTATTTTAAACAAATTTCAAAGGTTGTATTTTTAATTTACTAAAAAAAAAAAATTGGTTTAATTTTTCAAAAATTATTTTAGATAGGTTTTTGTTCATCTTTAGTGATTTTATTAAATATTTTAATCAATTTTTTATTTTTATTTTGTGGATACATCAAGATTAGATAAATTTAAAAAATAAAAAAATCACTAAAAATAAATGAAAATCTTAACAAAAGTGCACACAAGTTTTTGTTCGATTTTTTTTTTTTTTTGGGTAAATTACAAATACACCTTTTGAGATTTGCTTAAAATACAAATTGCCCATGTAGTTTGAAAAAGTACAAATTCATCCTTGTTAGAAGTTTTTATTTAAAAGAATTAATTGAAAAAATAAAATTTATAATTGCTCTTCTATGCAATAATAAAATTACTTGAATTATTAATCGAAATAAATTTATGACATCATTAAAACTATTAATTAACTTGATAATTTATTAATAAAAGAAGGGACTATTTGTTATGAAATTAGAAATTTCAATAGGTGAGATATAATTTTCAGAACCAAAGAGAGTAATTTCTATTTTAAGCAAACCTCAGGAAGGAAGTGTGTTTGTAATTTACTTTTTTTTTATTATTATTTTTTATTTATGAATATTTCAGTAATTTTTTAAAACTTTTTTTTAGACGCATCTAAATTAGGAACATTTTAAAAGTAAATTTTTTTTTTGCCTAAAATATGAAAACAAATTCAATAAAAATATAGGAAAATAAATTTTGAAAAATTAAACTAAACACACGATTGATGTTTTCATTTTATATTTTATTATATTATAAATCGAGATTCAGTATGGCATCGTTGCGAGGGACTTCTAAATTGAATCCGCAAATCAGATTGAGGATTGTAAGCTTTTACACTAGTGGTTCTTATATTTTGCCTATTGTGTCATTTTAGTTCCTATATTTTCAATCAGTTCAATTTTGACATTTAATTTTAGAGTTTTTGTCAATTTGATCTAATTGATAATGGTATTAGTGTTTTTGATAGAAAATTATCATTGAATTGGTTAAAGTTAACTCATTGAGTTGAATAAGTAATCCTTATCAATAGGACATATGCCACTCACGTGCTTATTTTCTATAAAAAAAATATTTTGGACCAAATTGAGACAAAATCAAAAATTTAATATCAAAATCGAGCTAATTGAAATTATAAACACCAAAATGACACAAGAACCAAAATAGAGGGAGTACCGTCATAATTTTCCTATGATAATTTTAAAATCAATAAAGAAAAATGATAAATTTAATATAAATATTTTTTATGCTAATATAAATTATAGAAGACATTTGAAAAGAAAGTTTAGTCAAAAAAGAAAAAAATATATGGATATATACATAAGAAATAAATAAATAAATAATTTCTTCATAGGAATATTATAATAGTAGAATGGTTTTTCACTATTTATAATTAAGATCGTAGTCAATTAAAATTTACAAATTATAAAATTTTAGTATGATTCAAATTATTTGACACAACTGAAATCATAGGAGCCTAAAATCCTACACCGATGATTGTGTCTACATAACTTGTATATAATAGGGCCTTCTTTAAGGTGTGACTTTAATATAAATTAAATTTGAATTTTTGTTTATTAGTATATTAATCTTTATATAGAATGCAATTATTTAAAAATTTTAACATATAAGATCCATTATTATATGTCCACATGACTTATATATATATATATATAATAGTAATAATAACAACTCCGCTTCGTAGCTCGAATTATCAACGACTCGAATGACCCGAAATCCCAAAACGATGTCGTTTTGGAATTTTTTTTTAATTTATTTAGTGGTAAGATTTATTCTCTTACCGGTAAGATAATTTTTCCGTACCAGGTCTGAGTCATTCTCTTACCGATAAGAATGTCAAAATAACATCGTTTTGACATTCAGAACATTCGAACTCTCACGCATTTTCCTAATAATAATAACTATTAAGTTTTCTCAATCTTACGCACCAAAAAAAAGTTTGCCCCAATCTCCCATCTTAACAAGTTTGTTTCAATCTTCTTCATCGGCAATAGCGGAAAAAATAATTTTCTTATATATATATATTAGTAAAATATTTTAAATTTGTATAATTTTTTTATTATAATTTTATTAGGTCTCTAATTTAGAAGGATGTACAAAAATAAAAGAAAAAGAAATCCACTAAAGTAAAAAAATATATATATATTTTAAGCCTTTTTTTTTTTTTGCTAGGAACATTTTAGGAAAAAATCACTACAAAAAATTAAGGTTTTAGAGATTAAAATTTAGTGACAAAATTATTTTTTAGAGACTAAATATTTTTGTTGCGACAAGTATTGTTATTATATTTTTAGTTTCAAAAATTAGACATTAGTGATGAATTATAATCCTTTTGGGCCCAAATTTTTTGTCTAAAAAAATAAACTATTTTGAGAGCAAATTATTTTGTCCCTAAAAATTTATTTATTAGTGACATTTTCAAAAAAATTTCGCTAAAAGTCTTATTTTTGACTTTTTGAGACGACCTTTTAGCGACTATCTTCATGACAATAGAAATTGGGTCCTAAATGTCTTTTGCAATAAAATTTTTACTTTTAAAGACCAAAACGCTTGATTTCTAAAACTTTTATATGTTATAGTGAATTATTGAAAAGTCGAATGTGACAATCGTTTAAGGTATTAGGTCCAGTCGATATATTTTTTTTATTAGTGAGAAATCCGTCCTTTAAAAAATAGTTTAGTGAGATTTGTTAGAAAAATTTCACTTACACCACCAATTTAACTCTTTACACCCTCAAAATTTAATTTATTTATTTATTTTATTTATTATTTTACTAGAGTTTACATAACTTAGAAGATAAAGGGACACATCTGTTGATATAGAAAGTTATATTTATTTTTTTTAATCATAATAAAAACTGCAGCAGTCTAAACATAATTCTTTTAATTCTACACTTAAATTTATCAAATAATTTTTCAACTTAAAAAAATTAACGCTCAAATTTCAGTTCAGCTTTCTAACTTCTAATTTTATCAAACTCTGTGTCATCCCATGGAGATTAAAGAATGATCTCCATCGGATAAATGAAAAAAAAAAAACTTACTAGCATTACAAGGAATATCCATTTATTGGATCAACGGTCCATATATATATATATATACATAAAATCTTTGTTTGTTTATTCCTTTTAAATTTTGCATTTTTATTTTATAGTCATTAGATATGTAAACTTGGTTAATGATAAGTGATTAAGCAAAGTCTTCCGGTCTGAAAACTCAGTCTCACTGCATTGTCAGTAGTATAAACTCAGCCCCATAACATAAACAGATGCCTATTTTGCAAAGTTAAAATTTTAAGCTTCGTTTGGCAAGTTTAGCCAGGACTAAATTAGCTATAAAAAGATAAAATAAATTAAAAAATTAATAAGACAAAATATTAGGGGTGGGCGCGGATCGATTGTGACTACAAAATCTTCAAACCGTCATCTGTCCACCATATTTACGGATTAGAGAAAATTAATCCTCATCCGTCCACCAATCCGACGGATGTGGATTAAGCGGATTGACAAATTGACGAATAGATGCGAATGGGTTTGGTAGTTTAAAATTTTATAAATTTATTCAACTTGTGCACTTCCTCAAAAAAAAGAAAAAGAAAAAGAAAAGAAGGTATATTACAGTCCATGACTTAAAAAAATATTACAATCACTGCATGTCTCGTCCATAGAAAGAAAGTTTGAAATTTTAGAGTATTACAATCACTGCATGTCGCATCCACACATTACAATCACAACATGCCTTATCCAAATAAAATATTACAATATATGTGGTTCTTAAAATATAAAAATAGTTCAAACACTAAAACTATGAACAGACTCTGTATTATTACATCTGTATCCATTTTTGAAAACAAAAACCAACCAGCATATATCATCTTTTTTATTTATTATTTTTGGAGTTAGATTTAAAAATCAAAAAATATAGATAAATAATACATTTATTTTTTTTCAATTCAAAAAATATATTCAAGTTGAAAACTTTTTTTCAACAGAATATTTAAACTCTTTTTCAATTGAAAACACAAATATGATATTTAAACAAATTGATAACACAGTCTTATAAATTACTAAGGATGCTTGTGGTTCGGTGGTTCAGTGGTTCGGTTGCGGCCAAATGAACCTTAAATCCACCATCCGTCCAAAACTAAGGGCATTAGAAAAAATTAATCTGCAACTGTCCGCTCGTCATTACGCATCCGTTCAAAATGCGACGGATCGATTCAGTTCAGTCGATTTGGGCGGATCAGTAAATCCGCTACTCATACCTACAAAATATCACATTTAAATCATAATCATTTACTTTTTCTTTCACAAAAAGTCAACAAAAATAAAAAAAATCAACCCAAATAAACTTTTTAATCAAAAAGCCAATTGAAAACACCAATTGCCAAACGACAACTTAGTTAAAGTGTTAAAAAGTCTATATATATATTTTTGAAATTAAATTAATTATAAATTTGTATTCTTATTTTATAATCATTAGATATGTAATGAAGTTTCTCTATTACATAAATGAGATGGAGAGAATCAAAATTCAAAAAAAATCTAATTATTGATCTCACTATTTTTTTAATTTTTTAAAAAATCAAATAATCACTAAAAATATCAATTCACAAAACAAGTTAGTTGTAGTTTCAGCGCAACTCCAAGTGCCTAATAAAAAATAAAAATATTTTTACAAACCCTAGTTGTAGTTTAGGGTTTGTAAAAAATTTAGCTGTCATATAGCTACGAATATTATTTGCAAGACGTAGCCAAGTGATGATATGAACATGATACCAGTAATCATATATCTAAAAACTGCTATGTGTCTATTTATTTAAATGTTGAAATAGATTTTGGCCTAATCTTGCCAAGGGCAGATGCACCCAAAGCATTACAATAATTACATAAATGGAGGTTTATTCTATTCCTATTAGAGACCGAAAGGGTTTATCATATTTTTTTTAAAGAAATGTCAATGAGTGTCTTTCGTTTAATATTAAAATTTATATGATAAATGCTTTGAAAATAAATAAATAAATAAATAAATAATTAAATAATTCTGAAATCAATAAAAATGTGAAAACTATCTCATATTTTTAATCTAAATATTTAAATACACAACTCCTTTTATACAAAATTTTAAAAAATAAATAAAAAGCAAACTTGGGGAGCCAATATTTCAACTTTGGAGGGTCGCAAAGGAAAGTGATTCCGCTCTCGTTAATTGACTAAAATATTATTTTAATTAATTTATTTATTTGTCTAAATATTTCTTTTTTTGAGAAAAAAATTAGAAAAAATTATTGAAAAGTCCACTCTAGTAATTGTCTAAGACATTAGGTTCAGTGGATATATTTTGTTGGGAAGAGGTCCACCAATTGTGAAATAGTTTGGTGAGAAGTTCTTTTATTTGTTTTAAAGAATATTTTGTTTCTAATTTTATTCCTTAATTTATCTGTTAACTTTTGTTGACTATATGTTTAATTTTTTTTCATCTGTCACTACAACAAAATTGACTTTTTACGGCTTGCAATGCATGCCGTAAAAACTCTTTCACGGCATGCACACAAATGCTGTTATATGACATGCCGTGGAAAGTTGAGCGTCATTTACGACATGCAGGTAAAGTTGTAAAAAGTAATAAATTAAACATTAATGACATACTTTGTATGCCGTATATAACTTTTTACGACATTTTTATTATGTCATAAATCATCATACTTTCCATGACATAAGTTTGCATGCCGTAGAAGATTAATGTAATCTAATGGTGGCATTTGCAAAAGATGAAATGTACAAAAAAAAGTTCCCGAGGGATAACTATTACACCAGGTGTAAGCAGATAGCTCCCTTACATAATTTATTTATTTTTCTTTCCAAGCAGCCCATATATACATACATTGGTCAGGCCATATAAGTTAAAATTGAAGTATTGAATAGAAGTCTCTGATTAATCACAACGGTGGTGCTACATACACCAATTATTGTACACACTGGTATACCAATTAGTGTTATGCTATTATTACTAACCCCACCTATTATATAAATTACAAATACCCAGAATCTCTAAAATTACGTCACATCATCTGTTAGTATAATAGTTAGTACATTAATTAATACATATAGCATTATTCTAATCACAAGTAGAAAAAATAAAAATAAAAAATCTTCCACAATTTATTGAGCAAATTTTCAAGACACGAGCAAATTGCGCAACATTATTATGATTTCGCATTTTGGTACTGCAACTAGCCAAACTTTGGCTTTGACAATGCTAAAATGGCATGTATTATTGGAGATGCTCTTAGAGTTATAATCAAGTGCCAATGTCCCCCTCCCTCCGAATTAGTAGGCCTAGTGTGGATGATATTCATCAATATTTGTAATGAATCTAGACTCAAGGGAAGATCGACATTTGACTATAAATGTAGGTATTCAACTGCTATAATTGAAAGATGAGGGATCCAAGTGAGATTGAATGTGCAAAGTGTAATTTACACCCTAAAAAAATATACTATTCTTAACAGCAAATCAGAGGCCACCAATTTCTATATAAATGATCTTATAGTGCACAGCCGGACTACAACAAAAAAGAGAAAACAATATAGTCATGTCCAACAAGTTCCTCCTTTCTTTTCTAAAGAGCATGTTCCATATTTCAAACAAGTTCCAACAAGTTCCTAAAGAGCATGTACCATATTTCAAACAAGCAACAGTAAGAAATGCTCTGGTTCTAACTTATAACTCTAGTATTCTGTGAAGATATTTCAGAATGCAGGATCATTGACAGGTCCCGAAATGCTTTTAGTCCATTTTCCTATGTTACTTGACAGGGTTGAACTTCCAGCATCCATGTCTGTCTTAAGCTCAAGACAAGCATAATGATTAGGCCCAACTTTTCATGCCCACACAACAGGCTGGGACCACTCAAATATTAATCCAAACAATACTACATATATAATGCATGGTGTGTATTGCTCAAAATCATGTGATGCTGATTATCAAAACCACAAATGGTAGTTAAGTTAGTGGTAAAAAACATTTTGTGGAAAAGAATCCAACAAAATTTAAACCCAATATGAAGAAAATACATAAATACCATGCCAGCCTAGAATGATTACTAGAAAATACCTAAAAGGGAGCAATTCCCTTGCACTGTCTTCACATAGCAGGGAAGAGTATGCAGGTGATGTCCATAGAAAATGGCTCAAAAGGGGAAAGAGCAATCTTAGAAATGTCAATTATAGCAAGCTAGCAAATAAGACAATCAAATTCTTTGTTTAAGTGGCCACAAATCTAGCAACAGTCTCAACCATTTCAACAGTTTCTGATGATCTTCATCCAGTATTGAAATACAAGAACATGCTCTCTCACCAGTTACTTGACTCAATGCAAGATAGAATATAAGAGGTGAACTGCATCTTATATGACATCTTTAAAAAAAAGATTGCTAACACTTTTCACAGAACTAGAACTCAGCAAAACGATTGAGAACTATGACCTAATTTCTTAGAAAACATGGCCCGATTTTTTTCTTCCTTTAAGGTTTCGAGTTTCTTTACATAGACCCAGAACGTTAATGGGTGGGGAGAAGGCTTAAAAATAATGAGGAAATTTTTCCCATAACAGAATTCAATTTTTATTTTTATCAAACATGATTGGATCAGTTTGAATTGGTCTGTAAACTTAATGACAAAATAACAACAACAAAAGCAAAAGTTTGATACCATGATTCCCAACAGCATAAAATTCCAACTATCTTTACTAAAGTGTAGAGCCAGAAGTCACAAACTCCATAACAATCATTATCAAGAATGCCTTTTTTCACTGTGGGATCCAAACGGAAGGCACACAAGGATAGAGGCATATGGGCCTTTGTAAGCTAGCTGCATGTAAAGCACTTTTGCAAAAGCTATACCATTAAGTGACAAAATATTGGCAGCTTTGGTGTGTTACAGCTATACCATTAAGTGACAAAACATCAGAAAAATTGGGGTATGCCACATGATATGGGTTCTTATTCTAAAATTCAGGCTAAGAAGAAGATAAAAGGACACAGGAATATTACACAATGATATATCTTCTGTTAACCTAGTCAATGAATCACTATTCTCAATTGTGTCCTGGACTATTCTCAATTGTTAACATGCCTCTTATCATCCAATGGGTTGGCTTTTGGATGAGCCCTCATGGACATGATGTCCTGATTTAATTAGTGCAAATTTCAATCGTAAGTCATTCAAAACATAAGAGAATCACTATGGCACCTGGTTTCATATTTTGAATTGAATTAAATACACAGAGTGAAGGCCACAAGGAAAATAATATGATGAGTGAACGAGAGAGAAAGAGAGGTACAGATCAACAAAATGCAGATAAACAAACATGTAAATGAACGCATCAAACATTTAGCATTTTTAACATATGAAACACTTCAAAATAAGCGAAATGAAATCAAAATGACTTTTGTGATATAGAACAGAGAAGGGGCTGAGATCTGAGAGATCGAAAATTATAGTTAGGGTTTGAAATTGGGGGAGAGGGGGCAGAGAGAGAGATATATAGAGGAAAAATCAAGGGCTAGTTTCAACAAAAATCGAAAATCAAGGGTTGATTTTAACAAAAATCGAATTAGCAAAATAGTAGAAGAATAGAAGAAGATAAGAGAAGAAGAAAATAGAAGAGAAGAAAATACCTCAGTCGCCGCTGTTGCTCGCCGATTGCTGCCATTGTTGCCGCTCGCCGATCGCTGCCGCTGGTCACTCTCAGCTGGTCGAACGGGTGCCGGGCGATCAAGGATATGCAGAAGACTAGGGTTAGCGCTTGAAGAGACAGAGAGGGAGAGAGGATTGAGAGATATGTTTGGAATCTCAAAAATAAAATAAAAAATGATTTGTTTCTTTGTAGGGGTGTGGGCTGCTGAAATAAATAAATAAATAAATAAAAAAAGTTACTTCACATAATTTTTTTTTTTTTTTTTTTTTTTACACATTGAATTAAAAGTGGGATGGTTTTAAATTTTTAGGTGTGACCTATATGTATTATTGTAATATTCGGATTGAAATTTTTTTTAATAAAAGTTTTCACGACATGCTAATGCATGCCGTGTAAAATTATAATATTTTACGACATGAAATGTATGTCGTCTTAAGTATAAATATTTTATGACATACTTTTGTATGCCGTGAAAGTATATATTTTTTACGGCATACTTTTGCATGCCATAAAAAAATTTTAGATTGAATTTTTTTTTTGTGTGCAAAAGTTTTCACGACATGTTAATGCATGCCATGTAAAGTTATAATATTTTATAACATGAAATGTATGTCGTCTTAAGTACAAATATTTTACGACATATTTTTGTAAGTCGTAAAAACATACATTTTTTACGGCATACTTTTGCATGCTATAAATATATGAATCAACGACTTACATAGTATGTATGCTGTTATTGACAAAACATTAACGGCTTGCAAAAAAAAAAATGCCGTAGAATGTACTAACTACGACATGCATTTAATGCATGTCGTAAACATGATGCCGTGAATAGTTAGTTTTGTTGTAGTGTGTTCCAATTTTTTCCTATATGTTTAATTTTTTTTACAATATCTGTTTAATTTTTTCCCCTTATCTATTAAAATATCTATCTAAATATTATTATCTGTTCAAATTTTTTTTATCTATTTAATTTTTTTAATCTATTTTGAACATATTTTATTATCCGTTCAAATTTTGAACAGATCAATCCTATTATCTTATCTGTTCAAATCGTATTATCTGCTCAAATTTTTTTTACTTGAAATCCCTCTGTCTTTCTCCTCTTCAAAACCCGTCTCTCTACTTGTTGAAGATATAGAATCACACCACAAGAACTCTAGAGACCCATCAAACCCAATGGAGGTCCAATCCAAAGAAGATCACGACCGCACACGACAACCACTCCATAAACCGTGAAGATCCGTGGAATGTTACCTGAAGGTAGAGGTGCGTCACCAGCGGTTGAGGATACCAACGACCTGTGTAGCCTGTATATTTCACCTGACATGCGAACTGGGACTCTGGTGCGATGGAGAGAGTCCAGTGGCTACTCCAACAGATCCGACCTGAACTCATCCGACCCAAGCAATCCAGGACCAGGATCTATGTGAAGTCGGGGTTGGAGTTGGGTTTGAGAAATGAGAGATGGAAGAGAAGAGAGGAGAGATGAGAGAGGAGGGAGAGAGAGATGATACAGATCAGCAATGGGTTTGAGAAATAAAAGGGTTTGAAAAATATTAGTGTGAGAGACGTAGGTGGTGAAGGGATATTTTGATCATTCTGTAATAATTTGTCCTTGTGAACATGATAGATCAGTGCTTGGAATCTTGGACAAAAAAATCTAAAATTGAATTTTTCGCCCGAATGTCCAAAAAACTAATGGTTTAAATAACTTTAACATAATCTAACAATCATACGTAAAGTATTTATATTAACAAAAAAAAAAAAATTGTAAATATATTTAGAAACTCTTCAAAAATGATGTTTAGACTGCTCACCGGGTTCCCGCATACTCTACAAAAATCCACCACAGAAGACCTTCCGAAACATGGTTTTATAAACAAATAATAAATTCCGATATTAGATTCATAAAAAATAAAAATAATAGGACAAATTACACCGGTGGTCCCTATATTTTATCCTTATGTCATTTTGATCCTTACACTTTCAATTGACTCAATTTTGACCTATAATTTTAAATTTTGCATTAATTTGGTCTAATTGATAATATCGTTAGCGTTTTGCAAGAAAAATATCTCTAAATTGATTGAGATTAACTCACTAAGTTGAGTGATCCTTAAAAATATGGCACATGACACTTGTATTCATATTTTTCATAAAAGGATGCTAAGAATTGTAACTAGTTGGACCAAAATGAAAAAAAAGTCATAAATTTATAGTAAAATATCGAGCCAATTGAAATGACATAGATGAAAATGACGTAATGGCCAAAGTATAGGGATTACCATCATAATTTATCCAAAATAAAATAAAATAATTAGAAAAAGACCACCTTGAATTTGATCAGATAGAAACAACTTATTTCAATATAATTAAGAAAAGAATTTAAGTAGAGATAATTACTAAGATTATGCAAAAATGAAGGACAATACAATTGACCCAACTTCACATATAAAGAACAGAACAACAAGCGACTCCAAATCATGAACAAATGAGTGACATGTGACTCTACAAAGCTATTTACAATTATCTGTGTTCACACCCAAAATGGGTTAGGCTGCGAATAAGTTTTTTGGATTAAGTTTTTTAAAAACTGAGTTTTTTAATTTTCGTGTTTTTTTGTTTTTAGTGAATATTTTTAAAATTTTAAACATTTTTTTTACTTTTTTAGATGCACCTTACTTAGATGTATCTAAAAAGTAAAAAATTTGTGAAAAAATATTTTAAAAAATTAAAAAATACATAAAAATATAAAAAAATGTACTGAATTCTCATTTTTTTTTTTTTTGTGTATTTTTGGTATTTAGTAAATTTTTAAAAGGTTTTTTTCACAATTTTTTTACTTTTTAGGTATATTTATGTTAGCTATGTCTAAAAAGTAAAAAAAAAAAAAATTGCTTAAAATATTAAAAAAATTTAATAAAAATAAAAAAATACGAAAAATAAGAAAATAAAATTTTCTAAAAAATGTTTTTTGAAAAACCTAACCAAGCAAGCAGATTGCTTCTGAATCTTCTCTACAATCTGGAATTTCATAGTGAAAAGGAGAGAAGGAATTTGTTAATTCACCTAACTAATAAAACCCGTCTAAAATGTCAAATGACTGGAAAGGTTTACTTAAGGATTGTTTGGGGTGTCCTAAATAAGTGTATTTTTTATCTTTTTGGACTAAAAAATTGAGGTTGAAAATATAGATGTTTGGGTTAATTTTTTGACTTTTTATGGAAAAATGTGTAATAAAAAATTGTAAAAATTGATTTGTAGGGAAAAATTCGAATTGGGAGTTGTGCAGCCGTAATTGTTGACTTTTGGTGAATAGTGTTAACTTTTTAACTTTTTGAGTAACTTTTTGACTTTTTGACTTTTTTACAAGTTTCCAAACTTGGCCTAAATCTTAAAGAGTTGACTATCACAACTGAAAATGGATAGACCAAAGTGGTATTTTAGTTTAAGTACAAAAATGTTAAGTATAATTAATCTTATCTTGTTTTGATAACACATAAGGATATAATCAGTTCGGTACGATTAGTATTGAGATAAAATTTTTCATCGAATTGATAATATCGATTTTATTATTTTAAGTATCGATACAACCCTTTCTCCTATCAAATTGCACCGAACCAAACCGATTGTAATAATTCAGTTCGGTGCGATTTAATTGGTTTAGGACCTTTCAAACTTGAGTCACATTTTAGTATGGTCACTAATCTATGTAAAAATATTAAAGTAGTTATTTTTCCGGCACTTCAAACATAATAAATAAATAAATACTAAAGGCCAAGAATAATGAATTAGAATTAAGATTATATATAATAAAAGTTTACTAACTTAGGTTATAGAGATGATAAGGTTAATAATTCATTATTTTTATTAATATCACTATATTATTAGATTATATATGTTATAAATACAATATAGATTGAAACGGTTGGTTTCGATTTAGTTCAGTGCACAAGGTATTTGAATTGATACTGAATCGAAAATAAAAAAAAGTCAAATTAAAAAACTGTACAGACTGATTCTTATTAAAAAACAGACCAAATATGATCGGTTTGGTAAATATCATCTCTCTCTCTCTCTCTTTTTTTGTTTTATTTTGTTGTGTTTTCTTTTTATTTTTTAACTCTTTGTTTGTTTGTTTGTTTTAAATTTTGCATTCCTATTATAAGTCATTAGATATGTAAGTCTCGTCAATTATAAGTGATTAAACAAAGACCTCCAGTCTGAAAACTTCAGCTTACTACATCGTCAGTAATGTAAACACAACCCCACAGCATAAACAAATGCCTATTTTTTTTATTTTTATTTTTTTAAAAGATGCTTATTTGAGAAGTTGAAATTTTAGTTAAAGTGTTAAAAAGTCAGTATAATAAATTAATTATAAATTTAAGTTCCTATTTTATAGTCATTAGATACATAATTAAGTTTCTTTATTAAATAAATGAGATGGAGAGAATGAAAGTCTAAAAAAAAATCTAATTATTGATCTCGCTAGTTTTTTATATATGTTTTTTTGTAAAAAAAATCAAACAATCTCTAAAAATATCAAGAGAAATTGGTGATAAATCTAATTTAAAGAGGGTGTAAGGCATTAGGTCTAGCAGATATTTTTTACTGGTGAGGGATTCACCCTTTATGAAATAATTTGATAAGAAGTCTTTTTGTTAGTTTGGAAGACATTTTGTTTCCAATTTTACCCTTTTAATTTATTTGTTAACTTTTTTAGACTGTTCAATTTTTTTGGACAAATTACATTATCAATCTCTGTAATTTGGAGTTGTGTCACTTTGATCCTTAACTTTTCTATTATGATACATTTAATTTTGAATTTTAAATCTTGTTCTAAACAAGAACAATTAAAGATGTTTTCTTTGAAAATGGTCCATTTCAAGAATAAAGTCGTCATACAACTTATTTATTTTGTGTGTGTTAACTAGCATGTTGTTTGGAATGTAATGAGCTTTTTTTTTAATAAATAATGTGGCAACTTTTTGGTTATAAAGTTCTTTTTGGTTTTGTTTTCATAATCTATTTTTAGAAATTTTTTTAAAGAAATTAAAAATTAAATTGGTAAAAAAAATTAAAAATACATTATTTTTATATAATTTTATCTTTTGGGAGGATAGAAATATTTTTTTATATATTTATTTTCATTAAATTAATTTCTATTTTTTCAAAAGTTAAACATAGCGACGATGTTGATGTCATTATTAAACTAATCCATTAAATTAGAAATCCAAAACTAAAAATATTTTATATATTAAACATATCGATTATACATTAAAAACTTAATAATCATTCAAAAATATTTATTAACAACAAATACAACCATTTATTACCTGATAGCTATCCAAAAATATCAATAAAAACAACCATCCATTACATGACCATCATTCAAATACATACTAAAAATTAATTTAGTAAAAAAATAAAAATGTAAAAGATTTATTATTTTTGTATAATTTTATCTTTGGTGGGTAGAAATTTTTAAAACATCAAAAATAATTTTTTGATATTTGTTTTTGTCAAACTAGTTTATCTTTTTATCAAATTGACGACTTTGCTCTTGAAATGGAGTAATGGTGTCTTTAATTGTCCTTATTTGGAACGAAATTCAAAATTGAAGGTCAAATATATTACAATTGAAAATTCAGGAATCAAAGTGACACAAGCCTCAAATTAGAGTACCGTTAGTATAATTCGCCATTTTTTTCTTTTCTATTTGTTCCAAATTTTTTTTCCTATTCAAATTTATATCTATCCGTTCATTTTTTCCTATTTGTTCAAATTAATGTCTATGTTCAATTTCCCCCCCCCCCCCCATCTATTCAAATACTTGTCTAAATTTTATTATCTATTCATTTTTAATTTTTTTTTTCTATCTGTTAAAATACCAAACTAAACAAAATTCTATCTATTGAAATCGAAAGCCAACAACAATGGTTAATTAACCTATCTATCTAATTTTTTGAATATTATTGGAAAGTCGCTATCAAGTGATGGCAATGTTTTAAAAAGCGGCCGTAACCGTTACGTAACGCCATTACGTAACGGTTGTGGTGGTTATCGCTACCCGTTACGGCCGCTTTTGCAGTGTGATTGAAATTCACAGGTGTGTCGGCCGTAGCGGCTATCGTAGCAGTCATAACGGTGCCATAACAGCCGTAACAGCCTGTTACGCACTGTTACGTAAAGGTTCCGAACTGCTTCTTTAAAAAAAAAAACACAAAAAAAAAAAAAGCTGAAAATGGGAGAAGATGGATAGAGAGAAGATGGAAGATAAAGAGAGAAGATGGAGGAGAAAGAGATAGAGAGAGAGAGAAAAAGGAAGATGAAGAACATGTTATTGATTTGTTGAAACTGTAAGATCTATGCTATTCTATTCAGCTGCTATCATTCAACCATTTTGTTTTTGTGTGTCTATCTATATATTGTTTGAAAATAATAATAATAATAATAATAATAATAATAATAATAATAATAATAATAATAATAATAAGTGTGGTCATTATCTATTTGGCTTGGTTAAAATATGTATGTATATATATATATATTTAGGCTCTTATTTATTCTCTTACTTTTATCATTATTTATCTTATATACAATAGTTAGTGATTGATTTTTTGTATAATATAAAATAATTAATTATTAAAATAAAATGTAAAAAACTCAATTTATAGTGATTTAAAAATATGAAATATATTGGATCATGCTTAAAAATTTACAAAAATTTATCAATATTTATTTTAAACCCAATACATATGATAATGGAAAAAAAATATGCGTATCGGTAAGTTTTTTTTCAAATTGTGTGAAAAATAAAAAAATTCACGGTTCTGGTTACCGCAACCGTTACGCTACGGCATTTACACCCCGTAACCACAACTACACCACTGTAGACTTCCCCGAACGTCCCGGGAGGGAATCCCGTTTTGTTCATTTGGGCTCACTACAGTTCAGGACTCAATGTCACAGTCCTGTATCTAATCTCGCAGGGTGCAATGCAAGACCGATGAATTATCAAAGAGTTCAAATCCAGCAAATCGTTTTTGAAACAGATTTTTTTAAAAGAAGTGCCAAACATGGACTGCTTTGCCAGATACAAAGTCGCCACCTAAATATTTATTTTGGGGGAATTTAGGAAACCCTGACTCGTGCCTAAGGCCACGTGTCCGTCATCACCAAAGTTGCCTCGGCTCGAGAACTTGGGTACGATTGGGGAAGGTCACTTCGTGAGCACCTCGCTCGCCCGATCAAAGATCGGCCTCTACTAACCATGATATCGAGTTTTGAAAACATTATGTGCTCTTATTCCGGTTATTAGCCTAGAATTACTATGTGATGCACACAGCATACAAATATAGACTGGATCGTCTGAGTTGGAACAAAACATCTCATGTTCATTTTGAAAAACGGTTTGAAGGTGCTACTCACAAGTAGGCTAAAACGTGGATTTTGCCACCCTCGGGTGGGCTTAGAAAACATGATTTTGCCACTCTCAAGTGGGCTTAAAACTCTCAATTGGTGAATTGTTCTAATTCAAATAACCCAACCTTCACCCACAGGCATTCAGGCAGTTATATCACATAAACACATAGCCTCATGGTAAGCATGCTATCATGGCAGTCACTCACACATATGCAAGGATGCTAAAGCATAAGCACTTACTGAGTACTCCAAGCCAAAAACAGAAACTAGTTAGTAATCAATGCATGATCCTAGTTCATGTTAAGATGGCTAATGCAACACATGCAAAATGCAACTAAGATAGGCTCGGCTATTCTAAACATGGCATATGAAATGCTACAGCTAACACGTATTCAACTTGGAATTGAAATACAATGCAGTTAGTATGATGCGTCGAGCCCAGTGCATGCAAGACAGATGAATGAATGCAAACATGCTATATATAGATGCTAATTGAAACATGCCCTAAACTAACCATCATAAGCTGGTAAATAAAAGGGAAAAAGACATGGGGTTGGAAGACATACATCACACACACGCACACTTATTACACAATTGCCCTCGCTCGGAGGGTCTGAATAAATAATACAAGCCGCCTAATCAACTAACTCACGAGCTAATTAATTATTACAAAACTGAATTAATAACTAGTTACAACTAATTATTACACAACTACTAACTAACAAGTAAGCAGTAAATGAATGCTATTTCAGCTCTGTTTGAAGAAGAGGAGGGTATGCATGCTCGCTTCGGTTCCTCGCCTCGAAACGCTTTCCGTTTGCTCTCTAGAGGCTTTGCTGGCAAGGTGTCTTCCAGTGCTTGTTGCTGGAACTTACCAAAACACTGCTGGAGGGATACACCAGTGGCCTGCCGACCATGGAGGAGTACTGCCGGCCACCTGCCGGCCAGGGAAGGCACACTGCCGGCCAATGATAAGAAGCTGCCGACCATCAATGGTGCACTGCCGGCCACTGGTGTGCTGTGACACCAAGCTGCAACAAAGCACAAAATAGAGAAAAATGGAGGGTCTCCCAAGGGCATGTATGCACTATGCCACCCCAAATCACCTCAAAACATCAAGGGAGAGGCCTAGTCGGATCCACGACCATCAATCACGCATCCCGATGCATGATGGCCAAAGATCCAACTTGTGCAAATCAATATGAAAACAAATGCACAAATAAAGCAAGTAAAGCCTAGAACTCTATCATAAATCATCAAGAGCTTCGGCGGCCGAGAATTGAGACACGTTCTATCACTCGGAGTATGAAACGCCCCTCGTTCCTCGTGCTCGGATTAACACTTAATCCAAACAATGCAACACGTAAGGATGGCAAACATGCAATATGAATAACCTAACAAGGCTAATGACATGTAACAAGCACATAGGCATGATGTGAGGTGACAACCTTGGACAACATGACAAAATGCAATATGAACATGCAACAACAACATGTAATGGGGCTAGCATGCGACAACATGCAAAGATGGAGCACGCATACAACAATATGCAAGACAGGCATGCGACAACATGCAAAGGGATGGACTTAAACTAATGTGGGCAGCTCTCAACTAAGCCCAAATCAATGGCCAAAAGTGATGAATTGATGGCATGAAAAGCATGAAACGGCAAGGCAAACATGTATGCCAAGTGGCTCAAGTATTAAGGCACAAAGAGGACAACTCTTAAGCACACTTAAGGAGCAACAAACACGGATGTATGACAATGATGCAAGCTCTGAAATCTCATGTAAAGTGATGCCAAATCAAATCAATAATGCAAGCGTAGCATATTATGATGCTCAAAGTGCAAAGTGAGCAAAGGGACTTAAGCCATGGCCATACAAGGCAAACCCCAAGGGGCCGAGGGGACCTAAAACAGTCCTAGGGTAGGTCCAAACAAGACCAAAACTAAGCTCAAAGCTAGCCAACATAAGCTAGAACACAAAGCCAAAAACATGGAGCATGCAAAGCTTTAAAGAGGCAATGCACTACACCTATTGAAACCAATCGTGACAAGACTTGGACAACATAAAACAGAGTTACATCATGGTATAATAAGACCCAAAATGCACTGAAATGATGAGCCAAAGGCTTAGGCTTAATGGCATGTATAAAAGTCAATTCTTGAGGCATAAAGCACAAGCTCTATAAAGCATTCAAGGCATGTCAAATGCAAGTGTATGACAGCATTTCATGAACTGAAATAGCATATGGAATGAGGGCAAAGCATGCAAACATCACATGTATGGCATGGTAGGGTCCTCAAAACCCAAGACTAGCCTAAGCATTTACACTATAGCTATACAAAGCACGAGTGATATGGCCATGGCAGCCCAAAAAAGTCCTAGGACAGCCCAAAATAAGTATAAAATCATGTTAAAGCAAAGCCAAAATATGCTAGTATGATGAGTCAAAACATCATGCACAAAGGGCTAGTAAACAAGATTTGTTCTACACCTATATGGAGCATGCAAAGGATGATCAAACCAACTATGGATAGAGTCATGACATGCCAAATGGTGACCAAATATATGCTGAAATGTAAACCAAACAAGCTAACATGACATGGCAAAGCATGGAGCATATGAAGCTAGTTTAGGGGATTTACACTACAAGTGTATCATGCAAGCATGGAGTGACAAAACCAACCCAAAACAGATTTATGGCATGGTAAAACATCACCAAAAACCCACTGAAATGGACTCAACACAAGCTAAGCACACATGCTACTTTGATGAGCTATAAATGGAGTTACACAACACATACTAGATGTATGCAAAATATGACCAAACTAGCCATGGACAGGGCCAAGGCAGGTCCTAAAAGTCACAAAAATAGGCCTGAACCAAGCCTCAAAAATGCAAGGAGGGATGGTCCTTTGGAAGGCCAAATATGCAAGTAAACAAGACAAGAGGAGGGGGGGACCACCCCCTCCTATTTTGAGCCTCAAAATAGGGTTTTTACCACTGAAAATCCTCTGGATTTTAGTGGTCAAAAGGCCACGAAAAGTTATTTTGAAAGGCCTTGAAAGATGGTTCAAAAGCTAAACAAGCTAAGGAACAAAAGGGAGAGACAACCCCCTAGCCAAACAAGGCTTAAACCAAGATTTTTAGCACTGAAAATCAGACCTTTCTTCAGTTCAAAACCAAGCCAAAAACAGTTTGAAATGGTAGTAAAACAAGCATGCAAAACAAAGCTTCAAAAGAGCAAGTGCTTACCCTTGAAGAACCTTGAAGGACAGCAGCAAAACAGCCCCAAATCTGAGCCAAACAACCTTCGATCAGCCCAAAAGTAAGTTCCAAGGGACCTCAAGCCAATGGTGATCAACTCTTCTCAAGGGTTGATAGGTTGAAAATGGTTGTATGCAAGCGTTCTAGCACAAATGCTCAAGCGTTCTTAAGAGAGAGGAATGTGGAGAGAGAGGTGTAGAGAGAGAGGCTATCAAAACTTGCTCAAGAAGTTCTAAGTGTTCTAACCCCCTTGAATATATGATATATGGCCTCCTATATAGCAAAAAGCAAAGGTTTGGTCGAAAATATCTCAGCCAAGACAGCTGTGCCAGCTGGAGATAAAATATCTGTTGAAATCTGCTTTCTGGCATCAATGGCTGGCACCTTATCATTGTTGGCCGGCACCCTACCATTTTTGGCCGGCATGGGGCAGGCATTGGCCATTAATGGCCGGCACACTTCCATAGAGGCCAGCATAAAAAATCAGCCTTAGTCCCCGACTTGAAGAAAGCCTAACTCCTTCATCTGGATGCCTTTTCAGGTCATTCTTGTGTGCAAATTGAAGCCCCGGAAGTAAGCTTTCCAATGGTGGCAGCCTTGCATCAAAACTCCAACTGTGCTAAGAGATATCCCTCTTTTGGTAAAGCCGCGCAGTTTTGGTCCTACCCGGAGTCATGCCGAACTTCTCCCAAACTAGTTATCTTCTCTCATTTCCCATTTTCTTCAACTCCAAACCCCTAAACAAGGTGTTTTGAAATATTTTTCAAAGATTTCATCTCTCCTTCATTCATTTCCACTCTGTCCTTGCTCGGTTTACCAAAAGGCGCGACATTTAACAAAATGCGAGCGTCGGGACATTGTAGGAACCTATTTTCAAAAAGGTTTTGAAAGAGAGGGTTTTAAGGTGTAAAAACCATTCAACATAGCTTTGGTCCAAAATGGGGTGTGAGGTTAGGATTTGACTCTCCTCTTGCCGAAGAAATCGAACTTTTGCCCTGCACACCTTTCACTACCAAGTAAACCATCAGTAGTGCCCAAGTCTCAAGGGTGGTCAAAAATGGGGTGTCTACAACCACCACCACCATTACGGTGACCGCAATCGCTTTTCAGAACTTTAAATGATGGTGATATTAACATGATACCAGTAATCATATTTATAGCGACCTCGGTCTTTCCCATTTGGTTGTTGCATCCGGACTTAGGTTCCGTAGATCCTGTTGTTATATTTATGTTGTTGTCATCCTTTATTTACTCGTCTTTGAGCTATAGGATGTGTTGAGCAGGTTTGTTACAGGTTGGTTGGGTTTGGGAGCAAATGGTTGCTGCCCAGAATTTTGGTCCTTCGCTCGAGCGAGCAGTTTGTCGCTCGAGCGAGCTCTTCGTTTTGGTACTTCGCTCGAGCGAGGGTTCGGTAGCTCAAGCGAGAGTGGAGTCTTGTGTCTAGTGGATCGAGCCAGAGTGGCTTCGCTCGAGCGAGCGATTGCGTTTGGTTCTGGACCTGAGAGTTGCAGTTCTTGGCTCGAGCGAGCTGGTTTGTTCTTCGCTCGAGCGAGCGTTCCGTCGCTCGAGCGTGCGTCTAGTTGCAGACCTGAGGGTTTGAGTTTTTGGCTCGAGCGAGTAGTCTGTCGCTCGAGCGAGCTTCTGGGTTGTTGGCTCGAGCTAGACCTTCTTGGCTTGAGCGAGGGTTTTCTGTGTCTGGTCGCTTGAGCGACCAAGTCTTCGCTCGAGCGAGCCTGTTTTATTTAAATACGCAGCAACGGTTTTAAATACACTTTTTCATCCTCTTTTTGATTTCAGAACCCTAGGTCCGTGTTTTCTCTCCCTCCACTCACCTTCTCTCTTAGGTTTCATCTAATTATACGGTGTTTCTACCCTAGGTTCTTTATTAAAAAGATAAAGGGTCACGAGAGCTTTACTTTAATCTGAGAGTTTGGCGGTTTGGAGCTCTTTGGATTTTGGGTTATCATCTCCATCATCTCCATTTGAGTTCTTCACTTCGAGGTAGGGATTTCCTACTCCATCTTATAGGTTTTGTCCTAAGTTTTGGTATTTTTGATATGTTGGTGTCGTTTGGTAATTTTGGGAAAACTAGGGTTTATATCATAATTTGAGAAATAGGGAATTGTTTATATATTAAATTCCATGTGATTGTGAATCATGAAAAATGACATAGGTAGTGTCAAGTTGATAAAATTGAACCATAGGGTTAATTTTGAGGAAAGGGGGAAAAGCCCTAATTGTTGTAATAAATTAATTTGTATAATTAATTTTGGAAAAAATGTGGAATTGAGTTTAATTCATGAAATTGGGGAATTATGAGATAAATGGTGTAGTTGAATAGTTTAATCACTCACCTATGAAAATGTTGAGTTTACATTTGTTGATACATTTATTTCCTGTTTAGAAATAACTATTTTGGGCTATCGGTGGAGGATAGTCGTGATTGTTGTAGACATTGCATGTTGATTAGGGAAAACTGAAACTAATCACATTGAATGAGTCATGGAATATGACAGTTGAATTAATACAGCGAATCTGTATATTGATTGAATATTATGTATGACAAATGTTTGATACATTGTATATGCATATTGTTTGGGAGGAGATAGGGAATGTACTCCATGGTTTGAGGGAAGATAGGGGATGGACTCTCAAACCTGTTTAGGAGGAGAAAGGGGATGGACTCCATTAGTACAGCAAATATGTGTACTTATTGATTTATGGAAGTGTTTTAGTATGAGCCTTAGTCTCGTTTGATTTGTTGATATTGGAAGTAGTGTTAATGTGAGATATAATCTCATTATTATTGTTTGGCCAGGTTCTGAGCCATGTCTGTATAATTGGAAAGTTGAATAATAACGTAAAGAGAAACATGTCATGGACATTATTGTCATTGAAAATCCTAAGTGATTCGTGATTAGATCAAGATTAAAATATTCCAAATCCCAATTATTCAAAACACTCAATCTAAAATCAACAAGCACTTACGAGAGTGATTTTAGTTTGTTTGTTTTTAGGAATAAACAATAAATCAACACAAACGATTTTTTACGTGGAAAAAATCACAATTGAAGAACCTTCAATTGTAATAAAAAACCACGGGCGAACCGCCACTAATCAATCCACTACTGAAGAACGAAAGATTACAAAGATAACACACAAATTACCCAACCCAGTCAATTTGTCCTCGAATCTTCTGTAACTCTTTCACCACGCCTTCGTCACGGAACTGATCAATTCTGAAGTTGATTCCACAACTTCACTTGTCGAATTAACGACTACGTAAAGAATCAAACACCTTTTGAACCTCTACGTCTTGATCTTTGGAAGCCATCGAAGAGAACTCTCTTGAATGTAAAGTATCAACCTCCTTGATGTATGAATCTCAATTCATAAGTTTAGAACTCTCTCAAGAACATCAAGGAAAACTATGAAAAATCTCAGAAGAAAACTTCAAACAAAACTCTAGAACTCTTGAATCAGATCTAGAAAACCAGTCCCCTCAGTTTTAGGAGAAAACCATCTACTTATAGAAAACCAAAAGGAATCCTAGTTCTGGAAGAAACCAATCACTGATAGAAATCCGGATTCTGAAGCTCGCTCGAGCGAAGCTTGTCTCGCTCGAGCGAGGAGCTTATCTTGCGTGATTTCTACTAGTGCCTTCGCTCGAGCCACGAACTCTTCGCTCGAGCGAGGAATAAACTCCTTCATGTTTTTGTATGGACGCAATCCTTCGCTCGAGCCACCAGATCTTCGCTCGAGCCACCAATGTTTTGCTCGAGCGTACATTTACCTCTTTCAGGTTGTAAACTAGACGCAGTCCTTCACTCGAGCGAGGACTTCTTCGCTTGAGCGAGGAAGACAAAAATACACAGAAAATTACAACTCAATCAATAAGTTTGTTCGCGGGTTTTGACAAGATAGGACCTAACAATCTCCCCCTTTGTCAATACCCGGACAAAACTTTCTAAAACAATTTCCTGAACACAAGAACTAACTAAAACAATTACAACTTAAAGAATTATCTAATAAATTACAACTCAAGGAATGATAATAAATTACAACTCAATGATAGACAATAAATTACAACTCAATGATAGACAACAATGAAACGAATCTTGATAACCACCCAATCTACACACCACAAACTTGAAAAAGATTTGTTATGCTCAAAAAAAATATCAAGACAGTTGTATTTATATACGAAAAATGAATCAATTGAGCTGTGAAGAAAACATCATGATTATGCATTGAGCTATAAAGAAAAACATCATGAGTATGCATATCCTTGCATCAATCCTGTCTGCAAATTATATTTCCATGTACATCAATCCAAAAACAATATCAATCCAAAACAATAACAATATGCCCATCCAAAACATCAACAATATGCCCATATATATCAACAACATGCCCATGTACATCAATCCAAAACCAAAACAAATCTCCCCCTTTTTGTCCGGGAGGAAAACAGAAGCAGGCAGATACAGTAGAAGCAAGAAACTGTGAAAAAAAAAAACTGTCCAAAAGAGTTCAGAAAATAACCAAAAACCAACACTAGGAAGAAGGGAGAGGATGCTGCAGCTGAAGGAGCGAGAGGATCTGTGCTAGCATAGTGTGTTGCTCATCGAGGCGAGCATCCATGAGATCAAGGCGATGAGTCACAGCCTGCTCCAAGTGCTGTAGCTGTCCACGGAAAGAGCGAGGACGATCATGAGCACTGGCTAGAGTAGCATAGGCAGCCTCAACCTCATCCTCTTCGGCAAGAGGATCATCATCACCTGCAGTACCTGTACCACCTACACCGGAATGCCCGACCCCAGACACACTCCCCCTCACGTGAGCCTGACTCTGGGATACGGTGAGTTTTGTGATGGGTTTAGTGGGATGTGCAAACTCATCGTCCTCAAAAACAGGAACACCAAGTGAAGTGAGAAAACGAGTAATCAAACAACCATAAGGAAGCCCCAAAGATTTCCTACCCTCAGAAACCCCAATCATTTTGGAAACAATCATTTCGGGAAGATCTATAGGAAGGCGGTGATGAATACAATACAAAACATAGCCTTG
This sequence comes from Camellia japonica, assembly GCA_030407325.1. Classification (NCBI taxonomy): domain Eukaryota; kingdom Viridiplantae; phylum Streptophyta; class Magnoliopsida; order Ericales; family Theaceae; genus Camellia; species Camellia japonica. Next base: position 82,170,791 of record JAPPVO010000032.1, on the reverse strand, counting down.
GTCCTAGGTAATATGAGAGGAATGGATGGTGACATAAATGTTAGCACAAATAATGAGATTGAGAAGACGGAACCGAGGGAGCAACTCATTTTGCTGGATGAGGGCCCCGGCAGGCCAAATCCGGTCAACACCATATAACTCAGAAGCAACCTTATCAAAATCAACACCAGACCGGGTAAGAAACGAAAAATGATAGTTACTGACTTCAGGAAGATTAAGAAATAACCGAAACACATCCCCAGTGATATCAAGAGACTTCTTCCTAACCCAAGTTTGAAAGTGTAGACGTCCCCGAACGCCCCGGGAGGGTTAGGTCCCGTTCTGTTCATATTGGGGTCACTACAGTTCAAGGACTCAAATGTCACGGTTCTTAATCTTGAACCAAAGAGTCCAAATCCGGCAAATCGTTTTGAAAACAGATTTTTTTGAAAGAAGTGCCAAACATGGACTGCTTTGCCAGATAACAGAGTCGCCACCTAAATATTTTTTTAAAATGGGAAATTTAGGAAACCCTGACTCGGTGCCGAAGGCCACGTGTCCGTCATCACCAAAGTTGGCTCGGGAACTTGGGTACGATTGGGGAAGGTCACATCGTGAGCACCCCCGCTCGCCCGGTCAAAGACCGGCCTCTACTAACCATGATATCTGTTTTTGAAAACTTTGTGAGTTCTTATTCCGGTTATTAGCCTAGGTTACTATGTGATGCTCGCAGCAAACAAGTATAGACTGGGTCGTCTGAATTGGAACAAAACATCTCATGTTTGTTTGTTTGAAAATTGTGTGATGGTGCTACCCGCAGGTAGGCTAAAATGCGGATTTGCCACCCTCGGGTGGGCTTAGAAAACATGATGTTGCCACTATCTAGTGGGCTTAAAACAAACAGTCAATGCACTGTCCCAATTCAAATAACTCAACCTTCACCCACAGGCATTCAAGGCAGTTATATCATTTAAGCACTTAGCCTCATGGCAAGCATGCTATCATGGCAACACTCACACGCATGCAAGGATGCTAAAGCATAAAAACTCACCTAGTACTCCAAGCCAAAACAGGAACCGATTAGAAATCATGCATGGATCCTAAGTATACAGAATGCCTAATGCAACACATGCAAAATGCAACTATAGCAGGCTCGGCTATTCTAAACATGGCATATGAAATGCTACAGCTAACATGTATTCAATTTGGAATTGAAATACAAATGCAGTTTGTATGATGCGCCGAGCCCGGTGCGTGCAAAACAGATGAATGATGCAAACATGCTGTCATACCGTTATGCTAATTGAAATATGCCCTATATCTAACCATCGTAAGCAGGTAAATAAAAGGGAGAAAGAAATGGGGGTTGGAAGACATACACACACACACGCACACTTATTACATTTGTGCCCTCGCGCAGAGGGTCCGAATAAATATACAGTCCGAAATATACAGTCCAAAATAATGTACAGATTTCTAATTAATTAATAAATTAAACTAGGAAAGCAGTAAAACTGGCATGCAAGCCAGGGGCTGCCTCGCTTCTGATACAATGTATGCTGGACTGTGTTGCGCAGAAATCCACTGAGATGCCCGATTTAGCCTCTGTTTGCAATATTTCTCGAAATGCGCGCCGGACTCCGAAAAGTGGTTGAGTTTGGATTTTGCTGCAACAGAGAGCAGGAAAGGGCATAGCAATGTATTTCACAAATATATGCATGCCTCGATTCTCGTGCCACCAATCACGCATATCGATGCATGATGGCCGAGGAGTCGAATTGCACAACTCAATATAGGGATGAATGCAGATGAATGCTAAAACAACACTTAACTCCATCATGGATAATCCGGAGTGTCGGTGACTTGGGAATTGAGACCCGTTCCGTTACTCGGAGTACGAAACGTGCCTCGTTTCCCGTGCAATATGCATGATATGCATGAAATGCAACTAACATACAACCTAGCATGCACGATGCTATGAGAATGAGATGCCTCGAAATGCGTGCCCACTGGCACGCGAACCGAGGTGATGACATAAAGGCACGAAATGCAATGATGGGCTTACACCAACATGAGAAGGCCTCAGCCACACTCATACGGGATGCCGGAATGATAAAAAAGAGGTGCCTCGAAGTGCGTGCTCACGGGCACGCAAACTGAGACGATGATGAAACGCAAATCGGATAAAACAGAGGGCCTCGAAATACGTGCCCACGGGCACGCAAACCGAGGCAGAGGCATACGCAATGCAAACCGGATAAAACAGAATGTCTCGAAATGCGTGCACACGAGCACGCAAACCGAGGCGGAGGCATACGCAATGCCAATCGGATAAAACAGAATGTCTCGAAATGCGTGCACACGGGCACGCAAACCGAGACAGAGGCATACGCAATGCCAAGCGGATAAAACAGAGTGTCTCGAAATGCGTGCACACGGGCACGCAAACCGAGGCAGAGATGTGAAGTGCAAATCGGATAAAACCGAAGTGTCTCGAAATGCGTGCACACGGGCACGCAAACCGAGGCGATGATATGAAAATGCAAATCGGATAAAACCGAAGTGCCTCAAAATACGTGCACACGGGCACGCAAACCGAGGCGATGGTATGAAAATGCAAATCGGATAAACTGAAGTGCCTCAAAATGCGTGCACACGGGCACGCAAACCGAGGCGATGGCATATAAAGCATGAAAATGCAAATTGGGCTTACGCCAACATGAGAGGGCCTCAACCACACTCACATAGGCTGCCGTGAGATGAAAATGAAGTGCCTCGAAATGCGCGCACACGGGCACGCAAACCGAGGCAGTGACATACAGGCATGAAATGGCATGAAAATGTAGATTGGGCTTACGCCAACATGAGAGGGCCTCAACCGCACTCACATAGGCTGCCGATGAATGAAAATGGAGTGCCTCGAAGTGCGTGCCCATGGGCACGCAAACCGAGGCAATGCATTAAGGCATGAAATGACATGGGAAATGATATGCAAGCATGCAAATCAAATTTCAGCAGCTATATGAAGGGGAAAACAGTCCCGAAATGATACGAAATGACAATCAATGCATGAAATCATCCCGAAATGCTATAATAACCCCCCGAAATGGCCTACAGCTATGCTATACATGCAAAATCGACTCATGGCAGTAAAAACAGTAGCAAGGCAGTCCCAAATATGGTATTTTTCAGTAACAAACATGGCCAAAATGTAAGCATAGATATGGCAACATTATCATGCAAGATTAGTGGCCAAAAGAGGAATATAATGAGAGGTAGTATATAGAAAATTCAAATGGACAAACTTTCTTCTACAACATTGAAGAGGGCCTAAAAATAAGCACTTTTTCAGAAGATGGAAGCCTCGAAATCATAATACAAACATGCTAGAAATTCTATGCAAAATAAGCTCCAAATAGGCTATATCATGAGACATGCAATCTATACACCAAATGACCAAACCTTCTTCATGAAACATGTAAAGGGGGTCAAAATAAGACCCCTATTAGCTCTGACCAAGAGCCAAAACCATAAGCACAAAAGGCTACAAAACATGCAAGAATACGGTAATTTTGAGGAATTACAAAGCAAGTACCAAAAACATTAACCAAATGGCTTAAGGCCCTCAACATAACATGAAAAGGAGACCAAAACAAGGCTATTTCTAAGCCCGATGGAGGCTCAAAACAGTAGCTAAGCAAGTCAAACAAAACATGCAAGAATTAGGGCCTAAAGTGGATTTCAAAGGGAGGTGGTATATAGAATGGCCAAATGAGGTTGAGCCCTTCTACAATGTTGTAGAGGGGCTCAAAATAGGCCCAAAACCAGTAGGGGTCGGAGCCCCAAAAACAAAGGCAAATAGGTCAAAAATAGCATGCAAAAATGGGACATACTTGATGAATATTGAAGCAACTAGTATATACAAACACCAAACATGGTTGAGCCCTTCTACAATGTTGTAGAGGGGCTCAAAATGAGCACAAAATCAGTAGGGGTCGGAGCCCAAATTCTCAAGAAATTAGAGTAGAAAAATGAATCAAGAAAGTGCTCAAAAAGATGGATTTGGAGTCTTACCCTTGAAGACCTTTCTTTCTTTGCTTCTTGACTTGAATTTGTAGCTTCTTGACCTTTGAAAAAACCTTCCTTGCTGCTGGAATGGTAGTGGAGATGGTGAGGCTTGGTGTTGGTGAAGAAATAATGCAAGACTTGAAGAAGTTTGGAGCTTTTTTGCTATGAAAATGGAGGTTTAAGCTTAAGTGTTCTTGAAGGATTTTTTTTCTCCTCCCAAAATGAGGTTCGGCCAGCTGCTGGAATGGACAAGAGAGAGGGCTTAAAAGGAGGGCCAAAAGGGTTGAAATATCTTGCCTCAAATATCTAGATATTTTGAGGGCAAAATATCTAGATATTTTGAGGGCAAAAAGAAAAGATTTTGTTCGGCCACGAAGTGGGCATCTGAGACCGCAGTGTTCTTCGGAATGATGAAACAGAGGTACCTGCCAAAATTGAACAAAAACTAATGCAAAACGAAATCTCGGGGACCAAAACCGCGCGGGGTCCCGAAAATGGGCTGCCGGGCACCGGAAGTGGTGTTCGGCTGCGAAGTGGGTCTCGGAGATCCCAGTGTTCCTCAGTGTGACAAAATAGAGGTACCTGCCAAGAATGAACAAAAACCGATGCAAAATGAAAGCTCGGGGCCTAAACCGCGAAGTTCGGGGTCCCGAAAAATGGGCTATGAGCACCGAAAGTGGCGTTCGGCCACGAAGTGGGTATCAGAGACCCCAGTGTCCTCGGAAGGACCAAACAGAGGTGTCTGCCAAAAATGAACAGACATCGATGCAAAATGAATGCTCGAGGCCAAAACCGCGCGGTTCGGGATCTCGAAAATGGGCTGCCGGGCACCGGAAGTGGTGTTCGGCTGCGAAGTGGGTCTCAGAGACCCCAGTGTCCCTCGGAAGGACCAAACAGAAGTGTCTGCCAAAAATGAACAGACATCGATGCAAAATGAATGCTCGGGGCCAAAACCGCGTGGTTCGGGATCCCGAAAATGGGCTGCCGGGCACCGGAAGTGGTGTTCGGCTGCGAAGTGGGTCTCAGAGACCCCAGTGTCCCTCGAAAGGACCAAACAGAGGTGTCTGCCAAAAATGAACAGACATCGATGCAAAATGAATGCTCGGGGCCAAAACCGCGCGGTTCGGGATCCCGAAAATGGGCTGCCGGGCACCGGAAGTGGTGTTCGGCTGCGAAGTGGGTTTCTGAGCCCCCAGTGTCCCTTAAATGGGAGTAAATGAGATGCATGCCAAAAACCGGAGAAATCGGAGATGGTTGGGCGGTCCCGAACCGAGGCACACGGCCTAACGGCTCCGAAAACCGGGAACCGGGCTCCGAAATGGGAAAAATGGCCTACGGCCACGAAAAGTAGCGCACGGCCACCGAGAGATGGTCTACAGGACCACTCCCTTCCCTCAGGAAAGAAAACAGAGAAAACCGAGTCTGGTTCGCAAACCGAGACAAGGCACAGAAGAGAGTTCGGAAGTCCGGAGGCAAGGCGCACGGCCGCGACTCTGGGGCTTCTGAACGAGCACGATATGCAACACCACCGAGCGCTCAATCGGTGACGTCTGAGTCTTAAGGTCGGTCAAAAATGGGGTGTCTACAGAAAGGTACAGGCTTCTTTGTGAATAGAGTGGATGTTGCAATAGAACTCCCGGATGAGACTAAGATTTTGTGGACCGGAAAAGTGCAACACTTGATCCCCACCCAAAGAATCGAACAAGGAACGAATAGGAAGGACCTCAAAAGCATTTGGTAAAACATTTCGCTCTAAATGGACTTTGCGAGAGGCAAAGGTCTCTCTAAACAATTTGGCCTTTTCTTTCAACTCAAATTTGGCAGTGTTGAAAGGGGAACGAGAGACAGCCATTTTGCGACGCTTGGAAGACTCTGCTATGACTAAACAAACCACAGAAGCAGGACAAAGACAGAGAAAAAAACAGAGCAAAGCAGAGCCAGGAAACACAGACCACCCAATAACCATCCAGGACAGAAAACCCCACATCCCCAATTCCAAACCAAGGAGCACAGAAAAACAACATTAGTCTATTAATATGAGCAGTATAAAAAGGTCTGCCAATTTATAACATCAATGGACCACGCAGAAACCCTAGGGGAGAGAGAGAGAGAAGAAACATGAAGAAAGAAAAAAAAATGAACTCAAGAGACACCCCTGCAGAATTTAAATCGCGACAGGTCGCTCGAGCGAAGACTCTCTCGCTCGAGCGAGGGCAAAAAAACGCCAGGGTGCGCTCGAGCCAAGAAATTGTCGCTCGATCCAGAAACACACTCTCTCCGGTCTAATGCAGAAGCAGAAGCACGCTCGAGCGAGGAACACGTCGCTCGAGCCAAGAAGGAAAAAAACAAAAACCATTTTTAAAAAAAAAAAAATAAAAACAAGATACTCAATATCTCGAAGAGAGACCTGTAACAAGAGTGGATGATCACATTTGGCCACAATGAGTACTAAGATGAAATAATCCGCAATTCATGAATTCTGTATACTTGCAATGTTTAAAAATAACGACACTGGAAATCATGAGCAAAGCAGATAAAATATCATCAGTGATCATAAACTACATGAGAATGTACAACTCAAAATCCAACATAAGAGCTCATAAAAGAAAGTGTGTGTGTGCAATCCATGAAAGTCCACTGAGCTAGAGTTAATCCTAGTAGTGATCGAATGGCTGGACCTCCGACATGAGTAACTGAACAACACAGAGAAAAGTCAAACCACTATAAATCACGGGATATTTGTTGAGTAAATGCGGAGGCTCCCCCTCAATCAATGAGTCCCTTTTTTTTTTTTTTTTTTTTCTTTCTTGTGGGCACTCACTGGTGGCATTCACGCTCAAGAGTATGGAAACCAAACCATAGAAGAATGAAATCATAAAGGATGGCCTGGTTAGTGCCTCTGAGGTAGCCTTTTCCTAATGCCCGGACTTCAAGGAACTAAGGGAGAAACCGTGGAAGTGAAAACAGATGGTAGATGGTTAAGAGACTCAACATCACCCATGATATACTAGTATCGGTCAATTTCACTGTAAAAGTACAAGAAACACTGTTAGTGGTCCATAGAGAACTTTGATCACTTATGCGGAAACCCCTGCAGCAATTTAACTCAAGGATGTGTACAGAATGAGATCATGAGGTTAATGAGCATGGGCATTCAAAATGAGTTATGAACACTGAACAATGAGATCTTGTAAGCAGCATGAGAAGTGTACATAAAAAGTTGGATGCAAGAAAAACAGATAACAATGATAATGAGATTATGGCATCCAAGCACAGCTAAGGCAAAACACTTACACCTACTCAAGGAACAAGTAACATTCTAGTGATCAAGCATGACACCCAAGGTCTTTCTAAGGAACTCAAACCGGAGAAGATCAAGGGGTTTTGTAAAAATATCATCTTTTTGATGCTCAGTGGTAACATGCTCAAGAACAACAAGGCCTTCTTCCACTAACTCTCGAATAAAATGATGACGAATGTCAATATGTTTGGTGCGAGAGTGTTGGACATGATTTTTTGAAATGTTTATGGCACTTGTGTTATCACAGAAAAGTGTGAGAGTGTTCTGTTCTATCCCATAATCATGAAGCATTTGCTTCATCCACAACATTTGTGCACAACAACTCCCTGCAGCAATGTACTCAGCCTCAGCAGTGGAAAGAGAAATGGCATTTTGCTTTTTACTATGCCAGGAAACCAGATTATTCCCAAGGTAAAAACACCCCCCGGATGTACTTTTCCTATCATCAGCACACCCTGCCCAGTCGGCATCAGAAAAACCAGTAATTTCAGCAGTAGTATCAGTGGAAAACCAAACCCCATACCCTAAGGTCCCATTAACATATTTGATGATGCGTTTGACCGCAAAAAGGTGAGACTCTTTAGGACTGGCTTGGTAACGGGCACAAACACCGACACTGAAAGAAATATCAGGACGACTGGCTGTCAAATACAAAAGACTCCCTATCATACTCCTATAAAGGGTAGGATCAACATCAATACTAGAGGAATCTTTGGAGAGGTGAAGACTGGTGCTCATGGGAGTGCGTGCATGTTTGGCAGACTCAAGACCAAACTTGGTCACAAGATTTTTGGCATACTTAGACTGAGAAACAAACATACCCGAAGGAGACTGTTTAATTTGAAGACCCAAAAAATAAGACAACTCTCCCATCATGCTCATCTCAAACTCATGTGTCATGCAATCCGAAAAATATTTCACAAGATGCTCAGCAGTAGATCCAAACACAATATCATCAACATATATCTGGGCGACAAGAATATGAGACTTAGTATGTTTCACAAATAAAGTCTTATCCACACTACCCATTTGAAAATCATTATCAAGAAGAAAGGTAGTAAGTCTATCATACCAAGCCCGAGGGGCTTGTTTCAACCCATACAAAGCTTTGTCTAACTTGTAGACATGACTAGGACATTTAGGGTCCTCAAACCCTTTTGGTTGCTCAACATATGCCTCTTCTTTTAAGTACCCATTCAGAAAGGCACTTTTCACATCCATTTGAAACAACTTAAAGCCAAGAAAACATGCAACACCAAGCAAAATACGAATAGATTCGAGACGTGCAACTGGGGCAAACGTCTCATCATAGTCAATACCCTCTACTTGTGTGTAGCCTTGAGCAACCAACCTAGCTTTATTCCTTACAACAGTACCATTCTCATTAGATTTATTTTTAAAGATCCACTTGGTACCTATCACATTCAGGTCTCTAGGTTTGGGAACAAGAGTCCAAACTTTGTTACGTTCAAATTGACCTAATTCTTCATGCATAGCATTGACCCAACTATCATCTAGCAAGGCCTCTTTAAAATTATTAGGTTCAATTAATGAAACATAACACATATGTGATACCTCATCCCGAATCTGTCTTTGGGTTTTCATTCGATCCGAAACACTTCCAATCACCTATTGAGCTGGATGATTCAGTTTCACCCTTGCTGATGGTTTAAGTTTAGGACTTGAGGTGACAGGAGCAACAGGAGTGATGTCCCTTTGAGCACTCTTTGGACTTGAACTTACCTGTGAGGATGGTGCTGTAACAATTTCTTGTGATTGAACCGCAGCATCTCCTTGATTTTGTGGTTCAGTATCCAAGATTGGAGACTCACCATTGTCATCCTCATTTGTTGCTGGAGTAGGTGAACCTGTGTCATCTATAACCACATTGATAGATTCCATTAATGATGAAGTTCGCAAGTTATAGACTCGAAAAGCCCTACTGTTGGTTGAATACCCTAGAAAAATACCTTCATCACTTCGGGAGTCAAATTTGCCCAAGGGCTCTCTATCTTTGAAGATATAACACTTACTCCCAAAAGTTTTGAAGTATTTTACATTAGGTTTCAAACCCTTCCACAATTCATAAGGAGTTTGTAAAGTGCCGGGCCTTAAATACACGCGATTTATGACATAAACAGCAGTATTTAGGGCTTCGGCCCAAAACTTTGGAGGAAGACTCTTACTAAGGAGCATGACCCTAGCCATTTCTTGAACAACTCTGTTCTTCCTCTCAACCACTCCATTTTGTTGTGGAGTAATAGGTGCAGAAAACTCATGCTTAATTCCATGCATATCACAAAAATCCGAAAACGAACTATTTTCAAATTCACGACCATGATCAGTTCGGATTCTTATGATACGCCCAATAGAAACACCCTGTTCATTTTGGATTTTAAGGACTAAAGCCTGGAAAGCATTAAACGTATCAGATTTTTCTCTTAAAAAATTTACCCATGAGAATCGAGTAAAATCATCAACAGTTAAAAAAATGTATCTTTTACCTCCAATGCTTTCAGTGCGAGTAGGACCCATTAAATCCATGTGAACCAATTCAAGAGGACGTTTGGTTGTAAAGCTGTTCACCTTTTTATGAGGAGCACGGGTTTGCTTGCCAAGCTGACATAGTCCACACACATGGCTCAAATTCTTACCCAGTTTAGGTACTCCTCTCACAAGCTCTTTGTTGGCTATCTTAGTTAGGTCTTTGAAATTCATGTGACCTAATCTTTGATGCCACAAGTCAATGTTACTTATGATGGCAGAGTGACAAGTGAGATCATTAGTAGTAAGAATCCCATAGCAGTTATCAGATGTGCGAACCCCATGTAGGACAGTATTTCCTTTTTTATCCAAAATTTCACATTTATCTTTTGAAAACAATACTTCATGATGGGAATCACACATTTGACTAATGCTCAAAAGATTTTCTTTAAGTCCATCAACAAGTAAGGCATTATCCAGCTTGGGAAGACCAGCAACACTTATAGAGCCCTTACCAATGACTCTAGAAGTGCCACCATCTCCAAAGGTAACAATTCCTCCTTCATATTTTTCAAGGGAGGTGAAGTAGGATTTGTTACCGGACATATGACGAGAGCACCCACTATCAAGATACCACATGTGTGAGTCACGTGCTTTTAGAGCAGTGTGAGAAACAAAACAAGTCAAATCATCTTTTCTAAACCAAATCTTTTTAGTCTTGGTGTTCAGCCTAGACATGTAAGGTTGTCTCCTAACCTAAAAAGTGTTAGAATTTCTACCCTTTTGAGACACCTTACAAACAGTTCAAAACAGTAGGGACGAATGTGGCCATACCTACCACAGTGATGACAAATAAAGACAGGTTTTACCTCATTTTTGTTGATCTTACCCACTTTCGGTAGATGAAGAGAAGGATCATCCTGGTCTATCTTCAGCTTTCCTTTTGCTTGAGTCTTCAGGTTATGTGAGGTAGAAGCCTGTCCCTTGTGAGCTGTTGCACCATAGCCTAGCCCACTTTTGTCACAACCCATTTGTTGAGACCCGAGGATGTCTTCTAGAGATTTGGAACCTTTATTCCACATGGCAATTGTTGTTCTAGCGATACGGAGTTCTTCATCTTTCTGACTGACTCTCTCTTCCAATGCAGCTTGTGACAACTCAAGACTTGCAAGCTTTTCTTCATATGTGGAATACACCTTCAGAAGTTCATTCCTTTCAGTTTCACAGGATAGAAGTTTTCCACATAAGTCTTGCCTGTCACTTGAGATCTTGATGACATTCTGTTTTGCTGTTACAAGTTCTCCTTTTAGGCGGACATTCTCGCTCTCACATGTTTTGAGTTTGAGAGAGAGTTTGTCGTTGGTTTTGGACAAATTCAGAGATTCCTCGTACAGCTTTTCGTAAGCTTGTTGTAGCTCATCGACATTGATCTCATCATTGTCTTCAGATGTTTCATCATCCTCTTTTTGCTCTTCATTCTCCTTGACTTCATCTACTCTAGCAACCAAGGCAGATAAGTTACTGGATGGTGGTGGAGGTGAATCTCTTCCTTCATGGAATTGGCTCAGAATTTTCCATGCATCTTTAGCCTTTGTGCAGTGAACAACCCGTTGCTGTTCTTCATTGGAAATTGCACTACGAATAGTGATCAGGGCTCTCTGATTGCCCGGATTATCTGCACTTTCTGTATCTTCTTCAATGGCTTGCCAACCTTCTGGTTCAAAAGCTCTCAAAAAAGCCCTCATTCTGATTTTCCAATATAGGTAGTTAGTCCCATCAAAGGTGGGAGCATGATGCAAGTTCTGACCACGAGCTACTTCCGAAGGCTTCGGAAGAGGTTGAGTAAAAGTAGTCCAAAATGCCATGAAAGCACTATCCCCATCTTCACCGGATTCAGGTTCATCGGGTTCTTGCTCCGACCCGTTTTCATCATCCCAGGTCACAGTGTAGACTTTCTTTCGATTCTTTTTCGAAGGGCATTCAAGGGACATATGGCCAAACCCTTGACATTCATAGCACTTGACCCCTTGCCCCCTTACAATCTTCTTTTCAGTTTTTTGAGCAAATTTTGGTGGAAAAGTTTTGGGTTTATCAGTACTCTTATCTTTTGAAATAGGGTCTCTGAAATTAGGCTCCTTTTTCAAAAAAATTTTAAACTGTTTTGTGAGCATAGCCGTCATCTCAGACTCTAAATCAAATTCAGTCTCCGGAGGTTTTACAGTCTCATGAGCACTCGTGAAAGCCACACTTTCTTTTTGTTTTTTCTTTGAAATTTGGTGGGCTTCATAAGTCTGTAAATTTCCAACCAATTGATCGAGCTTGAGGGTATCAACATTCTGAGCCTCCTCAATGGCTGTCACCTTTGATTGGAACCTCTTGGGAAGGGACCTCAAAATTTTTCCAACAACTTTAGCTTCCGGGATTTTTTCACCGAGAGTGAAACAGGAATTCACGATATCACTGAGTTTTGCATAGAAATCATCAAACGTCTCATTGTCGCGCATAAAAAGGGTTTCAAAGGCGGAGGTGAGACGTTGAAGTTTTGACCTTTTTACAGAGGTAGTACCTTCGTGAATCGTTTCAGGAATATCCCATGCCTCTTTTGCTATCTCACACGTGCAAATTCGACGAAATTCTTCAGGTGTGACGGAGCAAAAGAGGGAGTTGAGAGCCTTGCTGTTCCAACTCGAGTTCTGGTAATCAGTTGTGTCCCATTTATCAAGGGGTTTTGGAATATCAATGCCATCAATGGTGACAATAGGTTCACTCCACCCAAAGACAACGCAGTGCCAAACTTTCTCATCGATGGATTTTAAAAATGCTCTCATACGAGCTTTCCAATAAGAATAGTTTGTATCGTCGAGTAAAGGAGGTCTATGAGTCGAGTTACCTTCACGAATAGAATCCATAATACTAGTCACACAAAATCACACTCCTATAGTTTTGATAAAACAAAGAGTGACCCGCTCTGATACCAATTGAAAATCCTAAGTGATTCGTGATTAGATCAAGATTAAAATATTCCAAATCCCAATTATTCAAAACACTCAATCTAAAATCAACAAGCACTTACGAGAGTGATTTTAGTTTGTTTGTTTTTAGGAATAAACAATAAATCAACACAAACGATTTTTTACGTGGAAAAAATCACAATTGAAGAACTTTCAATTGTAATAAAAAACTACGGGCGAACCGCCACTAATCAATCCACTACTGAAGAACGAAAGATTACAAAGATAACACACAAATTACCCAACCCAGTCAATTTGTCCTTGAATCTTCTGTAACTCTTTCACCACGCCTTCGTCACGGAACTGATCAATTCTGAAGTTGATTCCACAACTTCACTTGTCGAATTAACGACTACGTAAAGAATCAAACACCTTTTGAACCTCTACGTCTTGATCTTCGGAAGCCACCAAAGAGAACTCTCTTGAATGTAAAGTATCAACCTCCTTGATGTATGAATCTCAATTCATAAGTTTAGAACTCTCTCAAGAACATCAAGGAAAACTATGAAAAATCTCAGAAGAAAACTTCAAACAAAACTCTAGAACTCTTGAATCAGATCTAGAAAACCAGTCCCCTCAGTTTTAGGAGAAAACCATCTACTTATAGAAAACCAAAAGGAATCCTAGTTCTGGAAGAAACCAATCACTGATAGAAATCCGGATTCTGAAGCTCGCTCGAGCGAAGCTTGTCTCGCTCGAGCGAGGAGCTTATCTTGCGTGATTTCTACTAGTGCCTTCGCTCGAGCCACGAACTCTTCGCTCTAGCGAGGAATAAAATCCTTCATGTTTTTGTATGGACGCAATCCTTCGCTCGAGCCACCAGATCTTCGCTCGAGCGTACATTGATCTTCGCTCGAGCCACCAATGCTTTGCTCGAGCATACATTTACCTCTTTCAGGTTGTAAACTAGATGCAGTCCTTCGCTCGAACGAAGACTTCTTCGCTCGAGCGAGGAAGACAAAAATGCACAGAAAATTACAACTCAATCAATAAGTTTGTTCGCGAGTTTTGACAAGATAGGACCTAACAGTCATGAAACTGTAAAGAGATATAATGGATTTAACAGTGTTAACCATCTATCGAATGCTATTACTTTAGTCAATTCTTATATTTGGTTTAGTATATTTCTGCTGGGCTGTGGCTCACCCTATACGGGAACATCATTTTCAGGTTCAAGTGATATGCTACCTCCAAGGACTTAGCTTGGAAGGATTTGGAGTTGAAGACTCTGTTTAGATTAGTTGTTATTTTGTTTTAGTTTGATATTACATGTAAACTCAAGCCAAGGGCTTAATGTGTAATTGAGTTAGTACTCAGACTTTTGTGTCCAAGTGTTGGCTTGGAAAGATGTAAGCCCGTAGGGCATTTACTTTCGTTATTACATGTAATGTCTTTTAATAAGATTACTCTGATGAATGGAATAATGTTTTGTCTTTCTTAATCAATGCATGTTAATATTGTATATATTATGGGTTTATTTTGGGGGCGTTACAATATTTTTAAATGCTGCTATGTGTTTATTTATTTGAATGTTGAAATGGATTTCTCACCTAATGGCAGATGCACCCAAAGCATCACAATTAATTAACAATTAATTACATAAATGGAGGTTTATTATATTCCTATTAGAAAGAGAAAGGGTTTATCATATTTTTTTTAAACAAATGTAAACGAGTGTGTTTTGATAAGATTCATACTAAAACAGATCAAATCAAACTAATAGAACACAATAACAAAGGTGCAGAAGAGGTGTAGACAATCTATACTTGTAAATAGTTATTGTAACAGTTAGTTAGTCAATGAGTTGGTTAGACACATAGATATAGTTTAGATATATAGCACTTGTGTGTATATAAGAGGTAATGGATGTATGTTCAGTATTGAATGAATGGAGATAATATTCAGTTTTTTTTCTTCTTTATGGTATCAGAGCTAGTTGCTCCAACGAGCACATCATCCATGAAGTTATCTTCATCTCTATCTTCAAATCTTACGCTTCTTATCTCTAACTTGAACTCATTTGTTACAGTCAAGTTAGATACTACAAATTTCATTGTATGGAAAAATCAATTTCAGAATATACTCAGAGCCACAAATCTTTTGAGCTATGTTGATGGATCTGTTGTTTCTCCATCTGCAACTATTCTTGATTCATCTGGCAAAACTGTGGCTAATCCAGAATTCTTGCAATGGAAATTGATTGACTTACATCTTCTGAGTTGCATTACTGCAACTTTGACACCTACAGTGTTCACATCTGTTGTTCAATGTGTCACTTGCAATGAAGTTTGGTCTATTCTTTCTAGAAGATTTACTTCTCTCTCTAGGTCTCATATTCACCAACTAAAGAATACACTTACCAGTCTCTCAAAGAAATCTTCATCGATGAAGGAATATTTGTTTTAGATCAAAACTATTTCTGATCAATTTTCTCTCTCTGGATCTCCAATTGATGAAGAAGATCTAGTTCTTATCACCTTGAATGGACTTATTGTAGAATTTAATGCACTTAAGACCACAGTTCGTGCAAGAATTGAACTTATTGCCATGGAAGAACTCTTTTCTTTACTCTGTTCTAAGGCTTTGCATGTTGATTCAGCTACTAAGTCTTCAAGTTCTGATCTAATTGTTGCTTACTCCATCACAAATGATCACAACAATCAGTTTAGGTTTCAAAACCAGTCATTTTCTCCTTATCGAGGGAATCAAAATCAGTTTTGTAGAGGAAATAATTCTTCAAAAGGAGGTCGATTTCACGGCAATCGTCGAGGCCGATTTTCTAATTCCAGTCGCCAATTTTCATCTTCTTCTTTCTCTAGTTCTGGTGGTTCTGGTTTCGGTCTCTATTGTCAAATCTGTGGCAAGCCAAATCATAAAACTCTTGATTGTTAATTTCGAACGAATTCTTCTTACAATTCTCTGCAAAATTCCAACTCTCAGTCCAATTCTCCATCTCTTACTGCGTATATCGTCTGTTTTTTCTCTTGCAAATTGGTATGTTGACTCTGCTGAAACACAATTTTCTACTTCTCTTAAAGTGTTTCGCACAGATGGTATGGGTAAATATACAGGGCATCAGTTCGAAAAATATCTCAAGCCTCATGGTATTTTGCATCAAACGTCTTGTCTTCATACTCCTCCCCAAAATGGCGTGGCTGAAAGGAAACACTGATATCTCATCACTACCACTATTGCTTTACTTCACCAGTCTGTTCTTCCTCTTTTCTTTTGGTTTGACTGTCTTGCTACCTCTGTGTTTCTCATTAATCAACTGCCCTCTTCCAAGCTTCGTAACATTACTCCTTTTGAAATGCTTTACCCTAAAATCCCTGATTTTTCTTCTTTTAAGTGTTTTGGATGTAGGTGTTTCCCTTGGCTTCGACCTTATACTGCCCATAAGCTTCAACCTCTGTCCATTCCTTGCATTTTCATTGGTTATCAGCCTTCTATCAAAGGATATAGATGTCTAGATCCTCTCTCCGATCGAGTATACTTATCTCGACATGTTATTTTTGATGAATTTGTGTTTCCTTTGGTTAATCATCGTATCACTTCTATTCCTTCTCCTACTCTTTCTCAACTTCAAACCTTTTTCTGGCCACTCACTGGTTCCGCTCACTTTTCTATTAATTCTCCTCTTCCTCCCTCCTCTCTTCTACCTCCTAATTCTCCTATTTCTCCTTCTTTACCATCTCCATCTACTTCTCCCTCTTCCACAGCCCCTATTCCTATTACTTCTCTTGTTGTTGATCTTACTTCTTATCCTTTTCAGCCACCTCTTAATAGTTCTTCTCTTCCGGTTAACACTCATCCCATGCTTATAAGGTCTAAAGCCTCCGTCTCTCATCAATCCCTCTTGGCTTCTACTGCTCCTGATCTTGCTTTTATTGAGCCTCATTCCTTCTCAGATGCTATTAAGACTCCTGTTTGGGTTGAGGCCATGAATGAGGAATATCAGGCACTCCAACGACAACAAACTTGGCAATTGGTGCCTTTTCCTTCTGGTAAGCAATAGATTGGCTGCAAATGGGTCTTTCGAATCAAGAAGAACTTTGATGGGTTCATAGCTCGGCACAAGGCTTGACTTGTTGCTAAGGGATATATTCAGACTGAAGGTATTGATTACCATGAAACTTTCAGTCCTGTGGCCAAGCAGCCTACTATTCGGGTGTTTCTTAGTTTGGCGCTTCATTTTGGTTGGTCCGTATGCCTGCTCGATATCTCCAATGCATTTCTTCATGGCATCTTGGAAGAGGAGGTGTTTATGACTGAACCTCCTGGGTTTGAGGATTCTACAAAAAGGCTCTTTATGGTCTTAAACAAGCCCCTCGCGCTTGGTATTTCACTTTTTTCTTCTTTTCTGCTCTCTTGTGGCTTTATCAATAGCAAATGTGATTCTTCTCTTTTTATTCTGCATTCTGGTTCCTCTATCACTCTTCTTCTGGTTTATGTTGATGATATCCTTATCACTAGCAATGATTCTTCTCAAATTTCCTCTCTTATCAAGCATATGCATTTCGCTTTCTCTATGAAAGAGTTGGGGTCTCTTTTTTACTTTCTTGGGATTGCTGTTCATCACACTGCTTTTGGTTTTTTTCTGTCTCAGTACAAATATGCCTCTGATATTCTAGCTAAAGCTGGTATGCTAAACTATAAAGCCTATAATTCTCCTATGGCCACCAAGTCTAGTTCTTCCTCTGAGACCTCTGTTGCTTTTTCCTAGCCCTCTCTCTATCGCAGTATAGTGGGTGCCTTGCAATACCTTACTCTTACTTGGCCTGACCTCTCTTATGCTGTTAATTGTGCTTGCCAGTTCATGCATGCTCCCACAGTGACCCATTTCAATGTTGTCAAATGGCTACTCCGATATCTTTAGGGTACTTTATCTTATGGTTTGGTTTTTACTCCTGGTCTGTTTACTCTTCATGCCTATTCCAACTCTGATTGGGCAGGTAGTGTCCTTGATAGGAAGTCCACTACTGGATATTGTGTTTTTTTGGGTCCTAACTTGATCTCTTGGGCTGCTAAAAAGCATTGTACCGTCTCTCGATCCTCTACTGAGGCAGAGTACCGCGCCCTTACTCAGACTGCTTCTGAATTGACTTGGCTTCGCATGCTTCTCTATGAGCTTTATGTTTCCTCTGTCTCTCCTCCTCTGTTATGGTGTGACAATTTATCTGCAATTTGTCTTGCCTCTAACCCTATGTTCCATGCTCGCTCTAAGCATATTGCTGTCGCCTATCACTTTATCCGAGATCAGGTTATGGCTAAGCAGGTTGTGGTCAAGCATGTGTCTTCCTCTGATCAGGTTGCTGACATCCTCACCAAACCTCTCTCTGCTGCTCGCTTTTCTTTCCTTCAAGACAAGCTCATGGTTCGTCCCTCACCCATTTGCTTGAGGGGGCCTGATGAGATTTATACTAAAACAGATAAAATCAAACTAATGGGACATAGTAACAAAGGTGAAGAAGAGATGTAGACAATCTATACTTGTAAACAATTATTGTAATAGTTAGTTAGTTAATGAGTTGGTTAGACAAATAGATATAGTTTAGATATATAGCACTTGTGTGTATATAAGAGGTAATGGATATATGTTCAGTATTGAATGAATAGAGATAATATTCAGTTTCTTTTCTTCTTTATGTTTTACTTATTGTTTAATATTAAAATTTACATGATAAATGCTTTGTAAATAAATAAATAAATTAAAAAATAATTCCGAAATCAATAAAAATGTTTTAAAATAAGTGAAAAGCTATCTCATATTTTTAATCTAAACTAGTAGAGGTGCACGTGCGTTACACGTGGTAATTTTTTGTTTTGTTTTGGTTATTAGCTTTTATAATAGTGTTTTGCTTCTTGTGTTTTAACTTTTTATAATAGTTGCATTCGCCAGACCGTATGAGGGAGCATTGAATGTATGATAGAAGAATAAAAATTTTTCATAAACATTTCACATATTATCCTATATTTTTATGTTAATGTTTAAGTATTAAAATTTTGAAAGTAGATGGAAACCAATCACATAAAAATATTGTAGTCCATATCACATGATTGGACTTATTACTATTAAATATATAATTCACCAGGTTGTTTCATTTTTGTTATGTATAAGTATGTAGAAACCACTTGGTAATTAAAATGTGAAGAAATAAAACACACAACTAACATTGTAACAAATCACGAACATTTTTTTTTTCTTTTTTCATCAAAATTGGCATACAAGTTCATACCATTAGTTTTTCTTTTTTGGTTTTGAAATTAATTAAAACCAAGAGGGAAAAAAAAATTAATTTCAACCAAGAAGAATGAGCTGACATCAACCAATAAAAGGATTGAACTTATTTCACTTAAAAAATTTAACTTAGATCAAAGCAGAGATTAGTTATTTTGTAGGGAAATCCAATTAGTTTGTATGTATTAATATGTGAGTTTGAAAAGCTACTAATGTATAGTTTTTATACTACCCACTTGGAAGGCCAAGACCTCTTTGCATATTTTCATAGTTAACGTTATCATAGTTGGTTCATATGGTTTTCTTTACAAAAGTAAAATAAATGATAAAGAAACTTAGGCAATCAAAAATCAATATACTAGAACTATGTATAATGAGAGCAAATAGAGCAAAAAGACTGATGAAAATTTACACAAATCAATTAAGTAGATGATAAAGAAACTTATCAGAGCCAAGAGAAGGATTGACAATGGCTTTGGAAGTTAAGGATCCCAATTATCCCAATTGTTGTAAAGAGGAGGACATGAACCAACTTTTGAGGGACTACTATAAAATCAAAGAAGTGTGGTTTGCTATATTTGGGAGGAAGTGGTACTAAAAATGGGTAGTAAGCCTTGGATGGATTGGATTTTGTTTTACTCCATAAACAAAAATCATTTTAATGAAAATTTGACTTTTTACACTGTTTTTATTGTTGCTCTTTGGAAAATTTGGAAGAATAGTAACACTAAAGTTTTTAACAATGTTGTGACTAACAATCTTGATAGTGACAGGTTCATTATGGATTATTCCAATGAAATCCATCAAGCTTTCACTATGTCAATTGTCAATCCTAAACCTGCCTTTCAACTAATTAAATGGGCTTTGCCAATTGTAGGTAGGATCAAGTTAAATATAGATGGCAGTAGAAGGATGAGAGGTGAATGAGGATTTGAAGGGCTGTTTCGAGACAAAGGGGGATTATGGGTGTGCGGTTACTATGGAAAACTCCACAATGAAACAAGCTTGGAAGCTGAATTGTGGGCAATATACAAAGGGCTAATAGTGATTCTTCACAAACAAATGAATAAGGTGACCATAGAAACTGATGTGGAACAAGCAGTGAAGCTGTTGGAAGAAGAACCAGGTGCAAATTGCCCATTCAAAGGACTGGTGGAGGATGCTAGAATCATTATAAGAGGCTGTGAGTGCACAGTGCAACATGTGTACAAAGAAGGACATTTATGTGTGGATGCTCTGGCCAAATTGGGAGCTGAACAACTTAAGGAAACCTTGGTGGTCAATGAGCCACCTGTTGAAATTATGGAACTTCCTATAGTTGATATGATAGCCATGTCTAAGGAAAGGGCTTAGCCCTGTTTTTACTTTCCGTTGTACCTATTAAAAAAAAAAATGAAACTTAGGCAATTAAAAATCAATATGCCAGAACTATGAGCAGAGAACAAAAATAAATCAAAAAGGTTGTGAAACATAATTTTACACAAATCAATTAAGTAGATAATAAAGAAACTTAGGTAATTAAAATCAATATACCAGAACTATGAACGACGAACGAAAATAAATCAAACGGTTATGAAACATAGTTGATTGAGAAACAATGCGATCAATTGTTTGGTTTTGAAACAAAGTGAGCTGTTATGTTTTGATTTAAAATCATTGGGCTATAAAACAGATTTGGTCTGAAACATCCGAAATAGAGTGGGCAATGCTGATTGTAGAATCTATTTTAGATTGCAAAACAGGATTGTTCAGAACCTTCCGAAGCAGAGTCAATTATTATTTGTGAAAGTGTTACAGTGGATTGTAATCATTGGTTGTTTTGAATCCTCTAAAATAGAGTCTATTATTAATACACAAAACCAATTGAAAAAAAAAAAAATTCAAGGGCTATAAGTTTACCAGTAAGGCCACTTTGAATCATCAGTATTCATTCAAAGTAGATCAACTGCATAAATATTTATTTTTTAAAATATATTTTCATGATTTTTCTTGATTTGAATCTCGCAAAATTTCTCTTACTCACCGTTAATGAGAAGGTAGTGGAGGAGACAAATATTAAACAGGCCACGATAGTGAAATTAATAAAAAAATAATCATATTATGATATTTGAACGTGTTTGATGTTTTTGAATGCTCACCATCCATGATATGTTGAAATTTCCCCTCTCCTTTACACAGATATACAATGCAATCTTGAATGCAAGAACAAATATATAGAGATACATATATTCACACACACACACACACACACTTGCGGGTGCGCGCCCACGCTCACGCGCACGTACACACAAACAGAGATTGTACTCCTCTTTCATCCATATGATCTAACACTAAACAAACAGTAATAAAAATAAATAAAAAAACAGAGAAGAGAAGAGAGAGAGAGATATGGATATATTACAACAACAACAATTAATCTTTTCAAAAAAATGTTTGTAAACAAACAGTAATAAAAAAATAAAAAATAGAGAAAAAAAGAGAGAGAGATATGGATATATTACAACAACAACAACAACAACAGTAGTTAATTTTTTCAAAAAATGTTTCTAAAAAAATTGATCAAGATTTTTTTTTTTTTAAAAAAAAACCACAGATTTGTTCGAAGCTACAGATATAATCAATTTGTGAAGTCGATTTGGATTTCTGAGCGTGATGATTAATCTTGTCAAACCCTTACTTCAAAGACTTGCCAACGACTATGGAGGGAGAGTCGCTATAGAGGCGGAGTCGGAGTGATCGAATCAGGCGGTAATAGTCGTACCAAAACCGCTGATGTGATTGGATTGAATAAGGGACCGGTTCAGGGGGCGTGGCGGCGACAACGAGGGAAGAGGTGGTGGGTATGGGTTTAATGGCGGTAGAAGGGCCAGCGGTCGAAGTGGACGCAGTGGCAGCAAAGGTGGTTATGACGGTGACGGTTATAGGGGAGGTGGATGTGGTGCGTATGTGTGGTGGTGGTAGTGGTGTCAACGGAGGAAGAGATGGAATAGTGTGTGTGTGTGTGTGTGTGTGTGTGTGTGTGTGTGTGAGAGAGAGAGAGAGAGAGAGAGAGAGAGAGAGAAGATGGTTAGGGTTTGGTTTGGAAACAATATATCATTTTGTGAGAACTTGTCCTTATAGACAAAGTGTTTTAGAGTGTAGAGTTTTGGATAAAGAAAATGTAAAATTGAATTTATGGATCAAATGTCCAACTTTTTAAGCCTTTCTGTTATTTCATTTATTATCATATATTTTTAAATTTTCCTGTCTGTCTAGTTAAGATCTAAAAGTAACATTTTTTTAAAGGGTAAATTACTCTTACACCCCCTAAGGTTTGGATTTAATACATATCACCCCTTGACGTTTGGGAAATTACACTAACCTCCTGCCATTATAATTATTTAGACGGAATGAAGACATTGACCTTATGCACTCTCTCTTTTTTTACTTTACTATACTTTCTCTTTTTTTTTTTCCCCTTTCCATTACTTTTTTTTTTTTTTCAAAATGTGATTTCCTCTGTTTTTATACTAGGAGTTGTTATCTTTTATATAAGCAGGGGGTTATGAAATGAGACTATTAATCACAGGGGTGGGAATGTAATTTCCAAAACGTCAGGGGGTAGATAGTAATTGAACCAAACCTCAAGGGGTGTCAATGTAATTTACCCTTTTTTAAAAGGTTCTTAGAAAAGGTTCATTACAAAAAATTACAATTTTTTTCTCTCTATAATTAGTAATGTGTCCATATTTTGTTTTGTGATCACCTAATTGCCTCCTTTTGTGGTGTATATATGACATACGATTAGTTTTATCTTAAGAATATATTTTTGGGATGTTCAGTGTAGCTTCTAACTTATTAGGTATAAATGGTTTTAATAAGTTAAAAAAATGGTAATTATTAAAAAATAGATATATACACTTTTAGTTTTTATTTTTAATTACCAATTTTAATTAAAAAAATTGCAAATATATCCAATGCAATTAAATATAGTAGCTAGAAACGGATCCAGGATTCAAATTCTTTTTTTGGAGGGGAGGGGGATCAAAAACACATGTAACTTTTGATCGATATAAATTATTATAAAATTTTAAATTTTGATTTATACTAGCACAAAAAAGTGGATAATGTTTGTTTTTATGAGTAAAATGATAATATGTTTCAATAAGCTATATTAAATTTTATGAAAATGTCATGTTGAACGTAGACAATATTTTCATTTTAGACGATATTTCTATTTCTAGAGAATGAAAAAAAAAAAAAAAAGGAAGAAGAATGAATGAATGCAAAATAATGTGCATAAGCAAAACAAAGTGTGATTATAGAAAAAAAAATAAAAAAATAAATGAGATATGAATATAAAATAAGAATAATGACAAATAAGAGCAAATAGAATAATATAATTACTCTAAACAATACAAAAAATATAATACATAATACAGATAATAAATACAATATATCAATATTTGATAAAACTTGATTTGAAAACTATTTTTAAATTTTGTAATGTAAATAATTTGGGGGATAAATTTTTATAATTTTGAAGGTGTGAGCTACTAAAATTTTGAGAGTGCGAAATACTTTAATTTAAAATTATTTTACTAATTATTAATATAATATACATAATTTTTAAAAGTCGTATCCCGTCCCCTCTAAATCCATCCTTGACAATAGCATGGTTCACGCATAGTAAAAAAGTAATTATCATTGTAATACCTTTCAATTATATACATGTGAGTTGTAATATATTTTTTTAGAGTGCCATTAGGCTCCAAGACTTTGTTCTTTCCTATCTATCGAAATGTGAGACATGATTTAACAGACTAGAAAATTTTCGAAATTAGTTTACTCGTCATGGAGTTCGTCTTCCCCATCCATATTTTACTATTTTATTCTTTCACCACCTTTAGCAACCAACAATTTCGCTTCTTATTTATAGCATAATTTAGGATTCTGTGGGATGTTCTAAATTGTTTGGGATAAACTAAATAAGTGTACTTTTTGACTTTTTATGAAATATAGGTTAGATATGGGTTAGGTTTGAAGTGATGTGGTAGAGAGATGATGTGACGTAAATAAGATGATGTGAATAAATATGATAGTGACTTTTTGACTTTTTGGCTTTTTTTGATTATGCCAAACCAAGAGCGCACTTTTTAACTTTTTTGACTAAAAAGTTGAGGAAAAAAAGATGGTTGTTTGGGATAATTTTTGACTTTTACGAAAAATATGTATTAAAATATTGTATAAAATAACAAAATTACCATTTTACCCCTATGCCCTATGCATAGTGACAGTGAATAGTGAAGGAAGTAATACGGAATGCTTTGAATTGTGTGTGGGGCAGACATGCTTCAAATTTATATATATAAGATGAGCTTTCCTTTAGTCCTTCATCGAACTGGAGGGGCTTACCACGAATCCCATTTTAATAATCCGAACCGTCAATTTTGCTTCTTATTTTATAACATAATTTAATAAAGTTTTATAATTATACTTCAAATGAAGTTCAGTTTTTATGACCATTAAATGAATTGTTCCTGACATATATATAAAGAGAGTAGTGAGAGAGATATTTCAAAAAATATTATACATTTTAGTTTCTTACTTACAGCATTTGACTAGTTTCCTTTATATACAGATGTATTGTTACACTAACTAAGTTTGTTACAGAATCTGTTGGACAGCGGATATATCAATCCGTCCAAATTGACTGAGCCGAACCGATCCGCTGCATTTTGGACGGATGCGTGTGTAGATACCTCATTTTTGACCGACCTCAAGACTTGGACGTCACCATTTGAACACTCGGTGATTATCCATGTTTGTGTTCGTTTGGAGTTCCCGGAGGTCTCGGCTACGCGCCCTGCCTCAAGATCTCCGAACTCGACCGTTTAGTGTCTGGTTTTGCACCAAACACTTGTGTTTTGCCTTAGAGGGCAGGGAATGCCTTGTGAGGCATCCCCACACACCACCGGCAGTGGCTAGAGGCCACCGGCTGGTTTTTGTTGCCACCGGCAATGTATGTGGCCGGCCGGCACTCTTTGTTGCCGGTCGGCAGTCATTTTTGTCAAAATGACATTTTTGGCCAGCCGACTACTGTTCATCTGCTTTTGCAGATATTTTAGGACAGCTGTGTGGCATTTGGTTCCCCTCCATACACGTGTATGGAGGGATGCTCTCCTTGTAAGCTTGTTGTATAAGCTTTACAAGTTTGTTGCCTATAAGGGAAGGGTCTCCTCTCTTGGCATAAAGGTTATAGAATTTTGGAGAGAAAAACACAGAAAGAAGCTCTGGTTTTAGGGTTAGGGTTGATACATATCTCCTATATCTCTTTTTCTCTCTTTATGTTCTAGGTGTTTTAGTCCATATTATTGCACACAAACACCTAGTGCTTCACCTTCCTTTGGCTACTGAGGTTCTAAGGGCTTGTCCTTGCTATTTTTGACTGGATTGAAGCTTAAGGAGGCAACAAGATCACCATTGTTGAAGAAAGGCTTCAAGGGTAAGAAACTAGTCCTTTTTACCCCATTTTTGCATCCTATTTCTACCTATCTTAGAGCTGTTTTTGTGTTTAGTGTATAACATAAAAAAGTTTCTGTTTTTAGGCCCTCTTGATTGTTTGTTAAGAGTGTTTTGTGGTTTGGGTGTGTTTGACCACCCTTAGGCCTTGAAAGGCCCCATTTTTGTGCTATTTTGTGCAAGTTTCGAGACTTTGGTGTTTGGGCCTCTTCACCACTGAAATTTTGAGGGATTTCAGTGGTGAAGATGGTGCCTTGAAGTCTCAAAAAGGGGAGGGCCACCCCCTCTCCTTGTTGTCCTTGAAAGGGACCTTTTTGGCCTCTTAAGGGAGCATCTAGCTTAGGCTCTTGTTGATCATGCCATGGCTGTATTTTATGCTTATATTGCCATGATATAACTTTGTATTAAGTTAGTTTTGGTACACCATGCATGCCTTGCATACCTACCTTGTAATGCCTTGTTGTTGCCTTAATATGCCTTGGGTTGTAAACCATTATTCTAGCATGTTTTAGGCTTAGTCTTGTGAAGCTTTTGTGCTTGTTTTGCCATGTATGAGGTCTGTCCTAGGTTGTTTGGGTCGACCCTAGCATGCATTGTGTAGCCCCTTTGTATATTTGGGCTTGTTGGCCTTAAGTGCATAAGTGTATAGCATGCATTGCTTGCATTATTTCAGTGGTTTGGAACCACTTAGCATGAAATTTCAGTCCATTTAACATGTTTGCATACTTGCCTTAGAGGCTTCATTGTTGCTTTGAAAGCTTGTGTTGTATGCTCCATGTTTTGGTCATTATGTATGCCTTTGGATTTGAGCCACTTAGATGCCATCTAGGTGCACCCTTTGTTTTGTTTAAGCCTTCTTTTGACCTGTTTTAAGCCTCCTTAGCCTTGTGAGGCTTGGTGGAATTGACCTTGGTTCAAGCCTCCATGACTTGCCTTAAGTACTTGGACCATGCTTGCATGCTTATGCTTGTCTGATTTGAGTTGGTTTGGCACCACATTTTGACATGATTTTTAGAGCTAATATCGCGTGTTAATTGTCCATCATAGCCTCTTTTAAGTGTGCTTGAAAGTTGCTAGTTTAATGCTTAAGCTTTAGACCACTATATGTGCACATATGCATGTGTGTTTAGCCTTCATTTTTGGGCATTTTGGCCACTGTTTTAGGCCTATTTAGAGCCGCCTAAATCATGTTTAAGTCCACCTTTTCATTAGTTTGCATTGCCTCATGTTTGCTTGTATGCTTGCATAAGTGCCTTGCCATGCCATGTTGCATCCTTAGCTTGCATGCCTAGGTTGCATTGCATCTTGCATGCATGCCTTGTTCCTTGATTTGGTGATAGGAATTGGGCCTTGTTTTGTTTGATTGGTTTGCATTTCATTTGACATGAAAGTGCACACTTGATTCTTTAGGCCATCATGCATGGAAATGCGTGATTGGTGGCCCGAGAATCGAGGCACATGCCCCTTTGAGTCACAAACATGATAGGGGACATGATTGGTGCATACATTGCTTGAATTGTATTGCCATGCAAGTTCTGTCCTCTGCTGCTGTGAGTTGCAGGTTCTGCAGGCATTCTTTGCCGACCGGCAGTATATTTGCCGACCGGCAGTAAATCACCAGCCGATGGATTCATTTTGTGCCGGTGACCACAATTCACTGCCGGTGGTAATTCTACTCAGCCGGTGGTGATTCCCAGTATCTAGAGAGGCATCCTTGAGACTTTGGCAGTCTTCAGAGAGGCAGAGCAGGGAAAACAGAGGCAGACTATACATGGCCGTACACTTCCGAGCAGGACCCGGGCGGGCATGCGCTGCATCTGGCTCTCTTCCCGAGGCGGTTTACTGCTTTTCCTGGTTTAATTAGTTTGTTAACTGATTAGGCAATTTGTAATATTTAATTAGCTTGCGTAGTTAATTAATTTGTATTATTTATTTGGTCCCTCCGGGCGAGGGCAAATCTGTAATAAGTGTGGGTGAGTGGTGTGCATGTCTTCCAACCCCCACTTCTTTCTTCCCTTTTACTTACCTGCTTTGATGGTTAGTATTAGGGCACGTTTAAATTAGCATACCTTATGCTATGCATGCGTGCATCCATGCATTTGTTGACATGCACCGGGCTCGGTACATCATACAAACTGCATTGTATTTTAATTCCAAATTGAATACGTGATAATTGTAGCATTTCACATGCCATTTTAGGGTTAGCCGAGCCTACTCTAAACTGCATCTTTGCATGTGTTGCATTAGCCACTTAACATGAACTAGGACATGCATGATTGCTAACCAGTTTATTTTTTGGCACGGAGTACGATGTAAGTATTTATGCTTTAGCATCTCGCATGCGTGTGAATGTTGCCATGACAGCATGATTACCATGTGGCTAGCTGCTTATATGATATAACTGCTTGAATGCCTGTGGGTGAAGGTTGGATTGTTTGAGTTGGAAAAACTCATTGAAATCCGTGTTTTAGCCTACTTGCGAGTAGCAAATTTCAAAGCGCTTTTCAAAAAACAAACGGATATGCAATGCTTGTTTCCAAATTAGGCAATCTAGTCTATACTTGTTTGCTGTGCGCATAACATAGTAATTCTAGGCTAATAACCGGAATAAGAACACATAACGTTTTCAAAATCGGATATCATGGTTAGTAGAGGCCGGTCTTCGGACCGGGCGAAAGGGGGTGCTCATAGCTGACCTTCCCCGATCGTACCCAAGCTCCCGAGCCAAGACAACTTTGGTGATGACGGACACGTGGCCTTCGGCACCGAGTCAGGGTTTCCTAAATTTCCCATTTTAAAAAAATATTTAGGTGGCGACTCTGTATCTGGCAAAGCAGTCCATGTTTGGCACTTCTTTTCAAAATCTGTTTTTTCTCAAAACGATTTGCCAGAGTTGGACTCTTTGGTTCAGATTAAGAACCGCAACAAACAAAAAAAAGAGGGGAGTCCGAACTGTAGCCGAGGTCCCTCGCGGGCGTGTTACAGTTTCTGGCGACTCTGCTGGGGAGTTTAGAGAGCTTGACTCGAACTCGTGATATCCTGTTTTGATTTCATTTATGTGTTTCTTTGCATTGCATGTGCATTGGTGTGCCTAGGACACCGTGTTTGCCATCTGCCATTCCTGAACGGTTTGCCGGAGGCTTGTCTTGTCAAGGCATGACCATAAGGCTGACCGGTTATGGGCTCTGACAGCATGGGAACACAAACCCCGGTTTTACCGGGGCACCCTTTTGACCATTCGACCTAGTGCATATTCGGAATCCATAGTGACCATTCCAAACTAGGACAGGTTGCTTACCCGATGATAGGTTGTTTGAAGCCGCTGTGTGCATAGTGAAACCCTAGCTCCTGACAAAATAGGACAGGGAAACCCTACCCCAACATAGGGGTGTATTGGCTCTCATCTACTTGTTATGTGCTTTTAGAGTGTATCTCTGCAGGAACGCATATATCAGTTTGCAAAGTTTGAGCATCAGGCCCGAGGGCACCAGTATCAGTGTTGTTGAGAATCAGTTATGTCTGCGGGTATCAGTTCAGTTTTGAACAGTGATTCTGGGTAACAGTGATCAGTAGTAGAGTGCAGTTGATCGACTACACCCGTGTTTGATCTGTTTGGGGCTGAAATGCTGCTTGTTTTCCGTTTCAGTTCAGAGATTCAGAAAGTTGACCCAGAATAGCTAGTGTCTTCTCCTTGCTGAGGCAGGACTTAGCATGACACAGAATTCAGAAGAGATCATGGTCATGACGGCCGCGTTGGATCAAGGAATCACCCTACACAGCGAGACTACTGTTGATATGCCACATCCACCCAGATCGCCGGTTGCACACCCAGTCTGGGCCCCTCAGCTATATCAGGCTCGTGAGCCTACTACATTTGAACTAATGGGGATGATAGGTGATCTCTAGAGGTCTGTAGTGGATCTCGCCTATGGGATGTCAGCTTCACCGTCAACTGCACCGTACGCCGGGAGCTTTGTACCCCAGGAGCCCCCGCTGTTGGGCCGAATTGTTATTGAACTCAGTCAACCGGAGATGGCCTCCAGTTATAACAATGACGTGTCAATATCAACCTAAACCCTCAATCACCACCTTTAGCAACCAACAATTTCGCTTCTTATTTATAGCATAATTTAGGAATTCTGTGGGATGTTCTGAATTGTTTGGGATAAACTAAATAAATGTACTTTTTGACTTTTTATGAAATATAGGTTGGATATGGGTTAGGTTTGAAGTGATGTGGTAGAGAGATGATGTGACGTAAATAAGATGATGTGAATAAATAGGATAGTGACTTTTTGACTTTTTTGGCTTTTTTTGATTATGCCAAACCAAGAGTGCACTTTTTGACTTTTTTGACTAAAAAGTTGAGGAAAAAAAGATGGTTGTTTGGGATAATTTTTTGACTTTTTACGAAAAAATGTGTATTAAAATATTGTATAAAATAACAAAATTACCATTTTACCCCTATGCCCTATGCATAGTGACAGTGAATAGTGAAGGAAGTAATACGGAATGCTTTGAATTGTGTGTGGGGCAGACATGCTTCAAATTTATATATATAGGATGAGGCTTTCCTTTAGTCCTTCATCGGACTGGAGGGGCTTACCACGAATCCCATTTTAATAATCCGAACCGTTCAATTTTGCTTCTTATTTATAACATAATTTAATAAAGTTTTATAATTATACTTCAAATGAAGTTTAGTTTTTATGACCATTAAATGAATTGTTCCTGACATATATATAAAGAGAGTAGTGAGAGAGATATTTCAAAAAATATTATACATTTTAGTTTCTTACTTACAGCATTTGACTAGTTTCCTTTATATACAGATGTATTGTTACACTAACTAAGTTTGTTACAAAATCTGTTGGACAGCGGATATATCAATCCGTCCAAATTGACTGAGTCGAACTGATCCGCCGCATTTTGGACGGATGCGTGATGACGAGTGGACGGTTATGGATTGATTTTTTCCAATCCACCTAGTTTTGGACGGATGGCGGATTTAAGGTTCGTTTGGCCGCAACCGAACCGCCAAACCGCGAGCACCCCTAATAATTTATAAGATTTTGTCTTTTCAATTTATTTAGATATTCTATTTGTGTTTTCAATTGAAAAAGAGTTTAAATATACTGTTGAAAAAGAGTTTTCAACTTGAATATATTTTTTGAATTGAAAAAATAAATGTATTATCTATATATATATATATATATTATTTTTAAATCTAACTCTAAAAATAAAAAATAAAAAATATGGTATATGCTGGTTGGTTTTTGTTTTCAAAAACAAATATAGATGTAACAATATAGAGGCATACAATCTCTATTACTGCTCTATCATGATTTTGGTGGTTTGAATTGTTTTTATATTTTGAAAACCACGGATTATAATACTTTATGTGGATGAGGCATGCTATAATTGTAATATATTAATGAGGCATGCAGTGATTGTAATATTCTAAAGTTTTAAACTTTCTTTTTTTGGATGAGACATGCAGTGATTATAATACTTTTTTAAGTCATTGATTGTAATACTTTTTTTTTTTTTTTTGGTTGAAGAAATGCACAAGTTGAATTATGTTGAAAATTTATAAAATTTTAAACCACCAAACCGATTCGCATCCATCCGCCAATCCGCCAATCTGCTCAATCCACATCCGCCGAATTGGTGGACGGATGCGGATTGATTTTTTCCAATCCACCAATTTGGCAAACGGATGTCAGATTGGAGGTTCCGTGGCCGTAACCAACCCCGCGCCCACCCCTAGATACAAGAGGTTGTGAATTTGTTACAAGCAAATAATCTCATACAATCAGACTACAGGCTTGTACGGATCCCTCAACACTCATACCAATAGCTGACCTACAACTGCCATACATAGCACTTGTAGCAGGTCTTCTATGTGCACCTGAAGAGAGCGTCGATACCTCAGCTTTACTGGCGGCTATTGGACCATTACTCATACCAACTGCTGTAGATGTAGCTGTAGAAGCTGTTGCTGTAGCTTGAGGTAAAGCAGGAGCAGGTGTAGCTGGAGCTACTGAAACAGCTAGAGCTGCTGTAGGTTGAGGTAGAGCAGATATAGCTAAAGTAGCAGGTGGAGCTGCTAGAGCTTTATCAGAAGTAGCAGGTGCAGCTACTGTAGCTTTATCAATATAAACAGACAAAAATTTACTCTTAAGAACTGTAACTATATGCCTCTATCGTTAAGTATTTTTTATCATTATATTTATAGATTAAGGCTAGGTTTGACATCCTCTAAAAAAGTCAAAAGGCTAAAAAGTCACTATCTTATTTAAGTCATATCATCTCTCTATCACATCACTTCAAACCCAACCCATATTTCATAAAAATTCAAAAAGTGCACTTATTTATAACATCCCAAACAACCCTTAAGGTTGCGTTTGGTAGAGCTTTCTAAATATGATTTGAGAGTAGGAGTTGTATTTTGAGTTTGTGAGTTTTGAAATTATGATTTGAGTATGGAAAATTTGTTTGGTGAAAAAGTTTGAAAAGAGTTTTGAATTGAGTGAGAAATTTTTGATTTGTCATATGATATTTGATACAAAAACTTGCAACTCATAACAAAACATACAACTCAAAATTCTATTAAAGCACATAAAAAAATTTAAAAATTCGAAAAATATTTTTTTCGAATATATAAAAATTAACATATGTCAATTGCAAAAAAAAAATAAATAAATAAATAAATAAAATATTTGCATTGTTCTGATCAATCGGCCGGACGACCGGTTAGGCCAAATTTAAAAAAAAAAAAGAAAGGAAAATCACGCCTCACACAGAGTTTTCTAAATGTTGTGGAAATATAATTTGAACATCCTATCCAAACATCATGTTAGAATGTGGGGGTAGTATCATAGTTTGGAAATCATTCTAAACACTGCCTAAGATTCTCTGCAATAATCATTTTAGTAATAATTTTTGCAAGATTTAAGTCAAAAAATTATACTCACTTTCCAAATCTAATGATATGGCACTCTATTAAATATCTAAGTCAACTTTCTCTCATTTATTTTCTAAGGGTAAATTACACTGACCCTCCTGAGGTTTGGTCCAATTACATTCCACCCCTTGACGTTCTGGAAATTACGTTCCTACCTCTGTGGTTAATAGTCTCATTTCACAAACCTCCCTACTTATATAAAAGACAACAACTCTTAGTAGAAAAACAGAGAAAATTACATTAAAAAAAAAAAGTAAAGCAAAGGACAAGGGGGAAAAAAAAACAGAGGAAGTAAAGTAAAGCATGAAAAGAGAGAGTGTATGAATTCAATATTTTCATTCCGTCTAAATAATTACAATGACAGGGGGGTTAGTGTAATTTTCCAAACGTTAGGGGGTGATTTGTATTAAACCAAAACCTCAGGGGGTGTAAGTGTAATTTATCCATTTTTTAATTATCAATCAATCATCCTGTTGACTGTAGAAACCCCATTTTTGACCGCTCTTAAGACTTGGGCACTGCTGATTACTTATTTGATGGTGTAGGCTATGCTATGCAAATGTTCGATTTCTTCAGCAAGAGAAGAGTCAAATCCCAACCTTACACCCTATTTTTAGGCTAAAACCATTTTGACCAAAGATTTTAGACCTTAAAACCCTCTCTTTCAAAATATTTTTGAAAATAGTCTCTACGATGTTCCGAAGCTCGCATTTCGTTAAATGTTGCGCTTTTCGGTAAACCGAGAAAGGACAAAGTGGAAATGAGTGAAAGAGAGATGAACTCTTTGAAAAAATCTTCAAAACACCTTATCTAGGGGTTTGAGGTTGAAGGAAAGAGGAGAGGAGAGAAGAAAACTACTTTGGGAGAAGTTCGGCATGAATCCGGGAAGGATTGAAACTGAGCAGCTTCACCAAAACAGGAATAAATTTTTTCACATTTGGAATTTTGATGTGAGGCTTCCACCATTGGAAAGCTTACTTCCGGGGCTTCAATTTGGACACAAGAATGACCTGTAAAGGAGTCCAGATGAAGGAGATATGCCAATTTGAAGTTTGACTTGCAGAGTAAATTTTTGCTGTCGGCCAGAAAAGTAGCCAGCTAGCCAGTTCAGGTAGCCGGCCGGCCAGTTGAAGTAGCCTACCGGCCAATTTTGTCAAAAACTCATTTTTTTTTGCAGATCTTTCTTCTCCAGCTATTATACACTGCTCCAGATATTTCCAAACTCAGATATTTCGACCAAAGCTCCATTTTTGCTATATATGGAGCCATATCACTCATTTTGAAAAAAAAAACAAGTTTGCAATTGTGGGAGCCTCTCTCTCTAAAAATCCTCTCTCTCTAGAAGATTTGTGAGCAAATTCTCCCATCTCTCCAGAATTTTCTCTCTCTCCTCTTGTTTTAGGCTTGAAAGTGAGAATTCCCTACATATTTGCATACACTTCCTTAACCAAAGTTGATCATCTTTGGGCTGAGGTAGCTTGGGACTTTGTTTGAGCTCCAAAAGGTGGTTTTGGCTCAGATTTTGGCTGGTTTTGCTGCTGTGCTTCAAGGGTAAGCACTTCTCCCTTTCAAGCTTGTTTTTGCACACTTGTTTTATCCCCCTTTTCCCATTGTTTTGTACTATTTTGGGGCTGGTTTTGAACCATTAAAAACTCTGATTTTGAGGTTCTAAAATGGTGGTTTAAGCCTTGTTTGGCTAGGAGGTGTTTCCTCCCTTTTGCTCTTTGGCTTGCAAAGCCTTTTGAGCCACCTTTTAAAGCTTTTGAAACCATCTCTTTTTGGCCCTTTAACCACTGAATTCAGAGGAATTTCAGTGGTGGAAAGGTGGTTTTGAGATCCCAAATAGGAGGGGGTGGTCCCCTCTCCTCTTGCCTTGCTTGCATGTCTTGTTGGCCTACCAAATGAGCATGCATTTCTCCTTCTTTTAAGCTGAGTTCAAGCATGTTTTTGTGACTTTTTGGCCTGCTCTAACTCTGTTTTAGGCTGGTTTGGTTATTGCTTGCATGCTTCTTACACTTGTAGTGTAATCTTGCTAATTAGCCTTGTATGCTTGATGCTTTAGCCCACCATTCTAGCTTATTTTGGCTACACTCCAGCTTACTTTTATTCATGTTTTAGCATGCTTAAACTCTGTTGGAAGTGGTCTTGGCCCTTTCGGGCTTGCTTCGTATAGCTATAGTGTAAAGGCCTTTGACTAGCTTTGAGTTTCAAAGTCCCTAGCATGCTTTGTATGTGATGATTGCATGCCTTAGTCTCAGTTCTCACATGATTTCAGTGTATATAGCATAGTCATACTCTCACATATTCCACTCTTTCATAGCTTTTATGAGTTGTGCCGTATGCCTTGTTTGTGAGCCAATGCTTGAGCATGATTTTATCGCCTCATGAACTTCCTTCTTAGCATGTTTTGGCCTTTGTTTTGACATGATTGAGCTCTGTCTAGAGCTGGTTTGGCTATTTAGGCCATGTATTGCATGCCTCTTGTGTGAATGCCTTAACTAACTTTGAGTTTTAGGGCCTCTTGCATGCTATATTTGTGATGTTTGCATGATACGTCATCATTTGGCATGTGATTTCAGTGCTCATATCTCTGCCATACTATTATTTATATCACTCTTTCAATGTGTTTGAGAGTTGAGCTTTGTATCTTACTTGCAAGCCATAAGTTGAGCATGCATTTTCTTTCCTTTTATGCTATCATCTTAGCACTTTTTGGCCACTGTTTTGGCGTGCATGAGGTCTGTTCAGGGCTAGTTTGGTCCATGGAGCATTGTATTGCATGTCTCTAGTGTTGTGTCCTTCACTAGTTTCATTATTTTAGTCCCTTAACATGTTATGCTTGTATCGCTTGTATGCTTTAAGGTCTTTAGCACGCCAAGATAGCGCATGTTGTTTGCATTGCATTGTGTTTGGATCAGACGTTAATCCAAACACAAGAAATATAGGACGTTTCATACTTGAAGTGATGAAACGTGTCACATTTCTTGGTCGCCGTCACCCTTGATCATGCATGATAGAAGTGGAGGCTCTTATGTGTTGTTTGTGCATTCACTAACATTGTGCAAGCTTGACTCTTCGGCCATCATGCTTTGAGATGCGTGGTTGGTGGCTTGAGAGCCGAGTACTACGCTCCTTTGAGCTTGAGAAATGATAAGGAGAGTAGTTGCACACACATTTCCTTGCAAATGCATTGTTGTGCCTTTGTTGTTCTCTGTTGCAGCAAAATTGGAATTCTGGAAGGAGAGGTGGCCGGCCGGCCACTTGCACTAGCCGACCGACCACTCGCACTGGCGGGCCGGCCAGTTGAGGTAGCCTACCGATCAGTTGAGGTGGCCGACCGGCCACCTGTTGCAAAATTTTCCAAAATGCTCCTATTTTAGGGCAGATGCAACCTGAAAGTGTATTTGATACTCTGAGGTTACCGCGAGTGCAAACGGAGACAACTCATGGCAAAGCAATGCATTTCCAAGCAAAGCAAACCGAGCATACATGTTTCCCTCTCCTCGAGGCCATTTTAACTGCTTTACTTAGTTAGTTAATTTGCCGATTTTTGTAATTAATTAGTTAATGTGCTTAGTTAATTTAATTCGTCTTTGTAATATTCTAATTAGCTTAGCATAGCTAGTTTCAATTCGGTTTGTAATTAATTAGCTTAGCATAGTTAATTAGTTGGTTTGTAATAAGTAGCTTAGCTTAGCTCTTGTTTATTCGAACCCTCCGTCGAGAGGGCAAATGTTGTAATAAGGATGTGTGTGTGTGTGTGTGTGTGCATGTCTTCCAACCCCACGTCTTTCTCCCTTTTACTTATTAGCTTTTGATGGTTAGTATAGGGCATTTTTCGATTAGCATACCTTATGCTTGTATGCATGCATCATTCATTTGTCTTGCATGCACCGGGCTTGACGCATCATTCAAACTGCATTGTATTTCAATACACTTACTTGAATACGTGTCCCAAAGCATCTTATCAAGTGTTGCATTCATATGCCATCTTAGATAGCCGAGCCTATTTAGTTGCATTTTGCATGTGTTGCATTAGGCATTTTGTATAGTTAGGAGCATGCATGGATTTCTAACTAGTTCTTTGTTTTGGCTCGGAGTACACTGTGAGTATTTACGCTTTAGCATCTTGCATGAGTGTGAGCGTTGCCATGATAGCATGCTTGCCATGAGACTATGTGCTTAATTGATTAACTGCATGAATGCCTATGGATGAAGGCTTCATTACTTGAATTGGAACAATTCATCAAAATGTGAGTATTAAGCCCACTTGGAGTGGCAAATCATCATGTTTTAAGCCCATCTTGTTTGGTGGCAAATCTGCGTTTTAGCCTACTTGCGAGTAGCATCTTTAAACCATTTTCGAAAACAAACATTGAATTGTTTTGTTCCAATTTAGGCGATCTAGTCTATACTTGTATGCTGTGCGCGTATCACGTAGTAAAGTTAGATTAATAATCAAACAAGAACACATGTGTTTTCAAAAACAACATATCATGTTTAGTAGAGGCCGATCTTTGATCGGGCGAGCGGGGGTGCTCATTTCAGGACATTTCCCTCTCATACCCAAGTTCCTGAGCTGAGGCAACTTTGGTGATGACGGACACGTGGCCTTAGGCACGAGTCAGGGTTTCCTAAATTTTCCAAAACAAAATATTTAGGTGGCGACTCTGTAATCTAGCAAAGCAGTCCATGTTTGGCGCTTTTCGATTCAAAATTGATTTTTCAAAACCAATTGCCAGATTTGGACTCTTTGGTGATTTATCAGTCTCGCATTGCACTTTGTGAGATTAGATTCAGAACCGTGACAGGAGTTCGAACTGTAGTAGCACGAGCCCAATTCGCACCCTCTCCGAAAAGGGGGGCGCGCGGAGTGAGTTCGGGCGGTCTACAGTTTCTGGCGACTCTGCTGGGGATTTAGAGAACTTGACTCGAAACTCATGATATGTTGTTTTATTTACACTTATGTGTTTCTTTACATTGCATTTGCATTGGTGCGCCTAAGTCACAGTGTTTGCCATCTGCTATTCCTGAACGGTTTGCCGGAGGCTTGCTTGGAAAAGCGTGGCATAAGGCTGACCGGTTACGGGCTCTGCCATGATGGGAACACAAACCTTGGTTTTGCCGAGGCACCCTTTTGGCCAATCGACTTAGTTGCATATCGGAAGCCATAGAGACCATTCCAAACTAGGATAGGTTCTTACCTGAATGTAGGTTGTTTGAAACCACATGCGTGTGTAGTGAAACCCTAGCTCCTGACAAGATAGAACAAGGAAACCCTATCCCACCATAGGGATGTTTTGGCTCTCACTTGCTTGCTACGTGCTGTTAGGGTGTGTCTCTACAGAAATGCATGTATCAGTTTGCAAGTCTAGGTATCAGTCTGAGGACATCAGTATTTGAGGATATCAGTTTTGAGGTAGAAAATTTTGGGACAGAATTCAGTATAGAGTATAGTGATTCAGCTATGCTCATATCTGTTCTGGTGAAATCAGGCTGAGATGCTGTCTGTTTTCTCTTTTGCTAGGTAGTCCTGGAACCATAGCTTCAGAAGGCTCCAATATCCCTCGGGTACATTGGACTTGTGTTGATAGACTTTGTCAGCTTAGAGATTCAGTGCAACAGAGCAACTAGTGTTTCCTTCGCCGATGCAAGGCAAAGAAAGGCCAGTCAGCACTCACCGGTTCAATTGATCCGATAGTCACCAGTCACATCACCTTTGTTCAAACTCAGCAAACCGTGATGGCACAGAGATCGGAAGAAGTTGTGGCCATAATAGCGGCATTAAACCAGGGACTCGCCATGCAGGATGAGACCAATGCTGAAATGCAATGCCTATCTGGGGCATCTTCCATACATCCAATCTCGAGACCCCAGCTGAACTTAGACCCACTTCCGCTAGCTGAAGATTTGCATGGCCCGGATCCCCGAGAAGGGTTGGCTCAAGCCTGAGTTTTCAGACCCCTGATGTAGCCTAATGAGAGGCTTTATCCCTTTGGTACTAATGATCTTGAACTGAGGTTGGTAAAAATTGCTAACCTTGAAAAACAAGTCGACATTGAAGATAGGTACACCGAAGCTGCTGTACAACTCCCAAACAGATTCAAAATTCCACATATTGACTTTTTCGACGGGTTTGGGGATCCTATGGTACATGTTCGCCTTTTTATGGATATCCTGAAACCGATGGGTCTGACTAAGCTGCAAAAACTCTCTCTGTATAGCAGAACCCTATCAGGTGCAGCAGCCACTTGGTACACCAAGTTGGAGGATACAGTGAAGCAAAACTGGGAAAAGTTGGCTGAGGCCTTTGTCGATCAGTATTCTTGCAATACCCAACTTGAAATGACCATGCAAGAGCTTGAAACAACCCGCCAGAACCCAACAGAGCCTTTTGTGGAATTTGTTGCAAGGTGGAGAACAAAGGCAGCACATATGACAGATCGCCTTTTCTGAGAGAGATCAAGTGCGGATAATGGTGCAGAACCTTGAGCCTGATATGCTGCAAAAGTTAATAGTGGCACCACTATTCACTTTCAAAAGTCTGCATGACTTGGGAGTTCAGATTGAGAATGCGTTCAACAAAGGGATCATTCCCAGAACAAGTAAACCAGTAAGGAGGGTTTTTGCTGGGAGTACCAATGCTGGCAGTAGCACTGTTCCCAAACCCACTAAAATCAATACAGTCGCCATAGCCGACCCTTTTCCCAAGGCCAGCCTACAAACAGCCAACCCGGCCCGAACTTAGGGCAGAACTTTTACCCCCCTCTATATGAGCCTAACCAGCGCACTAAAAGTCCTGATGGAGAGAGGGTATCTCAAATCCCTGGATCCTCAACCTATGCCTGACCCACTCCCTGCCAGACATAACCCCAGCAAATACTGTGTGTATCATCAGCAGCGCGGCCATGGCACCGATTGTTGTTACCGCCTTCGTCATGAGGTCCAAAATCTCATCGATAACCGGACGATAGCTCCACCTCAAGATCCCAATGACCAAATACCTCATCCACATCTCAACCTCAACCATACATTGTCATCCACCTACAATCCTAGTATATACACCCCGACTAATCTACCCAAGCCTGAGGTGTTCATTCCGGAAAGCACCGACTTGTGCATGATGGATGCACTTGAACCCCAATCATCTCAAACCCATGAACCCACTACTTCTGAGCTAATGAGAATGATTGAAGATTTACAAAGAACTGTAGCAGATCTAGCCTTTGGGATTTTGGCTCCATCATCGACCACATCACATGCCAGAAGTTTCATGCCAAAAGGCTCCCCAATCTTGGGGCACATTGCAATTAAAAATGGCTAACCTGAAGCCATCTCAAATCTGGGCAATGACATGTCAACAACAACCGGGCTCCGCTCTAATATAGTGACCCAATCCCTTGGCCAAGCTAAAGCAAGTGGCAAGAACAAGGTAGGGGCAGGCATTAGTCCCATGAACACCTTCTGTGGGCTGTTGAGGCTTTAAAGGCCGAAGGACTGAACAAACAGCAAGTGCTCGCAGTTGTTGCAAAAACTGTGGATAACACTTTTGTCGGTCAGGATGAGAGCATTTTGAATCAAGGGGCAAGTTGGGAGAAGGGCTGTCGTATCAGGAACATCCCTTTCAGCTCCAATCCTACACTCGGAAGAGATCATCAAAAGCCAGCACCTGCCAACCCCTTTGCTGGTACATTTAACCCGACCGCACAAACCTTGAAGTACCCACCCCAAGGCCGAAGGGTCTTCAATCCCCTCTACATGACTTTGTCAAAAGCTCTCCAAATCCTTATAGGACAAGGCCATCTCAAACCCCTTGAGCCTTGGCCTCTCCCGGATCCCCTTCCAGCTAAGCATGATCCGGGCTAAGTACTGTGCCTTCCATCAACAAACCGGTCATGACACTGATGTTGTTTTCGTCTTCGCCATGAAATACAAGATCTGATTGACAACAGGGTCATCACCGCGCCAGGCTCTGCAAAGTCTATCGGCACTGGATCAGTGAACTTGGGAGATAATGTGATTATGTGATCGGGGGATGAACCACCTGCTGATGGCGCTCAGTTTACTCCAGATTTGGGGATGGCACGCACTGTTTTGAGCAATGTGCAAATGTTGGTTATTTTACTCTTTGACTTGGGTGTTGGGTCAGTCTTGTTGTATTATATTGAGTCAGTCTTCTTGTACTGAGTCAGTCAGGTCTGTCTTGTTGTATCGAGTCAGTCTTGTGGTGTTAGAGTCAGGTGATTTCGGGGGTGTTACCTCGGGCATCATTTTCTTGTTTTGTGTTTGTCTTTTACACTCTTTCTTTTGAGCCTGTTTCTGCCTTGGAGCCAGCTGTGCCAGAAGATCTAAATAAAATAGCAGTGATTTTCCTTCTTTTGCGTCTGTTTCTGCTATTGAAGCCAGTTGTGCCAGAAGTTCTGAATGAGATGGCAGTAATTGACCAAAACTGTGTCTTTTCGGTGCCTTGAAATCATTGCATTGACCTAAGTTTTTCAAAAAAACTATTCTAACACTGTGATGAAAACAAAGATGGAGGAATTCCTCGGGATTTGCAAAAATTTGATCAACTGAGAGAAAGAGAGGCATGCTAAGCCCTTAATGAATGAGATCATGTTTGTTAATGTGAATATTGAGAAGGATCCTGGCTTGATCCAGATTGGTTCTACATTGTCTTCGACCTGAGCGACTAGTCGCTTTCTTAAAAGATTTCAAAAAATGTTTTGCGTGGTCCTGCGAAAACATGTTTGGAATTGATCTTCGGATTGTGCAGCGTAGGATCGCTCTCAGCCTCAAGACTCAACCCCATTTACTTTCAAACCTTGAACTTGGATTCAGAATGTTCAATGGTCAACCACAAAGGATGCCCGCCAAGCCAGATTTGAAGTAGCCCATGAACTAGGGGCAATAAGGTCGTATGACATCAAAGGAGGCCCGCCAGGCCAGATTTGAAGCAGCTTTTGAACGAGGGGCAAGGAAGTCAGATCAAGAAGATCAGATGTCATCAAAGGAAGCTTGCAAAGCTAGATCAGAAGCATCCCTTGAACTAGGGGCAAAAATGTCAGATGTGCTCAAAGATTCAAAAGATGAGTCATTGCGCAAACCAATGAAGACTGGCCAGAAAGCCAAATTCCAGCAGCTGGAAGAAGAAAATTTATTGTTGAAGGACAATCGAGTTCCTATCCGCAACATTAGGGGCAACTTCAACCCCCATTGGATGGACTCCTACATCATCAGCGAACAACAACCATTCTACTGGATTCAGATGGCTTTGAGATCCCAAACTAATCAACATGGACAAGTTAAACTTTTACCCTTGAGAGGCTCGCTGGGCCGAAAACCCGGAAGGGTGACCCAGCAAAAGTTAGAGCAAATGAAAAGAATGAAAAGAAAAACAGAAAATGAAAAAAGAAAGAAAATGATGAAAAGAAAAGAAAGAAAATGATGAAATGAAAAAAATGAAAAGAAAATGAAAAAAGAAAAGAAGAAAAAGAAAAAGAAAAAGAAAAGAAAAACAGAGCTCGCAAGGTTGAAAACCTGGAAGGGCGGCCTTGGCAAAAGTTAGAGCGTAAAAGGAGAGTATCAACACCCGACTGTACCTCAACCCGGAACTACGTACGGCCTGATTCCCATGTTTGGGATATGTAGGCAACTTCATCCTGAAGTTCGACCCCAATCATTTTCAGCCTGCTTGGCTCATCCATGTTGATTGGTTTATACTTGTTCAACTCGGCTATCCTATCCATGTGCAAATTGGCTTATCTTCGTTCAGACTCGGTTGTCCTACTCTATTAGAAGATTCAGCTGCAAGACAATTCAAATTCAGATCTGAGGTTATACATCTCGAGAGTAAATTCTATGTTGGTCAAGCAATGGCCATTTGCAAAAATAATTTTGGGGAATTTTTTTAATGAAGCTGACTAATTTTCTAAAAAATTATTCTATTTTTCCAAAACTGGACCATTTCTTGGACCCAAAAAATGAAAATTTTCAGTGCTCATAGCCTGACTTGCATGTTTTCGAATCAGAAAATTGAACAAGCATGTTAATCTAACTCTCATGTTGGTCAAAATTGTTTTAGTAGAAAGCCAAAACAAAAAATGGTCAAAATGATGAACTAGGGGCACAGTCGAGTCAGGTTTTCTGTCTTTTCCCCCTTTATCAATGTGTTCGCCAGAAAAGGCACAACTGAAGCTAACAGCAAAAGGTCGAAAGCTCTCACATCCTCCAAGCAACGAGGTATCAAGCTAAGTGCGAAGCACGAACTGGAACTGGAGCGGGATATGCAGTTCTCTCATCTGGACAATCACATCCAAATTGGCGTCTAACCCGAAATGGGGACGTAGAAAATGCAATGTGTGAGACCAATCAATTGTATACCAAGTCGGTGGGGCATTGCTGTACCTCACCTCGGTCAAGCTAAGCCAAGGGCATCGTCAATCGATGTCAGTTGCAGATCTGCTGCACACCCAACTGTAGTGCAACCCCTCTTTGGGAGGAACCCACTGGCTGTGAGCGAAAGAAGAAGAATATAGCAAAATGCTAGGGGCACGAGCCCACAACTTCTTGTTTATCTATCAACCACCCAGGGTAGGGATAAAAAAATAAGAGAGATTAAAGAATAGAGAGATGTGCGCTGAGAGAAAAGTGAGAAAATGGCTTTTTAGAGAAAAAGAGATTGAGTGCTAGAGTGATGTGAGAATCACAAATGAGGAAGGGTGGGAAACAATACCAGAAGAAACTGGCTCCTCGTAAACTGAGAGGTCTCTCGCCATTGGAATACATCTGAGTGTTGTGTGTGTGTTTTTGTTTGTCTCGATTCTTGTTTTGAGTCGTTTCGAGTGTCAATAGATGTGTTTAGGTTGTTTTACCTTTGTTTTCCTTTGTTGAGTCGTTTTAGTTGTGGTCAGTCGTAGGCTCAATACCCAGTTAAGAACTCATTTCCCAATTTCAATTTCAAAAATAAATCGTTTTGTGCTCAGAGTGCTGTGCCATTCTCCACATGTGTGCAAAACAGGATTTGTTCTTTCATAAACTGCAGGGTCCAACCCAAGTCATATGAGAACAGTAGAACAAGGATCTATCTGAAGCTACATAGGTTCCAGACTGCAAAGCAAAAGAAAAGAGGGAAAATGCGGAGCATCTAAGTGTGTTTCAACTTCAGAAAGTTCCAAGATTGCATTCCGGATGTACCTCCTCAAGCCTTATCAATACTCCGAAGTATGAGTGTGCCTCTACCTCAAGCTCAAGC
The DNA here is from genome assembly GCA_030407325.1 of Camellia japonica. Lineage (NCBI taxonomy): Eukaryota > Viridiplantae > Streptophyta > Magnoliopsida > Ericales > Theaceae > Camellia > Camellia japonica. The sequence continues at coordinate 82,126,991 of JAPPVO010000032.1, read as the reverse complement.
TCAAGCCTGCTTCAAGCCAGAAAGGCAATCAAAAGTGCTCTCCCTGAGTACCATTCCCTGCCAAAGACATCTTGGTTGTGTTTGCAATGAGTTCTTAGAAGATCAACTGAGACGATGGAAACTAGAGTTCGAATAGCTGACGCCTAGAATGCAAAGGTTCGGGATTTCCGAGACTAAAGTCTGGTTTAAATACCCAAGGGTGTATTCCAGGCCTGAAATCTGTATGGAAGCCCCATAGGTTGAGGTAGCGGGTATGCGCCTCAATTCTGGATATTGAACCAACCTAGTCTGTCACCCTGTTGGAGAATAGCGAAAGTTGTGAACATGGCTAGGAAGAAAGGTAGTCCCTGTGGTTTGGAAGTATAATCGAGAAAAAGTAGAAGAGCCTCAATAGCATAAGGCACGATATTGTATGTACGGTTCATTCAGAGAAGTTTCGGTTAAGATTGATTATGTCTCGGTAAGAGATTGCTCTTGTTCACTTAGTGTATCTATCGCACTTTGTTCACTTAGTGTATCTATCGCACTTTGTTCACTTAGTGTATCTATCACACTTTGTTCACGTAATGTATCTATCGCACTTTGTTCACTTAGTGTATCTATCGCACTTTGTTCACTTAGTGTATCCATCACACTTTGTTCACTTAGTGTATCCATCGCACTTTGTTCACTTAGTGTATCTATTGCACTTTGTTCACTTAGTGTATCCATCACACTTTGTTCACTTAGTGTATCTATCGCACTTTGTTCACGTAGTGTATCTATCGCACTTTGTTCACTTAGTGTATCTATCGCACTTTGTTCACATAGTGTATCTATCGCACTTTGTTCACTTAGTGTATCTATCACATTTTGTTCACGTTGTGTATCTATCACACATATGCTTTTTGTGTATCTATCACACATGTCCACTTTGTGCATCTATTGCGCATCTTCGTCTTCGTGCATCTATCGCACATGTTCATTTTGTGTATCTATCGCACATGCTCATCATTGTGTATCTATCGCACATGCTCATCTTGTGTATCTATCGCACATGTTCACTTTGTGTATCTATCGCGCATGCTCATCTTGTGTATCTATCGCACATGTTTAACTTTGTGTATCTATCGTACATGCTCATTTTTGTGTATCTATCACACGTTCGCTTTGTGTATCTATCACACATGTTCACTTTGTGTATCTATCGCACATGTTCATTTTTGTGTATCTATTACACATGTTCGCTTTGTGTATCTATCGCACATGCTCATCTTTGTGTATCTATCGCACATGCTCATCTTTGTGTATCTATCGCACATGTTCATCTTTGTGTATCTACCACACATGTTCATCTTTGTGTATCTATCACACATGTTCATCTTTGTGTATCTATCGCACATGTTCACTTTGTGCATCCATCGCACATCTTCACTCTGTGTATCGATCGCATTTAACCTCATATGCCTTGGGCGTTGTTGTTCTTTCTCCTCACGCACGCGGTGGGTTAGACCTTCTTTGGTTAAGAGCATTTGGAATATGTTCCAACGCTTATACCACTCATTTTCCTTTCGCGTGCAACGCGTCAGAATCTTGTTTGAGACCTCAGGTGTGCCCAACGGTCGCTTTTAGTCTTTCCTACGTGGTGTGTGGTTAAGATTGCATAATTTTCTTACATCCTTTCTGCATGGAATGTGGTTTGACTTGTGAGTCTTGCGCGTGGCGTGTTTGTGTGTTGTCTATTTCATGTTGGGACTGCTGTAACTTGTAGGTTTGCTTAAAATGTTGTATTTATTTTGAATAAATGTTTCATTACAGCTCCCTTTGCATGATCATAAGTTATGTTTTGCATCGTGCATATCATTTACATCTTGCCCCTGAACTACACTGGTTTGATTCCTTAGAAAGGGATACGTAGGCAGCCTTGTTAAAAATAGGTCGTCTCTGGGCTTTGACATTCACTCACGTCATTTCATGACTCTAAGCTCTGTCGAAGAGGGGAAACTGTAGACACCCCATTTTTTACCGCTCTTAAGACTTGGGCACTACTGATTACTTACTTGATGGTGTAGGCTATGCTATGCAAAAGTTCGATTTCTTCGGTAAGAGAAGAGTCAAATCCCAACCTTACACCCCATTTTTAGGCCAAAACCATTTTGACCAAAGATTTTAGACCTTAAAACCCTCTCTTTCAAAATATTTTTTGAAAATAGTCTCTACAATATTCCGAAGCTCGCATTTCGTTAAATGTTGCGCTTTTCGATAAACCGAGCAAGGACAAAGTGGAAATGAATGAAAGAGAGGTGAACTCTTTGAAAAAAATCTTCAAAACACCTTATCTAGGGGTTTGAGGTTGAAGAAAAGAGGAGAGGAGAGAAGAAAACTAGTTTGGGAGAAGTTCGGCATGAATCCGGGAAGGATCGAAACTGAGCGGCTTCACCAAAACATGCATAACTTTTTACACAATTGGAATTTTGATGTGAGGCTGCCACCATTGGAAATCTTACTTCTGGGGCTTCAATTTGGACACAAGAATGAACTGCAAAGGAGTCCATATGAAGGAGATATGCCTATTTAAAATTTGACCTGCAGAGTAGATTTTTGCTGTCGGCCAGAAAAGTAGCCGGCCAGCCAGTTGAGGTAGCCTACCGGCCACTTTTGTCAAAAACTCATTTTTTTTGCAGATCTTTCTTCTCCAGCTGTTATACACTGCTCCAGATATTTCCAAACTCAGATATTTCGACCAAAGCTCCATTTTTGCTATATATGGAGCCATATCACTCATTTTGGAAAAAAAAACAAGTTAGCAATTATGGGAGCCTCTCTCTCTAAAAATCCTCTCTCTCTAGAAGATTTGTGAGCAAATTCTCCCCTCTCTCTAGAATTCTCTCTCTCTCCTCTTGTTTTAGGCTTGAAAGTAAGAATTCCCTACATATTTGCATACACTTTCTTAACCAAAGTTGATCATCTTTGGGCTGAGGTAGCTTGGGACTTTGTTTGAGCTCCAAAAGGTGGTTTTGGCTCAGATTTTGGCTGGTTTTGCTGCTGTGCTTCAAGGGTAAGCACTTCTCCCGTTCAAGCTTGTTTTTGCACACTTGTTTTATCCCCCTTTTCCCATTGTTTTGTACTATTTTGGGGCTGGTTTTGAACCATAAAAAACTCTAATTTTGATGTTCTAAAATGGTGGTTTAAGCCTTGTTTGGCTAGGGGGTGTTTCCTCCCTTTTGCTCTTTGGCTTGCAAAACCTTTTGAGCCACCTTTTAAAGCTTTTGAAGCCATCTCTTTTTGGCCCTTTAACCACTGAATTCCAGAGGAATTTCAGTGGTAGAAAGGTGGTTTTGAGATCCCAAATAGGAGGGGGTGGTCCCCTCTCCTCTTGCCTTGCTTACATGTCTTGTTGGCCTACCAAATGAGCATGTATTTCTCCTTCTTTTAAGCTGAGTTCAAGCATGTTTTTGTGACTTTTTGGGCCTGCTCTAACTCTGTTTTAGGCTGGTTTGGTTATTGCTTGCATGCTTCTTACACTTGTAGTGTAATCTTGCTAATTAGCCTTGTATGCTTGATGCTTTAGCCCACCATTCTAGCTTATTTTGGCTACACTCCAGCGTGCTTTTACTCATGTTTTAGCATGCTTAAACTCTATTTGAAGTGGTCTTGGCCCTTTGGGGCTTGCTTCGTATAGCTATAGTGTAAAGGCCTTTGACTAGCTTTGAGTTTCAAAGTCCCTAGCATGCTTTGTATGTGATGATTGCATGCCTTAGCCTCAGTTCTCACATGATTTCAGTGTATATAGCATAGTCACACTCTCACATATTCCACTCTTTCATAGCTTTTGTGAGTTGTGCCTTATGCCTTGCTTGTGAGCCAATACTTGAGCATGATTTTATCGCCTCATGAACTTCCTTCTGAGCATGTTTTGGCCTTTGTTTTGACATGACTGAGCTCTGTCCAGTGCTGATTTGGCTGTTTAGGCCATGTATTGCATGCCTCTTGTGTGAATGCCTTAACTAACTTTGAGTTTTAGGGCCTCTTGCATGCTATACTTGTGATGTTTGCATAATACGTCATCATTTGGCATGTGATTTCAGTGCTCATATCTCTGCCATACTCTCGTATATATCACTCTTTCAATGTGTTTGAGAGTTGAGCTTTGTATCTTACTTGCGAGCCATAAGTTGAGCATACATTTTCTTCCCTTTTATGTTATCATCTTAGCACTTTTTGGCCACTATTTTGGCATGCATGAGGTCTGTTTAGGGCTGGTTTGGTCCATGGAGTATTGTATTGCATGTCTCTAGTGTTGTGTCCTTCACTAGTTTCATCATTTTAGTCCCTTAACATGTTATGCTTGTATCGCTTGCATGCTTTAAGGTCTTTAGCACGCCAAGATAGCACATGTTGTTTGCATTGCATTGTGTTTGGATCGGACATTAATCCAAACACAAGAAATATGGAACGTTTCATACTTGAAGTGATAAAACGTGTCACATTTCTTGGTCGCCGTCACCCTTGATCATGCATGATAGAGGTGGAGGCTCTTATGTGTTGTTTGTGCATTCACTAACATTGTGCAAGTTTGACTCTTCGGCCATCATGCATTGAGATGCGTGGTTGGTGGCTTGAGAGCCGAGTACTACGCTCATTTGAGCTTGAAAAATGATAAGGAGAGTAGTTGCACACACATTTCCTTGCAAATGCATTGTTGTGCCTTTGTTGTTCTCTATTGCAGCAAAATTGGAATTCTGGAAGGAGAGGTGGCCGGCCGGCCACTCGCACTAGCCGACCGACCACTGGCACTGGCCGGCCGGCCAGTTGAGGTAGCCGGCCGGCCGGCCACTTGTGGCAAAATTTTCCAAAATGCTCATGTTTTGGGGCAGATGCAACCTGAAAGTGTGTTTGATGCTCTAAGGTTACCGCGAGTGCAAACGGAGACAACTCATGGCAAAGCAATGCATTTCCGGGTGAAGCAAACCGAGCATGCATGTCTCCCTCCCCTCGAGGCCATTTTAACTGCTTTACTTAGTTAATTTGCCGATTTTTGTAATTAATTAGTTAATGTGCTTAGTTAATTTAATTCGTCTTTGTAATATTCTAATTAGCTTAGCATAGCTAGTTTCAATTCGGTTTGTAATTAATTAGCTTAGCATAGTTAATTAGTTGGTTTGTAATAAATAGCTTAGCTTAGCTCTTGTTTATTCGAACCCTCCGTCGAGAGGGCAAATGTTGTAATAAGGGTGTGTGTGTGTGTGCATGTCTTCCAACCCCACGTCTTTCTCCTTTTTACTTATCAGTTTTTGATGGTTAGTATAGGGCATTTTTCGATTAGCATACCTTATGCTTGCATGCATGCATCATTCATTTGTCTTGCATGCACCGGGCTCGGCTCATCATTCAAACTGCATTGTATTTCAATACACTTACTTGAATACGTATCCCAAAGCATGTTATCAAGTGTTGCATTCATATGCCATCTTAGATAGCCGAGCCTATTTAGTTGCATTTTGTATAGTTAGGAGCATGCATGGATTTCTAATTAGTTCTCTGTTTTGGCTCGGAGTACATTGTGAGTATTTACGCTTTAGCATCTTACATGAGTGTGAGTGTTGCCATGATAGCATGTTTGCCATGAGGCTATGTGCTTAATTGATTAACTGCATGAATGCCTGTGGATGAAAGCTTCATTACTTGAATTGGAACAATTCATCAAAATGTGAGTTTTAAGCCCACTTGGAGTGGCAAATCATCATGTTTTAAGCCCATCTTGTTTGGTGGCAAATCTGCGTTTTAGCCTACTTGTGAGTAGCATCTTCAAACCATTTTCGAAAACAAACATTGAATTGTTTTGTTCCAATTTAGGCGATCTAGTCTATACTTGTATGTTGTGCGCGTATCACGTAGTAAAGTTAGATTAATAATCAAACAAGAACACATGTGTTTTCAAAAACAACATATCATGTTTAGTAGAGGCCGATCTTTGATCGGGCGAGTGGGGGTGCTCATTTCAGGACCTTCCCCTCTCGTACCCAAGTTCCCGAGCTGAGGCAACTTTGGTGATGACGAACACGTGGCCTTAGGCACAAGTCAGGGTTTCCTAAATTTCCCAAAACAAAATATTTAGGTGGCGACTCTGTAATCTAGCAAAGCAGTCCATGTTTGGCGCTTTTCGATTCAAAATTGATCTTTCAAAACCAATTGTCAGATTTCGACTCTTTGGTGATTTATCAGTCTCACATTGCACTTTGTGAGATTAGATTCAGAACCGTGATAGGAGTCCGAACTATAGTAGCACGAGCCCAATTCGCGCCCTCTCCAAAAAGGGAGGCACGCGGAGTGAGTTCGGGCGGTCTACATTAACATATCACTAATATCTAGAAAATAGATTTAAAAAGTAGACTTTTATATTTTTTTTTTTTTTTTTTGTAAATAGTTGTGTAAGGGTGTTTAAGTGCGATGTAGTGCCAGATAGATTATTGTAGAGAATCATATTCCATATTTTATCTACTTATATTGCACATATATAGATAATTATTTATTTACCACTAAGAGTGTGCACCTGTATTTTTTAGTAGGGTTTCTTGTAATTTCAATATGAAAATATATATCAGAGTTTTCGATACAACTTCAAATTTATGAAATATGAATGGTTTTAATTTTATTTTTTTTTATTCACAAAAAAAATCTTTATTGATGAACGATAGAACATTATATCAGAAAACGATAGAACATTAGATCATATGAATGGTTTTAATAATTTAAAGAAAGGGGTATAATTATCAAAAAGTTGAAGAAGCGCTATATACGTACTTTTAGTTTTTATTTTTTCATTATCAATTTTTAGTTAAAAAATAAAAATAAAACAATAAATTAAAATAATAATAAAAATAATATGTCTTATAGAATTGAATACTCTTGCGTGATTCACATGTAATAAAATAACAAAAAAATATAAAATTTGTCTTATGAAATTAAATACTCTTGCATAGTTCACATATGATAAAATCATATGTCTTATAAAGTTGAATACTATTGCGTAATTTACATGTAACAAAATAATAAGGAAAAGATTTGTAGTACCAATAAAGCTTGAGAACTCGAAAAGTCGAAGGGTCGATTGGCCCGAAATTGAAAACGACGTCGTTTTCATTTTTTTGTTTTTCCTCTCCTTAAACAGGGAGAAGAGAAAAGAGAGAAGAGAGAAAGGAAGGAGAAAGGAGAAAGGAGAAAGGAGAGAAGAGGCATTTTCGTTTGGGTTTGTCTGGGTTTGATTTTTGATTTTTGATTTAGATTTAGATTTAGATTTTCGTTTGAGTTTGTCTGTTTTGGGTTTGATTTTTGATTTTTTTTTTTTTTTTTTTTTTGAGTTTGTTTGTTGAGGATTGTTGCTGTGGGTTTGTTCGTTGTGATATTTTTTTGAGTTTTTTTTTAATCCCTCCATTAAATGATTGTTTGTTAAGGATTGTTGTGATGTATACACAGATTTTTTTTCGATCTGTGTCTGAGTTATTGAGATTGTTGCTGTGGGTTTGTTTGTTGTGATTTTTTTTTTTTGAGTTTTTTTTGAATCCCTCCATTAAAGGATTGTTTGTTAAGGATTGTTGTGATGTATACACAGATTTTTTTTTTATCTGTGTGTGAGTTGTTGAGATTGTTGTTGTGGGTTCGTTTGTTGTGATTTTTTTTTTTTTTTTTTTTTTTGAGTTTTTTTTTTGAATCCCTCCATTAAAGGATTGTTTGTTAAGGATTGTTGTGATGTATACACAGATTTTTTTTTTTATCTGTGTGTGAGTTGTTGAGTTTGCTGTGGGTTTGAATTGCTAGAGCAGAGAGCAGAGAGGGAGAAGGAAGAAGAGAGAGAAGGAAGAAGAAAAGGGGAAAAAAAATTCAAATTTGAAAATTTGGGGCAGTCGAGCCCCAGTCCATTCGGGCTACGTAGCACGGCTATTTGTAGTCCACCCCATATTCTCGTATAATATACTGAAGTCACATGATTTATGTATATATAATAAAATACTTCATTTAACTTTATATTCACTTTATATTTGAGTGCAAGGTATCCCCTTTATATCCCATATTCTTTTTTTTCTTTTTTTTTTTTATCAGTAAAGAAAGAGGAAAACTTTATTGATGAGATGAGGAAGTACAAGTATCAAAATACATCAATAAAGGAGGGAAGCTTTATTGATGAGATGAGCAAGTACAAATTTTATTTATATCCCACATTCTTATATAGTGTTTAAATAAATTTAAAACAATAATTTGTATTACACACAGAAACAAGAAGAAAACGACCATGGAGATCAAGTTTGAGATAATTGGTAGAGAAACCATCAAACCATCTTCTCCCACTCCCCATCATCTCAGAAGATACAAACTCTCCTCTAGGGATTAGTTTTCTCCACAACAATACATTCCAGTTGTTTTCTTCTACATCAACCCTAGTCACACTACTCGTGGTAGTGGTATTGATGGTGGTGGTGACAGTTACGATGAGACGGCCAACGTAAGATCTGAACATTTGAAGGAATCTCTATCTAAAACCCTCACTCATTTCTACCCACTCGTGGGAAGATTGAGAGAATCTCTCAGTTGATTGCAATGACGAGGGTGCTAATTATTTGGAAGCTCGAGTCACCAATTGCTGTGTTTCAAACATTCTTGAACGACTTGGGCTTGGTTTGACATGTTTGGAACACTACAACAAAACTAACTATTCACGGCATCATGTTTACGACATGCATTAAATGCATGTCGTGGTTAGTACATTCTACGACATTTTTTTTTTTTGCAAGCCGTTAATGTTTTGTCAATAACAGCATACATACCATGTAAGTTGTTGATTCATATATTTATAGCATGCAAAAGCATGCCGTAAAAAACGTATGTTTTTACGACTTACAAAAATATGTCGTAAAATATTTGCACTTAAGACGACATACATTTCATGTTATAAAATATTATAACTTTACACGGCATGCATTAACATGTCGTGAAAACTTTTGTAAAAAAAAAAAAAATTCAATCCGGAATTTTTTTATGGCATGCAAAAGCATGCCGTAAAAAATGTATATTTTCACGGCATACAAAAATATGTCATAAAATATTTGTACTTAAGACGACATACATTTCATGTTGTAAAATATTATAACTTTACACGGCATGCATTAGCATGTCGTGAAAACTTTTATTAAAGAAAATTTCAATTCGATTTTTTTTTTTGGATTTAAAAAAGCTAACAATTTCTAACCACGCTTCTCACTTTAAATTTTCCTAATTGAGGAAAATGTAAAAAATAATTTATACATTATTTTATAATTTAGTATCTCTTTCAAGGGATAATTGCGCCCAGTGGAATTTTGGGGAAAAAATTATATATTCATGAAAAAGTTTATAATTTTCATAATTAATATTTATATGGCTTCTCACTAATTTGTAATTTTTTTTAAAATTACCTTGATTTGATATTTTCCTTTCTTTTGATAATTTATTTATTTTTTACTTTTTAGATGTGTCTAATCTGAATACAACTAAAAAGTAAAATATTTGTAAAAAAAATAAAAAAAAATATAATATATATGAATGTATTAAATTTTATATTTTTTTGAATTGAATGATTTTTTTAAAAAGTTAAAAATATTTTCTGTTAAATATATGTTAATTATTTGAATTTACAAGTGAAAAAAAAAATTCAATCTAAATTTTTTATGGCATGCAAAAGTATGCCGTAAAAAATGTATATTTTCACGACATATAAAAATATGTCATAAAATATTTGCACTTAAAACGACATACATTTCATGTCGTAAAATGTTTTAACTTTACACGGCATGCATTAGCATGTTGTGAAAACATCTATTAAAAAAAAAATCAATCCGATTTTTTTTAATACAAAAAATTAACAATTTTGAGCCAAGCTTCTCACCTTAAATTTTTCTAATTAAGGACAATGTAAAAAATAATTTTGCTCTAATTTTTTTAACTTATTTGAGTATTTTTATAATTTTATAAAACAAGCCAACTATAACTACTTTAAAATTTACTAAAACATAAATAAATAAAATATGAATAAAATAGAATTAAATTTCAATCACATTCTCTTTTTGTATTTTTTAATTTTTATCCAAATTTATAATTCAAACAAAATTTTAAGATTTTTATATAAACATAAAAATAAAATATAAAATTCACCATAAGAAATTAGTAATTTAAAGACTAATATTTAGAAACCAATTGAATTTAGTGTCTAAAAATCATCATTTACAGACAAAAATAAATTTTAAGAAAAAATTATACAAATACTATATTCCTTTATGATGGGTAAAAAAAATTATTTAAAGACTTTTAGGGATTAAAAAAAAAAAAAAAAAGTTAAAACTTATGCTGATTTGAGCACTTGACCCCATCTGTGAGGTAGGCATAGCTGGAGACGAATTAATTTGGTTGCGCGCTGAACTCAATTGATCCCTCCTCCTTCACTCAATCGATCCCTCCTTTCGTTGTCAAATACGTGCATTCTTAAGCTGGATTCCTTCATTCACTATAATCGATCTCAGCTAGGGCTCAATCAATCTCAGCTATTTCCTCTGTCTAGGACTCAATTGATCTTCAGCTTCGATCGATCTTTGTGCTCAAAATAGTTAGGACTCAATCAATCTTCAGCTTCGATCGATCTCAGCTAGGACTCAATCGATCTTCAGCTTCAATCCGAATCGATCTTTGTGCCGCCTCATATCAGAATCGATCTTTAGCTTTCATTTTTCAGAATTGATTGATCATATCTGAATTCATCTTTCAGAATCGATCTTCAGCTTTCATCTTTCAAAATCGGGCTTCAGCTCCAACGTAGACCTGAGTTCTTTGGCTTCAATCTGAAGGTAAATCGATCTGAGTTTTTTGCAGATATATATAAGTTTGAGTAAATCAATTTGGTTTCTAACAAAGATCGTAGTAATTTGGATTCAATAGCGATTTGGTGTGTTTTCAATCTCTTTCTCTCTTTGCATAGCATAGCATGTATACATGTACATACATGTACATATCTATATATATACTCCTCTGTATTCATTCAAATTGCTTGAATTCGAAATTCTCTACTACTATTGCTTGAGTTTTTCATGGTAGTTATTCGTGAGATTAGGATAGGGATATATGTTGCTTTGAAATTTGAATCTCATATTGAGATTACAGAGAGTATATTGCGTTGTTCAGGTTTATTTTGAATGTAGATCTTCCTATAATTGAATTTAATATCAGTCATTTAATAAATTTTTTGTAAATCATTTTATGATTGATTCTTTATTCTTAACATTGTTTTTATTTTTTAGGGCATTATTATTCCATCTGCACCGGCGAGGGAAGCAAGGACCATCGTCTACTAAGGTGAGCACCACCATCTTTTCTAGCATTGTAAATAAAATGGGGTCAAATTTAACTTTTCCTTTCAATGTCTATATTTGTGAATGCTATTCGACAGCCTTAGCTATATCTAGGATTGAAGTGATAATGGGGAAGCTAATATTTGTACTGAATCTCAGTTCCTGATGGTGTGTAACTTGATGGACCAGTCTGTGTTTTGTTCCTGCATTGGTTTTATGTTCACTAGGGGAAGTGAGCTTTCAAAACTATTTTGGAAGTGTAACTACAAGTTGTGAAAAACCAAGGACCTGTTACCATTTAGCTCTAATGTATGATGGGTATCAAAATAGTAGAAGAAAGGTTGCTTGCATATAACCTCGGAGCCTTGTGCACTCGATACGACATTCTCTGTGTTTTTTTTTTTTTTGAGAAATGATAAGACCTTTGTATGTTGAGAATCAAAACAGTAAATAAGGTCGAACATAAAATTTATAACAAGCCAATCTTGCTGGTCTGCTTGAGAGCCACAACCACTGTTTTCAAAATATTATTATGTGTTGGTGTCTTGGCATAGAGATATATACGAGTGATTTTGTGGGGGGTTTTATCTTTATTTTGTTATATTATATATTTTGTTGTTTGGTATGTGTCCAGATTTTGGGGGAACACAAACCATTTGATAATAGTACAAATGAAGCATATGTTAGGACAAAGGAGATGATGAATAAAAAAACATTTTTAGGCCGTTCTATATGTTGGAGTCTAGTCCTTCCCCATGTGGAAGTAGTTTGGGTTAGATTGGTTTTTTCTACATCACACAAGACTTAAAAAATTAGAAGTGTGTAGTAGTGCCCACCTAAACTACTTCCATCATGATGGTTAAAATATGTTTGGGTCATATAAAGATAATAAAATATGTTTTACTTGACTGATGTCAGGCCAATTAATTACAAGAGTAGCCAATTAATAGTTAATTGTTTGACGTCTAATAATTACAAGAATAGCCAATTAATTATACAATAGAGTGTTAGCCAATTAATTACAAGAATAGCCAATTAATGGATGATTATGCCTGGTTAATATGGTGTTAACTTTATCCTTAAATTTCAAGGCAGTTTGTTTGTTTTGTGGAATTTTGCTAGAATAACCTAATTAAAAATGGTAATGTATTGCTTTAGTTCCATGGCATAAAGTGAACTTGATTTGAGGAGTTTGTGAGATCAAATATCAAATCCTTCTCTGTTGATTGTTGTTGCTACTGAATTTCTCTCCCCCTATACTGATGTAATTGCTATTTAAATGCAAATAATATATTCTGGGTTGGATGGAAGTCAGCATTGTGATTTGATGAATGCTTAGGAAAGAATAACCACTTGGTATGCAAACTGTTACTGCAAGGGCTTTGTGTCCACCATGTTTGTAGTTCTTGAGGGCATAGTAGCTGCCTAACTGTCAACCAATGAAAAACACAGCTCCAAAGCTCTCTGTCTCGCCTTGTGTCTGAATTTTTCTTTGTTCTTCTTTCATTGTATTAGATTTCTAATAAAATGCAAACTAAGCAATCTACCTGGTAAACATAAAATCTTAAATAAGGGAACACAAATATTTTTAAATATATATACATATTTACATCCCCTCATATTTTTAAATCGAGGTTTGCATACTACTTCCGATTTTGATCTTGTCATAGTTAATAGTTTGACGTCTAATAATTACAAGAGTAGCCAATTGATTATACAATAGAGTGTTAGTCCAAGTGGTCATAATCGGCACTTGAGTTTTAGTCTAAAAATATAAACTACTTTTTTATCTCCCAATTTTAGCCTAGACATTGTCAATGGGGAAATAATTATTTGAAACTTTACCTATGAAAGGTAAGATTAAAATGAAAGTGTAATACAACATACTACATTTGCATAAGAGATTCAGAGGCCATGTGGTTTGCACTTTAGATGATCCCAAAATGATGTATTTCATTGACGAAGAAGGCAATAGAACCCAGCTAGCTTGCCTTACTTGGCATTGTTCTCAGAGTACCTTTCAATTGACCCCTGTTTCTTTAAATGATTTCCTATGAAAAGTAAATCTATTTATTATTATTATTATTATTTTTTACATAAATGTTTTTGTAAACTTAACGATTAATAGAAAAATAAATCATTTATTACTTTTGGTTCTTTTATTTAATTGATTTTTCTTGTGAGAAAAGTTCATGTATGAAAACTAAGTTGTGTTATGTGAATTAAAACTTTAAGAGAATCCAAAGTAATTATGTTAAAATTGTGGAATTTTTTATATTTTGAAGGCTATTTTGATGTGGACAATAAATGATTTTCCAGCTTATGGAAACTTAGCTGGATGCCCCAGGACTAACAGTTCCTCAACTGCATGTATATTTCAAGTCATGAATGAATTAAGGGATGTTGAACTTCACAACTTTGTCTGGTTTCTTTTTTTTATTTTTAATTTGTCATGCCTAGTTGTCTTTGATCTTTTGGCAAGTAGTATTCATGCTATTGCATCACCGTCTATATGTTCCCTGCTTTGCTGTAATTATTTGTCCCTGTATGCGATTTCATGCCTGTGCTATACTTTCATTACAGGGAGCATTGGATGGCAGGTTGGATATCCCTCACAGTGATAAGAGATTTTCTGGTTTCTCGAAGGACTCTAAGCAGCTGGATGCTGAGGTTCACCGCAAGTATATTTATGGTGGGCATGTTGTTACATATATGAAGGTAACGGTTAAGATGTGAATTTATGTGTATTGTAACACTTATTTTCAGCCATGAACTTAATTTTATTGGTTGTTACGTAGATATTGATGGAAGATGAACCAGAGAAGTATCAGTCTCATTTTGTTGAGTATATCAAGAGAGGAATTGAGCCTGATGGCATTGAGGAGCTGTACAAGAAAGTTCATGCTGCCATCCGCGCTGACCCCACTCAAAAGAAGTCTGAGAAGGAGCCACCTAAGCAGCACAAGAGGTAAGCACCAAAAATAACTTGAAATTATGTTATCATTTTTTTTTTGTTTTTATGGGAAGTATGGTTTAAGCTTTACTTTCCATTCCTATCATTATTATTTGCCTTAAGAAGGTGCCAATACTTTTACTTTTGTTTTAATCCATTTTACTCAAGATCATCATATTAGTTTTGGCTGTGTGTTGTTGATAAATGCATTTTTTTTTAACAGCCAGATAAGTTTGGATATTTAACTCAACTTCTAAGTTGCAAGAGATTTTAGTGGTCATTTGGTTGCATGTTTTTTTGTTTGTAGAGAACAGGAAACATGTTATTGTTTTTTCCCAAGAGAATTTGAAGTGGGAATGAGCTTTTGTTTAATGTTCATTGGTGTGATTGCACTTGTTTTGGCAACAAGTGAATACACTGCTTGTGTTACATTTTGGAGCCTAGTCTATAAAATAGTTTCAAAAAACTGAAAGCAAAAGCATGTGCTGAATGAGTTGTTATTGTGTTTTCAAAATTTAAAATTTTGAAAACAAAAGCCCAAAACCTTTGAAATTTGGTTCGGGTATTCTGTCATTCATTCACTGGTTGAGTGCAGTAATTGCAATTGCATCTTTTTTGCTTGGACTTTTGAAGTGTGATTCAATTTTTTGGATAGTTTAGTAAGTTCTCTATACCTCCTTGTATTGTATACCAGGTACAACTTGAAGAACCTGACGTATGATGAAAGGAAGGCTAGCTTGATTGAACGACTGAATGCCCTCAATGCAGCAGCAGGAGCTGATGAGGACGTGGATGATGAAGATGACGAATGAATGTAGTAGTACCTTTGCCTTTGGGGGCTTGGAATTTTGAGTCAAATATGAGATGTTCTTAGTGCACAATGATGCTGCTCTGCAGTTTAGTTTTAAACCTATTAAATTTTGTTTGTGTTTCTTTGGGTGCAATTTTGTAGCTTGTATTTTTTTATTTGAAGATGGCAATTAGACACTTTTTGAATGTTATGAAATGCATTATTATTTTCGTTCAAAAAGAAAGAAATGCATTATTATTTCTGACTGTCAATGTATTGTGCTATCTATTTTTTGATTTGTATGTTTGAGGTTGTTATCAGCTTGATATGATAGAAATTGAGGATAAAAGTTAGTATGCAGGTTGTTTGGTGTATGAATATTAGATTTTTTTGCTTACTTCATAGTTGCTGCTTCTGCTTGGTTTGTAACAAGTTGCATTTTATAAGCTATTGTCTACATACGGTTAGGCAAGGTCATGTTCCTATATATATATATATATTATATTAAAAATAACTTTCTACGGCATGCAAAATTATGCCGTGAAAAGTGTAATGCTTTATGGCATGTAAGAAAATGCCGTAGAAGATTATATACGGCATACAAGGCATGTCATAAATATATTAAAAATGACCTTCTACGGCATACAAAATTATGTCGTGAAAAGTGTGATGATTTATGACATGCAAGAAAATGTCGTAAAATGCTATATACAGCATACAAAGTATGCCATAGATATATTAAAAATAATCTTCTACAGCATGCAAAATTATGTCATGGAAAGTATGGTGATTTATGACATAATAAAAATGTCGTAAAAAGTTATATACGGCATACAAAGTATGTCATTAATGTTTAATTTATTACTTTTTACAACTTTACCTGCATGCCGTAAATGACGCTCAACTTTCCACGGCATGTCATATAACAGCATTTGTGTGTATGCCGTGAAAGAGTTTTTACGGCATGCATTGCAAGCCGTAAAAAGTCAATTTTGTTGTAGTGGTAAGACGTTTCACAGTGATATGCATGATTGGATTATTATACTATTTGATCTTATTTTGTACATTGTAACTCTATATAATAGAGACCCTAAGAGCATCTCCAATGCATCCTCCATAACTTCAAATGTGAAGGATTTGTTCCTCCAATCCATCCTCTAAATCCATCTCTATTTGGGAGGAGGATGAGTTGATCCTCCATATTTGGAGGGAGGATGAAAAATATAGGATCCCCTCCAAAACACTATTTATTCTATATTTTTTATTATATTACAAATAACTTTTAATATGTAAATTTAATTTTTATAAAATTGGCATCATTAAAAAGTATGAAATCATATCTTTAAAATGAGTATAATATTAAATATATTTTACAAAAATTTTAAAATTAAATATTTGTTAATGAATAAAAATTACTTTTTAATGAAGGAATGATGAAGGGTTGTAAAGGTTTGTGATTGGAGTTTGAATGAATAGTAACATACTCTATATTCACTTTTTGAATAAAAAAATTTATTTTCATCCTCTTGGAGAGAGAATTGGGTTGGAGATGCTCTAACCTGACTTACGATGGGTGGGAATTTTGTTCATACATTTTGCTCAATGCACCTATTTCTCTTTTGGCCATGGTCTTGACTGATTGCTCCTTTGCTCAATTCACGTCCTCGTGTGTGCAACACCCTCACCATTTTAGCTGTAGTCTATAAGGGTCATTGTATTAGGCCTCGTTGGGGAACAGGCTAATTGAGTAATTTTTTGGCTATTTGGCTAAAAAGGTAGGTAAAAAAAACTTGTATGTTTGGGATGACTTTTTGGCTAATTACGAAAAGATGTGCAAAAAGTAGAGAGAAAAGAGAATCTTTGACTTTTTGGTATGAGTTGTTGGCTTTTTGGCTAACTTTTTGGCTAATTGGCTAAAAAGGTAAGTCCCCAAACGGGGCCTAGTCTAAACTAAAGTCGATGCGTGATTTTGACCATTGAAAATTTGTCACCTAATGTTGACATCAAAGGGAGAAATGTGTACACAAGTGTAATGAGGGAAGCCACAACTAGATGTGGAGGACTTGACCAAAAAATATATATATATATATATAAATACATTTTAATTTCATAAAAACATAAATATAGTATCATATTAGTTCCATAATAGCAACATATCTTTTCATAATAGCAACATATTGTTCTACAATTTAAACAATCATAAGAAAATTGGTTCCACCATAAGTATTTTGACCATTACAAATTAAAACTAAAAACCAATAAACAAAAATAATAAAAAAAAATGCTATGCGATTTTAGGTTTGGGTTTAGGTTTTATATGAAATAAGAAAAGATACTATGCGGGAGGGTGTATAATATAAATATAGGCTATTTGTATACGGTTCGGATCGGTTCTAATCCAGAACCGATCTGTAGACTACGGATTTTTAATTTTTTAATTCGGAACTGAATCACGGATTCAAAAAATCAATCCAAACCTACTGAATTGGACTGGACCAAATCATATTACAAATTTCACAGATTCTTTACTCTGCCCTATTGTTTATCTCATATTGGTAATATGACTTTTCATCCATCATCACCTTCTTATTTTTGTCTTCTTAATGTCTTGCACGTTCCATCTTTTACCTCTTGATAACTCTTTCTCAGGAATCAACTTAATTGTTAATCCCACTTATGCACCAAATACTGCATCCTCTACACCACTAACAACTTCTGTCTCCATATGCACTGACCACTTGATAACTGATTCTGTGAAATCTCTATCATATCACTACAGGAAAAAAGGGATATAGTGGCGTTTTTTTAAACGTCACTGTTATTAGTATTTAACGGCGTTTCATAAACGCCGCTTATTGTATTAAACAAAATGACACCGTTTTATAATGAGAGGCGTTCAAAAACGCCTCTGAATGCGGTAGCCACACGCGCCTCCTTTTGTGAAACCTTATTTTGAATTAGAACCCTCTCTAAGCATATTACACAAAACGATTTCGATCGAAGATTCACAACTCTCTCTCTCTCTCTCAACCCTTATACGCACAAATCTCTCTCTCCGTCTCAACCCTCTCTAAGCTCCATCGAAGATTCAGAAAGAAGCGATTTCGAAGCTCCATTGAAGATTCAGTTCGAAGCTCCATCGAAGATTCAGAGCGAAGCGATTTCGAAGCTCCATCGAAGATTCAGTTCGAAGCACCATCGAAGATTCATATCTAAGCTCCATCGAAGATTCAGATCGAAGCTCCATCGAAGCGATTTCGAAGCTGCACCGGTGAGGTAGCGAGCTCCATCGTCTCATTTGCAAAGATTTAGAGATTCAGTGATTTCTAGAAGCTCAGATCTGAACTCTGACCCCTCGATTACTCGCATTTCAAGCTCCGATGACGGCGAATAGTCTACTTTGTTGCTGAACTTTAATCGGTACTCTCTCTCTCTCTCTCTCTCTCTCTGTGGTCTTTGGGGAAAATGAAGAATTACTGTATTGGCATCAGGCACTAGTTATTTCATTACTTTTTTTAGAAGAAGAAACTATGGAGAATGAGATATTAATTCTATTTTTCTATTAGTCAATTCAATTTTGATGATATTACTCTCTGTTGGCAAATTTCCAGCTCACATTATTTTGCATATGTTTAATGCTATATATCATATATATGAATCCCTTTTGTTTGTGATTGGAATCATCTGACTTCAATGATATGAGATTCAAAGCTTTGCAATAATAACTTATGGAATCACAAGAGTAGTGACAGAGCTAGGCTGAGAACTAGAAACATTCTCAACCAGCATATGTGGACCTATTTAAGTTAGTTCCTTGGTTTCCTCAGGTATAGCTGCACCAACTCCAAGACAGGCTCGAATTAAACTAGCATTTTTGCTGAAGTATTTTCTTGAGGTAAAAATAGTGGTTTAGCCAAACTATTTTACTATTTATTTTTTGCATTAACTATAGGTACTTTCATTTTTTCCTCAGGCAATCCGTAAATTGCAAGAGGAATAACACTAGCTTCTACTTGAGTGGCAGACTTTGAATCTAACCTTGCAAGTACTCGTCTTTGCATTTAAGAGGTAATGCCTGCTTTCCTTTTGCATTCTTAAGGATGTAGTTCCGAGATAAATTTTAGTGACTTACCAACAGCTAGGATAGCAGAATGTAGCATTGGCTTATCTTAGAAAATAGATCTCTCAACATTTTCTAATTAGTAATGTAATATTGTGAATTCAATCAAACAAGTTTTCTTCATAATTCCTTATGGTCTTCAACTATGCTAGACCCACCAAGAATCCTTCGTTTTAATCACTGGTTTTGGAGATGGCCCATTAGAGTCGCAGCAAAAAGGTTTCAGTGGGCTAAACAAGTCTACAAAATTAAACTAGCATTTTTGCTTAAGTATTATCTTTTGCTTTATTGTTTCATAAAACAACTTCATTTCAATAAGATAACGTAAGGGTGATAAATGAATGGATGGGTTCAGGCAGGCTTAATAATTGACCGGGTTTGATCTAGACAAATTTACTACATGAGATTTCTACTAAAACACTTGAGATAGATAGAGTCATTTTCATGGTTTCAAAAGAACAGATCAATCTGTTTCAGCCAAAAAATTAAAAAAAAAAATACAGCAAAAATTCCTCTCCCTATCTGCCTTTGATCATTTTCCTCAGCTGTTAAACACAGGACATAGTATTATCTTTTGCTTTTTTTCTTTTTTTTTTTAAAATGTTTTGTTTCCCCTTTTTGTTAAAATGTTTTGTTCCCTCTTTTTACTGAGGAGTAAAGGCACTGGAAACCCATAAGAAAGAAACACAATGTAGGAGTTGATATAGGAGCATTGGATAGATTTGATCTACCGTCTTTGGTATTTCAATGAAGAAAATTTACTAGCTTAGCTAATTAGGTACTTTTAGAAAGGTGAAAAATGGGTCTAATTGTCTAATATTTATATTGCTTGATGCTTTACACTACTTGTTTTCGCTGCCGGTGAAAGATGGTGAGCCTTTCAGCTATGTTGTGACTTTCCTAGGTGGTGGAAATTTGGGGTTGTTGGATTCATTCTTGAATGAACATTCATGTTTTTCTTTTTTTTATCAGCAAAGAAAAATTTCATTTAACAGCATGAAATTAAAGGTACAGGAAGATGACATGCATTGAGAGAGATTCGGAAGTGTAAAAATACCCCTACTACTGCTACTCGCATCCATACAACCAACTCCTAAGCCTCTCGATTTTTTAAACAACAAAGTTAAGAAGAACTTAACTAAAAAATAAAACTACAAGTATCCCCACATAATCTACCCACCAAAACACCCAAAACAAATTAAAAAAAAACTAAACAACACCCCAGCAGCCCCAACCACCCACACAAAAACAAATCTAATCTAATTAACCCACCAAATCTAATTAACGCCCACGCCTTTGCCAAGGCCCACTCCACCTGCAGCTATAGCTCCCAAAGCCCCACACCTCTGCTGCTAGCCCACGCCTCTGCCACCCCTAGGCTGCTGCAACTCCCAACTCCCCATGCCCACACCGGCCGGGAGTACTCCATAGCCACCACCGAGAAGACTCCATGCTTCAACACCCCTGATGGGAAGACTCCAGCCCCAACTCCAAGCTGCTGTAACACCCACTGCCGGGAAGACTCCATGCTTCAACACCCACTGCCGAAGACACCACACCCACAGATCACCACCCCCTGCTGAAGACACAACACGCACTGCCACCACAGCCACAAATCAACTCCCACCAGGTCTTCTTCTCACTCACACCCGAGACCACGCCTAACCCTCCTCTTCCGGAAAAGCCCACGGAAAAGGTCCATGCTGCTGAACCTCCTCTCCCGAAAAAGTCCTATCGGCAGAGGCTTAAATCTCACACCGTGGAGCCACACACCCACCGAACGCCGACCACCCGCTGGGCTACCTCCAAACAAATGGAAGAAGATCACCCCTGTAGCACTTGTACCTTTTAAGGCTTTTGGTAAATGTATTTGGACCTTTCATTCTATTTTGGGAACCTTTGGTGTGTTTGTTGGAAGTCCCACATCGGTTACAAGATACATTTTTAGGTGGACAAACTTCTATATGTTTGTTGGAAGTCCCACATCGGTTACAAGACACATTTTAAGGTAGACAAACTTCTATATATAGGTGCAAGTGCATAGGGTTAGCTTATCAACTTCTATGGTTCTTTCTTGGTTTAATAAGCCATTACGAACCGAGCTTGAGTTATAAATTTTAGTTGTGCCGAGCTGGATTTTGGCCATAATTCCATTGGGATTTCGGTCATAGTTCATTCGCCAAAGTTGTGTTAATTCTCGAGGGCTTTGTGGTGTGTGGTGGAGATCGAGTTTCAACTCTTTTTATCTTCTCCGTTTGAGCTTCGAACTTGAGGTAGGGATAACCTACTCCTCTTTATGAGCTTTGCCTTTAAATTTTAGCATTTTGATATGTTGGGGGTTGTTGTGTAATTTTGGAAAAGTTTGGGGGCTTTTGTGCAATTTTACAAAAGTTGGGGTTTTATTTATAATAAACCTATATGCATGTTTAGCATAGAAAAATGTTAGAATTGGGAATATATGGGGTCAAAGGGTGTAGTTGAATTATTTATCGCTCACCTAATTGAAATGTTGATATATTATCCATTTTGTGCATTTATTTTCTATTTAGAAATAACTGCTTTGGGCTATCGGTGGAGGATAGTCTTGATTGTTGTAGACAATGCATGATGATTAAGCAAACTAAAACTAATCACTGGAATGGGTCATTGAGTATGACTGTTGAACGAATACATGAACTGTATGTATTGATTGATAATGTGTATAATAATTGTTTATATGCATTGTGTTGTGTTGGAGGAGATAGGGGATGTACTCCACGGTTTAGGGGAAGATAGGGGATGGACCTCTAAACCGGATATTGTTTGGGAGGAGATAGGGGATGGACTCCATAGATACAACTCGTATGCTTATCTAGTGATGTGTTGACACAGCTCGTATGCTTGTCTTTGGAAGTGTGATATATGGAAGTGTTTATCTGTTGATGTGTTGATATAGCTAGTATGCTTATCTATTGTGAAATGAGGAAATGTTTAATATGAGTTACTGTCTCATATCGGTTATTTGGTCAGGTTCTGAACCATGGTTATGAATTGAGAATTAAAAAGGAATGGAAAATGAAACTGTAATGTGTTATGAAAGAATGTAAAAGTGTTAACCATCTATCAAACTGTTAATCTTTTAGTCATTGTTCATAGCTGGTTTAGTGTATTTCTACTGGGCTGTTAGCTCACCCTATACGGGAATATCATTTTCAGGTATAGGTATCATGCCACCTCCAAGGGAATAGCTTGGGAGGCTTAAGGCGGGCAGACTTTATTGTATTTCTTTCTTTTGATGTATTACACGTGGATTCAAGCCAAGGGCTTAATGTGTAATTGAGTTAGTACTCTCTTTTTTGTAACCAAGTGTTAACTTGGAAAGTTGTAAGCCCGTAGGGCATTTGTTTGTTGTTAACATGTAATACTTTTCGTAATGAACTACTCTGATGAATAAAAGGATGTTGATCTTTTATATATCAATGCATGTCAATAATGTGGGTTTAATGTTATTATTTTGAGGGAGTGACAACCCCTCAAACTCTCACACGAAGAGGAGCGCTCGAGTGACAACCGGACAGAACTGGACCGCCTACAACACCCAAGATTCCGCCCAAAACAGAACATCAAAACTTCTCCACCAGACTGCACCAGCGTGCACCCCTCAAGCTCCTACTCGCCAAAAGCGCACGAATGAAATTCCTGAACGACCCCTGATGAAGCAGCTATAACGGGCAAGGTTGAATCACAAAAAGACAACTAAAAACAAAACCTAGGCGGCCCCTGAAGAAGAACCTGGACAGCAACAAAGAACAAACCTAGGTGGGGAAAATGGGGGACTCAAGTTTATTAAAAGAACGGCCTAATAGGCAAGCCGAAATGAGCTAGGCTAGCCGACCGCCATAGCCAAAGGCGGCGGCCAGCCGGCCAAAGAAGAGGCCAGGGGAAGGAGGTTTTAGAGAGAGAAAATTTGAGAGAAGAAGGATGTAAATTGGAAGGAGTATGCCCCTGCGATTCAAGATTATAATAATTTTTTGGCAAAGGCAATTGTAGGAGGGACTGGTCAGATTGTTAAAGGGATCTTCGAATGCAGCAATGCTTACACCAACCAGGTTTGTTTGCACCAACTTATTAGTACTATATGAAAACAGAATATTCTAACATGCTTGGAAAATATAGTAGTAATATTTTAATTCCTAAAGGCAACATAATGGAAAATGTTGTATTTATTGATGTGGACTGTACTTATTATCTTTGTGTGCAGTGTGGTAAGAAAATTTGGTGAGAAATACATTTATTTGTAGCTGTACTCCAACATATTTTAGGATTGTAGAGACCATATCATGAGGTGGGTTTTGACGCAATGGTAAAGTTGCTCTATTGTGACTTGAGTGTCATGCGGTTATGTGCATTTGATCCATTTTAGACTTTTAATGATGAGAGTTTCATGCAGTGAGATTGTCCTTTAGAAACCCTATCATGATAAGGAAAAAGACAATTTTGTTGCAAGATTGGTTAAAATGAAACTTCTGCTAATTTTGTCTTCTTAAAATATTAATTATATGCAGTGAAATAATGTAACACTTTTAATTGACTTAAATTTAACAAAAAATTTTGGCCTAATATCATTGAGATGACAGAACAAAAGACATTACCTGCCACCATAGAAAAGGGGGGAAATAAAAAGAACATCTTGTATGTATAATTGCCATGACACAGCCAAAATACAACAAAAATGATACATCAATTACCTAGACCCTTTCATGAGTGGTTGTCAAAAGCATCAAAACATTTTTTGATGTTCATTCACAAAACTTGTGATCTATGTGATGAGGACTTGATATAACGTTCACTCACATCACAAAATGGTGTGTTTTTGTTATGATTTACATAATTCAATGGCTTTTAAAATTTGAAAGTGTGGAGAAAAAATATATACAACAGGTACAATACAACTTAAGCCTCTTATTGAATTGTCATTAACATAGGCAGCAGGTATTTTCATTATTTTTACTAGTTATTACTTTAAATTGCCCAGAGCTACTATACAACTTAAGCCTCTTATTGAATGATAGGTTGTTGATTCACTTAGTAGTCATTCCACTGTTCGGCCAATGTCACATCAACAACAATCTCATGCATTTTCATCCCAAGAGATGAGCAACCATTTAATCAAAGTTTTTTTGACAATACAATATCTTATTAATTAAAATACTTGTTCTGATTAAATATAGGTTCACCTTTCAAAGAAAGAGAAGAAGAAGAAGAACTAACAAGGTAAAAGTACTAACATCACTAATTTTCTAATAATCTACAAATAATTAACTCAATTGTGACATTGACGTAGCCGTAGGTGTAACAATTTAAAACTTGCTTATCTGTCTCTTTTAGGATTTTGTTTGAAACTTGCTTCAATCTGTCTATATTATTTAGCTGTTGGATATTATTGTTCATTGTCTCTCTAAACAAACTTGGAAATAATAAAATATTGCTAGATGCTTGTTCCCATTCAGTGTAGAGGATTGTGGGGGTTTCACATGTTAGCTGTGTGAGATTGTTTATCCATTTTATTTGTAATATAAATTTTGTTTTGTCTGTGTATTTGATTATTGGGACTAGAATAGGGTTACATAGTTCTATGTTCTAACTGTATGGAAATTCCTTGAAAGCTCAAGGACCTTGAAGGCTGAAAGACCTTAAAGAAAAACATTGAAATGCAATTTTGATGGCACCGTTAATACACATTAATAACATAGGCAAATCACCTAATTAGTTTATGGTTCTCTCTTAGAAGATTTTGTTTGAACACTGTAGTTATTGAATTTGTAGAAACAATCTATAATGTGGCTAAAGTAGATCCATCCTCGCATAACCTTCTCTAAAGTAAGAAAAGTTCATAAACTGTTCTGACAGAAGAAAAATCTCAAAATCCATGAACTTACATTGGCATGTCTGGAAAATGGGCGGACACTTGAGTCAATTGGGGAAAAGTTAAGTTCATCTCTTTTCTTTTTCTTAACTCAATTGTGACATTGACGTAGCCGTAGGTGTACCAATTTAATGGCAACTCCTCAACCTGCTAAGTGTTCACCAATTCTAACATTCACACCAACCAAATCTGAACATGCTGCTTATTTAAGCTGATAATAATATTCATAAATCAAAGCTTCATCCATGGTGGAAATCATCAAACAGCTAAGCAAATAGCCTTCACAATTCATTTTTTATGCACACAGATTGTTCAAAGAACATTAAAGAGAACAGTAGTAATGAAATTGAATATTAGTATATATTCAAATGGTACCCAAATGGTTTTGTAGTTATGTTTGATGGAATTGTTTATGTGTTCCTGCTATTGATCTTGGTTTGAGACTCAAAAAAGTAGTCTTTTCAGCACTGTGAAATTGGGTCACATTTTTAAGACTTAGGTCGAAATTAAGGATCTGTGCTCACTTGACATGGACAAGCTACATTATGCCCAAGACACAAGTATTTAAACTTGATATTAGTGTATAAAAAAGCCCTCAAAAGCTATTTTAGAAGGTGGTTCCTGAAATTTAATATTACTCTACTTAGACTTCACACACTAACTATAATTTTGCAAGATTTGTCAAACTGAAAGTATAGTATATAAAAGGTCCCTCCTTAGCAGCTAATTTTCAGAGTTCAAGAATAAACATCATAGTATTACTCTGGTCATCTGTGTATTTGAATTCAAGCTCTCTGATGTAATATTACCTTTAGGGCATTACTGCTTTGCTTGTTGGCTTTATTTTATAGATTTTGATTGTTCCTCTTTTTTCCTTGCTTGTAGGGCTTGTTGGTGCATGATATTCGGGTTTTGGATTATTGCTGATGCCTCACAATTTATTAGATGCCTCACAGTTATTGCTGATGCCTCACAGTTTATTACATTCTATTAGATGTTTTCTCTTGCTCATTTGAGACCTGAACTAGTTCTTTTGGGAGGCTTTATTTTGTGGTGTTATATTGAAAATGAATTACTACTTTTAGAACATTGCTTATGGAATACACATGCTTAAATGCTTTGTGTGTTTGCAGCTGCCATCTGTGCTTCTAAGTTACATTTTTATGCTACTATTGCTTTTAAGTTGTGAGCAAGGCTGTGTGACTTTTGGCTGGTGTTGATTTTTGCTGCCATAGGACTGCTGGTGTTGATTTTTTGGATATGTTATTTTGTGGGTAATGATGATTGAACATTAAATTGAATAAGAAAGTGAATTAATGTTGCATCTATTATTTGAATGGGAGTTATTATTTCATATTAAGGCTATTCAGTTTTATTATAGGTATTTTTTTAGTTCAATCACATAAAATTAGCACAATTAAAATAAAATAAAAAAGGAGGATTTCACGGCGTTTTTCAAACGCCACCTAACTCTAAAAGGTAACTATCAGTTTTTTAAAAAAGATATGACAGCGTTTTGAAAACGTCGCTAAAATTATAGTGACGTCATTTGTAGGGACATTTCACGGCGTTCTCTAAAAATGCCATCTATACTAATATAACGACGTTTTTAAAACGTCGTAAAGATACAGCGACGACCGCATCTTCGACGTCGTACTAAACGTCACAAAAGGAATTAGCGGCATTTTTTATAGATATAGCAGCGTTTTCTAAACACTACAACATATAAGACTTTTGGCGACCAATAATTTTGGTCCCTAAAACTATTATTTTAGTCTCTAAATGATTTTTGTGACAAAATGAATTTCGTCACTAAAAAAGTCACTAAAAGTGCTAGAAAAGTCTTTAGCGACCAATTTTTGAAAATGTCCCAAAAAATGACAATTAGTGACCAATTTTATATTGTCACAAAATGTTTGATTTTACAAGACTAAACATTTGGTCGCTAATACTTCGTCATAAAATGTCCCAATTTGGTCGCAAAAAACAAAATAATGACACTTTTAATGACTATGATATTTGGTCGCTAAAAGGCATATAACTTTCTCTACAACACATTTTCGTCGCTAAAAATCTTTAATCTCATAGCTAAAATGCACAAAATTAAATGTCATCCAATCATATTAAAAAAAAATTGACATCCACATATCAAACCCACTCTATTCCCAAACCATAATGAGTATATAGAAAATAAATTTGACAAAAATTAAAACTGAAAGTTTCTAAATTCAAATCAAAATAGTAACATTTCAAATGAAGAATAGCAACAATACAATAGTTTCTTCAAAGAAAATATCTAAAAAAGCATTTTCTCAACATCAATATCAGGCTTTATATGAGACAGGCTTGACACAAGAGGCTTCAAGCTGTACTTAGGTGTGACACCCTTTGGACATCCCTGCAACCCAAAATTCAAAAAGAAGAATCAAATAATAAGAATCAACACAACATAACCTCATTAAATAATCAATAGTCATTCATAATCAAATAAGTTACAAATAATGAAAAAACACGTTATCTCAGTGTACTTGAAGTATTAGTGAGCTATAATAAGAATCAACACAATAAGGTTATCATAATCTAAGCACATTATCATAATCAAATGTTCTAAATAACAAACACACTAAATTTATCATAATCTAAGCACATTATCCTAGAGAGAACATAATAACTGGTAGAGAAAGCACCATAATCTAGTAGCAGGTCTAATATTCTAACTGAATTTTCTAACTTCAAAGTAGCATTTCCCAAAAGCTGAATTTTCTAACTTGAATTTTCTAACTTTAAAGTATTAACAGGTCTAATATTCGCTTCAAACATGCGTTTTCAGTTGATCTAATATTAGAAAATGATTAGGACTAGGTCTAATAGCAGGTGTATATATTTTGAAACCCCCTTTGGTATCCCTGAGGTCAGTCACCACCGCTAAAAGGCTCCAAGTCCAATCTAGTTGAACATAAAAGGCTCCAAGTCCAATCTAGTTGAACATAAAGAGTGAAACATTTTCATGGAGAGCAGCAACATTAAGCCACCCAAATCCCAAAAAACAATCAACTGAACACATTGATTTTCCTATTTACTCATCCCAGAATTTTCTTCCCTCAACTAATTGGGCTACCTTGGTTGGTTAAATTCATTAAAACCCAGAAAGCATCACTCTGCTTTTTTCGGATCATGCTGAATGATCAGATTAATTACTAGGGACAAATAAACTAACCCATCGATAGAATTACCCACATTTATGAAAATAAGGTAATAAACTAGGGACATATAAGCAATCATGTTTTGAGATTTTTGTGGCATAATCGGCGGCCATAATACATATATAATAAGGTAATATATAATTACCCACATTTATGAAACAGAGTTATCATCTTATGTCACATTAAATCTATTTAACGACAACACGCTTATACATCAAATAATAAAATATAATAAAACATACCATCATAATATTATTGTTTTGTGAATCTGATTGAGACAATTGAGACAAAAAAAAAGTCAACATCAATTGTTTTGTGAATCTTACTCTAATTTTCTAATATTCGCTTGATCTACTCCTAATCATTTACATTCATAATCATTTACATTGTTCGTTCTTACTGCTAAAGATTCACAACACATGAGCCTTAGACACGTAATCATTAACAGGAAAATAATTATATTTAACATTAGAAAATTCTTACATGTCTAATTTCAGCTTCATTATGGACCCATGCTTGCCTTTTCTGACTAAAGTGTGTCTTGTGATACAAATCAACAAGTCCAAGGTCCTTTCCATCCTTGTCTCGCTGTCAAAACCTTTATAGTTAGTATCCTATGGAGTACATACATCACCATATAGACCCTATGATTTAAAGGTCAGTTGTTTACCTCATCGTATTGCACCTTTCTAAATGCCTTTGAGCCAGCTGCATGGAGGACTTTAAGCTCAAACCGATTTTCCTTGTTTTTTTGACATTTCTCCTGCATGAATTGTAAAAATATATTCAAAAGAAATCAAGTCCATGTACCCAAATGCTTAGTAACAGCAGCAGCTACATGCATAACAGCAGCCTCCGCCACAGCAGCAGCTGTAGCATCATCAGCAGCCCAAGTACAAAATGTGCAAGAATGTCTTAGTATTGCAATCATCAATGAAACTGTTGATAGTTTCTACAACATGGTATTTTTGTATTACAACATGGTATTTTTAGTGTGCAAGAATGTCTTAGTATTGCAATCATCAATGTCTTAGTATTACAAAATGCTTGATAATTTCTACAACATGGTATTTTTGTAAGGTGTTTTTTTTCTCCTGTCATGGAATTGCATTCATTTTGAGTAGTGATGTTATTGCAATGATTAATTTAAAATATATTTACCAAAAATAGAATATGCAATTAATAAAAGATGCTTGATTCTACAAGTACAATCCGTGCTAGAAGTATCCAAGTATGAGGCTTGTGATGTAACTTCATGCATAGATGCTCTATTTTCCAATTCTATTGCTAACTTCCAAAACTTTGGACTGAATCTCCTATATCTTTATCATAACACTTGAACTGGTGCTTCATCCTTGTGATCAGCTTTAACTATAATTGAGTAAGATTACAGCTATCACATGTGGGTCCACTTTCATTGTAAGTAAGTGATAAAAAATATTATAAAAAAAATGTGGCTGTAACAAGGCTCTTCAAATTTATTTTGTATGTAATGTGAGTTGCATTTAGAATAAATTTAATTTATACATTTTTAAATTATGAATACTTTTTAAATGAAAATTCTGAATACATAACATTACTTTATTGTATCAAATTCCAAATGAGATACAGAGGCCAGGTTTGTGCAGGAAATTAGTGTTGCAAAGCCACTTCAACTCCAAGTAATCAGTCTAATCTAATTGTATCTAGCTTTAACTAGCTCTACTTTAACCTTCACCAATGTTGGTGTCAGATGAACTAACCAATCAGCACCAAGAAGGTATTCAGTTCAAAAAATAAAACAAAAAAAAAAAACCCAACAATTTGAAAGTCGTGTTTATTTAGTTTCATAGGTGGGATCGGATTAGAAACCATTGAACATTGAAATTAAGAAAAGAAGACAAAAAATGAAGAAATTGCAAAACAGTCTAAATATGACACCAGTGAAGAAATTGCAGCAATTACTAAAGATTCCTTATTAATAGATAATAAGGAATGATGCTTATTGATAGTACCTTTGCAGCAACAGATTCCGTTGCACGCTTCCTCCATAGATCAGCTTTCCGAGTTTCAAATTCCTCTCTACTCATGATGGGGGGTCCAGGATTGATGCGCATCCTAAAATCCGCAAGATCCCTAAAATCCGCAAGAAAATTAGTCAAATTGTTTTGAAAAAGGATAACTTTACATTAAAGGCTGAATAGATGATAAAAAAAAATGTAAAGCCCATTTCATTGCTGATAGTCAAATGATCATACATCATAACAATTATTGAACCATAAACGCTTCAAATGATTCATAAACACAGAACTTGGTTAAAGACTCTTCCAATACAACTAAAAACTTAAAGGACAAATATGATACTAAAAACAAACAACAAAACAAAGCATACATCCTCAAAATAAGGTAGTTAGAAACAGAAGCACACAGTATCTTTTCTCAAGCTTTTCCATCTTAAAGGACAAATATGATAACGTTGGAAACAAGACAAAATATTAAAATGAAATAAGCAACAAAACAGAAGCACACAGTATCCTTTCTACAAAGACACCTCTCTCCTTTTCACTAATCATTTTGAATAATAATATTTACACCTCATTTTACATATTATATATATATATATATATATATTCATTTGTATATATTTGAAAATTGTGAATTTACCCAATTAATAGTGTGAATGATTCGTAAGAATAGGGTCCGAACCTGAAAGATTGATCCAAGAAATAGGAACATTACGGTTTAATAAAAGGCCACTTTTATTAGATTATATAGTAATTTCCTTTTAACAGCTCATGTTACTCCTCAAAAAAAGGAAAAAGCAACAAGGATGAGATTGAGAGAATGCAAAGCTCTATAACTCAAAACCATAATAATTATTACAAGCCTTTGTAACGGGCCAAATATAGAATATACGTATGTATGTATGTTTAAAATGTTTGTTTTCACATTCAATTGACTAAAATAAAATCAAAAATACATTACACATAAAATTATCATTCACCATTATATATAGATGATCATTCTATAAGAAATGATCATTCAATTTGATTTCATTTTATTCAATGAACCAAATAGAGTGTAAGTATTTTAAGATATCATAATACTAAAAATAAATATAACAATAAATAAATATATCAACAAATATAACAACTAAGTAAATATAACGAGAGAAACACTAATAAATATGTCAACAAATGTAACAACTAAGAGAGAAAGTTCCTGGATAGATCACACCACTCAACATAAAATTCACCAAACAATATGATCCTATGTTATGTTACCTTTGTGATAAGGAGACATACCCATTTTCGATACACCCTAAATATTCTGCAAATTATACTCAGAAACGTTCTTTTCGATACATCTAAACATTCTGCATATTATATATACACATTAAAATGCACAATGTAAAAGTCAACACTACAATTCTGCTAAAGAAGATAGTATCAGTTATCTTCAAATTTTCTCCACTCAACTCCTTCAGTAGAGTTGATTCATTCTGTTTTCAGGTGTGACGGTGAATCAACCGCGAGCCAACTCTTGACTGGCAAGTGAAACTAGCAACTCTTCCCACCTCCAATCTCTTTATTTTTTTTACTTTTCTTGAGAATTTTGTTTATAATTAGCAATGGCATAGATAGAAATTCCGTTTAGTGGTGTTATTTAGTTTATTAATAATATAGACAAAGGGAGACTTGAGCGTTTCAATAAATTGAACAGAGAGAATGAGAGAGAAGATAAATGATGTGTCTGTGCAGAGAGAAAGAGATTGAAAACAGAATTTCAAATTCAAGCAATTTGAATGAATACAGAATATATATGCGTTTCAACTAGACTATATGCATGTACAACAATATATATATATGTTGGCTTTTTGGCTTTTCGAAGGGTAATTTTGTAAATGCGAGCGTGCCAGCAAGGATCAATCAGTCCTTACAGAAATTATAATTGCCAACCAATTATCAGACGATTGTGTTTTAGTTCTTTCAGCCTCAATGAAGAGGACTTTTACTGGTGGCTTGACTTAGGAGAATTTAAGAGAAATAACAGTTAATATGAAGAACAATCGAAGTATTTCATTAAAATGAACACTTACAATAGTTCAAACTCAGCCTCGAAGAGGTTTACAGCAACAGTCTACTTGAGTCTACTTGAAACTACTCCTATGAATCGAAGTGCAGTGCTGGTATTTAAAGTGCAGGTATTTAAAGAACAAGGAAATGTAAAACTGGAAGGAAAATATGAAATAAAGACTGGTTTGTATGATCTGAGTCTGGGGCTTTTTTCTGAGGGCTTCCCTGCTATTTATACTTGTCAAAGATGACCTTCGAACTGCACTTCGAACCGTCGAACTGCTCCTCCATGATCGATGATCATGCTGCCTTAGAAGTAGCCCCACTACGCCATCTCTTGCAGTTGAGCTTCCCTCCTGTATTTGAATTTGAATATTGAGTAACTGTTGAAGCCACGTCACTTTGTATCTTTTTACTGATCTAGTGCTACTCAGATCATGTAAGTACCAATGTTCATTGCCACGTGTTCGATCAGGATCGAAGACTTGAATTATCTTCCCATAATACCCTTATTCTGCCACGTGTCAAACTATGATTTGGCTTTACAAAATATGTAGCCAACATTACCCCCCGCACTAATATACCCAATACTTGGAAATATTAGTGGATCAAAAGCTTTTCCCGCGCTTTTTGGAATGTGCATGGGATCTATCTTCAGGAAACACAACCGTCACCTATTTGATGATCATTCGCATTAACTCTCAATTTAACGAACATCCCAATACCTTCAGCATTCGAACGGACTATGGCTCAATCAACTTCGCACTCTACTGATCAAGCATACGAAGAGCCATTGAGTAATGCTATTTCCCCTCGAAAGAATCTCCACGCATTCATTAGCCACCTTTACCCACCCTTCTATATTCAGGTCATGGAGGCTTTTGCAGATTATCAACCTTTGGACTACGACCACATTGCCCTTAACCCTTCGATTTACAAATTTACAGATACAAGAAGTTCTTCCTCTAAACTCCCCTTGTACTTTGAACGAACTACACTCAAGCCTTTGCTTCAACAAGTTGCAAATATGGACTTAGGAAGTTCTTCTTCACAAACCTTTACTTGGGATGAAGCTACAACTTCCTCATCTTCTGGGGTTTCCGGATGGACAAACTGGTCAGCACCTGAGTCCTGGGACTTGAGGGAACGAATTAATCACCATTTTGTTGAGTTCACTGACCCATTAGATTTTCCTTCTTACGTTCGAAGCTCTGTGGTCTATCCTTATGTGCCTATTGACCTTCGTCGTAGTTTGGAGGAGAATCTGCTTGTGGCCTGGTACACATCCTCTATGCCCACAAGGACAATGCACACTGCCCGGCATCTGGAAGAATCACAAGGGTATACTCCTTCATTTTTGGCCAAGAAGGCAAAAATTTGCTCTTCTGACTGGCTCGACTATATTAATGCCTTTGTTCCTTCTGCTCCAGTGCCAAATCCTCCTTCTTCACCTTATGGAATAGAAGCATCCACACCTTCTCCATCTTCTGAAGCAGAACCATCTACTCCTTCTCCATCTTCTGAAGCAGAACCATCTACTCCTTCTCCATCTTCTGAAGCAGAACCATCTACTCCTTCTTCTCCTCCTACTCTTTCCTGGACAGAGAAATTAAGGCTTGCCCTTCCCATGGACAAAATTTTTCCACCTTACAAACCTCCATCATCTCCCACTCCAGCTGAGCGGAAACAAGCTCAACTTCTGCTTGCGGCTTTTTCTCACTTGCCCTTCAATGTTCTTGAGGATGACATCCCTCTCAAGAACTTTCGATGGGCTGTGATATTCTGACTAGGGGCCATGTCCTCAATCCCATTGCCCAAGCAGAACTTCACATGTTCTTGGACCAACTTCCGCTACTCCTCCACTGGCATCAGAATTCCAAGGCCACCATCCAATCTTTGGATCAACTTTCATCTCTCCGAATTCATGCCCAGTACGAAGCAGAAAACTTCATCGAAGACTTCGATGACTTCAAAAATAAAGATTCTGCGTATTGGGATGATTTGGTCATAGATGAATTGGAACAAAATTTGAGGGAAGAGGCTTTCGAGACAAAGGCTGAGGAGCTCTATTATGAAGTGAGAGCACATCAACTTATGCAGCCAACATTAGAGGAGATAGAAGATATAATAAAGAAAGAACAAATATTCATTGATCATTGTTGGACAAAGTTCCATGATCTTGTTATTTATTCTATTCCTTATTTTTATGAGCTTGAATTTGTACCCAAATGAGGATACTCAATGTAATTGTCTTGGCTTTAACACAAACAGAGTCTTTTTGCATTTGACATTGTTTATAGCTTCGAATTGAACAATCTCACCTTTCGAATCTAGACTCAATTGTTCAATGAAACGCTGAAAAAACCAACATGTCTTTTTCCAACTTATGGAGTATAATTGACAATTCTGGCTGATATCATCTGGAATTAACGCTTTGAATTTTAACAATATTACTCCTCAAAAATAACTATAACCAATATATATGGTCATGGTTAATATAGCCAATAAATTCCAAATTGACTATTTTGCTTCGAAGAGTAATCCACACTGTTTTAGGTTCAAAAAGCAATTCCTTCTTGTATATATGGAAACCAACAATTGGTTTTAATGCTTCGAACAGTGCTCATCCTTAAAGGATCCAATAACCCTCAAACAGGTCTTTAAACCCTTTGAAGTGGACCAATATTCGAGCATTCTAGCAATTATGTAGTACGCTTCGAAGCCGACTTATGTATTTCGAAGCCGTTGTTATTTGATTTTTTGGCGCCAAAATCTCATTTCGAAGCCAAATATCTTGCTTCGAAGCTGGCGTCAATATCCGGAATGTGCTTTTTCCCTCCAAAACTATCAATATTGGAAGAGGCTCCTCGTATTCGTACTTTTAGTACTTAACGACTTATGCAATATATTTCCGGACACAAAAGCTTTTCTTTAAAACCCTTTTGCTTCGTGTTTCTGAAGTCACTTGCTCTTTTAACATTCAAACCCTCATATCTTTCACTTCTCTTTACTTCCCCCTTTCCTTTTCGAACATCATACCATCCATGGCTTCTTCTTCACCAGAAGTTCCAATCATAGAACGCGTGAGCTCATCCGTAGCTTTGAAAAGGCTCATTGATGTGGAGTGCGAGAAGTATAAGGCTGGGGGAAAAAGCGCCATTGATGGGCGTGTCTTTATCCCTCGTCGTCATGAGCGACAAGACTATGTGCTCGGGCCAATCTTCAAGGAGATCCCTATTGAACTCCCAGCTCTGTACCCTCGCCTGGAAAACCAATGTCTCCTATATGAAGGTGGTCTTGATTGGAGGAGCTGGAGGATCAATCGCCCCCACCGATGTTGGCCCACGATGAGACCAGAGTGGCAAGAGTGGTATGATCGGGTCATCCCTGCGAGGACACTGGACCTTCAAGAGCTCTGCCTTCTCGACGCTCTTCGACTATCAAGGGTAACTATCACAGAGGACCCTTTCTTAATCCCTGCTGCTTTATGCTTTTGGAACCCTATCTTTAATTTCTTTCAATTTAAATGTGGGATGATGGCTCCTACTGTTCTTGATATTTGCCATTTACTAGGAGTATCCCCCATTGGTACCATTATTACACCCGATTTCCCCGATTCAACAGTCTCTTTCTCCCTCCCCTCTCTTAACTTATCTTACAGCGATTTTGTTAAAGCTGAAAATAAAAGAGAGGGCCCAGTAACCGATAGGGAGTTCTTTTCCTTCTTGTTATACTGGCTTTGCAAATTCCTCTTCTGCACTTCTTCACAAAGAATTATGCCTGAATTTGCTCCACTTGCCAAAGCCTTTGTTTTGCAAAAAAGAGTAGCCTTAGCCCCATACATTCTTGGTCATGTATACAGAGTTTGTTCCCTTTTTTGTGAGAAGCCCTTAGATGCTAATCAAGGGGGGCCATTCTGGATCCTTCAGCTTTGGCTTTTTGCTTATTTCACTGAACTACAATCCAAATGCCTTAAATTTTCTGGGTTACATTCTCTTACCCATGGCATAAGACTAGCCAATGCTGCCCTCTATCCTTCTTCTTTTGCCTTTTATTTCTCTTTTTTTCATCAACTACCAGCCGAACTTCCTGCTCACCGCTTCCGTCCTTTCGAGACCAACATAGGTCCACCTTGGTTGAGTCACTTTTTGAGTGACAGGCTCTGTGCTTCGCCAATTCATAAAGACATATGGGCCTCCCTTCTGCTTCCTAGGGAGCTGTTTATTGGGACTACAAACCCCAGGGCTTATAAATGTATAGCTGAACCTTATTGTCCTGCTCAATTCGCTAGACAATTTGGTTTCACACAAGGGGTCCCAATACCTCTCTG
Organism: Camellia japonica; assembly: GCA_030407325.1. NCBI lineage: Eukaryota > Viridiplantae > Streptophyta > Magnoliopsida > Ericales > Theaceae > Camellia > Camellia japonica. Next base: position 82,090,284 of record JAPPVO010000032.1, on the reverse strand, counting down.
CAGCAACACTAACCTGAGCCTTACCAGGAGAGATCTGAAAGTTAGGAAATCAAGGCTGGAGGAGGCAACCTTCAAATTCATGGATGACTTGGCTAATTTTGAATACACTCCTTTCATTCCTGCGGGAACTGCATTGAAGAGATACCAACAGTGGTGGGAAAGTAATATGGAATTCTACTTAGCCATTTCACCAAAAAACCTATTGGAGGTATTGGATGTGTCCAAGCCCAAAGGAGCTGAGACTGTCCCTTCCTCTACTGTGCCTCCTACAGCTCAGTCTATCCCTGCTACCTCAACTCCTTCGAGAGCCACTCGGGCTGCTTCGAGAAAAGGTATATACTTTCAACTTCTCTTTTTCCTTTTGAATCTCTTGTTTGTTTCCTTTACACTTATGTTCTTTGGTGCAGGATCCCTGCAAGAAGGATCTCCTAAGAGAGCTGACACTTCAGCTATTCTCAAAAAGGAACATCAGCAGAAACAAAAAAGGAAGCTGATCCTCTCCTCTGAGGAATCTGAAATTTTGGGAGAAGAAGCAGTCGAACAAGAGCAAGAAGTGCCCTTACAAAGAACAAAGAGACAAAAGGTGGCTACCTCTTCTTCTGATACCTTCGAACATCCTTCTCTCGAGGCAGACATTATAGTATTGGAGAAAGAACTAACCTTAGAAAAATCTGAACCCCAGATTGAAGAGAAGGGGATCGAAAAGGAACCAGTAGTGTCCCCACCAAGGGGAAGAGGAGAAAAAAGACTACTGTCTCTCCTTCTGACTTTGCTGAGGACTCTGATTCTGAAACAATCGCCCAAGCAATAGAAAGGAGGAGGAAGGTGACTGTTTCAACTGCTGTCTTGGTTGAGGATCCCATTCACGAATCAGTTGCCAAGATAGTAGAGCAGGAACATCCCAAGGCAATAATTGTTTTTGAAAGGGCCGAGAAGAAAAGGCAGCAACAGTTTTTGAGAGATGAAGCTGCTGCTGCTGATGCATTACAAAGAGAAGCTGCACGAAGACAACAAACTATCGAGCATCCTCCCCTTCGCAGTTCTCCCATCAGTGCCAATACCTCTGAAACAAGTAATTTCTTTCGTATTTCTACTGTTTTCCCTTTGTCAGCCTTTGTATTGAAGTTTGACATTGCTTTGCATTTCTTCCTTTTGCAGCAACAATTATCTTCCCCAGGAGGCCTATTCCAATTTCAGTTGAAGTTGACCAATTGCAACATGTGAAGACCATCCAAATCATGCTCCCACTCTCCAAACCTATATTCGACACACCTTCTTTGAGTTCAAGCATCCCTGCATCCCTTTTCCTTGGTTTAGAGCCATTTCTCCCTTCTTTGACTTTTGATCTGCCTCAGTTTACCTCTTCTTCGAACCTTGCTCTTCCTTTTCAGAAATTCCAACTGCTGCTTCATTCCCAATGGCAGTTGACTCTTCCACAGAGGGTGCTGGTAGTTCCCCAATTCATGGTTCATCACCTGTGCCTACTTCCAGCCCCTCTTCTCTTGATTCCTTGGTGGCAAAGACCATAGAGGCTGCTAAAGATGCTCCACCTATTTCTCCTATCCCCATGCAGTCTCCTGTGTTTTCCACCACAGCACTCTCTATGCCCTTTATGTCTAGGGATGAGGTGGACATCTTCGAGGGAAGACTAGCTAGTCTATTTGACACATCCTCTACCTCCCCAACTTTCAGTGCTGAAGCTGAACCATTAACCTTGGCTGACTCCTTGCTGAAAATCTTTGAGAGCTCTTCTTCCACCAGTAGCAAGCCTTTTGCCCCTTCTATAGACTTAGACACTTGCTTGGAACTGCTGATCTCCTTTTCGAGGATCCCCTTCGAGGCTCTACAAAGGCCTATCATCAGAAATGGGTTTCTTCAGTGCTGTAAAATCGCGGAGCAGTTCGGCATGGATGTCTCAAGTCATCTATCCCAGGCTGCAGCTACTATTGATTTCTACATTAGCATTTGTCATGCTGCCAATGCTGCGAATGAGAAATTGGCTAGGGATCAGAGTTTTGTTTCTCAAGTGCATACTGAAGTATCAGATCTCAAGGAACAACACTCCTCTGCCTCCCAGTTTCGAATTCAGTTGCTGGAGAAGAAAGCTCAACTTGAGGAGGAGCTAGCTGCAGTAAACCGAGCCTTGGTTCGAACTGACACTAAACTGCACATCACCAACCAAGAGCTGGCTGATCGAAAAGAGGACATGGCTGCAGCTATCCAACTGTTTCCAGCACTTAGCAGTAGGAAATCTATTGTACAAAAACAATTAAGACATTGTAATGATTTCTGGGCCAATTTGTGGCGCAATGTACTTGATTCTTTATAGAAGAACAAATTTTGTTTTATCTTTCGAGCAGTCTTGTGTTTTTGTATGTTTATGTTACCCCTTGTGTTTCCCAAATGGTTGGAAAATAAGGCTTCAAATATCTGCCATTGATCTTTTTGGGATGTACATACCCATTCAAATTTCTTAAATGGTAGGCCCCAAAAGGCAGAACTCTATGAATTTGATATGGTCCTTCCCAGTTAGGTGACCATTTGCCAAACTTATGGCTTTTAATTCCTATTGGGAGTATTGTCTTCCATACCAAATCACCTTCATCGAAGCCAATGTGTTTGACTCTCTTGTTGTAATTTTAGCTGCTTTCTTCTTTTGGAAAAGGATGCTATTTAATGCCAATATTCTGGCTTCATCTATGCCCTCTAACTCCAAGCACATACTTTGATGGTATTGCTCAGGATCTAACTGATCTTGACATCTTACCCTCAAGGATTTAACATTAATTTCCACAGGTAGAACTGCATCATGCCCATATACTAAGGCATAAGGAGTAACTCCTGTGCTTGACCTTGGGGAAGTTCTGTAAGCCCACAAAACATCCAACAGAAGGTTATGCCAATCCCTAGGATTATCCTCCACAACCTTTTGTATACCCTTTTTCAAGGATTTATTGGATGATTCAGCTTGACCATTGGCTTGTGCATAATAGGGTGTGGAATTAACAAGGCTAATTCCAAATTCTGCTACAAAGGACTTCACCATTTTCCCATCGAACACAGTCCCATTATCTACAGTAATGGTTTGTGGGATGCCAAATCTATGGATCAAGTCTTTAATGAACCCAATGACCTCTGTTTGGTCTACAGCCTTATATGGTTTGGCTTCGACCCACTTAGTGAAGTAGTCAGTGGCCACTAGAATGAAACAATGATGTTTCGAAGAAGGTGGGTGTATTTTTCCCATCATATCCATGGCCCACCCTCTGAATGGCCAAGGTTTCACTACTGCATGTAGGTCGGTTATGGGCACATGCCTTATTGTACCATGCTTTTGACATGCCTGGCAACCCTTTGCATATTCTATGCAGTCTTTAAGGATAGTTGGCCAATAATAGGAATGTCTTCGAAGCAACCATCTCATCTTTACACCAGGCTGATGAGCGCCACAGATGCCTTCATGAACCTCAGCCATAGCTGTTAATGCTTCTTTTGGGCCTAAACATTCCAGCAATAAGCCATCTCCTCCCCTTTTGTAGAGAGCGTTGCCATATATCATATATTGCATAGACTGCAATTTGATTTTCCTGCTGGCCTTCGAAGATGGACCAGCCAAGTACTGTATTATTGGATGCCTCCAATCTTGTTCTTGTAAGTCATTATGATTAACTTCCAAGACCATATTCCTTTTATTCAAAGGTTGTATTAATCTTTGATATGTTGTCTGACTGATGTCCCTTTGGGTATTATCCCTTCTCTTGAAGTTCGAAGCTTTCTGAGCCACATCATTAGCTCTATTATTCAAGAATCTTGGAACATGGGTTACATTTGCTATTTGAAACTGAGAAAGCAATGTAATGCAACAACATAATATGGTAGGATGCTTATGCTTTGACACTTGAAAATCCCTTTTACTTGGTTAACCACCAATTGAGAGTCCCCAAATATGTCAACTGCATGTACTTGTGTAGACACCCCATTTTTGACCGTCCTCAAGACTTGGACGTCACCGTTGGAACACTCGGTGATTATCCATGTTTGTGTTCGTTTGGAGTTCCCGGAGTTCTCGGCTGCGCGCGCCTTGCCTCGGAACCTCCGAACTCGACCGTTTGTGTTTGGATTTGCACCAAACACTTGTGTTTTGCCTTGGAAGGGCAGGGAATGCTTTGTGAGGCATCCCTACACACCACCGGCTGGGGCTAGAGGCCACCGGCTGGCTGGTTTGTCCATCGGCACTTTATTGTGCCGACCGGCACTATTTTGTGCCGACCGGCACTAAATTTTGCCAAATGATTTTCTTTGCCGGCCGAGCACTGTACACTTGCTTTATGAGATATTTTCTCACAGCTGTAAAGTTCTTTGCTCCCCTCCATACACGTGTATGGAGGGATGAGCTCTTGGCTTGCTTAGTTGCTAAGCATTCCTTGCCTATAAGAGGAGAACTCTTCCTCTTGGCTCAAGGTTAGCCTTTTGAGAGCAAAACCAGAGCTTAGATACATATATCTCTGATATACATCCATATATATATATATATATATATATCTCCCTCTCTCTCCTCTTGTGTGTGTGTTTTTAGGCCAAAAAGTGTAGTTTTACTTCATTTTTAATCCTTTACACACACCATTACACCTTAGCTCGAGTTTGAGAGACTTAGGAGGTTGTTTGTGTTGGTTTTGGACTGGTTTTGAGCATTAGAGAGTGGTTGCAACCTCTGTTTTTCAAGGGATCATCAAGGGTAAGAATCTTGCTTTATATTCCCCATTTTTGCAACCTCTTTCTACCCTCTTTACTTTGTGTTTTTGAGTTTGTGTTTAAGATAAAAAAAGTCTTGTTTTTACTTGTTCTTGAACCTTCATTAAGGTCCTTTTTTGGTTTGAGCAAAGGTCCATCCTATTAGGCCTTGTATGGCCACTTTTGGTGCCTTTGCTTAAGACCCTCTTTACTTGGTGTTCTTGGCCTTCCCACCACTGAAAACCAGTGGGTTTTCAGTGGTGAGGAAGATGATTTTTGAGTCTCATATAGGGGAGGGACCCCCCCTCTCCCCTTGGTCCTTTACTTTCCTTTGTTTTGGGCTCATAGCATAGCATGCATGCTTGTTTGTATTTGCCTTCATTTCAGAACTTTTTAGGGTGTTTTAGGTCACATCTAACCTCTGTTTTTGGTCGGATTGATGGCCCTTGGAATGCATCTCATGCTTGCTTTGAAGTTCCCTTTTATGCTTAGAGATATGCCATGCCTTTAAGCTATGACTCTTGCATGTTTTAGCTTGGTTTCATGGAGGTTTTAGCATCTCTTTGCCATGTGAAAGGGTTGTGAGCCACTGTTTTGGCCATGTTTGGCATGCTTAGTGTGGTTGTTTTGCCTATTGGCTTGTAAACTTTGCTTGTATGGAGCTCTAACATGTTTAGCTTGCATCATCCTCATGATTTGGCATCATTGTAGGTGGTATTTCAGTCCCCATTCCATGTTCAAATACCTCCATTTTATCATCCTATCCATGTTTTGACTTGTTGGTCTTTTATGTCTTCAAGAGAGCATTGTGCATGCTTCCATGTTTAATACATTTTGGGGGGTGCCATGAGGGGATTTGGGTGCCATTTTGCATGATAAAAACCTGTTTTGGTTGCCTAACATGTGCCATGTTTGGTCTTGTTAAGTGGTGGTTCAATGCCCCACTTTGTGCCTTGGCCTTAGGCCTTATGGCTTGCATGCTTGTGTAGCATCTTGCTCTTGTTTTGAGGCATGTTTTGCCACTGATTTAGGAGAGTTTGAGGACTGCCCCCTATGGCTTAAGTCCATTATTGCATGCTTATATCTCGGTTGTTGTATGTTTGATTAATGAGGCCTTGAGTATATGCTAGTTCCATGCTTAATTGGTCCATGTTGCATGACATTTGTACCTTGCATACTTTAGCTCTTTGCATGCTTAACATGATAGGTTGCATTGCATTTGAGCCATTTTGTATACTTGCATTTCATGGTTTGGCTTGGGGATTGTCAAGCCAAGCATGAGGATCGAGAGGAGTTCACACTTTGAGTGGTGAAACTTGTCTCCATCCTCAAGTCGCCAAGACCTTTGACTAACACATGATAAGGTTTTGGATTTCATCTTTTGTGTTGCATGCATTTCAATTAAAACATACAACCTTGGTTCCTTAGGCTATCATGCATCATTGATGGCCCTAGAACCAAGAGTCATGCCTCCTTGAGTCCCTAAGCATGATAGGAGGCCATGATCATGCTTACATATGCCCAAAAACCATGCCTTGCACTGCTGTTTTCGCTGCTGCTGTCAAACTGTCCTCTGCAGGAACTTTCTGCCGACTGGCATTATAATGTGCCGATCGACACTTTATTTGTGCCGATAAACACCACAAGCAGCCGGTGGTAAACTGGAGCATCCGGTGAGCTTTTCCCCCAGCCGGTGATGTTCAGCAGTATGCAAGGGAGGTGTTCTAGGACTTTGGGAATTTTTGGAGAGACAGGGCAGTAAAAACAGAGGCCAGCAGTGGCACGGTACAGGTTTTCCGGGCGAGTCGGAATCGAGCATGCATCATTCGCGCATTCCAAGGCAGGGCTGAGGCCCCATTGCGTTTATTTTGCTTTAATTTTAGTAATTAGAATTTGTAATAATTAATTCATTTATTCGTTGGACTGTATTATTATTTTGGTCCCTCCGAGTGAGGGCAAATTTGTAATAAGTGTGGGTGAGTGCGGTGTATGTCTTCCAATCCCCATTTCTTTCTATCCCTTTTATTTACCTGCTTACGATGGTAGATTAGGGCACGTCTATTTTAGCATACCTTATGCAATGCATGCGTGCATCCATGCATTTGTTTACATACATCGGGCTCGGTACATCATACAAACTGCATCGTACTTTCAATTCCAAATTGAATACGTGATAGTTATTACATTTCATGTACCATGCTTAGGATAGCCGGGCCTGTCTAGATTACATTCCGTATGCGATGCATTAGTCACTTGACATAAACTAGGTCATGCATGTTTTGCTAACTAGTTTCTTGTTTTGGCGCGGAGTACGATGTAAGTTTTATGCTTTAACATGTCGCATGCGTGTGAATGTTAACATGACAGTATGCTTGCCATGCGGCTAAATGCTTATATGATAAACTGTTTGAATGCCTGTGGGTGAAGGTTGGATTGCCTAAATTGGAACAACTCGTTGAAATCCGTATTTTAGCCTACTTGCGAGTAGCAAAAACTAACACGTTTTTCGAGACAAAACGGATATGCAATGCTTATTTCCAAATTAGGCGATCTAGTCTATACTTGTTTGCTGTGCGCATAACATAGTAATTCTAGGCTAATAACCGGAATAAGAGCATGTAATGTTTTCAAAAACGGATATCACGGTTAGTAGAGGCCGGCCTTCGGACCGGGCGAAAGGGGGTGCTCATAGCTGACCTTCCCCGATCGTACCCAAGCTCCCGAGCCAAGCATTTGGTGATGACGGACACGTGGCCTTCGGCACCGAGTCAGGGTTTCCTAAATTTCCCATTTTAAAAATATTTAGGTGGCGACTCTGTAATCTGGCAAAGCAGTCCATGTTTGGCACTACTTTTCAAAAATCTGTTTTTCTTCAAAACGATTTGCCAGAGTTGGACTCTTTGGTTCAGATTAAGAACCGTGACAATTTGAGTCCGAACTGTAGTGAACCCAATATGAACAGAACGGGACTTAACCCTCCCGGGGCGTTCGGGGACGTCTACAGTTTCTGGCGACTCTGCTGGGGATTTTAGAGAGCTTGACTCGAACTCGTGATATCCTGTTTTGACTACACTTATGTGTTTCTTTGCATTGCATGTGCATTGGTGCGCCTAGGACACCGTGTTGGCCATCTGCTATTCCTGAGCGGTTTGCTGGAGGCTTGTCTTGTCAAGGCATGACCATAAGGCTGACCGGTTGCGGGCTCTGCCAGTATGGGAACACAAACCCCGGTTTTACCGGGGCACCCTTTTTGACCATTCGACCTAGTGCATATTCGGAATCCATAGTGACCATTCCAAACTAGGACAGGTGGCTTACCCGATGATAGGTTGTTTGAAACCGCTGCGTGTGTAGTGAAACCCTAGCTCCTGACAAAATAGGACAGGGAAACCCTACCCCAACATAGGGGTGTATTGGCTCTCATTTACCTGTTATGTGCTTTTAGAGTGTATCTCTACAGGGAATGCATATACCAGTTTGCGAGTCTGGGTATCCGGCCTGAGGGCACCAGTATCAATGTTTTTGAAAATCAGTTATATCTGCGGGTATCAGATTCAGATTTGGGGCAGTGATTTCGGGGAACAGTGATCAGTAATAGAATACAGTTGTTCAGCTTTGCTCATATCCGTTCCAGTGAAGTTGAGCTGAGATGCTGTCTGTTTTCTCTTTTGCTAGGTAGTCTTGGAACCATAGCTTCAGAAGGCTCCAATATCCCCCGAGGTTCATCAGATTTGTGCTGATAGACTTTGTCAGGTCAAAGACTCAGTTCAAAGGTAATCAGGGCCAGAGAAGGCTAGTCAGGCACAGACCACCAGTACAACAGCTACCAGATCAGTGATCTTTGAGCAGTCGGGTTGAGATTACCGAGCCTACTGTAGACACAGATATACCGATTACTCAGTTAGATCAGGACAATATGTCGAGTTTGGAAGAGATGGTGCGCCAACTCCAGGATAGTATGAAAGCCATGCAGCAAGACGCTGTCCATCAAGCAGAATTCGCCAAGCAACAGGCTGTGGTCATAGCCCAACAGGCAGAGACAATTACCAGGTTAGAGCAGCAAACTGGAGTATCTACTTCACATCAAGCTCCTCCTCCACCAGGAGCTCCAACACCCGGGGAGACACCAAATGTCCAGGCAGATACGGACATTCCAGTCGGGCCAGCTCCGCCCCCGATTCTACCGCAACTATCCAAGGCGCACACGCCTATCAACGTACCGGACTCTCCCTTTGAGTTCGAAGCAGACCCCACAGCGCTGAAGCTGAGTAAGTTGGAAAAAATGTTTAAGAAATCCCAAGGAGTCAGGTCTATTCCCGACATCGAGGATGGGTATACGGACGCAGTTGTGACGCTGCCAGATCGGTTCAAGATGCCTCAAATTGACCGATTTGATGGGTCCGGGGACCCCATGGTGCACCTGAGATTGTTTTCAGATATCTTAAGGCCGATGGGCCTCACCAGACTACAGAAGCTCTCCCTTTTTGGCAGGACCCTGTCAGGTGTGGCGGCCATCTGGTATGCCAAGTTGGAAGACGATGTTAAGAGGAATTGGGATGAGATGGCCGAGGCCTTCGTTTTACAATACTCGTATAACACACAAATCGAGATTACAACCCATGATCTCGAGACGACGAGACAAGAGGTTAAGGAAAGCTTCTCTGAATTTGTGACCCGATGGAGAGCAAAGGCCTCAATGATGACCATTAGGCCAACGAATAAGGATCAAATATGGATGGTTGTGCGCAACCTCCAACCCAAGCTTATGCAAAAGATGATTGTGCTCCCCCTACCCACCTTTGCAGACCTCCATGAGATTGGGGTACAATCGAGGATGCTATAAAGCAGGGCCTCATTGACCAGGAAAAGGAGCAGCCCAGGAGGGCATTTACCCGCAGTTCGAATGCGACCACCAGCGGTGATGCAGCTGCTAGGACTTCAGACGTGGGCATGGTCACCACCACCACACCAAGAGCAGCCACCCCCTTTGTTGGTGCGCCCACTTCAAACCCCCGAACTTCAGACTATCTACCCCGAGGCAAGAGGGTCTTTACCCCACTCTTTATGCCTTTGTCTAAGGCTTTAGGGGTCCTACTCAGGAAAGGACATCTGAAACCGTTAGAACAACGGCCCCTACCCGATCCTCTCCCTGCAAAGCATGACCCGGCTAAGTACTGTGCTTTCCATCAACAAACCGGTCATGACACCGACAGTTGCGTCCGTCTCCGCCATGAGATACAAAATTTGATTGACAATGGGGTCATCCCCGCACCAAGCTCTGCAAAGTCTATCGGCACTTGATCAGTGAACTTGTGAGGGGATAATGTGATGTGATCAGGGGATGGACCACCTGCGAGCGGCGCTCAGTTTACTCCAGTTGTGGCGTATGGCACGCACCGTTTTGAGCATTTGTGAATGCTGGTTTTTGTATGCTCTGGCTTGGGTACTGAGTCAGTTCTGTCGTTTTTGCTTTGAGCCTGTCTCTTTGTCTTGAGTCAGTCTTTTTGATTAAGGGTCTGTCTTGTTGTATCGAGTCAGTCCTGTTTTGTCAGAGTCGGGTGATTTCGGGGGAGTTACCTCGGACATCACTTGCTTGTTTTGCGTCTGTCTTTTCATTTTATTTTGAGTCTGTTTCTGCCAGGGAGTCAGTTATGCCAACAGATTTTGAATGGAACAGCAGTGATTTTCACACTCTTGTGTTTGCTTCTGCCGTGTGCCAGTTGTGCCAGAAATTCTAAATGAGATGGAAGTATTTGACTAAGAACTCTGTCTTTTCTGTGCCTTGAAGTCATTGCATTGGCCTAAGTTTTTCAAAACTTTTTCAAACACTGTGGTGAAAACGAAGAGGAAGGAATTCCTTGGGATTTGCAAAAATTTGATCAATTGAGAGAAAGAGAGGCGTGCTAAGCCCTTAATGAATAAAATCATGCTTGTTAGTGTGAGTACTGAGAAGGACCCTAGCTTTGATCCAGATTGGTCCTACACTGTCTTCAGCGCGAGCGATTTGTCGCTTTCTTAAAAACTTTCAAAAAATGTTTTGCGCGGTCCTGCGAAGACATGTGTGGAATCGCTCTTGAGATTGTGCAGCCTAGGATCGCTCTCAGCCTCGAGACTCGACCCCTCATTTTCGAACCTTGGACTCAAACTCAGAATGTTCAACGGTTAACTACAACGTGAGGCCTGTGAGACCAGATTCAAAGCAGCCCTCGAACAAGAGGCAAGAAAGTCAAATCAAGAAGATCAGATGTCGTCAAGAGAGGCTTGGGAAGCTAGATCAGAAGCCCCCCCTCAAACTAGGGGCAAAGATGTCAATGTGCCCGAAGAGCCGAAGATGAGTTCTCTTGCGAATCAACAGCCACTCTCCTGGATACGGATGGCATCAAAACCCTAAAACCATTTGGCATGGACTTGCTACACTTTTACCCTTTGAGAGGCTCGCTGGGCCGAAAACCCGGAAGGGCGACCCAGGCAAAAGTTAGAGCAAGCAAAAAATACATACAAAAGGAAAGAAAAAATACAGAAAAAAAAAAAGAAGAACAAAGGAAGAAGAAAAAGAAAAGAAAAGAAAAAGAAGCTCGCAAGGTCGAAAACCCGCATCGGGCGCCTTGGCAAAAGTTAGAGCCTAAAAGAAAAAAAAGAAAAAGAGAAAAAAATGAAAAAGAAAGAAAAGAAAGAAGAACAAAGCTCGCAAGGTCGAAAACCTGCAACAGGCGCCTTGGCAAAAGTTAGAGCATAAAAAGGAGAGGTTAAATACCCGAGTGTACCTTACCCCGAACTACGTAAGGCTTGATTCCCATGTTTGGGATACGTAGGCAACTTCATTCTGAAGTCCAGCCCTGAAACACTTCAAATTCGACTATGTCCATGTGATGGTTTTTGATCATCTTTGTCTTCTCTGTATCTGAGAGTCTGGTTGTGTTCATCGCTCCGAGGACTGACTACAATGTGCTGCGACATCGTCCAAACAAGGGGTAACTTTCCGTTGCCATTCAAAACGCCGTGGCGCCATTTCAAACAAGGGGCAACTTTCCGTTGCCATGCAGTGTCCTTCAGACAAGGGGCAATTTTCCATTGCTATGGGTCCGAGGTTGTGCATCTCAAGAGTTGGTTCCATGCTTGTTGAGCATTGGTCATTTGCAAAATAGTTTTTGAGAATTTTTACTGAGGTTGACTAATTTTCTCGAAAACTGTTCCATCTTTTCCAAAAACTGGACCACTTCTTGGACCCAAAAAAGGAAAATTTTCAGTGCTCATAACTTAACTTGCATGATTTTCAAATCAAAAATCGAACAGGCATGTTAATCTAACTCTCATGTTGGTCAAAACTGTTTTAGTAGAAAGCAAAATAAAAAATGGTCAAAATGATGAACTAGGGGCACAGTTGAGTCAGGCTTCCTGTCTTTTCCCCATTGTCAACATACTTGCCAAGAAGGGCATCATACTTGCCGGAAAAGGGCACAACAAAGGGCTAAAAGCTCCCTCATCCTCCAAGCAACGAGGTATCAAGCCAAGTGCGAAGCACGAACTGGAATGGATCAAGGTATTCCACTCCATCATCTGGGCAAATCTAACCATGTCCAAACTCCCCGGCAGAGCATCGTCGACCAATGTCAGCCGCAGATTCGCTAAACACCCAATTGTAGCGCGGCCCCCCTGTGGAAGAAACTCACTGTTGTGAACAAGAAGAAGAATCTAGCAGAATGCGAGGGGCACGAGCCCACAACTTTCTGTTTATCCATCAACCATCCAGGGGAGGGATTGAAAAATGAGAGATTGAAGAATAGAGAGGTGTGCGATGAGAGAAAAAGTGAGAAAAGGGCTTTTTCAGAAAACAAGAGATTGAATGCCGAGTGATGTGAGAATCACAAATGAGAAAGGGTGGGAAATAATACCCGGTGAAACAGGCTCCCTGTGTGCATTTGAGTCTTTCGTTGTGTTTTGTTTGTCTCGATTCTTGTTTTGAGTCGTTTCAAGTGTCAATAGATGTGTTTAGGTTGTTTACCTTTATTTTCCGTTGTTGGGTCGTCTTTGCTGTGTTCAGTTGTAGGCTCAATACCCGGTCGAGAACTCATTTCCTCAATTTCAAAAATGATTTGTTGTGTGCTCAGAGTGCTGTGCCATTCTCCATATTTGTGCAAAAAAGGAATTTGTTCTTTCGAAAACTGCAGGGTCCGCCCCCGATAAGTGTGAACAGTGAAATCAGGGCCTATCTGAAGCTATATAGGTTCCGGACTGCAAAGCAAAAGAAAAGAAGGAAAATTGAAGCACCTGAGTGTATTTCACCTTCAGCGAATTCCGTGATTGTACTCCGGATGTACCTCCTCAGGCCTTGTCACTACTCCGAAGTATGAGCGTGCCTCCATTCCAAGTGTAAGCCTGCTTCAAGTCAGAATGGCAATTAAAGCAGCAGCAAATGTTATCTCTTGCCAACATAAACAGGGTGTCCCCTTTTCAGGCAGAGTGTGTTCCAAACCCCTCCGAGAGATAAATCGAAGGTTGTGTTTGAATTGGTCTCGTTAAGGCTTGTATTCCCTTATTCGGCATTTTGTTTCAAATATGCGTTGTCACGCACGTTCCACTTGCATTGTTATGCACCGTTACACCTGCATCGTTATGCACCTTATAGTTCCTTTTTTATACACATTGCGTGCATACGTGCATCGCTTTACTTACATGTGTTCAAGTTCCTTTTTATACACATTGCGTGCATACGTGCATCGCTTTACTTACATGTGTTCAAAGTTCCTTTTTTATACACATTACGTGCATACGTGCATCGCTTTACTTACATGCGTTCAAGTTCCTTTTCATACACCTTGCTCGCATTGACCGCTTGCTTTACTTACATATGTATTTTCAGATTTCAATACACATTGCGTGCATACGTGCATCGCTTTACTCACATGTGTTCAAGTTCCTTTTCATACACATTGCATTGTATGCGTGCATTGCTTTACTGATATGTGTTCAAATTCCTTAATATACACATTGCATTGTATGCGTGCATTGCTTTACTGATATGTGTTCAAGTTCCTTACTATACTCATTGCATTGTATGTGTGCTTTGCTTTACTGAGATGAGTTCAAGTTCTTTCCTATATACTCATTGCTTCGTATGTGTGCGTTGCTTTACTCACATGAGTTCAAGTTCCTATATACACATTGCATTGTATGCGTGCATTGCTTTACTGATATGTGTTCAAGTTCCTTCCTATATACTCATTGCTTCGTATGCGTGCGTTGCTTTACTTACATGAGTTCAAGTTTCTATATACTCATTGCATTGTATATGTGCATCGCTTCACTTACATGAGTTCAAGTTCCTATATACACATTGCTTTGTATGCGTGCTCTGCTTTACTATATGTGTTCAATTACAACCTTTCTATACACATTGCATCGTATGCGTGCGTTGTTTTACTGACATGTGTTCAATTACAATCTTTTATACACATTGCATCGTATGCGTGCGTTGTTTTACTGACATGTGTTCAATTACAATCTTTTATACACATTGCATTGTATGCGTGCTCTGCTTTACTATATGTGTTCAAGTACAATTTTCTATACACATTGCATGCGTTGTCACGCACTTTCGATGGCACTGCTATGAATGTTGCTACCCATATTGTACCTGTTAAGTTGGCTTTCTTTTCAGGCACGATATTGTATGTACGGTTCATTTACCGCCGGTGGAACCAGGCGAGCCGCACAGGTATTGTATCTCCCGAGTGAGACGTATCGAGAATTACATAATTCTCTTACACCCTTTCTGCATTGTAGTGTAGTTTGGAGTTTTCTAGCTTAGAACTGTTGCATGGGTGCTCTGTTACAGCTTTCTTTGCATAATCATAAGTTATGCCCGGCTTCCTGCATTTTCAGTTGCATTTTGCCCCTGCCTTCAGGCGCATACCTTTTTTTGTCTTGCATGTTTGTCTAAGTCTTCGGCCTTGTCAAAAATGGGTCGTCTCTGGGCTTTGACATTCACTCCCGTCATTCTTATGACTTCCGAGTTCTGTCAAAGAGGGGCAACTGTAGACACCCCATTTTTGACCGTCCTCAAGACTTGGACGTCACCGTTGGAACACTCGGTGATTATCCATGTTTGTGTTCGTTTGGAGTTCCCGGAGTTCTCGGCTGCGCGCGCCTTGCCTCGGGACCTCCGAACTCGACCGTTTGTGTTTGGATTTGCACCAAACACTTGTGTTTTGCCTTGGAAGGGCAGGGAATGCTTTGTGAGGCATCCCTACACACCACCGGCTGGGGCTAGAGGCCACCGGCTGGCTGGTTTGTCCATCGGCACTTTATTGTGCCGACCGGCACTATTTTGTGCCGACCGGCACTAAATTTTGCCAAATGATTTTCTTTGCCGGCCGAGCACTGTACACTTGCTTTATGAGATATTTTCTCACAGCTGTAAAGTTCTTTGCTCCCCTCCATACACGTGTATGGAGGGATGAGCTCTTGGCTTGCTTAGTTGCTAAGCATTCCTTGCCTATAAGAGGAGAACTCTTCCTCTTGGCTCAAGGTTAGCCTTTTGAGAGCAAAACCAGAGCTTAGATACATATATCTCTGATATACATCCATATATATATATATATATATATCTCCCTCTCTCTCCTCTTGTGTGTGTGTTTTTAGGCCAAAAAGTGTAGTTTTACCTCATTTTTGCTCCTTTACACACACCATTACACCTTAGCTCGAGTTTGAGAGACTTAGGAGGTTGTTTGTGTTGGTTTTGGACTGGTTTTGAGCATTAGAGAGTGGTTGCAACCTCTGTTTTTCAAGGGATCATCAAGGGTAAGAATCTTGCTTTATATTCCCCATTTTTGCAACCTCTTTCTACCCTCTTTACTTTGTGTTTTTGAGTTTGTGTTTAAGATAAAAAAAGTCTTGTTTTTACTTGTTCTTGAACCTTCATTAAGGTCCTTTTTTGGTTTGAGCAAAGGTCCATCCTATTAGGCCTTGTATGGCCACTTTTGGTGCCTTTGCTTAAGACCCTCTTTACTTGGTGTTCTTGGCCTTCCCACCACTGAAAACCAGTGGGTTTTCAGTGGTGAGGAAGATGATTTTTGAGTCTCATATAGGGGAGGGACCCCCCCTCTCCCCTTGGTCCTTTACTTGCCTTTGTTTTGGGCTCATAGCATAGCATGCATGCTTGTTTGTATTTGCCTTCATTTCAGAACTTTTTAGGGTGTTTTAGGTCACATCTAACCTCTGTTTTTGGTCGGATTGATGGCCCTTGGAATGTATCTCATGCTTGCTTTGAAGTTCCCTTTTATGCTTAGAGATATGCCATGCCTTTAAGCTATGACTCTTGCATGTTTTAGCTTGGTTTCATGGAGGTTTTAGCATCTCTTTGCCATGTGAAAGGGTTGTGAGCCACTGTTTTGGCCATGTTTGGCATGCTTAGTGTGGTTGTTTTGCCTATTGGCTTGTAAACTTTGCTTGTATGGAGCTCTAACATGTTTAGCTTGCATCATCCTCATGATTTGGCATCATTGTAGGTGGTATTTCAGTCCCCATTCCATGTTCAAATACCTCCATTTTATCATCCTATCCATGTTTTGACTTGTTGGTCTTTTATGTCTTCAAGAGAGCATTGTGCATGCTTCCATGTTTAATACATTTTGGGGGGTGCCATGAGGGGATTTGGGTGCCATTTTGCATGATAAAAACCTGTTTTGGTTGCCTAACATGTGCCATGTTTGGTCTTGTTAAGTGGTGGTTCAATGCCCCACTTTGTGCCTTGGCCTTAGGCCTTATGGCTTGCATGCTTGTGTAGCATCTTGCTCTTGTTTTGAGGCATGTTTTGCCACTGATTTAGGAGAGTTTGAGGACTGCCCCCTATGGCTTAAGTCCATTATTGCATGCTTATATCTCGGTTGTTGTATGTTTGATTAATGAGGCCTTGAGTATATGCTAGTTCCATGCTTAATTGGTCCATGTTGCATGACATTTGTACCTTGCATACTTTAGCTCTTTGCATGCTTAACATGATAGGTTGCATTGCATTTGAGCCATTTTGTATACTTGCATTTCATGGTTTGGCTTGGGGATTGTCAAGCCAAGCATGAGGA
Source organism: Camellia japonica (assembly GCA_030407325.1). Classification (NCBI taxonomy): domain Eukaryota; kingdom Viridiplantae; phylum Streptophyta; class Magnoliopsida; order Ericales; family Theaceae; genus Camellia; species Camellia japonica. The sequence continues at coordinate 82,073,473 of JAPPVO010000032.1, read as the reverse complement.
TCGAGAGGAGTTCACACTTTGAGTGGTGAAACTTGTCTCCATCCTCAAGTCACCAAGACCTTTGACTAACACATGATAAGGTTTTGGATTTCATCTTTTGTGTTGCATGCATTTCAATTAAAACATGCAACCTTGGTTCCTTAGGCTATCATGCATCAAATGCATCATTGATGGCCCTAGAACCAAGAGTCATGCCTCCTTGAGTCCCTAAGCATGATAGGAGGCCATGATCATGCTTACATATGCCCAAAAACCATGCCTTGCACTGCTGTTTTCGCTGCTGCTGTCAAACTGTCCTCTGCAGGAACTTTCTGCCGACTGGCATTATAATGTGCCGATCGGCACTTTATTTGTGCCGATAAACACCACAAGCAGCCGGTGGTAAACTGGAGCATCCGGTGAGCTTTTCCCCCAGCCGGTGATGTTCAGCAGTATGCAAGGGAGGTGTTCTAGGACTTTGGGAATTTTTGGAGAGACAGGGCAGTAAAAACAGAGGCCAGCAGTGGCACGGTACAGGTTTTCCGGGCGAGTCGGAATCGAGCATGCATCATTCGCGCATTCCAAGGCAGGGCTGAGGCCCCATTGCGTTTATTTTGCTTTAATTTTAGTAATTAGAATTTGTAATAATTAATTCATTTATTCGTTGGACTGTATTATTATTTTGGTCCCTCCGAGTGAGGGCGAATTTGTAATAAGTGTGGGTGCGTGGGTGTATGTCTTCCAATCCCCATTTCTTTCTATCCCTTTTATTTACCTGCTTACGATGGTAGATTAGGGCACGTCTATTTCAGCATACCTTATGCAATGCATGCGTGCATTCATGCATTTGTTTACATACATCGGGCTCGGTACATCATACAAACTGCATCGTACTTTCAATTCCAAATTGAATACGTGATAGTTATTACATTTCATGTACCATGCTTAGGATAGCCGAGCCTGTCTAGATTACATTCCGTATGCGATGCATTAGTCACTTAACATAAACTAGGTCATGCATGTTTTGCTAACTAGTTTCTTGTTTTGGCACGGAGTACGATGTAAGTTTTATGCTTTAGCATGTCGCATGCGTGTGAATGTTAACATGACAGTATGCTTGCCATGCGGCTAAATGCTTATATGATTAACTGTTTGAATGCCTGTGGGTGAAGGTTGGATTGCCTAAATTGGAACAACTCGTTGAAATCTGTATTTTAGCCTACTTGCGAGTAGCAAAAATTAACACGTTTTTCGAGACAAAACAAATATGCAATGCTTATTTCCAAATTAGGCGATCTAGTCTATACTTGTTTGCTGTGCGCATAACATAGTAATTCTAGGCTAATAACCGGAATAAGAGCATGTAATGTTTTCAAAAACGGATATCACGGTTAGTAGAGGCCGGCCTTCGGACCGGGCGAAAGGGGGTGCTCATAGCTGACCTTCCCCGATCGTACCCAAGCTCCCGAGCCAAGGCATTTGGTGATGACGGACACGTGGCCTTCGGCACCGAGTCAGGGTTTCCTAAATTTCCCATTTTAAAAAATATTTAGGTGGCGACTCTGTAATCTGGCAAAGCAGTCCATGTTTGGCACTACTTTTCAAAAATCTGTTTTTCTTCAAAACGATTTGCCAGAGTTGGACTCTTTGGTTCAGATTAAGAACCGTGACAATTTGAGTCCGAACTGTAGTGAACCCAATATGAACAGAACGGGACTTAACCCTCCCGGGGCGTTCGGGGACGTCTACAACTTGTAACCCAATGAGGATTTCTAGCCCTACTATTAGGGCTTCATATTCAGCCTGATTATTGGAACAAGTGGCTTCATCCACTCTGAAACCATGTGTGGTTTCTACCCCTTGTGGAGACTTAATCACAATACCAATTCCAGTTAAACCATTGGCTTTCGACCCATCGAACCACATCTGCCATGGCTCAACACTAGCCATACCAAGCTCCATTATCTCTTGGCTCTCTGTTTGAGATGGATGGTCTGCCAGAAAATTAGCTAAGACTTGCCCTTTTACTGCCCTTTGAGGGACATATTCTAGATGAAATTCTGATAAGGCTAGTATCCACTTGCCAATTCTTCCCCTCAACATAGGTCTGGATAACATGTACTTAACCAAATCTGTGGTTGCAATTACCAAGACAGTTATAGGTAAAAGATAATATCTTAATTTCATTGCAGCAAAATACAAAGCAAGACACAGCTTTTCAACAGCTGAATATTTACATTCACAAGAATTTAAAAACCTACTAAGGTAATAAATAGCTTGCTCCTTGCCTTCTTCATTGTCTTGGGCCAAAAAAGCTCCCAATGAATCTTCTGCTGTAGCTATGTACAACTTCAACGGCTTGTTCCCTTTTGGTGGCATCAGCACTGGAGGGTTGGCCAAGTAGGCTTTAATACCTTCGAAAGCACTTTGATGCTCTGCTGTCCACACAAATTCTTCTTCATCTTTCAACCTTAACAAGGAAGAAAATACTTTAGTTTTCCCTGCAGTGTTAGAAATAAACCTTCGAAGAAAGTTAACCTGCCCCAGGAACCTTTGTAATTCTTTCTTACTTGATGGAGGCCTAGCTTCAATGATGGCTTTAGCTTTATTCTGATCAATCTGTATTCCTTTCTTGTGCACTACATAACCCAAGAAGTTTCCAGATGATACCCCAAAAGCACACTTAAGAGGATTAAGTTTCAACTTGAACTTCCTCATTCTTTCGAAAGCTGCTTCTAAATGAAACAAATGCTCCTCCATGGACTGGGATTTCACTACAATGTCATCAATGTAGCATTCTAGATACCCTCCAATGAGATCATGAAAGATAGTGTTCATAGCCCTCTGATATGTAGCTCCAGCATTCTTAGACCAAATGGCATTTTAACCCATTCGAAGGTGCCAATATTTCCAGGACATCTGAATGCTGTCTTGTGGATATCTTCCTCTGCAATGCATATTTGGTTATAACCAGAGTGGCCATCCATCATTGATAAACTTGATGTCCTGCTGAACTGTCTACCAGCAGATCCACTATAGGCATAGGGTACTCATCTTTAGGAGTTGCTAGGTTTAAGTTTCTGAAATCGATGCATACCCTCATTTTGCCATTCTTCTTAACTACAGGCACAATATTAGATAGCCATTCAACATACCTGGCTGTCCTAATAAAGTCTGCCTTGAGTAGTCTAAGAATTTCTTCCTTGACCTTCTGAATTACTTCTGGACTCATCCTTCTTGGTTTCTGCTTGTATGGCTTGAAATTGGGCTTCATAGGGAGCCTATGTTCCACCAAAGATCTATCCAATCCTGGTAGTTCATTATAAGACCATGCAAAGCAATCTTTGTATTTCTTTAAAACAACCAATAACTGGTCTCTGTCCAGAACATTCAAGCAAGTACTTATATAGGTGGGCTGCTGCACAGAACCCTCCCCTAAATTCACCTCTTCTAAGGGGTCTTGCGTCTGAGGACTTATCGAAGCTTCTTCTCTGGTTTCTTCAACCTTCGAAGCAAGCTGTTCGCCTTGTTTTGCTCCTAGGTTCTTTAATTCGACATCTCTGCCCTCTTCCTCATAGACAAAATCTGTCCATAAGGCGTCTTCTTCCTGTATCTCCTGGACTTTTGTTTCAATGTCCAATGCACAGTATTTCTCAAGGGTCAAACTTCTGACCTGTTGGCTGTTCTTGTTTACAGCCAATTATCATGGCCTCTCTCTCTTGCTTCTGTACTTTCTGGACTATTGCTTTTACGTCCAATGATGAGAATTTAATCAAAGCCAAGACTTGGCTTCTCGTTCTCACTTTTTTGCCTATAACCAGGCATCATTGTCATCTTTCACGACAACCTCTTCATCAGCACTTTCTTGGACTAAGTGCTTCAGGTGTGTTACTTCCTCATCAGCCGTCACTTCGGCTGAGCCATCAGCTTTCCTCAGTATACTGAGTGGTGTCACTCCCTCAATATACAATTTGGCCTCTGCAAAGTCTGCACAGGCTATGAAGGGTTGAGGATCTGCATCAATCTCCTCTGTCTCTCCATTGCCCAGGGCCATCATGATCTTCTGATGCAAAGAGGAAGGCACACATTTGTTGGTGTGGATCCAATCTCTCCCAAGTAAGGCATTATATTTAGCATTGCTGTCGATGACGAAGAAAGCTGTCATACAATCCCTGGTCCCCACACTCAAATTAATAGGCAGAATCCCTTGAGCCATCTGCTTATCTCCAGCAAAGCCAGCAATGGTTGTGCTGGTTGGGATCAACCTGGGATTCTTCTTCCCTAGTTTCTTCAAAGAAGATTTCGGTAATAAGTTTACTGCTGCCCCATTGTCTATTAGGACTCGGTTTAGCTGTATCCCATCAAAGAAAGCCTTGATGTACAAAGGCTTGACATGTTGGGTCATGGAATTTGAGGGTATTCAAAAGGATATGAGAGGTTGATGCTCACCTCTTCCTCGCTTTCACACTCAGTTTCCATTGGAGTAGCCATTTTAGGAGCATCCTGTACCATACTCACTTGTGACTCCTCGCTAGAGACAGGAATTGGATCCATGTCTTGGTCACTTTGATCCTCATTTTCAGCTTGGAATTCATGAGGTAGTATGTGTACCATGTTGACTGATACAGGGGGAAATGAACCAAACTGGATGGCTGGCTGTACCTTCTTCCCCTCTTGGCTACCTTGCTCAGTGTCTTCAGCAGCATCCTCCATGCTGCATTCTGGTATTTCATTGATAACTGATCCCTTCGAAGGATCCTTCTCAACTGGTTCTTCAGTCAAGAATGTTTGTTCAGCCATAAAGGCTTCGAACATTCCTTCTGCCATTTCCTTCTCTTGGCTCATGCCAATCTCTTCTTCCGTTTCACTGTCACTCTCCATCAGAGCCTTCTCCAGCCCTGCCAAACTAGACTTCTCCCTGGCCCTTAATTCAGAATGAACTTGGGCCAATTGTTCTCTGCTACAAACCACTTTACTTTGTAAAGTCGGTTTTGGAGCATGGTCTGACTTCGAAGTTTTCTTTTCTTCTGTCTTGTCCTGTGAAGAACTCTCTCCACCTTCTTTCAGATCTTGCTGGTACTGGGTGTACCTACGCTGAATCTTCCTCCTTTGTGATCTGGAGATAACTGGAACCATATTTGGTTCCTTTGTCTTTGGGTGTTTCAGCAATACCCAGTTGTTCGGAGCCACCAAAGGAGGTTTGACCATCCTTCCTGTGATTCCAACTTCTCTCCTGGCAGACAATTCCCTAGGTTTGTTTTGCATTACAAACCAATCTGGAACTCCAGGCACCCAAGAGCTTACTGATTCAGATGTCGAATCACCCTTTTCCACCTTCGAAGCCATCTTCGAAACTGGCCGTGGAGGTAAGTGCTTGGTTCTGATCGCATGCCTTGAGCTTGATTCTGGCCTTTGATGGAGGTGGCCATTTTCTGTTCTGTGTGAGGTTGGTCTGGGGGGCCAATCTCTGGCTTTAGTCCCATAACCTGAACTCCTCTCCAATCTTCTTTCGGAATGGCTACTCTCCATTCTGTAGTAGTTAGGTGGCCTGGATTCATGCAAGGGCCTCTTGCCTTTATCACGCATTCTGTCTACTGCAGGCTCAACCACTAAAGGTCGCTGCCTATCACTAGCCGGATACGGCCTTTTGTTGTAAGCATTGGTTGACTTAGGGCGTCTCTGAACATCCCTATAGTATTGCTTCCCATCAATTGGAAGCCCCTTCAACCATTTGTAGCTTAGTCTGCATCTGGGACACATCCTCTGCATTACAGCTGCTTCCAAGGAATCGTCATCCAGTACTTCTTCATCAGAGTTTCCTTCTGATGTGAGAAACCTTGTCCAACAACTGGCGGGTTTCTAGTCTCCTTCTTGGCAGCTGTCTGGTTGGCAATATGCATTTGCACATTGACCTCTCCCAATTCCTGCAGAGATAGATTCTGAAAGTTTGGTACAACCACATTAGCCGCGCTTTCTCCAACTTCTGGAAACGGGTTACTGTCAATTCCCATGGCTTTCTCTGTTTTGGCTGGGAACTTCAGACTTCCTTTCCGGATTTGCTCTTGGATCCTGTCTCGAAAAACAATGCAGTTTTTAGTCGAGTGAGACCAAGAATTATGCCATTTACAGTATGCTTTTCCTTTAAGTTCATCAAGAGACGGCAGTTTTACCCCTTTTGGTAACTTAAGGAAATTAGCTGCAAGCAAATGATCAAAAATGTCATCTGCTTTTGTTAAGTCGAAAGAGTACTTTCTGTGAAAGTCTTTCTTTTTAAATTGCTGGTCGATGGTTGTATCCTTATGAATTAATGCTTCACAGATTACGGGTTCTTTGCCCACAATCTCTGCTGCATCGATCTCATAATTGGGATCTCTATAATATGTCTTATACGAAGCATTGTTTCGATCTTGTTCTTCTTCTAGTAATGCTTCATATCGAGACACCTTATAGGTTAGTTCGACCAAATCCCTGAATTCAGTTGAATCAAACTTCTTTCGAAGCCTGAACTCTAAACCGTTTTGAGCCAATCTTACAAATTCTGGCTCTGGAAGGATGACTCTACATTTATTTCGAGCCCTTTTAAATCTGGCAATGAACTGAGTAGCCTTTTCTTCAGGCCTTTGACTCAATCTTGCCAAGTCTGCCATGGACACCTCTGGCTCGATTGGAAGAATTGGGCATGAAATGCCTCTTCCATTTGTTGCCAATTTTGAATGGAGCCAGGTGTAAGGTTGATATACCATACAAATGCTCCCCCAGTTAAAGAGTTTGGAAATAATCTCAGTTTTATGTAGTCATGATTAGTGAATTCACCACATTGAGCAGCGAATCTGGCAATATGCTCTACTGTCGATTGATTTCCAGTTCCATAGAATAGGGTAAAGTCTGGTATTCTGAATCCTCTTGGGTATTCATGTACCCTATCTACCCACTCTGGGTATGGTTTTCTGTATACAGGAGTCTGGACCCCCCGAGCCATCGGTCCACACATCTCCCTAACAATATCAGCAATTTGGTCCCTAGGGACCATATTTTGGGCTTGCTGAGCCACTACTGGAGGGACAAACACAGGGTTTGGTGGACAAACTTGTGCCTGTGGTCCTCTTGGTCCAAAAAGTGGTATATTTGGGACTGGTTGCCCCTGTGGTGCAGGTTGCTGTTGAGGGTATGGGTAACCCCTTTGAGCCTGTCCTGCGAAAGGACCTGTGAAAGGTGCTGGAACAGGTATTGTGTCCCTTCCATTTGTGGGAAAACCTTCCAACCCCCCGGGTATAAATTCGAATAAGGGTTATTATACCCCCTAGTGCCAGGTATGGCTTCGAACATGGGATTTGCCACCATTCTTATGCCATTTTCTTGTACTTGGCCAGATCCACCACCTTGTGTGGCTTCACTGTTGAGTACTGAGGCATTTTGGCCTACTACAGGCCTTGAAATGGGTTCATACCAAGACTGAGGCGATGGTCTTTCATAGTTCTGAGTACTAGTCTGACCATTAAATTGTCCATTAACTTGCATAGGCTGTTTTTCTCTAGCCAATCTTTGCTGAGGGACATTTAAAATTTCCTCTGTGTGTCTTGTATTTGTTGGTTGGTGATTATTCATTCGATCCAAAAAGGATGTTGCCCACCTTTCCATTGTGTTCATTAATTGTTGTCCCATAGCATCTACCAAGCCATCCCATGGGTTTGTTGGCTGGGTAGATGGAACGGTGGATGGTCCAATTCCTTGGTTTCGTCCAATATTATGAACATATGGTTCTTGTCCAGAAGTACTGGTCTGTTCGACCAAAGGTTCTGATAGCATAGGAGTCTCCACAGGATGTGTTACCACATTCTCCTCTGGATTAGGTATCTCTACCTCTCCTTCTACGCCTTCTTCCAGGCGTTCATTTTCTCCTTGTCGTCTTCGTCTAGCCATTTTAACAAGTCCCACTGGGCGTGCCAAAAATATATGTTGGCTTTTTGGCTTTTCGAAGGGTAATTTTGTAAATGCGAGCGTGCCAGCAAGGATCAATCAGTCCTTACAGAAATTATAATTGCCAACCAATTATCAGACGATTGTGTTTTAGTTCTTTCAGCCTCAATGAAGAGGACTTTTACTGGTGGCTTGACTTAGGAGAATTTAAGAGAAATAACAGTTAATATGAAGAACAATCGAAGTATTTCATTAAAATGAACACTTACAATAGTTCAAACTCAGCCTCGAAGAGGTTTACAGCAACAGTCTACTTGAATCTACTTGAAACTACTCCTATGAATCGAAGTGCAGTGCTGGTATTAAAGTGCAGGTATTTAAAGAACAAGGAAATGTAAAACTGGAAAGGAAAATATGAAATAAAGACTGGTTTGTATGATCTGAGTCTGGGGCTTTTTTCTGAGGGCTTCCCTGCTATTTATACTTGTCAAAGATGACCTTCGAACTGCACTTCGAACCGTCGAACTGCTCCTCCATGATCGATGATCATGCTGCCTTAGAAGTAGCCCCACTACGCCATCTCTTGCAGTTGAGCTTCCCTCCTGTATTTGAATTTGAATATTGAGTAACTGTTGAAGCCACGTCACTTTGTATCTTTTACTGATCTAGTGCTACTCAGATCATGTAAGTACCAATGTTCATTGCCACGTGTTCGATCAGGATCGAAGACTTGAATTATCTTCCCATAATACCCTTATTCTGCCACGTGTCAAACTATGATTTGGCTTTACAAAATATGTAGCCAACAATATATATATATATGAAATCAAGTACCTATATAGCTCTGAATGAATACAAAATTTCAAATTCAAGCAATTTGAATGAATACAGAGGAGTATATATATAGATATGTACATGTATATATGATGTGTCTATGCAGAGAGAAAGAGATTGAAAACATTCCAAATCGCTATTTACCTTCGGATTGAAGCCAAAGAACTCAGATCGATTCAGAAATGAGGTGAAGATCGATTCTGATACGAGGCGGCACAAAGATCGATTCGGATTGAAGCTGAAGATCGATTGAGTCCTAGCTGAGATCGATCGAAGCTGAAGATCGATTGATTGAGTCCTAACTGTTTTGAGCACAAAGATCGATTGACTGAGTCCTAGACAGAGGAAATAGCTGAGATTGATTGAGCCCTAGCTGAGACCGACTGTAGTGAAGGAAGGAATCCAGCTTAAGAATGCACGTATTTGACAACTGAAGGAGGGATCGATCGAGTGAAGCGCGTATTTGACGACCTTTAGCAACCAAATTAATTCGTCTCTACCTTTTGCCTACCTCATACACGGGGTCAAGTGCTCAAATTAACATAAATTTTAACTTTTTCGGTCCCTAAAAGTCTTCAAATAATTTTTTTTAGACTATTATAAAAGAATATACAGTTCTTGTATAATTTTCTCTTCAAATTTATTTTGGTCTCTAAATGATGATTTTTAGAGACTAAATTCAATTAGTCTCTAAATATTAGTCCCTAAATCACTAATTTCTTGTAGTGAAACGCCACTAAAAGTCTGTTTTCCAGCGGTGTTTCATGCAAAATTGTTTCCTACACCTATAGTCCATTAGCTGACTCTACCGCTGAACCCACCTCACACTATGGCATGATTTGGGAAGAGGGTTTGGGGGATTTTTTGGTTAAAATAGTCACAAAAAATAAAATATATTTTTTAACCCAGTAAGATAAAATATCACATTCAACTCATAATCATTACATTATTTCTCTTACAAAAAAGTCAAAAAAGCCAAAAGTCCTTCCCAAATCAAACTTTTTAACCCCAAACTAAAATAATCAAAAAAGTCAACCCACCTCCCAAACCATGCCTATAGTGCCTCAAAATATTCTCACTAGCGACAGACAATGTGTCAAATAAATTGTAGCGCTTCTTTCCAATGTTAGTCTTTAATCCCTTCATTCCCTACTTATATTGTTGTAGTTGCAAGTGGGTGTATTGCACAGGGCCGGCCCTAAACCTTTCGGGGCCCAAAGTAAATATTAACAAATAGTTAATGTTAACAATTTTTTTTTTTTTTTGTTTGATTTCATTGCTTTATTATTTAGCAAAATTAAATTTACAAAAAATTAAAAGTAAAACAAAATATAAAGCAATAATACCAAAAATAATTTATTTTGATCAATGTTATACTTATCACCTTTAATGTATCCTCTAAGGAAAAGTCTATAGTACATTTTGTTAAAAAATGTACGGTACATAGAAAATCAATGGCTAAAATTGAGCTACATCATTAAAAGTGACTTGCTAAACAAGTCACCTTTTATAGTTATAAGCCAAAATCATATTTCTTCATAATTATAATCAAATTGATCATAACTTAGTCATAACCACATCTCATAACCAACACTATTTTGTTCATAACTAATATCACATATTTCATAACCATAATCACACATTTCATAACCACATCTCATAACCAACCCCTTTAAGTCATAACCAACATCACATGTCTCATAACCATTAGTCACATATCTCATAACCAATACTTTTTTTTTTTTTTTGGTTCATAACCAACATCATATATTTCATAACCACTAGTCACATATCTCATAACTAATACCCTTTCGCTTTTAACCACATTACTTTGATCATAACCAATATCACATATCTCATAACTATTGATCACATATCTTATAACTATTACCCACATGAATCATAACCACATCTCATAACCAATCCCTTTGAGTGATAACCAATATCACATATCTCATAACCACTAGTCACATATCTCATAACTAACAACCATTTTGCTCATAACCACACCACTTTGATCATAACTAATATCTCATATCTCATAACCACTAACACATATAGCATAACCAAACACTCTTTGACACTACTTTGCTCATAACCAAAATCACATATCTTACAATCACTAATCAAATGTCTCATAACCATTACCCACATATCTCATAACCAACATCACATATATCATAACTATTAATCACATATTTCATAACCACACCACTTTGATCATAACCAACATTACATATCTCATAACCACTAATCACATATCTCATAACCAAACACCATTTGACTTATAACTACACCACTCTACTCATAACCAAAATCACATATATAATAATCACTAATCACGTATCTCATAACCTTTACTCACTTATGACATAACCACATCTCATAACCAACATCATTTGCCTCATAACCAACATTAAATCTATCATAACCACTAATCACATATTTCATAGTCACTATCCACATATAAGGGTGTAAATTTGGCTCACGAGCTCGCGGCACACCCCGAGTCCAGTCGCACCCTGGGTGGGCCCAACCAAGCCTGAGCCTAATCCCAACCTAAGACCCTAGGCTATGTGTTCTAGAGCTCGGCTTGACTCTAGTGTGTAATGGAGTGTGACCCATCTCGTGAGCTCGACCCAAAAATTTTTCCCCCATCTGGCCCGACCTAACCCCAACGACTCCCTGCCCCCCAGTTAGTGCAACGGTCAAAATTTTTAAAAAAAAAATAAAATTGAAACAGTCATATAACCGTTAATTCCACCAACCAATTTTATTTTATTTATATATATATAAATTAACCCCTCTCTCCCAAGTCCTATAAATACCACCCCTCTCTCATTTTATTTCTCACAAACAATTCTGTCTCTCAAACTCTCATTATCTCTGAACTCTCAACTCTCTCAATCAATTTTGAAGTGTCATCCCTAAGTGACAATTACAATTGATCACCTATCTCTATTTTAGATTTATTTTTAGTCATAGTATCTTCGTTAAATATAATAGAAATAGTAATATACAAATGATATACTTTTAAAAATATCTATGTACACTTATAGACATATATATATATATATATATATATATATAATTTAACTAAATTTTAATAAAAAAGTATGTTGAAAAAAATTATCTATGACGTGATTTTATTTTATTCTACTAAATAAATTTTCTCCTAAATTTTTCTCCCCAACTTTTCTTCCTTTTTTTCTCTACTCTATTTTCTTTCCCTTGATTTGTCCTTGTTGTGCCTGAGCTCTCTCTATTTCTTACTCAAACTTCTTTATTTTGCTCAAATTATCGAACGACTATTGTTGATAGTTCTTCCTCACTGGATTCTTCCTGTCTCTACTCCTATGTCTCTGCAATAGATTCTTGAACTCGTCACTAATCTCTTTGTCTATTTCAACACTATTCATTTTAGTGATATTTTTCTATCTAGTAAATGCATCTATCTCGAAACTCTAACTCTTTCACATTAATATGTCATACATACACAAACCATTGGTCGTAGTTATGATTTGAAAGGTTTTGTTATCATCAATTTGTACGTGTGTTATAGAACTGTTGAAAAATGAATATTACGCATTTTGTTGTACTATTCTGCTATCTCAGTTCTTTTCATCCCTCAAGCATCTCTCTCATTTTTACTGACATTGTAGATATCTCCGATGTTCCATATCAGAAACAACATCACCTTTGACGTCATTTTCACCAGCGATAAACCCGTCCAATCTCTCTTTCTCATATTCCCTTTCCTTTTGCTCTACTAGTTAATCTTCTCTAACTCTCATTTTTTTGTTCCATGGCTTTAAGTCATTGATTAAATTATTTAATGATTATCATTACATTTTATTTTCTCTGTATTATGAGAGATCCCAATTGATGATTCTAAGATTTTTAGTGATTTGTTTAGTCATTTTATGATAATTGTTATGAAACTTTGTTACTTGATTACAATATTTGTGGTTGAAATTTTTGGATATTTTTGCTACATCAATTAGTTGTGTTGTTACGCAATTTGTGATTGATGTTATGAAATTTTTTGGGTTGGTTATGACATTTGTGATTTGTAAAAATTTTGATTTTTTTGTTATGGCAATTAGTGGTGCAGTTACGCATTTTGTAGCTGATGTTATTAAATTTTGTGAGTTGGTTATGACATTTGTAGTTTTTAAAATTTTTAGATATTTTTGTTACACCAATTAGTGGATAGTTACATAATTTTTGGTTAATGTTACGAAATTTTGGGAGTTAGTTACAACATTTTTGATTTTCTATAATTTTAAACAATTTTGTTATGTCAATTAGTGATGGCGTTATGTATTTTGTGTTTTATATTACAAAACTTTATGACTTGATTATGATATTTGTGGTTTCTAAAATTTTAAATATCTTTATTACACCAATTAATTGTGTGATTATACATTTTTGTAGTTGATGAGTAAAATAATCTTTTTTATTTTATTAATTTTACTTAATAAAAATAAATAAAGGATTTATATTAACGTTGTGAACAACATATTTCAATTCCAACCATTTCTCCCATTCCATGAAATTTTCATTTATAAACAACAAATAAGAAATTTCCCTATCATCCATTCATTTTAACATTTTATGGAGCAAAAATTTATAAGTTTTCAATATTTATTCAAAATTTTTCTAAATTTCTAGGTTTTCACCAAACTAGGCAAAATCCCCATTTTTTTTTTTTGAAAGAATCTCTCCAACACACCCTTCATTAATAATGTAGTTCAAACTCTCAAAAACTTTTTAAAAACAAGGTGTGAACCCATTTTTAAACTCATCAATACTCTTGAATCAAAATTCAAATTTCAATACCACAAGAGAGAGTTCCATGAAATCAACAAAATCTTGTAAAAAATACATATATAACTCTAAGAAAATCCCTACCTCAAGTTCTTGAAGGAAAAGAGAAGAAAACCCCAAAACCAACGGTATCGAAATCCGATCTCCACCACACACAACGTAGCCCTCGACGAGTTCTCCAACTTTGATGAAGGAACTAGGGTCAAAATGTAAATGGATTTGGAGAAATCAAGGATTTTGTGAGGTTTGGTGTAGGAAAAGTAGAGAGAAGAAAGAGAAATGGATTTTTAGAAAGAGAGAGATATACAAAAAATGATATACACACAGCCCAAGAAGAAAGAAAAAGGCAAATTTTCAGACTCAGCTTTCTTCCGCACGTGCGGCACCACCTTCCGTACGTGCGGCACTCAACCCTGCACGTACGGCTCATCCTCCCGCACCTGACCTCTACTAGTGCAATAAAAGCAAAATGCACCATTGACACCTCCCTCCTCTCAATACGTGCGGGCCCCTCTCCTCACGTACGGCCCAAGCCCCCGCACGTGCGGTTCTGCCTCCCAACTAGAAAAGCTCGACCCGTGACACCCCAGATCCAACCTCGCACCTTCCAAAACAAGTGAAACTCGGGATTGAAATAAATAAAAATGAGAATTTTGAGAAAAAGTTTTTAAAAACAATGAACCCAACAGTTGGCAAGACCTCACATTAAAACCCGACACTCTAACAAGAGTAAACCCAACATAACTCAAAGAGGATGAGGCGGATTACGTACCTAGTCATCACAAGATACAAGGGAAACAAGATGCAAACAACAATACGAAATCATGAAACCCAAGTCCGGGATACAACAAGGGTCAGGTCAAAACTAGAATTGCTATATGTAATGACATGTAAAAAATCGTTAAAAAAATTTATTTTTAACAACGATTTTACTGTAACTTATTTTTAATAAGACTTTATCGAAATTAAATCCAACTATTAAAACTTATTGATAATTTATCCGCAAATTATCCCATCAGTGTGATTTCATATTGTTGAATGTAAAAATACAAACTCCACACCTACTCTACCTTAGTGTGGTAGGTGAGTGAGTTAGTATATTATGTGAGTGTGTTAGGTTAGTATATAGTGGTAGATAGTGGAAATATATAGTGGTAGATAGTGGAAATATATAATATGTAAGTGGTATATAATGGGTTTAATGGGTTATGATGATGTTTGTAATATCTCCTATATAAGGAGTGTCATTTGGTCTTGTAAAATTAAGATATTGAATACAATCAATCAATAATATCAATACATTAATTTCCTACATGGTATCAGAGCTATAAGATTTAGGCCTGTATTTCTTTCTCACCGGCGGGCAGCCGGCCGGTAACTTTGCCTTCGCTGCCCGCTGGAAGTTTTTACACATATCTTCACTCCGCTGCCACAAATTATTCTTCTTGATCTTGATCTTGATCTTGTTGTTGCTGCTGCGGAGAGAAGAGAAACTCCTTTAGAGGGAACAATCAATTTTTGAGTGCATGATTGGCAATCTGTCTCGCTTGCTTGATCTTTTGTACTGTCTTGCACAGACAACTGTAGAGCAAGTGCCAAGTCTTGATCATCTGCAGCTGCCTCTGACATATCGGTGTCTCGCATAGCAAAAGCATTCTCATCATCATGTAGATCATTTGTCTTATTTTTCAGCTTCCGGAGCTGCAACACTGACATTTTCAGTCATAGTTGCATCTTGTGATGTCGATTGTTGTTCCCCTCATTTTTCCTGTTTTGAAGCTTCCTCTGCAGCCTTTTTAGCTGCTGCTTCTTGCCTTGCCCTCTCTTCTTCCAGTTTCAGTCACCTTATCAACAGGCAATTGTCGCCTGCTACTTTCACTGTAACTATTGCTGCGAAGTGCCCGATCTCCAGTATCTCCAGCCTCTGAAACAGTCTCACTTTCAAGATCATCATCTTTTTGAGTGGATTCAACATTTGTAAAAGTAAAAGGACGCCTTCTTGCTGCTGTAAACAATAATGACAGCAGTCACATTGTTCATGTTCCTGCTGGTCCAAATGCTCTCTCTGATGTTCTGATAAGTACTCCTATCTTTACCGGTGATGGTGAAGGTGGAAGTGGTTTTGCAGCAGCAGCTGCGGCAGCTGCAGCTGGTGGTGTTGTGCCTATTCCTGAGGATGCTTTATTCCGGCCACGTGGGTCTTGGTCCCATGATCCCACTGCATTAGCCGTTGCCTCCCCTGTATTTCCATCGACAATGGAAACTATATCTCCTCTTTCTACAGAGGCAGTCATACATTCTGATGACAAGCAGCAAGAGAATAGGAAAGAGTTACCGTGGCTATTGGACTACACTTCATGCCTCCTCCATCTTGCTGTTTTTTTTTTTGGAATTCTCGGGGTTTTTTAACGAGGTATTTACTGCAAAAATGGTTGGCTCGTTCTTAATGGGGTGGTTCGGTGTTGTTTTTAAAGGAGATATATCCAGAGTTTCAGACCATCTAGCCATTGGTCTGACAACTGGTTACTTGGGAAGCCTTACAACTTTCAGTGGTTGGAATCAGAAAATGCTTGACCTGAGTGTTCAAGGAAAATGGGGTTTTGTTGTACTCGGGTTTCTCATAGGCATGATTCTTGCTGATTATTCAATCAAATTTGGAATAAGGACAGCTCATTTCCTAAAATGGATTCTGGAAATGTCAAACTTATTTCCAGTAAGTGACCTTCCTAACTCTAAAAGCAATTGGAAGGCAGACTATTGCAAGCGTCAAGTAGCAGTTTTGGTGGTGCTGCTATTGATGCTTGTTATGGGGGATAAGTGCAGCTTTGGAAGCAGAGATGAAACCCAATTTTATTCATATCGGGGATCAAATCCGATCACCATTTTACAAATAAAAAAAAAAATAAATAAAAAAAAAAAAAACAACCACAACTCATAACCACCACAAAAAAAATCGGCCTTATTTTTTCGCCTCTTCAGCTGTTCTCTTCTTTTTGCCTTTGTCTTGGGCGCCCCTTGCCGGTGCTGCCTCCGTGTTTCCCACGCCGTCGAGCACGTTCACTTCCCGTTGCTCCTCAACCGTCACATATGGCGGCCCTCCAAATCTGAGCATCACGGTGGCCTTCCGCTTCAATTCCTTGTTTTCTGCCTTCAGCACACATATCTCTGCTCGGGCATCCGTATACATGCGCTGGAGCAGAGCCAGTTGGGCTTTTACCTGCTGCACCTCATTTGTTCTACTCTGAAGCCGGTGCGACAGGTTGTTGACCGCAGTCATGGTCTCAACACATGACCTTAAGGTATAATAATTGGCCTCAATATCAGATTGAGCAGCCATTATCTGCTCAACTGCCACCATCGGATAGTTCAACGGTGCAAAACCAGGGGGGCTTGGTCCAAGGGCACTTGGTTGCGGTTCCAGGGCAACTGCCCCGGTTATCTCTCTTGTGCACTCATTGAGGTCGGGAAAGAGAGTAAGACCCCGGGAAGAAGAGGCTATGTTCTGGGTAGCGGAACGGGAAGAAGAGGCCATTTTCTGGGCAATAGAGTTACAGAATATCTCTCTCAAGAAAACGAAGAGTTTCTCAGCGGTTTACAGCTGGTTTGTTATGCATCAGCGGCAGCCTCGCCTTGGTTTAAATAGGCAAGGCAGACACGCGCCTTACGTGCCTCTCGGCGCTAGACGACAAATCGGCGCGCCTTTTGATGGCTCGCCTTTTGATGACTGTCGGGCACGTCTTTTGATGGCACGCCTTTTGATGGCTCGACTTTTGATAGCTATCGGGCACATCTTTTAATGGCACTCCTTTTGATGGCACGCTTTTTGATAAGATTGGGCACGCTTTTGAGGGTCCGACAAGACTCTGTAAACTGTCCCGACATTGATTCTGGTTAGCTCTTATATGGGTCCGACAAGACTCGGTAAACTGTCCCGACATTGATTCCGGTTAGCTCTTATATGGGTCCGACAAGACTCGGTAAACTGTTCCGACATTGATTTCGGTTATCTGCTACAACGGTTCGACACAGCCATATAGTGTCTTCTACAACGGTCCGACATGACCCAGTAAACTGTTTTCTACAACGGTCCGACATGACCCAGTAAACTGTTTTCTACAATGGTCCGACATGACCCCATAAACTGTTTTCTACATCGGTCCGATATGACCCCATAAACTATCTTCTACAACGGTCCGACATGACCCCATAAACTGTCTTCTACAACGGTCTGACACGACCATACAGTGTCTCCTATCTACTTTTATTTGTCAGAGTATTTTTCCTGTTTTGTTACTCTCTCCAAACTCAAGTTGGTTAGTTCTTAACCCCTTGAGTTTGAGGGGGGCTGTTGAATGTAAAAATACAAACTCCACACCTACTCTACCTTAGTGTGGTAGGTGAGTGAGTTAGTATATTATGTGAGTGTGTTAGGTTAGTTATATAGTGGTAGATAGTGGAAATATATAGTGGTAGATAGTGGAAATATATAATATGTAAGTGGTATATAATGGGTTTAATGGGTTATGATGATGTTTGTAATATCTCCTATATAAGGAGTGTCATTTGGTCTTGTAAAATTAAGATATTGAATACAATCAATCAATAATATCAATACATTAATTTCCTACACATATTTATTAAAGGGGTGTCAATGTAATTTGCCCTTTTTCAGATATGGCCTATTTTGAGAAGTAGATTAAAAGTTGATTTTTTTTTTTTTCTTCAAAAGATGCAAAATAATAATAATAATAATAATAATAATAATAATAATAATAATAAACAGTTAATGTGATCTAAAAAGGTCAAAAAAAAAAAAGAAAAAAAAAAAGCTAACTCTTATTCAACTTTCCAAAATAGGCTACATACATACAATTTTCATTGGATACATCTAGTAATTAATATTAAGAAAATGTTATGAATCCCAAATAATTTATTAAATTTTTTACTAATCTCTTACATGAGTATGGGATCCACACAAACCCACATATGTGTGTCCCACACTTATATGAGAAGTTTGATATATAAAAAATTTAATAAATTATTTGAGATCAGTAGCATAGCTTTTAATGTTAATAGACATTGCCCCCTCACTTTTTGATAATTTTCCATTTCAATTCAACAGTACAAATGACATTGATTGATTGATAGATAGTAGGGTTAATTACACTAATAGTCCCTATAGTTTGAGGCTTGTGTCACTTTGGTCCTCGACTTTTCAATTGTGACACATTTGACCCTGAATTTTGAATCTTGTTCCAAATAAGGACAATTGAAAATATCATTAGATTTTTCAAGGGTAAAATCATCAATTTAATAAAATATAAACTAATTTGACAAAAATAAATGTCAAAAAAATATTTTAAATTTTTTAAAAATTATTTTTATCCATCAATGATAAAATTATATAAAATTAATAAAAATTACATGATTAATTTTTTTAAATTAATTTTACATGATCATCATCCAAACGCATAATAAAAATTAATTTGGTAAAAAAAAATAAATGTCTAAAAGATTTATCAATTTTACATAATTTTATTTTTAGTGGGTAGAAATAGTTTTTAAAAATTCAAAAATATTTGTTTGCCATTTATTTTTTGTCAAATTAGTTTATATTTTATTAAATTGACAATTTTACCCTTGAAAAATCTAATGATATCTTCAATTGTCCTTATTTGGAACAAGATTCAAAATTCAGGGTCAAATGTGTCACAATTGAAAAGTCATGAACCAAAGTGACACAAACCCCAAACTATAGAGACTATTTGTGTAATTTGCCCTAGATAGTATTATCTTCTTTTTGCATAATGTTATCGTTATGGGTAATGATAGAGATACAAAAAATTTTACCAAATAAATGATCAAATGTCTCACATGAATTTGTGGACTCTACATCCATATGAGACATTTGGTTATTCATTTAGTAGAAAATTTGAGACCTGTAGCATTTTCCTATCGATATATGCCCATGTCTCTCACCAATCACAATTTATTATGTTTTTCATATTCATCAAACGTTCAACAAAAATTTGTGAATCTTGTAAATTCAAAAAAAAAAAAAAAATCACTAATTGTCAATTTTTAGTGACATAGATAAAAAAATCGTCACAAAAAATTATTTTTAACAACAATTTTATTAAAATATATTTTTAATAAAATTTTATAAAAATTAAATTTAACTATCATGACTTATTAATAGTTTATCCCTTAATTATCCCATCAGTGTATTAAGCGGTGTCAGTGTAATTTACCCTTTTTCATGTGTATATATGTACATACAGTTTTCATCGAATACCCTCTGTCAATTAATACACGCGGTCCCTCACTTTCTCATGATTTTCCTATTTCAATTCAGGGGTTATTTGGGATGAACTATATAAGTGCATTTTTTGAATTTTTGGATAAAAAAGTAGAAGAAAAAAATATGATTATTTGGGATAACTTTTTAACTTTTTACGAAAAAATGTGTATTAAAATATTGTATAAAATAGAAATTACCGTATTACTCCTAATGCTCCCTATGCGTATTGACAATGATTGTTTAGGAAGCCAGTACAGAGCGTTGCTTTGAAGTTGTGTGGTGGGCAGCATACTTCAGAAGATATATAGGAGCAACTGGCCTCCAGTCCGAGATCGGACTAGACAGTGGTATTTGGTCTGTGGGAGGGCCCACCACGGGTCCCGTTTTGATAATCCGAACCGTTCAATGTATAGAACTCATCAAGTACGATATGTTTGTAAAATATCACATTGATCAGATATCGATAGCTATCTCATCGTATCAGGTTTTTGTCAACCGTTAATTTGTTCACCATTCATTTTTTTATACAAAACTAATTTGATCATATAGCTGTTGATATCCGATCAACGTGATTTTTTACAACTATATAGTATTCGACGAGTTCTACATATTGCACGGTTCAGATTATCAAAATGGAACCCGTGATGGGCCCCCAAGGGCCGAACATCACCGTTCTATATAATTTTTTTGTGCACCCGCATGTTTAAATTTGTACCATCACTTCAGATTGTACTATCACTTCAATACAAAGTTGGCTTGTACTTTTTTTGTGCACCCACCTGTGTAAATTTTTTTTTTTATATTTATTTTTTTTTGTAAATAGTGATAACTGTTTGATATTTTGTCTTTTATAGAATATGACAAACAAGTACAATTGTACAAAAGATATAGATTGATTGATAATACTCTCTTTTGTTTTAATACTCCCTTTTGTTTTAATGGACCATGATTCATCCCCCGAAAAGGGGGAGCCCGAATCCCCGAAAATGTCATTTTTAGTAAAAAAAAAAAAAAAAAAAAAGAAAACAAAAAAAAAAAAGAAAACAGTTTCCTAAAAAGGAAATTAGGGGGATTAGGGGTGGGGATTTTAGGGATCCAAATCATTTCCCTGTTTTAATACTCCTTTCGTCTTTAATTTTTTTAAAAATAGACTAAGGTCAAGTTTGGCATCTTAAAAAAAATTAAAAAGTCAAAAAGTCACTATCCTATTTAAATTACATCATCTTATTTAAGTCACATCACCTCTCTAACACATCACTTCAAACCCAATCCAAATCCAACTCATATTTCATAAAAAGTTAAAAAGTGCACTTATTTAGTCTTCCCAAACTTAGGCCAAGTTGGGAAGACTAAATAAGTGCACTTTTTGTCTTTTTTGACTAAAAAATTGAGGTTGAAAATATGGATGTTTGGGTTAACTTTTTGACTTTTTATGGAAAAATGTGTAATAAAAAATTGTGAAATTGGTTTTTAGAGGAAAATTTGAATTGGGAGTTGTGCAGCCGTAATTATTGACTTTTGGTGAATAGTATTAACTTTTTAACTTTTTGAGTAACTTTTTGGCTTTTTGAATTATTTGGGAGTACCCAAACAAGGCCTTAACCTAATATTTTAAGATAATAAAAAATTAATATTTTGAGACAAAAACTATAATATTTTGAAAAAATTATTTATTAATTCAGAGACATTACCTAACCATTTATTTCACAAATTACAATTTATTATATTTCCCAATCAATCAACATAAATTTATAAATCACACTTTTTCACCCATAACAGCATTATTGGCATCACATGAGGATGCCCACTAACCAATAATGTTATGGTATTGATTGTACGAGGGCGCGTGACTAACCAATAATGTTATGGTATTGATTGTACGAGGGCGCGTGACTAACCAATAATGCTATGGTATTGATTGTCTGTGGGCACATATGACAAAAGTGTACCAAACCAATTAAAAAGTGCCTCACCACTGCCACTCCATTCAATCGTTTGAATAGTTCAAACAATTAATGTTAACGGACGTTAACACTCTGTTCCAAGAAAGATTTATAACTCTAAATTAAAAGTTTTAATAGTTTTAATTAGTGTGTGAATTTATATGATGTAATATTTTGATCTTAATTTTTTTATTATTTTTCATATTATTAGTGTTCTTTTAGAGCTCTCAAATTAAAAGGATGTATCATTTCTGTTGTTCCAAAAACAAAGGAAAATATTATAGATTCTAAATAATTTATTAAATTTTTTACTAAATTTCTCACATAGGTATGAAATCTACACAAACTCACATGTGTGGGTGTCTCACACCCATATGAGAGATTTGATAAAAAATTTAGGAGTGGTTTGGGATGATCTGCACTTTTTGACTTTTTCTGAAATATGAATTGGGTATGGGTTGGGTTTGAAATGATGTGTTAGAGGGGTGATTTGACTTAAATAAGATGATGTGACTTAAATAGGATAATAATTTTTTGACTTTTTAACTTTTTTAGATCATGTCAAACAAGGCCTTATTAGATAATTTGAGATCTCTAGCATAACTAAAAAAACAAAACGTTAACACTGATTTTTAAATTCCCTATCATTTTGAATTTTTTGTATTGGAAAATTTCATTATAAATCCTTTATACCTTATGCAACTTTAATTATATTATTTTTTTAATCACTATTAAACTTTTTCTTTAGTTTTCATTTGACAAATGAGTTAGGCTTAAATTGAGATAAAAAAATATAAAAAGACAAAATAAAATTATATGTCTTATGGAATTGAATACTCTTGCGTAGTTTATACATAATAAAATAATAATGAATAGATTCGTAGTACACTCTGTATTTTTGTACAATATATTGAAGTCACGTGATTCATGCATATATTATAAAATATTTCATTTAACTTTGTATTCACTTTATATTCAAGCGCAAGGTATCCCCTGTATATCCCACATTCTTATATAGTGTATAAACAAATTTATTATGGTGAATTATACTAACGGTCCCTATAGTTTAGGGTTTATGTTATTTTGGTCCTTAATTTTTTAATTGTGACATATTTGATCCTGAATTTTGAATCTTGTTCCAAATAAGAACAATTGAAGATACTATTAGATTTTTCAAGGGCAAAATCGTCGATTTGATAAAATATAAATTAATTTGACAAAAATAAATGTCAAAAAATTATTTTTGATTTTTTAAAAATTATTTCTACCTACTAAAAATAAAATTATATAAAATTAATAAATCTTTTAGACATTTATTTATTTTTTTTACTAAATTAATTTTTATTATGTATTTGAATGATAATCATGTAAAATTAATATTTAAAAATTAATCATGTAATTTTTATTAATTTTTATCAATTTTACATAATTTTATTTTTGTTGGGTAGAAATAATTTTTAAAATTTTTAAAATATTTTTTTGACATTTATTTTTATCAAATTAGTTTATATTTTATCAAATTGACGATTTTGCCCTTAAAATTAAGCAATGGTATGTTCAATTGTCCTTATTTGGAACAAGATTCAAAATTTAGAGTCAAATGTATTACAATTGAAAAGTCAAGAATTAAAATGACACAAGCCCCAAACTATAGGGACTGTTAGTGTAATTTGCCCAATAAATTTATAGCAACAATTTGTATTACACAAAGAAAAAAAGAAGAAAACGAATATGGAGATCAAGTTTGAGATAATTGGTAGAGAAACCATCAAACCATCTTCTCCCACTCCCCATCATCTCAGAAGATATAAGCTCTCCTCTAGGGATCAGTGTTCTCCGCAACAATACATTCTAGTTGTTTTCTTCTACACCAACCCTAGTCACACTACTCATGGTAGTGATAGTGATGGTGGTGGTGACAGTTACTATGAGACAGCCATCGTAAGATCTGAACATTTGAAGGAATCTCTATCTAAAACCCTCACTAATTTCTACCCACTCGCGGGAAGGTTGAGAGACAATCTCTCAGTCGATTGCAACGACGAAGGTGCTGATTATTTGGAAGCTCGAGTCACCAACTGCCGTGTTTCAAACATTCTTGAACGACTTGATGTTGAAGAGATGTACCAGTTGTTTACAACCATACCCACAGATGTTTACAACTCCCCTCTGTTACTTGTCCAAATTAACTCTTTCCATGTGGTGGAATGGCAGTTTGTGTGTCTATCTCCCATAAGATCGTCGATGGGGTTGCGTTTTCTGCATTCATCAAAGCCTGGTCCTGCATCACTCGCGGATCCCACGACCCAGTTGTCCCAGATTTCAGCGCTGCCTCCTCTCGTTTCCCACCGATAGAGGACTTCCCAGTGCCGTCAATAGTGTTCCCGCAGATAAGCCAAAAGATTGTCTCAAGGAGGTTTGTGTTTGACGCCTCGAAAGTTGATGCCCTTAAAGCTAAAGTGGCCAGTGCAAGTGTGCAGCTACCCACGCGCGTTGAGGCTGTTACAGCACTTGTTTGGAAATGCGCAGTGACTGCATCTAGATCATATGCCCTTGGGATGTCTCCAGCTCCAAGTCCAAGGACATATGCATTGACGGGGGCTGTGAACTTGCGCCCAAGGCTTATGCCACCTTTACCAAAATATTCTTTTGGAAATGTGAGCGGATTGTTGTGGGCAATGCTCGACAACAACAAAGATGAAATAATAGACTTGCCAGACTTGGTTTGCCAGTTGAGGAAAGGGATTGAACAGTCCACTAATAACAATTTCACCACCAAAGCAACATATCTAATGCGGGCCAAGAAAGATGAGATGGATGTGTATTGCCATAGTAGCTGGTGTAGGTTTCCTCTATACGAAGTTGATTTTGGGTGGGGAAACCCGACATATGTGGTTCCAGTTTTAATGGGTGCCCCAATTGGAATTAGATTGCAAGATACAAGAGATGGTGACGGAGTAGAAGTGTGGATGACTCTCAAGGAAGAAGACATGGCCTTGTTTCAAGGGGACCAAGAGTTATTGGCTTATGCATCACCGAACCCAAGTGCACTCTAAAAGTGGTAGTCTGGGAATCAAGCTTTTTAACTCGATATAGATTGTTGGATCCATTTTCAAGTAGTTTAAGATTTTGAGATAATAAGTGATTTAACATGGTATCAAAACTTTGGTCCTAGTATGTCTTGGGTTCAAATCACATCTACCCCATTATCTCTATCATCGTGCTTTCAGTAATGCCAGGTATCATGAAAAACCTTTCATGAAAATAATCATGAAAGTTTTGTGACCCTTGGATTACACTTTGAATAAAACACCACACACTAATTAAGATAATCCAAGGATCATAACTCTTTCATGATCATTTTCATGATTCCTAACTTTTTTCTTGTGCTTTTTATTTTGTCTTTGTTTTACCTTGTTTCTCAGTTTGTTCGTCTCTTTATGTGTGAGACGAGATCGCACGTGAGGCGGAGTGTTTGGATTCATTTTCTAATTGTCTAGAAGTCTTATGATCATGCATGTGGTTATGGTTCATCATATTTGTTTGTGTGGTCCATCATATTTGTTTGTGTGTTTTAAAGTTATTAATATTGAATTGTGTGTTTTAAAGTTACCAAGTATTGAATTGAGTTGTTCTTGTCTCTTTGGTTAACATATATTTCTACAGTAAAACGACTCACAATGATATGCATGATCGGATTATTATACTATTGTTGTTATATTATGTTGATATTCACGATAAGCATTTGATCTTATTTTCTACATTGTAACTCTATATATTAGAGACCCTATCCTGACTTGTGATGGGTAGGAATTTTATTCATATATTTTGCACTCAATGCACCTATTTCTTTTTTAGCCATGGTCTTCTAGTTGTGGCTCCCCTCATTACATTTACGTACACATTTCTCCCTTTGATGTCAACATTAGGTGAAAGATTTGCAATGGTCAAAATCACGCATCGAGTTTGTGCTTCCAGCGCTATAATCACACCACTCCATCCCTAGTTAATTATGAGTTGAGATTCTCTCATTGGCTTCTCTCCTTACTTACCTACTTGCAATGGTAGAAATGCACTTTGAATTGATCTAATGGTCCAGATTTGAGCAGAAAAAGCAAATTTGAATTTGTTTTATTATTTTTTATTTTTAAATAGCCAAATCTGAACCGTTGGATCAACTTAAAGTATATCTCCACTGTTGCAAGTAGGGATGCAAGGAGAGAGCCTAAGGAGAGGATCGCAACTCAATTAATTATGGGGGTGTTTGGTAAACGCTATTTTTTGACTTTTTTGGCTAAAATTTATAAAAAGACAAAATAGGCTAAAATAGTCAATAAGACAAAATGACACATCAAATCCATAATCATTTCATTTTTTCTTTTACAAACATACATCCAACTATAAAAAAATCCTATTATCTTTCCAAACACAAAAATTTTAACCTACTAAAATAATCAAAAATTAAAATAGCTTACTAAAATAGTAACTTCTCAAACACCCAGTATGTTGCACCCGTCTTTAGTTTAGACCAGTTTCCTAACCTAGAAACTATAGCTCACCATAATAAATACAATGACCCTTATCAACTTCTTGTGGGTAATGGTAAGGGCTTGTTTATCTCTCATATTGGTAATGCGACTTTTCTTCCATCATCACCTTCTTATTTTTGTTTTCTTGATGTCTTGTACGTTCCATCTTTCACCTCTTGATAACTCTTTCTCAGGAATCAACTTAATTGTTAATCCCACTTATGCACCCAATACTACATCCTCTACACCACTAATAACTTCTGTCTCCATATGTACTGACCACTTGATAACTGATTCTGTGAAATCTCTATCATTTCATGCAAAATTGTTTCCCACACCTATAGTCCATTAGCTGACTCTACCGTTGAACCCACCTGATGCACACTATAGTGCCTCAAAATATTCTCACTAGCGGCAGGCAATGTGTCAAACAAATTGTAGCACTTCTTTCCAATGTTAGTCTTTAATTCCTCCCTTCCTTACTTATTATATTGTTGTTAGTTGCAAGTGGGTGTATTGCACAGGCCGACCCTATAACTTTCCGGGCCCAAAATAAACTGTCTAGTTGAGATCCTTGATATCTTGCATCTAAAAAAAAAAAAATGTTAATGAAATAGTTAGGTAGCGTTTGGTAACGTTTACGTTTTTTGTTTTTGTTTATGTTTATAAAAATTTTATAAACTGGTTTTTGTTTATTTTTAGAAAAACGTAAACTATAAACGAGTTTGGTTTGAACAAAATATTTGAAAATTTTTAAAAACATAAACTAAAAAATATGTTTGTTCAGACCTAAAATATTTATATTTATTTTTATTATTTATGACAATGGGATCATCAATATAACAATGGAAGGCTTGGTTTGAATTTGAGAACTCAAAATGTATATGTGTCAACATATGGACCATTAGATTGATTCAATCTAATGGTTGAAAATGTCTTACTCCCATTTGTCCTATTTAGACATTTTGATGGTTGCGATCATTACCATCAAAATCTAATGGTCCAAAATACCTCAAAATGTATCTCTCACACCTACTCTCTCATCTCAAAATCTGACTCTTCCAAATTTCAAAATTTGAACAAACCCCTCTCTCTCTCTCTCTCTCTCTCTCTCTCTCTAGCGGAGCCCATTCCCATGCTCTTCTTTGATTCTTATCGGAGCCCAACAATTGCCGGAGACTTCGCAGATGGAGACTTCGCAGATCGGCGACTTCGGTAGGTCCAAATCGGCGTCATCGCGGCAACAAATTGGTGAGGTTCACTATATTTGTTCATCTCCAAATTGTTTTTGTGTGTATATACCATCCCTTTGTTTTCTTTGTGTGTATATATATTGAAGCCACAGAGATCATCCCTTTGTGTATATATATTGAAGAGTTTGTTGAATACGCTATGACGTTATCATCCCTTTCTGCCTCTCCCCTTCTCTCTCTGTTTTTGGTTTTGCTGCAGTTCCAACCCCACTCTCTCTGTTTTTCATGAATACATAGTAAGGAGAGAGGTCAGAAACCAGTCTCCACCCCCATCTGTCCCTTTTTCTTTTTTTATTTTCCATGCCTCAAATTTTTTTTTTTATAAAAAGTTAGATTTCCAAGGAATCCAACTTGAAGATGAGGGTTAATCAACCACTACTAACCAATGAACACTGGACCTGGGTGTTCATATGGTTCCACAGTACCCATTGGAATTGGTAGTTCATAAATAACAGTAAGATATTGGCCTTAAATTCATCAATATGACAGAATTGGAATTGGTAGTTTTATATACATAAATACTGTTATTATGTGAATGATTCTATAGTTGGAATTGGAATAAGGTTGGAATTGGAATAAATACTGTTTACATAAATACTGGAATTGGAATTGGAATTGGAATCGGAATTGTTGCTTGGATTTTTGAGTGATTCTATAGTGATTAATTACCATACAAATACTCAAAAATCTACTGAAAAAAATGAAATAAGGTTGCTAATGAGTAAACATCTCCACCCCCATCTGTCCCTTTTTCTTTTTTTATTTTCCATGCCTCATTTTTTTTTATTTAAAAAAGTTAGATTTCCAAGGAATCCAACTTGAAGATGAGGGTTAATCAACCACTACTAACCAATGAACACTGGACCTGGGTGTTCATATGGTTCCACAGTACCCATTGGAATTGGTAGTTCATAAATAACAGCAAGATATTGGCCTTAAATTCATCAATATGACAGAATTGGAATTGGTAGTTTTATATACATAAATACTGTTATTATGTGAATGATTCTATAGTTGGAATTGGAATAAATACTGTTTACATAAATACTGGAATTGGAATTGGAATTGGAATTGGAATTGTTGCTTGGATTTTTGAGTGATTCTATAGTGATTAATTACCATACAAATACTCAAAATCTACTGAAAAAAAATGAAATCGGAGTTCTGTTATTCAATACATGAGTTATCTCCATGAAATTTTCTTTTTTCCTCCTTAGATTGCACTGTATGGTTTTGGGTAATTTAGATTAGTTTGGGGTTGGTATACATAGGTTTTATTAATTGTATGAGACAAGAGTTTCTAAAGATAAATATATAATCTATATAGATATCAAATATTCTACAAAATATTTATTAATTTATTTAATCTCTATAGAAACTAGATAATCTCTATAGAAACTCCTTTCTCCTCCTCACTTGCTTCACCTTAATTATTAATTGAACAAGTAAAAGTTCTGTCTTAGTTGGAATGGGGATAACTGGTACACCTCATACTCAATCTAATCAGGTTTTTAATGCTGGTGGAGGAAAATTATTCACTTCATCAATTCTTTTATATGAACATAAATTGATTACATAATCGAATACAATTATGTTGCATGAATGTAAAATTCACAAAAAAATAAAATTTATTTTAAAATTGTCTTCAATTCTGTGATCGATTTTTATATTTTAAATTTTTGTTTCACTCCAATAATGTGGAACCCACACTAATAAAAGGTGTGGATGCTGTGGCTGGAACGCCAAGGAATGGAATAACTTCACAGTAGAAGCGAAAAAAGTCTTGGAGGGAGAACATGAAAACAAGAGGTGGGGAGAGAGAGAACATGAAAACAAGAGGTGGGATGGGTAAATTGGAAAGGCATTTTGTCAATTTAGGTAAACGACAGTCCAATTGTAAGCCACAAATTGACAACTCTCACAATCACAGTGTCGTCATTAAATTGTAGAAATAGTTCATACTTTGAAGTCGAGGGTCACTCACAAAATTTGAGAAAAGTAGAAATAGTTCATACTTTGAAATAGTTGTACTCTTTTTTCAATAAAGTTGAAGTAGCTGAAATTATTAGAATGGTAGATGAATACTGAAATAAATAAAAATATATGTTTTTTTTGTAAAAATATATGATAATATTATATTTTTTCATTAGTATGATTAATAAATTATTGATAAAAAATACTCCAATTGTTATGTGAAATAAAAATTCAAGAGAGACCAATGTAATTATGTCAAAAGTGTGTTACTAACTGTATTTTTTTTTTTTAAATCTTGAAAGTGGTGAGTATCATTTCCCCTAGAATTTTTTTTATTAAGTAGTTACTAAAGCACCTTATAAGATTATTTATGTAGTGTTTCAAATCAAAAACACAGTAAAATTTTTTATCAATAAAACATGCTGACTCATCTTATTAGATAATTGAGAGGTAAATAATGATTCACTTGTGTGTTGTAATTTTTTATTTATCAAAATTATTATGTAAACAATACCATAAGATACTGTAAATATATTTAATAATTTTTCGACATAAAAGGAAAGTATATAAAAATACAGAAAACATTCACCTACCATTCTTAAGTTGAAATGTCAAAAAAAAACAAAGAAAAGTACACTAATTCTTTTTTCCTCATTAATTTGGGAAATTTTCTTTTAAAAACGGACTGAATCAATCGGCATAAACATTATTTTTGCCTTTTTTTAACCTCTGCTGTAAAGAAAAAGGGCCAGTGGAATCATTCACTTTTTGTGTTTTAATGAATTGGTTATGATCCTCTGTTTGGTTACTCAGAAAGCTTGGGAAAGGGCAAGTAAATAATGTGTTTCCGTTTTCTTTTTATTTTTTTCTTTGTGAAACATTAAAACCCATCTCTAGCTTAGTTGAGTGTAGTTTTGGGATTTTAGGTGTCCTAAAGCTGGAGTTTTTCTTTCTTTCTTTTGTTACAACTTTTTAGTTCATCAAGCAAATGCAAGGTGTGATTATAGTGCTTTTTCAAACAAAAAAAGCACTGTAGTTTGCATATCAGCTTGCTCTGATTATAGTGCTTTTTCAACCTCTGTTTTCTTAATTCTGCAAGTGTTCCTTATAGACATATGTTCCTTAGCTGGCTTCTTTGTAATACTTTTGCAAGTGTTCCTTATAGACATATGTTTTGATGCTTCTTCAATTTATTTCCTGCAACATAAAAGACCCTGTAATTTTTGTGCTAGGAAAAAAAATTAGGCAAAGAGTACATTGAAAATTGCACTTGCTGAAATTACAGATCTACTAACTAAATCTCATGTTCCAATCATTGGTTCTGGTAGCAGTCAGCCTTAGTGACTCCTTTGTAAACTTAACTCTTTTGGTGCCCTTTGCCAGTTTATTCCTGCATCGAGCAGAGCAGCAATGTGGCAGGACTGCCCCTTTTTTTGATTGCCTTAATTAGTACTTCTTCCCACTTAAAAAGAAACTCCTGTCAAGGTTCATCTCTTGAGTTTTGCTTTCTCCTTCCTTCTATGTTTTTTTCATTTTTATTTTATCAGAGTGATCCTTTCTTTCTTTTGGTGATGCAGGCAATAAAAGTTCTGAATATGATTAAACTTGATAGGAAGCCAATAAGGGTGAATAAGGTGAGGATCCTTATTCTCATTATATATCATTTGCTGTTTCTTTATGCTTACCTTTGGAATATCAACTCAAGGACCATCACTGGAAGCTTTTTGGTGGGTACACATTAAACTGAGAAGTAAGGGCTAATGTTGAATTAAGGGCTAACTTTTTGTTAATCTGAAAAGTTTTGTGCTATGGATGAACAAGAATTAAGGGCTAATGTTGAATTCTTCTAGAATGTAGTTATCCACTTTGACATGCCATCTCTTTGGTATTTCTTTAATTTTCTAACGTTATTCATTCATTCTTATTAAATAGTGGCTTACTTTTGGATGTTGGGTTTCTAATTAATTTATGTCATGGATTGTTGGTATCTATATATCTGCTTATTATAAATTTTCGCATTTTATATGTTTTTATAGGAAATTGAAATAATTTACTTCATGCCTCTTGGAGATATAATTATGTTCACATAATTTTAATATAGAGCTTGGATGTATTGCAAGAAATTATTTATGGCGTATTTAGTTTATTATTAATTAAGTGGGCATCGTTAGAAGTATCGTAGACATGAATAATTTTCTGTTTGATTGTTGTATGGTATTTCAAAATTTTAGACTTTGATTTTGTTAGATTTTTAGACTTTGATTTTGTCATTTAGAAGGCCAAAAAAAGGCAATTCAATATTTCGTTCACCAATTGTGTTATTCTTGGTTAGTCTACATGGAAAAAGTGGAATGTGAATGTGGAAGAGTTAGGGTAAAGGAACCCAGGTGAATAAACTTTAATGGATTGATTTAAAAAAAAAAAAATTGTGTTCAAATAATGATGCTAATAGAATATTTATGGCTGAATTACTCTTAAAGGTTTTGAAAATATATATTTTAAGTTTTTACATATACACTATCGAGTTTTATACAATTTTTTTTTTCTCATTTAATGTTGAGTTGTATACACTATCGAATGCTTAGGTTTTGTTAAGGAGTGCCTTTAGGCACATGTTCTCACTGTATTGTCTATGTTTTTTTTTTTTTTTTGGTGATAAATATCACTATATTGTCTATGTTGTTGTGTATCAGCGTCAAAAAAATATTAATTAATCTTCTAGGAGAATACAATTTGATTTGAAATTTGCATTGTTTAAACTTATGGTTCCTACGCGTTGTGTGGGTTATTTATATGTAACTTTGAATTTAGTTTGGCTGCCATGATTTGAATTTCATGTTTCTAATGGATTTGTCTCAAGGGTAGTGAAAAATGTATAATTTGAATTTCGAAACATCAACAAATATTTGTTGCGCGGATTAGCATGTATCCTTATTTTGATTTTCTTGAAAAAAAAGAATCTTCGAGAATTATTTCATGATTGAAAATAGAGTGAGGCTATTCAAATAGAATAAAAATTATGCTAGGATAGTTGACGAAACCGTAATGCAATCAGACGAGTAAAAGGTGAGTTTCATATAAGATGAGTTTAGACATGTTTCAGCTTTGAATTGCCGCAAACAAAATGACTTATTGACTTTCATGCATTTTGCAAAGCTGAATAAAAAGTGGAGGCACCGAAGATTTTTAATTTTTTTTATGAAAATTATAATTTCATTAATTATCTATGGTTGTGATGTTTTCTTGGAGATATTCCTATTCAAAAATTAAATTAGACCTTTTGTTTGTTCCCCTAATAATGCAAGTTGGGAGGTATAGATCTTTTTATTTATTTGTTCTTGATCATTCATAAAAGAAATTTGCCATTACTTTTTTTGAGAACATTTACCATTACTTTATCCTTGGTTTTGTTTGGATTGGTTTATTCTATGGGTTTGTTTTTGTTAAGAAACACCAGATTATATAATTTATTGTTTGGTGATTTTTTAATTACTAGAAAATTTATTTTAATCTAATTTGTTGGCTCTTTTGCTGTTAGAGTAGTGGAGCTTATTGTTTGTTTTCTCACATGACAATGGACATAGCTAAGATGGAGGATGCGTCAAGTCCATGGAGGGAGTGTTGGTGAACATAGTTCTAAAGCAAGGCAGCTTTATATGATAATGTCACTTGAGCTAAAATGTCCGTTGGTCACATACAGAAGATGGTTTTGAATTGGTTATCTGTTTTCAATGTTAATTAACTCTCAATTACATCAATCTAATAAATTGTGTTATTATGTTAATTTTATTGGATTTATTATTTTGTTGTACTTTGTATCCTTTTTTTTAACACAACGAGCTTGAATGTGCTGCAAGTATTAAGAGTATGAGATAATGTGTCATTTCAATGCTTGAGTTATTTATCTTTCAAGGTTCATTTAGTAGTTTCAGACAGTTCTCAACTTTGTTCATATAGTTTTATTAGAGAGCTTGGATGTATTACAAGAGGTTATTTATGAGATATTTAGCTGTGCTATTAATTAAGGAGGCATCGTTAATTAGTTTTGCTAACAATGTTTAATTTAAGAGTATCGTAAGTATGAGTAATTTTCTATTTGTCATTTTAATTTGTCAAATTGTTAGAAGGCTATAGGAATTTTTTACCCTATATCACTATTTGTGTATAGACAATTTCACTAGGTGGTATTTTTAGGTAAGAATTGATTTATCATTTTGAATTGATTTATTACAATTGAATTTCGTAACAGATCTGATACCAAAAATATTGTTGGTCGTGCCTTCAGGCACGGGTTATCCCTAGTACGCATTATAATTGAAAACAAAAATTAATTGAAAACAAAAATTATTGAAAAAAAAAATTTATTTGAAGAAAAATAATTGAAAAAAAATAATTGAAAAAAAAAATAATTGAAAAAAAAATTTGTTAGTCAAATTTTTAAATTTCTGTTTAAAAACTAACGTAAACTCATTTTTTGAATTTACGTTTTTTCCTCAAATTTATAAACTGAGACAACCATTTGTAAACCAAAAAAATTATCAAACAAATTTTTATGACAGTGTTTAAAATTTTTATAAATATAAACTGAAAACTAAAAACGAAATGGTTACCATTAACAATTTTTTTTTTTTTTTTTTAAATTTTCTAGTATATACTAATCTTCTTATATTTTTATATAAAATTCCACTTCAAATCCCTTCATTTTAAATTCACCCACCCAAAAGGAGCTTTAAGGTTGTTAGTTTTTTACTTTGAGCTTTTGTTGTTTGGTTTGAATCTGATGGCTGATGCTGACTTCACATTTGCAAGTAGGCTTATTATAATTACAAGTTCAAAAATGATATTCTTATATAATTTTTATACAAAATACCAGTTTTAACAGCATGTTCACATGTTCGTGTCCGTTATCTTCTACCCATCAAGTTTCTGCAAATTTCTACAGAATGTCTAAATTGTGTTCAAATTTCTGCAAATTTGGTTCTAAAGCATTCTGTTATCCATTTTACCAAAGCACCGCTTATTTATTATTATATTATATGTAGAACTCACTACTCTTTTCATTGCCAATGCACCACTACAGCTTTGTCCACTAACCTCCATCAAACACATTGAAAACAGTAGGCATGGTTAGTATAATGATCAAACACTGGTTTGTCTATGATATAATGATAGAATGCTTGCAACCAACCTTGCAATGTTGTTCTCTTTTTTACTAAGAATAGTTATCTCAGGCCTCATTTTCATGAATGTTCTAACAGAATGAGTTCCCAAAGGGTGAACCACCATCTGGGAATTGGATTGTTTTACTATGTAGTTTTTGATTGTTTTACTATGAAGTTTTGGGGTTGGACTATTTATCATTTTCCTAAGGGGGAGAGAAAGAGAGAGAGAGAGAGAGGGCTATTTCCGTGGTTGTAATACGTGTGTTAAAAAGTTGATAATTTGTTTGGTAGTTGATCTATTTATTAAATAAGTTGTTCTTATCCATTCCTGATTTTGAGTTTTTCATTGACAATCTACTTATGATTTAATTTTTATGGCTGTTGAGATAACAGAGTGTTCCTAGAAGTTTGAATTTGCACATGACACTGATAGCTGAACTAATAATCATTGTCTTATGAATTTCTATTTATTTGTTTATTTCCACTGTATTTGAGAACTAGACGAAATAACCTTACATTTTCTGAAATTTAGATATTAGGCTTTTAGATTTGGAAACTTTGCAGGGGTAGTAGAGGTCAACAAAGTTTCACCTACTAATTAATCTAGATATGGGTTATGAATTACACCGTGCCTTCATACACTGGCATACGCTAGTATTAATTATATTCGAGTTTTATGATCATATTTTTTTATAATTTTAAATATGCCAAAATGTAGTCAACACTAATGAATAATTTTATTTGTACAAATGGTTTTTGGCGTGGAATTGCAGTGTACGACTTTTTTGATAAGTACAAAAGACATTGTGTAGAGACCCTAATTTTTGTAATTACCATTAAATCCCTAACCTTGAGTTTATTTCAATAAAGCCCTTGAATTTTCACTTAATTGCGTTTTAAACCCTAGAATCAGGAAGCATCGCGGATTAATTCGAGTAAACCCTAATCGATCCCGTAGAATAATAATCACCTTTAAAACCCTATTATTAATTATTAGACCCTATAATTATAAATTAATCACTTTAAAATCTTAATTCCCGGTAATGCCGTTTTCGTTCGGTTTTTTACCCTTCTTTGCGCTTTAATTTAACGGGACCGAATTTATTATTCTAACTATTTTCTAATGTTAGTATATTAATAACATATATCAAGGTTTCATAAATTTAGACTTAGTCCCTATATACTTCTATTTTATTTCATTCCAACCCTTAATTGTAATATTTTATTAATTAATGTAATTGTGCCTATTATTTTATGTTTATAAATACAAATATCTTTTATATATATATATATATGTCTTGGAGCCCAAGTTGTTGACCATGTGATGGATGAAAGGGCCATAATGGCAACTTTGACAAATTGCACTTAGGGAACTTAGTCCCTAAGAAACCTTCCCAATCTTTTCTCTATATATATATGCACACTTCTCCCCCTCATTATATACATTTTCAGCCATGCACTAGAGGAGTGAGAGAGAGTGATCTTGGAAAAAAAAGAGAGAGGGAGAGAGAGAAAGAGAGAGAGAGAGAAGAGAAGAAGAAAAAGAAGAATTGTGTTGAGTCTTGTACAACAAAGGTAAACATACATCACATCTTCTCTCAAGTTCTCTTACCACTTGTTTTTCCCCTCCTAATACATGCTATTTGTATATATTTGTTGTAGTCTAGGCCTACACTCTTGTATAAATGTGTATTAATCAAGAAATGGTGTGCTTCTCTTTCTTTCTTAAATTTCCAGCAACAAATCTTTTCCTTCTCTTGAATTTATTTTCCTATCAAAACTCCATAAACTCAAAATCTATTTTTATGGTCTAATATTTGGTATGTCTAGAGTATGTGGTAATTTTGGTAGGACCTAAGGATGTATTTTTATAACCTAAACAATTTTTCTAAGTTTGTTACTCACAGAACCAGAAAAACAGTCAACTTTCTCTATTTTTATAAAATTCCAGAAAAGTAATCTTGAGTCCAATTTTATGTCAAAATCTTAATCTTGGTGTTATATTTTAACAAAAATTTGTTTGAACTCAAGAGAGTGAGGGGTTTGAGAGAAAAATCGATTTGTGTAACGGTCAACGAATCTGGACAGATCTTGGTAATTCTGAATTATCTTAAAATCTAAAATACCTATCCTACTTTCGTAAATTGAGTTTGAAACTAGACTTGTTTATCTACAAACTCACATGAGGCCAGGTACTTAGGCCAAATAAAAGTATTTTTTTCATAATTATTTTCAAACTGGTTCAAATCTGGAAATTTGGAAATTTATGTTAATATGCTCTTATTTGGTTTGCAACTCTTATATTCAATGTTTCTTGAATGTTTTAGTCTCGATATGTAATCTATGATAAATTGTGAATTTTCTTTACCATGAATAAATTACTTGTTGTTTAGTTTGGATTCGTAATTAAACTGACCATGCCTTGCTATAACTGAGAACATAATGCACTTAATAAAGGGGAAATCAAATGGGATGGTAATGGGTTGTGATCATTGTGTTAAATTTTATGAGATAATGAACGATGGATTCAGGAGCATGATATAGTGGAATGTGTTCCATTTTTCGGAAGTCTTGCGCAAGTGTGTTTTCGAACCCTAACATGACAGGGGAGGTATTCTGGTTGCTTAACGGAAATGGGAGGCATAAGGGTGGCAGTGAGGGTCTCACACAGGGAGAGTATCCCTGGAAGCCCGTTTCCTTGGGGCAGACCGTGATGTCACCACTTGGGTATGTAACCTAGGTGCGTGGGCATCATTGGTAATTGTACGGTAAGCGACGCACTGGTGGTTATGCGGTAAGCGATGCATTAGTATTGTATTAACCAAGGGGGAGTCAGAATTGCCCGTGGCCAAAGTTAGTGGTTGGGTAGGAACGGCATTCCGCGGGGAGTTGCCTAGAACTAATTAAAATTAACTATTATTCATGAGAATTGAAATTTAATTATAAGTTCTGCTTAATTATTGCTTTTGTTGTCTGTTATGATCGTGCCGTTATGTTACTTGTGTATTTGGAATAGGAAAAGGGTCGGAGTGTGTGTGTTTACTGGGCATTCCAAGCTCATGGCGTTTTATGCCAGGTGAAGGCGAGTTTTACACCGAGAACGGAACCCCTAAAAGCTTTGTGGAACCATTGTTGCCTTAGAGATTAGATTTTATATTTCTTGTATTTTGGATAATCTTTTTGTATCAAGGAACTTATCTGTATTTAAAGACTTGAAAAATTTTATCTGTAACTATTATTAATATTTTATTTTAGTATAATTATTTATATTTTGTGCTTAACAATGATTTGTATCCGCTAGTTAAACCCCGGTGTATCGTTGTATTATATTATCAAAATTTGGGGCGTCACACATTGTTTTTAGTCTACAAATTAGTACTATTCATACATATTAATTTTATGGCGTGGTACAGCAAACTGAATTTGACGTGGTACAGATTAATTTTTTATGCAATACAGATTACTTTTTTGGCGTGGTATAGATTACCTTTGGGTGTGGTACAAATTAGTTTTTGGTGATACAGATTAACAATTGGATATTAATTTTGTTTAACCCTATGTTATGTATGGAGTTATATTTTTGAGATTGGATTATACTTGGTTTGTATGGAATTTCTATTGAAAATATTAATTTGATGTTAAATATGAATTTTTTTACGGTTGAAAGTGAAATGTGTGCATGATGTGGAATGGTTGCTAATTTTATCAGTATATGGATAATTTTATTTATATACAGGGTACGTATTGTACTAACAATGGAATAAATATAGGTGGTTAAGAAATTAATTTTTAAAAAAATTATAACATTTTTTGCGACTAAATATTTTGGTAGCCAAAAATGCAAGCAAAGGTTTTTCATGACTTAATATTTAGAAGTAAAAAACAAAAAAACAAAAGACTTTTGAAATAGTTAGTAGCTAAAATAAATCAAGATGAGGGAAAAAACTTTTGCCGACTAAAGATTTTAGTCACGAAAGAACATGGCATCCTTCAGCGACTAAAATGTTTGGTCGTAAAATACCATGAAATGAAAATATCTAATCTTTTGGCAACTAAAATGTTTCATCGTGAAAACTAACAACGACTAAATATTTTGGTCAATAAATGTATTATTATTAACTACTAAAATGTTTTAGCGACTATATCTTTTAGTCGCTGAAAGAGAATTTCATTTTGATTTAATTACTTTTGAAAGAAAATATCATTTTGCCCCTCAAACTATCACGCATTTTTCAACCCCCGTACTTCGATTTATTTCAATTTAGTATCTGCACTTCAACAAATTGATCAATTTAACCTATGTCGTCACATTCCGTCTACAATTGGACGAAATGTGCTGATGTGGCACCAAAGTTCATTTGGAATTTCATTTTACCCCCCAAATTATACCTTAAAAATCAATTTGCCCCCCAAATATAAAAAAATTAAATTTTAAATAATATATATACTTTGCAAAAAAATAATAATAAATATAAAAATTCTCATTTTGAATTATTTTGATACTATGAAGCGTGGATAATTTGACAAATATGTCGTAACCATACCTGGTACTTACCAACGTATGATATTTCTGCATACGTACCGGGTACACAAAATATGTACTCAAATTTTTATTTCTTAATTTTTGGCCTACTGAGACATATCTAATATATATCTAAGCTGTGCCGTACCTCAGTCAAAAATAATTTTTTTCTTCTACTTCAAAGATAAAATTCTTTTTACTAAACTTCTTTTTCATTTTTAGCTTTGTGCTTAGCATGATTTTAAAATTAAGTTATGATTTATAAGTTATTTAATATAATGATATTTAATTTTATCTTATACCTATGCTTTTCGCATTAAATGTTAATTGTATGTTGGATTTAACAAATTAAACCATTTAATCAATTTTTGTATTATTTCAAATTAAAAATAAATATTTTTTTACAAACATATTAAACCATATCCGTACTTGTACCCTACTTTTTAAAGATTTTACCATGTCGATGTACTCATATCGTACCAATCCCAGTACTCATCCCATACTTGTGTTTCATAAGTCTCAAATTATCTCAAGTTGATCCTAGAGAAACTTATTGAGCCAAAAATTTCTTGAGTACTCTATGTGTGTGTGCGCACGCAATTGTAATTAGTTTATTACCCAAATTAATTTCAACAGAATTAATCAACTAATAACAATTTCAAAATTGAGTGGGAAAAAAATTTCAAAATTCAATAAGTAACCAGTACGGGTATAACATGTTTGTCGAAGTATCCATGCTTCATAGTCTCAAGATAATTCTAAATGAGGACTTTTATATTTTTTTTTTGCAAAGTGTATATTATTTAAAATTTAATTTTTTCATTATTGAGATAAAAAATATTTATTAAATATTTAAATTTAATCTTTTTATATTTAGGGGGGCAAATTGATTTTTATGGTATAGTTTGGGGGGTAATATGAAATTCCAAATGAACTTTAGTGCCACGTCAGTACATCCTTTCCAATTGTAGACAGAATGTGACTGCAGGGGTTAAATTGATCAATTTATTGAAAGTTCAAGTATTAAATTGAAAGAAATCGAAGTATGTGGGTCAAATTGAAAAATGCGTGATAGTTTGGAGAGCAAAATGATATTTCCTCTACTTTTGACGACTAAATATTTGGTCGCCAAAACGTTATGTTTGGTGACTAAGTCCGTTTTAGTAGGCAAAGATAAGGTAATTAGCGACCAACATAAATTTAGTCACCGTTAACTATTGCCGAAAAGGCTTTGGTGACCAACAGGCGACGAAGAACTTTAGTCGCCATTGACGTTCGCTGACTAAAAAACAACCTTCGGTGACTAAAAAT
This sequence comes from Camellia japonica, assembly GCA_030407325.1. Classification (NCBI taxonomy): domain Eukaryota; kingdom Viridiplantae; phylum Streptophyta; class Magnoliopsida; order Ericales; family Theaceae; genus Camellia; species Camellia japonica. The sequence continues at coordinate 82,032,918 of JAPPVO010000032.1, read as the reverse complement.
ATGGTCGCCAAAAGTATAATTTCCTGTAATGTATCCACACATAATTTGTTGAATATAATTACTAAAATATAAAGAAATCATTAAAAAGACTGAAAAAAATAAAATCTAATTTCATTGCTTTATTATTTAGCAAAATTCAATTTACAAAAAATTAAAAGTAAACAAAATATAAAGCAATAATACCAAAAATAATTTATTTTGATCAATGTTATACTTATCACCTTCAATGTACCATCTTATGTGTTAGCATATCATTTGACATAAATATGAGTGGTGGGACCTATTACACCAATAATAGATTGACACATAAAGTGGTACATTAAAAATAATATAAAAAGATAATAAATGTAACATTATTGAAAATAATTTATGCAAATGCAGCAAAGTGATTTCTTTATTCACGGCAAAGTACAAAGACAAAGAATTTTGAAATGTTATTGTTGATGTTTTTGTTGATAGTGGGCCCTCTCTTATTTCTTTCAGTTGTTAAGAAGAAGAAAAATTTTGGCCTTTGCTTGGTTCGGGCCCTTTTGCCTTTAGTTTGGGCTTTCCAGGTCATATTTTAATGGAGGGATTCTATTTATACTTAAAAATTCATTAAGTACACTTAATTTTTTAGCACACTCTGTTTAATTATTTAAAATTTTATATAACTCTCATTACACCTATTATTTAAAATTTTGAGTTAAAATTTTATATAACATCATTACACCTATAATAGATAATAAACAAATTAAAAAAAACTAAAGGCAGACTCCATAATCAGAGACACCATCAACAAGCTTCTGTCTTTCATTTCAGTCGATCTTTCGATCCCTTCTATCTCTAGCTTAACGACATCATATGTCTAGGGTTTTCCTTTCTCTCTTCTCTGTTGTTTAATTTTCACTGAGATAAACAATGGCTTATATGTTGATGAAAGACCTAATTTGAATCGCAAACGCACCCGATAAAAAAAAAAAGGCTCAATTTTGTTTATATCTCAAAATTCTCATCTAATCATGAAACAATACAGTTTGATTCCATAAATCAAAACTTAAAAAAAATATAATTGCTTTGAACATTGCTAAAATGACTAATCACTTGTATACTTTGCATAACATATTGCCTTTCCTCTACTTTTTTATATCTCTTTCTTCTCTTGTTGTTTTGCTATTCAAATTTGTTGATTACTATGTGTTTGACAAAATGCTTGAATGTAAAACACTCTCCTACCTTGTTTGGCTTATCTCTTTTATTGAATTTTTTTTTATATATATATAATTTTTTTTTTTTTTACAAATATTATACTTTGTAAGTGTATGTGCATATAATGGTGAGTTTTGGTAGGGTGGATTGGAGTTTTAGAGAGAGGAAGAAGAAGAAGAAGAAGGAGAAAAAGAAGAAATAACTTTGGTCTATTGGGAAAGAAGGTACAGAGATTTGAATAGAAACAATTGATTAGGATGTACCATGAGAAAAATATATATATTTTAGGATTTAATATATGTTGTCCTTATTAGTAAATTCACATTAGGATATAACAAGAGTTAAAATTTGTGAATTTAAATTTGGCATACTAAAATATATTTTGAGTTTAAATAGAATCCCCCATTTTAATGTTTGTCTTTAGTTTGGGCATTTTTAGTCGTATTTTAATTTTAGACTATGTATAAATGCTACAAATATTTAGAACCCTAATTTTGAACTATTTCTGGAGGTCCAAAGTGATTGCTTTGTTGGCTTCTGCCCAGTCCTGGTATTGCATTAAGTAGAAACCTAATGGCAGCATTGATTGCGATATTGCTAGACTTCTAGTGAAAAGGTGCACCGACAGTTAGAGCTCGATTACTTTGAAACCTTTGGTCCAGTTATGAAATGCATGAATATTAATATTGTTCTCTCCGTTGCCATGTCCATTGGTTGATCAATTTGTGAACTAGATGTTAACAGTGCATTCCTTAATGGCTATCTCTGAAGCTATCTATATGACTCAACCCCCCTAGTTTCATTAATTTTGCTCACCTAAATTTTGCCTATCAACTCCATTGATCTCTTCACGATCTCGGGTAAGCTTCATTGGCTTGGTTGACCAAGTTGTCTACATTTTTTATTAGTAATGGTTTTCAGTCATCCAAGTATGACACATCTTTATTTATCTATTATCAAAATACTATCTTTTACATCTTTGGTGTATGTTGATGATATATTGTTCACATAATTTTTTTCTTTCTTGCCAATTATCACCAAGTTCAGTAATGATTTTTTTTTTGGGTTACACTAATAGTCCCTATAGTTTGGGCCTTGTGTCACTTTAGTCCCTGACTTTTCAATTGTGACACACTTGACCCTAAATTTTAAATCTTGTTCCAAATAAGGATAATTGAAAATATCATTAGATTTTTCAAGGGTAAAATCGTCAATTTGATAAAATATAAACTAATTTGACAAAAATAAATGTCAAAAAAATATTTTTAATTTTAAAAAAATTATTTTTATCCACCAATGATAAAATTATGTAAAATTAACAAAAATTACATGATTAATTTTTTAAAATTAATTTTACATGATCATCATCCAAACACATAATAAAAATTAATTTGGTAAAAAAAAAATGTCTAAAAGATTTATCAATTTTACATAATTTTATTTTTAGTGGGTAGAAATAATTTTTAAAAATTCAAAAATATTTGTTTGACATTTATTTTTGTCAAATTAGTTTATATTTTATCAAATTGACAATTTTACCCTTGAAAAATCTAATGACATCTTCAATTGTCCTTATTTGGAACAAGATTCAAAATTCAGGGTCAAATGTGTCACAATTGAAAAGTCAGGGACCAAAGTGACACAAGTCCCAAACTATAGGGACTATTTGTGTAATTTGTCCCTTTTTTTTTATATGTAGGATATTATGAGATAGCTTGCATGTAGCCGATTAAGTCCATATAACCTGCACAAGGCTTTTGAAATATATTTATTCCCTGCAATCTGTGACCTTAAGAGTTTTGCTGACGAGGATAATTGAACCTGAGATATTCGAGGGAGCAAGTTTCCAAATCTCAAGCCTCATCTACCAGGCCAAACCCTTAACGAATTTGCTTTTAAGGATGTTGGGCCCGTTTGTTTTCCATTGCAGGAGTCCACTCCGGACTCCTAGTGATGAAAGGTGGACATAAATCATGTTTGTTTGGTTTATGGTACTCCGGATTGGTAGTCCCTGGGTGTTTCCGATCATCCACCCGGACTTTCTGTCGGTCAACTGGTCAACTGCAAAAAAAAATTTCTTTTTTTTAAATTTTTTTTATTACATGTTGGCCATTTTTTTTTTCAACATTAATGTTTAATGTGTTTTTTTTTTTTTTTTTGGTTAAGTAAAACTCGTAATTTAATTTGTTTTATTATTTTATATTTATTTAAATTAACAATTTCTACACTAATAACTATCATCAAAATAAATACAATTTTACTAATCCTTTTACCATCAATCCCTTCACTATTAATTTCCTCTATTCTACCTCTAAAAACAAACTGCCCTTGGGTCGTTACACTATATCGCGGGCACTAAAGCAACATTTGTGGCCACCGGACTTTTCAATAATTTCAATGTCACTGTGTCATCGAAATTCTTCACTGGGTTGGTATGACCTCTTCGAAATTCTTCCAATTTCTTTTATATTCTATTTGTCTGAGCAGAAAATATTTTTTAAAAAATATTTTTATATTTTTTAATATTTGATATAATAAAAAATAAAAGTCAATGGAAAATATTTTTTATAGTTAACAAAAAACAAGTTTAAATAGACAGAAAATGTTTTCTACTTTTACAAAGCGAAAAATGTTTTCTGAACTAAAATTTTACCAATTTCATCATATTATCACCGTCACTCTCACCTCCACCACCACATCACCATCACCATGGTCATTGTCACCATCATTGTTGCTATCACCACTGCTGACGCCCTACCACCATGCCACCACCTCCACCTTCACATTCGTTTCACCACCACAACCACTAAATATAGAAAAATGTTTTTTTCAAAAAATATTTTTTTGAAAAAGTTTGTTGTATAAAATATTTTCCACTCAAATAAATATAGCGAGTTAACCACTCAAAACTAACTTAACTAATTTTCCAAAAAAAAAAAAAACTATAAAACATAAATAAAAAATCAATAATGCTAAGTTTCATGAAAGAAATATCATGAAAAGTTTCATGAAATTTTTTCATCCTTTGATTAGTTTGTGGTATTTTATTATATGTGTAATCCAAATGTAGAGAATTTTTATAAAATTTTTCATGATATTTTTATGAAAAATACAATCTTTTTTATGACATGCCACATATGCATTTAGTATTGACGTGGTTGCTAACATGGCATTTGCAAATATTTATTGTTTTAAAATATATTATTAAATTATTTTTTAAAATAATATTTTTACATGATCATATTCTTACATACAGAGAATGAATTTGGCAACCAAAATATTCTTCAATAGAGAGAGATGGAGTCATACTCGATATTTGAAGGACTAGTAGTTAGAGGGCTGGAGAATGAGTTTGGCAAGGAAAAAGCTTTGCCTAACTAGCTACATGATCAAAAAGGCAAAATGTCTATAGCTTTGTAGAGCCAGTTGGATGTTATAAATTGCAATCTCAATAGGCAAATGCCTCAAATGCCCACTTTGCCTCTCCTTTAAGGTAGCATTTGGTTCATTGAAATTAAATGGAATGAAATTATTATTCTATCAAAATATTTATTCTTATATTTGGTTAGATTAAAAAAATAATAACAAATGCATTATAAAAAGAATTAGATTACATCATTTTAAGGAAATGATCATTGCATAAAAAAACTTAAAAAATCACCATTTCATTTCATTCCCTCTTATTTCAATAAACCAAATAGAGGTAAGAGTTGCTCTTCCAAAATATTCGTAAAAGATGAGATATAAAAATTATGCAAAGATGGACTTTTCCTTAGCTTCGTATTAGTTACATTTATAAGAAGTTTTGGTTATTAACGTCTGATGGATGGAGCTAGCCTAGTGATGCATATAGAACTTTTTAAGGATTATATATATTGTGGGGATATAATTTTTGAGTTATCCACGTGGTATAAGTTGTTAATTGAGGTTACACGTGGATGGCAATGATTGGTTGAGGTGTGATGTGATCACACTAGAATTCGAGATATTCAGAGAATGACTAGAGTCTCAGATGATGATAGACTCCTAGGTTAGATGAATTAGGACTCTAGTGAGAGGTGTAACCTAATCCAATTAGGAGAGATGAGTCAAAGATAAGTATTATCCTAGTGAAGGATAAAAGTCTCATTGCAGTAGGACTTCTAGGATGAGGAGGGGACATGTTGTACGCTTTTATTAAGACTTATGCGATTATCTCTGTAAGATTTGTTAATTGACTTGATTGTCGAAGTGCTCCCAGGTGGACGAGCCACTGGGTTTGTTACTTGTTTATCTGTGTAGGTGTTGGACCTATCTAGTGCATGTGCTCTTCGGCTTAGTTCCTGGAATCTCGGGGAATGGATCTGATCTGGTTGTGAGGTCATATTTCAACACCCGCATATATTTTATTTTTATTATTATAAAGAGTGTGTACCATATACAAGTTATGACATTTGTGAGTTTGATTATTACAAATGTCATAACTCGATCTTATGAGAGTCATAACTAAAATAAAATAAAAAAAAGTATAACAAATATCACATTAGGTATAACTAAAGAGTTTTTGAATTATAATTAAAATAATGTCATAACCAACCTCACAATGTGTCATAACCAATACCATAATAAATCATAACTAAATACCATAAAAATCATAACCAAAGGTATATACGATACACACCCCAAATTACACGATATCATAATAAGTCATAACTAAATGTCATAAAAGTCATAACCAAAGATATATATGGTACACACCCCAAATTATACTATTTATACTTATGCTGTTGTTTTTATAATTAAGTATGTGTGCATTTATTGTTTTGTGATTACGTGATTGTCTAAGGTGGTGTTTGATAAAATTGAAAATTAAAAATTAAGTATTAAAAACTTAATGTTAATTTTTTTAAGCTAAAAAATAGTTTGATAAAATTTAAATACTGAACTAAAAGTAAGTTATTTGATAGTAAGTATTTCAATTTTTATATTTTAAATTTTATATTGTAATGGTGGTGGTGGTAATGGTAGTAGTAGCATTGATGGTAGTGGTGACGGCATGGTGGTAGTGGTGGTAGCAGTAGTAGTAGCGATGGTGGTGGTAATAAAATGATGGTGGTGCTTATAGAAATAATGACAATGGTGATAAAGGTGGTATAGTAGTGGTGGTGGTAGTTGGCGGCATGATGGTAACAATGGTGGTGGCGGCGGTGGTGTGGCATGGTAGTGATGGTAGAGGTAGTAATGGTGATAGTAAAGGTAGCGGTAGTAATTCTGGTAGTGGTAGCGGTAGCGGTAGTGGTGGCGGTGGCGGTAGCAATAATAGTGGTGGTGGTGGTGGTGGTAGAGGTGACGTGATGGTGGTGATTGTGCTAGTGAGTTTACAATAGTGTATAGAGAAAATTTTATTTTTACCTTTATACTTCGCCTCAATGATCAATTACACCTCAGACTTTGAATAATTTCAAATTTACTCCCAATGTTTTTGAAATCGTATCAATTTTTTTCCTACCGTCACATTTGAAACGAAAAAAGTTAAAAAAATTATATTTCAACTCCAAATTTTAAAAAAAAAATATGCAAACCCACCATCTCCTATCCAAACTCATAGTCTCTCATCTTTCTCTAATTCTTCTCTCCCTTCCGCTTTTGCAAGTGCTGCTACCACAATCACTTAATTTTCCAACCCAACTTCTTTCAAATCCAAATTCACTCACTCAGCCCCACTTCTCTCAAACACAACTTCCAGCAATAAAAAATTGATCCTCCACAATCTCTCTCTCTCTCTCTCTCTCTCTCTCTGCCAAAGCAAAAAAGAAAACCAATCTTTATCTCTCCAAACACCGTCCTATTCCTTTCCCTAAAAGTATCAGCCCGGATATTGTTCACATTATTTGATATTGATCCATAACAATTCTCATTGTAATCTTCGACTTTTTTCTTTCTTTCTTTTCTTTTCTTTCTGTTCTGATTATTTTTTATTTTTTATTTTTTGCACTGTGACAAAGCCACTTTCTATTTGTTATTTTCATTTCTTTATTTCTTTCTTGTTTTCTTTCCCACCATTTTTATGCTCCCATCCTCTGTGTTCCCTCTTCTCGTACAAGAAGAGATATGGAGTATAGAGTTGTACTTCTTTCTCTTCTCGCCTTCTCTTTTCCACTTCTCATGGGTGTCATCAGAGCTTAGATATCAGCTCTCTCTCTCTCTCCCCCTTTATATATATAACTAAGCTTGTGATTTAACAAAATTTTAGATTATTTTCTGGGTTTCGTTTGTTTATTTATTTATTTGTTTTAAATTTTTTTAGTGCAATTTAACCTTGTTCAAGGAATCAAGTTTACCCTGTTCTTCATAAAACCCTTGTACAATTTTTATATATGAATATATTTACTAATATTTTAGCGGTTGGTAGTTTCTGTTAACATTGTTAAATACTTCAACAAGAATGAATTCACCATAAGCTGCTACAATTCATTACATATTGTCTTTCCTCTCTCTCTTTTTTTTTTTTTTTTTTTGGTTGATTTAATAGATGTTGTTTTGTTCATAAAGTGTAAAATGTTTCAACCCTAACTAACCATGGTTATTAACCCAATTTGTAATTTATTCTCTAACCCACCTTCTGTTCGTTTGCTCATTCTCACCGACCCATCCTGCAAAACATTACAGCTACATCCCCAACAGCTTTACTGCCATTACTAGATGGAAACATCTTTTGGAATCTATTGGTGAGTGAGTGAATTTGGGTTTGAGAGACGTTGGGTTGGAGAATTTATTGGACAATTTTTACTGTATTTAAATAAATTAAATTTTGTTGTGTATTAAACAACAACCAGAATATAAAGAAATAAAGGAAAGAAGAGAATTTGTTTGATTACAAAAATCAAACTCGAAATAAAAATAAATAAATAAAAAACAGATTTTATTTTGTTAAAAAAAACAAAATTCAAATCTGATTTAAACAAATAATAATAACACTGAAAATAAATTAAATAACTTACTTGATTTAATTTGTTCGAATTATAAACTGATCAAGTCCAGTGTTTGACACTATGTCCTTAAGACAGATTCGTCCTCTCTACGGTGCTTTCAGAATTTGGACGTCTATCTCCCAGGATGAAATGATCTTCTACAAACAATAGCAGCACTACAAATTGTTTGCTTTACGAACACACTAAGTGTTTACACTCTTTCTTTCAGAAATTAAATGCAGCAAAATGCAGAGAGAATTATAGCAGAGGATAGAGTACGAAAATTGGAGTTAAAATCCAAATGGGAGGCTAGTCTATTTATATATGTAAAGGTGGCTCTTGGCTTTGAATTCAAACAGATTTGAATCTGTTGGGTTTAAATTTTAACAGATACAAAAAGGGAAGGGCCCTGTTTGGGTGTGCAATAATACCAAACTAATTTATTTCTGTTTGAAAACGGGAAGGGCCCTATTTGGATGTACAGTAAATCCAAACCAGTTTAATTTGAATTATGGATTTTATTTTACCAAAAAAAAAATTAAATTAGTATTGGGCCAAACAAGCCCAACCCAACCTCACACCACGCACCTGCGCCCAAGCCCAGCCCGCCCGAACGGACGGCGGCGGCGGCGCACGTGGTGATTTTTGGGTCCAATGGATCTAGCCCATTTTGCCTATAACCTCTCCCTCTAAAACACTTGGGTACCCCTTGGAGCACACCCCAAGTATCAAACCCATGCCTTATAAACCCATTCAAAACTTCCCACCAAATCAATGTGGGACAAGCCTTATTCAATACCTTTAAGGATTTTCCACCAAAACTCCATTTCCATGGAGCACACTTTGGCTTCAATTTCCCATTCACTCGGTAATGGTTTTGAGCAACCAAATATACCACGTGAATCACAACGCGGCATAGAACGCGTTACCACTTTGACCCGCGTAAATCGACGCACGGGGCCCACCTAAATATTAGACCAAACTTAAGATAAAATTCTGGTTTTACCCAGAATTTATAACCATTTCCAACATAATTGAGTGATTGTGGTGATGGTTGGTGGTGGTGGTGCCAGTGTTTGCAAGGGCGAATGAGAGATGGGAGAATTGGAGGAAAAGGAGAAAGGGTGAATTTGGGTAGGAGAGAGTGAGTGTTCATTTTTCTTTTGAAATTTGGAACTAAAATATAATTTTTTAAAAATTTTTCTGTTTCAAATGTGACAGTATGAGCAAAATTGAGACAATTTCAAAAACTTTTAGGGCAAAATTAAAATTATTCTAAGTCTGGGAATGTAATTGATTATCGAGGCAAAGTATAGGGATAAAAATGAAATTTTTTCTACTGTATATCAATACTTATGTTTTGTATTTATAAATTCAGTTATAATTAAGTAAGTTTCATATGGCTTAAAAAAAATTTAAGTGATATCAATTGTGATTATCAAACTAACTTAATTAATTACAACTCAATATAATCAATTTTAAATATTGAATCATATTATCAAACACTCCCTAAATCTATAGCCCGTACCACTGTATTCCCTCGTATTAAAAGTTGTATTATTAAATTTTTTTAATTTGAATCTTGATGACAAAAATATCATTTCAGCTATAGGATAAAATCACACTGTGCCCCTTAAACTGACACTCAATATTATTTTACTTGTTCACCTGAAAATACTACATTTTGTCACATTTAACTATAAATTTGTGTCCTTTCTAAAAATAAAAATAAAAATAAAATAAAATAATAAAAAAAACTATATAATGGTGGGTTAGACCATCTCCAACGGTTCACCATAGTTGACATCAAATTCAAATTTTGATGAAAAAGTTACTGTTTGGTGCTCCAACGGTTGCACCAAATCGATATCAAATTGAGATTTCATCAAACAATTCATCAAACTGAGGACAAGATATTGATTTCACCAAAACACTGTTTGTGACCGTTGGAGGGAGGACCCGGTCGACCAACCGATTGCCCGGCCGGTTGACCAACCAGTCGACCGATTTCCTTTACAATTGGTGGGTTCAAACCGGTCAAAAAAAGTTCAAACAGGTTAAAAAAAAAAATTTATTTTACCTTACCGGTTGACCGGCCGGTCGACCGACCGGTCAACCAACCGGTCGACCCAAACATCTGAAATGAGTGATGTATGTGTGTGTGTGGGTTCAGTATTATTTTGATTCTTCTGCTTCAATTCTTTTACAATTCAATTCTTTTGATCTATATGTAGTCATATGTGTGATGTGTGATGTGTGTGTGTGTGTGTGTGGGTAAAACGTGGAAATGTAAGTGAATTATTGGTCATTGTTGAGGAAAGTTCCATCAAGTTCTCTGATTCTGCGAATGAATTATTTGGAGCTAAGTGAATTATTTGGTTCTAAAAAAAAATATTTACGCTTACCGGTCGACCAACCGGTTGACCCACGGGATTTGATACGGGATTTGATGCACCGTTGGAGCGAGTGGTATCAGATTTGGTGAAATGGGTCATTTTTTACTCAGATTTGGTGAAAAAAGAAATTCACCGTTGGAGATGCTCTTAGAGATTAGTTTTTTTAGTGACATTTTAAAATTTTTTACACTACGTATTTGAGAAATTGTTCTTTTTTTTTTTTTTTTTGTCATCTTATTTTCCTTCTCATGGCAGCAGTAGTCGTTGTCAAGAGCATATTTGTTTGGTGGGATTGAAAGGTGGGATTGGACTAATAATTCATCTAGACTAATAGTTCGTTATTTGTTTTAATTTTTTTATATCGGACTATTAATCCCAAATCTATTAAACTATTGTATCCCATGGAGATGGGACACAAATTATGGGATAACTCATCCCATCGGATTAGGTTGCCAAATTACGTTGTCGACCCTCTAGTATTAAATATTTTTTTCCTCATGGTATTAATTATGAATAATACTACATGCACCAATTAGTGTACTAATAAAGTAATCTCAATTTAAAAATAAAATAATTTTATTTAATTTTTATTGATGGTTATTTATTTAAAATAATTTTTTATAGATATTTTATTGATATTTTATTTTAAAATTTTGTTGATATTTTATTTAATTTCATTATTTAAATTTTAATAGATGTTTATTTAATTTCATTATTTAATTATTATTATTTTTTTAAATAAATTTATTTAAAATTTTAATTAAAAAATAGCATATATTTTTATTGATATTTTATTTATTTAATTTATTTAATTTTTAAAAAAATTATTTAATTGTGTAAAAAATAAAATAAAATAAATTTTTATTTAATCTAGCTAAAAATAATTAAAATATTAAAGATATGTTTAATATTACTATTACTTAGTAAATAATTAAAAAAAGCAAAATAGTCACTTGAGTATTTATCCTTCTCCATAGTATCTCAAACAAATATAGGATTCATATATCCAACCAAATAGTCCTTTCCTTTTTTCTTTTCTTTTTTTAATCAGCAAAAAGAAACTTTATTGATGAAGAAAGCATGATACATGCGAAAATTTACATCAACAAAGAAGGGAAGTGCAAATAGCATCATAACTAACATAACTAACCTTACCAATCCCAACTAGGTTGGCACCGATAAGGTAACACAATCATTTGCTAGCACTTAACCCATGATTGGTGAGGAACCAATCAAAAGAACCAAAAAGAGAGAAAGGAAAAAACAATAGAGAACCAACAACAATTAGAGCAACACACTTAGCAACCTTAACAGTCCCTAACCAGCAACATTATAGCAATAGGCCAGCAGCAGACTTGCTTACTGAGGTCTTGTATGAGCAACATACCACCAGTATCCAACTGCACAGAGCAAACCAGAGCAGACTTGCTTCCTACAATAGCATTAGCATTAGCATCCAGCTGCATAGAGTAGACCAGCTTTCATCAGCATCAACATTACCACCCCCCTCCTAAAATCTGCACAGAGCAAACCAGCTTCCTACAGCAGCATGCCTAGCAATTGCATACATCAGCTGACCTCTGAACTACAACATACAGCAACAGACATTCTCAGACAGCAGACAATCATAGTTTACATTCACAGGCAGCAACATACATTCTCAGACAGTAGCATACAGTAACAGACCTATGTCATACAACCTCTCACCTGCTTCTAGTTTGCCACAATATCATGCACTGAGTAACTCACACCCTTTACATTTGAATTGACCCAGAGTGCAATTCTTACTTTCAACAACTCCACCATCTGTGCGAAATCTAAGAAAAAAACAATTGTTGTCACGTGCGGAGCAGCAGGCCATGTGGGAGGCATTTGTTCAATAGAAATGGCTTATTGTCTCATTTCCATGAAAAGGTTGATAGCAAAAGATGATGGTGACTCCCTTTCCAAATTAAACTCAAATTTCTATACTACGATTTATCTTTCTAATTTCTATGACACTCAAGCTTTGATTTGATCAAGGTTGGTAACTATATCATGCACTGAATACGACAATCCTCTGATACTTTGTTTACTCCATAGTGCTACTCTCACTTTCACCAATTCAGATAGATCATTCCCATCAACAATCTTCCCTGTAAAAAGACACTCATTTCTTGCTTTCCAAACTGACCACAGAACTGCTAAAGGTACTGCTTTCCACATTTTATGAATCACCTTTTTGAACTTGAATCCTACCCACCAATGCAATAAACTCTCAACTGAACCTAGCAGAACGCAAACTATATCCCACCACTGTAACATATCAGTCCACACCTTCCAAACCAGAGGACAAAATAGAAAAACATGACTTACTGTCTCCTCCTCTGCTTTGCAAAATAAACATAACGAATCTACTTCCATATTTAACACACCAATCCTCTTCAAAAAAGTTGTAGTTTTAAGTCTGCCTCTCCAAGCTAACCACCCACAGAATTTTACCTTGGGTGGAGCAATATTATTCCACAACCCATCAGCTACTCTAACAATGGGACCTTTCAAAGACTCCCACCAATTCCATGTTGTTGCTACTGTGAAGGTACCTGAGGGATTAGCCAACCATATTCATGAATCCTCAGACTCTATTGTAAGTGAAGGTGCTCCCCTTAGTACCTCATGCAGCCTTAAAACCTTCTCTTCCTCCTAAGCCAACAGAATTCTTCTAAAAGACAGATTCCACTCATGAACAGAGCTCCTCCTTTGATACATCTGCTTAATGTTGCAACCTTTGTCCTCAGACAAGCTATATAACTTGGGGAATTCCTTCTTTAAGCACACATTGTTGGTCCATTTATCCTCCCAAAACTGGATTCTTTCCTCATTTCCTAGAACTAATTTAAGATTTGATAAATAATACTGTACCAGCTCAGGTCCCTGTGCAACAAGCTGAAAGACATCAGCCCATATTCTAGAAACTGATCAAGAATCCGGTAAACTAGGAACCCAGCTTCTGCCAACCACACCATACTTGTAACTCACTGTTTGTTTCCATAGAGCCTTGTTCTCAAACCCAAACCTCCACCACCATTTAAGTAATAGACAATCATTAACTTCTCTCAATTTTTTGACCCCCAAACCCCCTTGATTTCTATTTAATGCTACCTCCTCCCATTTCACCATATGAACTTTCTTCTTAATATCAAAGTTACCCCAGAGAAATGTTGCCTGAATCTTCTCAATCTGCTTAGCCACACCCTTAGGTATTCTAAACAGTGACAAAAAATAGAATGGCAAACTTGATAGAACTGACCTGATTAATGTTAATCTGCCAGCAAATGAAAGGAATTTCCTCTTCCATGTAGCCAACTTCAATCTCATCTTCTCAATAACTGGTTGCCATGTACTTTTCCTTCTTGGATTTTCCCCAAGAGATAATCCCAGATAAGTAATAGAAAGCTTTTGACTATGACAATTAAGAATTGAGGCAAAGTGGTTAACCTCCTCATCACTCACACCAACTCCACACAAGACACTTTTATGGAAGTTAATTTTTAATCCAGACATTACCTCAAAACATCTTAAAATTCTCTTGATATTCAGCATTTCCCCCTTCTCTGCCTTACAAAATATAATAATATCATCTGCAAATTGCATGTCACGACCCCATTCCGCCCCTAGTAGAATGGTGTCGTGATGGCCAGTAATCCGAGATTACCGAAGGCCAACTTTCAAGATTCACACACAATCAGAGTAATGATATATGGGGCTCACAGGTGCGGAAGCAATAGATATAAATCTAATTAGTCCATAAGAGCTGTGCATACGTCAAATGGAATGGCATACATCTTTTCATAGCTTTACAACTTGAATACAAACATAATAAAGTACAAAAATACAACTTTCATCTTGATCAAAAGGCTTCTCGAGCCGACATAACAAAATACATGAAGTACAAGTCAAGAAGCATAATCTTCAAGATGTTGCAAAACACGAATCCAAAAACACATCGGCAAAACACATCTAGGCGTCGCCGCCGTCCTGCTCATCACCTACATATATATATAGAGAGGGTGAGCTTGGATACTCAGTGAATGGTACAAGAAATAAAAGGTTTGCATGCATGATATCCGAGATCTTTATCAAAACAATACATAATCATAGCTTGAAACAAAACATGGGATGAATCAAGTTCATCTAACAAATTCTTCCAAACTTCATCAATCAAGGTCTTTCAAGGCTTTCAAGTTTTAAGGGATGACATTAACAAAGGTTGTGCTACAAATGCTTATAGTCCCCTAGCACGTACGGACTTTCAAAGGTTGTGCTACAAATGCTTATAGTCCCCTAGCACGTACGGACTTTCAAAGGTTGTTATCAAAACCAAAGCTAATACTTGATACACAAAATAGGGATAGTCATTCATGCTTAACAAATACTTTTCCTAAACGAGCAAGGCAAAGCTTTATCAAAACTTTATAACATAACTTTATTAAAAATACCACTCACATAGTTCTCCAAACGTCGGGGTCGAGGCAAGTCCAAGTCCTACAAACACATGGCAAGGTCTATTGAATGTACTTTCAAACAAGCTTCACATGCATACAGATGATCTCGGCATTCTTCAAAACTAAGTCAAATTAAAACAAAGCACTGTTTCTCATCTCGGGAAAACAGGCTGGGTACCAACCAGGCCTAGGCTGAGGTCACACACCCCTTGGCCGAGGTGTGTTCCCGACAACCATACTCAAGGAAATGAAGTCTAGGAAAAACTGGGTTTCCTTCTTGAAAACATGAACATGAAGAAGATGAATGCAAAGATCATAACTTGTTATTACAAAATCTGAGATTTCATGAAATGAGTTCAAAAACATGGACCTGGGTACCCATACTTAAAGATTCCATGAAAACAAACACAAAAACACGGAACTTGATGTAAACCTTCGAATCAAAACAAGACTTTTCTTCAAGAACTCAAGAACACCATTTCTCTTTCTAAAATCAAACTTTAAACCAATGCATGGCTCATGAATCATGCTAGATCAAACAATGCAGCTAGAAGAACATAAAGAACAACATGAGCAGACCAAGATTCTAACCTCAAAATATGAATCCAACGGTTTGATCTCTAAGAATCAAGCTCGAAAGTCTACTTTCTCACTCTAAAACTTCTTCTTCTTCCTAGAGCTTCTCTCTCTAAAAGGCAAACATATGATACCAAATGATAGGTTCTCCCGGCTGGTTTCAGATTTAACTCTCAGCTGGGACACGTGGCACTACCGGGTTGGTTCTCCTCAAAAAGGTGATTGAGTGAAAAGACAAGACTATGACAAAGTGTGTTCAACAAGCAAGATGGCATAGGCACTCCGGCAGGTAATGACATCGGCTAAAAACAAAGCTTCGGCAAGTAAGGGAACAATGATCTCGGCTAGGAATGACAACACTTGGCCAAGCTGTGCCACACCTCGGCCTTGATGTGCCACACATCGGTCTAGGTCATACCTATCCAGGAACAAGATTACTAGGTGCAAGGATAGCATCTCGGCCTAGATAATACACATCTCGGCCTCGGTGATGAATACCTCGGCCTAGATGATGACATTTCGGCCAATATGCCGGGGTGAGGGTGGAGGTCGACCAAAGTGGTTCCAAGATGAATCCTAGGTGCAAGAGGTGCAAAGGCGCAACCTAGGCTTAAGATGACCTCGGCTGGACTCACTAGGAAAGGGACAAGACCAACAAGCAATTTCACATAAGCACATAGCAAGACAAGAATCTTACTCTAGGTTAAACAAGGCAAATTTCACTAATGCAAGCTTAGCAAAACAAGTTCATGCAGATGCTCATGCACAAGGCTGAGACGAGGATGAGGGTCACCACATTGCAAATGGGAAAACCTCAACTCATTATGCCCCACACATGCACCATTTATAAGCCCCAACTCTTTTGCTCTTTCAATCAACAAATTTAAGCCCTCAGCAACTAAATTAAACAAAAAAGGTGATAATGGATCACCTTGCCGAAACCCTTTTTGAGGTTTGAATTCTGCTATTGGAGAGCCATTAACCAGTACAAAAACTTTAGTTGAAGAAATGTAGGTTTTAATCCAACTCACCCATTTATCCCCAAAACCAAAATTCTTCATCATTGAGAATAGGAACTCCCAATTTATTGAATCGTATGCCTTTTCAAAATCCAACTTGAAAATAATGCCTTTCTTCTTTGCTGCTTTCCACCAATGCACCACTTCATTTGCAATCATCACTCCATCAAGAATGAATCTTCCTCCCATAAAAGCTGTTTGGACTTCACTAATTATTGTTGGCAGCACCCTCTTCAATCTTCTAGACAACACTTTAGCTAGAATTTTATACACTGAATTAACCAAACTAATTGGCCTATAATCACTTAACTCACAAGGATTCTCCTTCTTTGGTATGATGGTCATAAAAGAACTATTCAGGCCTGAAACCAGCTTTCCATGTGTATGGAACTCATGCATGAATTGTATTATATCTCTCTTCATGATCTTCCAGCAATTCTGAATGCACGCCATGTTGAACCCATCCGATCCAGGTCCAAGTAGTCCTTTCCTGACATTTAATCCCATGACTAAACAAACATAGAATACATATCCTATCCAACCAAATAGTAGGACTATGAATCCCAAGATTACAATCCGATAGATTTCAATCTCCCCTTATCCAGTCCGTCCAAACAAACCTACTGATAATGTAGACATCTATGACTCTTGACATGGATAAGACAAATAAGAGAAATAGAGGGAAAAAAAAATAATAATAATAATAATAATAATGTCTTTTTAAGCTCACAAAATTTAAAATATTATGTGAAAGTCACAAAATTCCTCCGTTTATCTTCATTTTCGTTGATAAGACTTTTTAGTTAGCACAAAATACAAAATTATTAATGAAGCAATTGTGTCCTTCGTTTCTCTTCATTTTCATTGATAAGACTTTTAGTTAGCACAAAATACAAAATTACTAACCAAGCAATTGCGTTACTTAAGAAGTTAGAATTTATAATCATTTAACCCAAATTTTGTTAGAATTTAGAACCATTTAACCCAAATTTTCCATTTCATATGTGTTGCGTATATACTCTATATCTACACATCATGTGCTTATATATATGGAAATGTGAACTAGCATATATGTGAGGGAGTATATTCTTTTACAACATTTTATCTACATTCTTATGTGAAATTCATATATTAGTTGGATATTATTATGGATTATTTACCAATAAATCCTACTTTACAAACTGTTATACCAATTAGTCCCACTTTTATTCTATTGTACCGTTTAGTCCTGCTGGTGGGGAGATTTGATCCTTTCTGATTTTATTTTCCATTTTTGGTTTCACTATGTGGACGTTTGTGCCCTTGGGGTAATTGGGAAGTGTTTTGCGGGACCATTTCTTGTTTGGAAACGTTGTGGATTCGGGTTTGGCTAATTTGAATGATACATTCAAATACATTTCAGCCATTGGCAGTTAGGGTTTTGGGAATTTGAATGTGTTGTTTTTTTAGGCGGGTGTGTGACACACTGTTAGAGTTTCGGATATCTGCTGTCGGCATGCTATTCTTTTTCTGGTATGCTTACTTTTCTGGGTTCGTTTACCTTTGATATGGATTGTAGTCGTTTACTTTATTCTCTGTGTTTTTTTCCTGTTTCACGTATTTGTGGGTTTGTGTGCGTTGGCAGAACATGGTTTTGATGGTGTGTAATGTGCGGGCTGTGGGTGGTACGTTGTCGTCGGTGGTTCTATTGTTTTATAATTTTTTTGTGGTGTTAACCCAAATTTTCAAGTGTTACGATTTTCCGATAGAATGTGTTGTCTGTGGAAAACAGAGGGACATGCGTTTGTCTGTGTGTGAGGAAACATCGTTTTGATGGTATGTGATGTGTTGTCTGTGGGGTGGTAAGTTGTTGGTGGTGGTTTTTTTGTTTTAATTTTTTTTTTTAGTCATGTTAAACCGATCAGACAAGTGTTATGGTTTGTCGATTGAATGTGTTGTTTGTGGGAAACAGAGGGGCATGCGTTTGTGTGTGGGTGGGGGGTAATGTTGAATTGTTATTATTATTATTATTTATCACTTTTAACTTTTAACATGGTCATTTGCAATTTGTAACTAATTTGAATTGTTCAATTTACTATCATTTGAATATAATGATGCAACGACTTATCCAATAATAATGAAGTTTGATACAAAGTTAAAGAACACGTGATTTTTATTTTTATTTTATATTTTTTGTTTATGTTTCTTCTCTCTCTCAAACACTCATAACTATTTTTTATATTTTTTCTTTAAAAAAAAAAAAGTGATAATTTTTAGCTTGAAATTTGAAATTTGAAATGTCTCATCTTGAAATGATAGTGAAATTTTACTTCATATTTTTTCAATATATATGATTTTTACTATCACTTTAGTAATAGAGAATTTAAAGGTGTAGGTGAGAGGTAATGTTGTATGCTTAGATATAAACGCAAATTATATAAATAGTCCTTGTAATTTATACTATGTATCAATTTGATCTCTATTATTTCAATTTGCTATATTTTACTCCTTAATTTAACGGATTATGTCATTTTAGTCCAATAAAAAACGGTTGTTAAGTTTGATAGACAGAAAATCAAATTATGTGTCAATTTGGTCCATGTAGTTTACATAATGTGTCAATTTGGTCCTTGTCAAAATCGAGTAAATTAAAACAACAGGGACCAAATTGACACATTGTGTTACATACAGCAACCAAATTGACATATTATGTAAACTTTCCGTCCACCAAACTTAACAACCGTTATTTATTGGACTAAAATGACACAATCTGTTAAATTAAGAGGCAAAATTGAGCAAATTGAAACAACAGAGACCAAATTGACATATTGTGTAAACTACAGGGACCATTTGCGTAATTTACGCTAGATAATAAAAGGCCTTCCATTTTATAATTGTAAAATAATTTCAAAATTGAAGTTTCGTGACAGTGAAATTTTACTGTTTTTTGTTATTTGCACATATTTTCATATTCATCATGGGTTTAAAAAAGCAAATGCTTTTAAAATATGACATTCACATCAAAAGTTAATTTTGTTTTGAGATAATTTCAAAAGAAAAATTATGTTGTTTTTTTCTCTCCATAATTTCATAGTGACTTTAAGTCTTATTTGACAAATTTCGATGAGAAGATTCTAAAAATATCAATTTTATAAAATAAATAAATATTCACATCCAAAGTTTTGGAAAATTCCAAAAGATAAGGTACTTCATAATGAATTTTTATTATCTTGTTTTTATATTGAATATGTGTCTTATTTGATTGTTTTTATATGTGTCGTACTTAATAGCTATCATTGAGAAAAATTTTAAAATACTAAAATTTATTAAAAACAAGCATCTACATTAATGCCTCATTTGGGAATAAGTTATTTTAATAACTTTTAATTAAAATATGAGGTAAAAAAAATAAAAATAAAATAAAATAAGGAGGAAAATCACTGTTTAGTGGTGCAGTAAACAATTATTACAAATACATGGTAAATAATTTTAATTATTAATATTTATAATGTTTACCATTTATTTGCAATTAGTTTTTGCTGACATCATTGGAGTGTAATTTTTCCTAAAAAAAACTAATATATTTGGGATACTTTTTGATCTTTTACCCCAAAAAAAGTACAAAAAGTACATAGAAAATGAAATATTTGATATTTTTTTGTGAGGAAATATCATTTTGCTCCCTAAACTATCACTAAAAAATCAATTCAACCCCTTTACTTTCAATTATATCAATTTTACACCTGAACTATTCAATTTTGGATCAATTTTACCATTGCCGTCATTTACCGTAAAAAATTAGTCCGAATTTGCTGACGTAACACTAAATCTCATTTTATCCCCCAAATTATACCTCAAAAATCAATTAAACCCCCAAATATAAAAAAAAAAAATATTAATTAATTTAAATATTTAATTAATAATTTTTTTATCTAAAAAATGAAAAAAAATAATTTTTAAATAATTTACTTTACAAACATAGGAAAATTTACCCATAAATCCTATTTTCTGAAAAGTTGAACCATTTAGTCCTAAAAGTTTTCTTATGCACCGTTTAGTCCCACTACCTACATCAGTAACATCAACAACATCGTCAACATCATCAAAACATTATCCATCAAACATCAGACATAAAACATTATTCTTCAACATTAAACATTATTCATCATCATCAAACATTAAACATTAAACATCATCATCAACATTAAACATTAAACATCATCAAACATTAAACATTAAACATTATTCATCATCAGCATTAAACATTAACATCATTAACATCATCAAAACATTATCCATCAAATATCAAACATCAGATATAAAATATTATTCTTCAACATTAAACATTATTCATCATCATCAAACATTAAACATTAAACATTATCATCAACATTAAACATTAATCAAACATTAAACATTATTCATCATCAACAGTAAACATTAAACATCATGGCAAGGGATCTGATCTGAAATTCTCATCATCAACCCGTCGCTCTGGCCATACCCGCCGCTATGGCCAGATCTGAAATTCTCATCATCAACCCGTCGCTATGGCCATATCTCATCATCAACCCGTCGCTATGGCCAGATCTGAAATTCTCAGATTGAAGGGCTTTGAAGCTTCAGTACATCTCTCGGTGGTGAATCCGCCATCGCCGCCGTGATATGGCAAGGGATCGGTCTCTGATCTAACAGATCTGTGCACAACGATCTCGAAAGACGCGAAGCAGATGATGCATGGCGGTGATTTCCGATGGCGGAGGAAGCACAGAGGTTACGCGGCAGTCACGGTGGCGGATGAGGAGGAGGCGACGACGTGGGAGGCGTCGGAAGAGGAGGTGAAGAGAGAGAGAGATGTTGATCATGGCGTTGATGTTGCAGACGCTGATGTTGCGATGTTGCAGACGTTGATGTTCACCATTTTTCTCTCCGATCCGATGTTCTCAATGTGAAATCAACATATATATATATATATATATATAGATTAATGAATCTGATGTTTTGAATCTTATGATGTGGATGATGTTCAATGGTCATTAACATTGGGATAGGACCTAACGGTTCATAAGAAAATTCATAGGACCAAATGGGTTACAAGATACAAATTTGAGATTTATTGGTGCATCCCCCAAAAAAATAATTAAAAATATTTAAAAATTCTCATTTAGAATTGTCTGTTAAAGTCTCAAATTATCTTGAGTTAATCCTGGAAAAACTAATTGAGTCAAAGATTCTTTGGCTACTCTATGTGTGTGCACGGGGAACAATTTTAGTTAGCTTATTCTCCAAATTAATTTCAATATAGGGTCCTTTGGGAACAACCTTTTTTAGTGACTATTGGTTTTTTGGCTTTTAGAATAAAATTTTGATTTTTTACGAAAAATTATGTAAAAAGTAGAGTAAAAAGAAATATTTTACTTTTTGGTATTTGTTGGCATTTTGGATTTTTTATGACTTTTTGGCTTTTAAGCTACAATTGTAACTCCCCAAATGATCCCAAAATGGATCGACTAATAGTTATTTCAAAATTGAGTGGGTAAAAATTTAGACCACACTTATTATGAGAGTAACTTTTTTTTTTCTTTTTTTTTTTTGACATTGAAGAATTATATTGAATGATGAAAATGAATATGTTGAGATCTGCCCATAAAATTGAGATTAGTACCTACTCGATCGTATCATCGATTAAATGACAATTTAACGCAAAAATTAGCAATTACTCTCTAAAGAATATTCTACAGGACTAATACCCAATTTTTTTATTTAAAATTTATTTTTCTTACTTTTTTAAATGAAAAATTATTATTAAATATTTAAATTTATTTTTGTTTTCTATATTAGGGGTCTAATTCACTTTTTAGGAATAGTTTGGGGAGCAAAATAATATTTTAAATGAAGTTTGGAGTTATGCCAGCAAATGCCATCCAATTATAGATGACAGATGACAGAAGAGGTGAAGTTAATCCAAAATTGAATAGTTTAGGTATAAAATTGATATAATTGAAAGTATAAAGGCTGAATTGATTTTCGAGTGATAGTTTGGATGGCAAAATGATACTTTCTCTTTTTTCTTTTTTTTTGGTATAATTTATTGACTTTTTAACTTTTTTAGTAACTTTTAAATTAAAATATTAACTCCCCAAACAAGACCTAAAAAATAAAAAAAAAATTAAACTGGCAAAAATCAACTAGATAAATTTTAGTATGTATTTTATGTGTTTGGAACACAAGTTGTCCTTGATGCATTAAAGACATATTTATACATATTTTGTGAGTGTTGATTTCTAACCTCACAACCAAATAGATTTATCTGTCGAGATCTAAGGAACTTAGCTGGAGAGCACGCGGCAGAATAAATTAAGCCAAACACCTGAGCACAAGAGAGTAAGAAATACCGCGGTGGTTCGTCCACTCGAGAACACTCCGACGATCCAGTCAGTCAACTTATCTCACAAGAATATTAACTCAAATAACAATGCACAAGTCAAAAGCATACCTTAGACCCACGGGATACCTTACTTTTATTATCAACAGTGTTCTTGTTCCTTAGACGTATCACTTTATAGAAGTCTAGCATAACACTTATCTTGGATTCTCTGTTAGATAAGAATGATCTCATTTAAGAGTCTCACATTTATCTGAACTGAGCGCCTTAACTTATCTAGGACTATTGTCCTCTATCCGACAATCTCGAATTCCAATATTGCCGCACCATATCTCGGCAATATCACAACAATCTTGCCAATATGGCTCGTCCACATGGCACCTCAGTTAATTACCTCGGCCATACGGATAACCCAAAAAATAGGTCCACATATATCTATTACTCATAATGAAAACTGCAAGGACCCATTTTTTTTATAAAAAGAATTATAAATCAGTTGTGTCATCTTAAAATAATTATGGATTTATGAATTTTTTTATAAATTTAATTATTAAAATTTGTAAAGTTCACCACTAATTTGATTTTTTTTTTCAAACTTATATTAAATTGTTATTCCCTCCCATTTTTTTTTCTCCTATCCTATCTGCTTCTCTTTTTGTTATTACATATTGACCCTTCTCTTATCCTATTTTTACTTCTTTACCCGAAAAAAAGAACTGCTAAGGTCAACTGCCACAACATTTCAGGTGGTTAGTGGGCTGGTGCATGATTATTGGCAAGCCCTGTCTAATGTGAAGGTGTGTTGCAGAGATGTGAAATGGGAGTGCTTCAAATTGAATTTTGATGGAGTGTTTAGGCATCTTAGGGCAGGTGGAGTGGGTGTCATTGTGCGCGATGATAAGGGTGAGGTCATTGCAACGTTATCAAAACGCATCCCTTACTGAAATGAGGCTGATTGTACTGAAGCTATTGCGGCCGATAAGGCGTTGGAATCTGTAGCTGACTTAGGATTAGCCAATTTGCATTTGGAGGAGGGTGATTCACTTAGGCTTCATTTGATTCACCGAATGAGTGATAATGAAATAGAATGATCAATTTTTTAAAGTTTTCATATAAAATGATTATTCTTTTAAAATAGTGAATGATAATTCTATTTATAACGTATTTTCTCATTATTTTGTTAATCAACCAAATGTGAAAATTAATATTTTGATAGAATGATGATTTCACTTCGTTTTATTCCAGTAAATTAAATACTATCTTACTGTTATAATAAAGGCTTGTTTGGGTTTGGGCTAAGGTCAAGAGAGGTGATCTCTTCATTCTTAAAATGGGCCAACCCTTTACCTAAATCTTGCCACAAAGAACTCAAATTGTGACATGGAAAAGGTTGAAAAACTGAAGTTGTGCCCTGTGGAAGCGAAGAAACTTCTCTCGGGTGCAAAGCAGCCGAATGCTGTTTATCTTGAGAATTTAGAGACCAAATCAAATCATAAAAATCTTGGAATTTAATAGTGTGCAGTTTAAATTGATAAAATTAAAAGTTTATGTTTTAATTTATCATTGAGATAAAACATCAAGTTTTTTTTCTTGTTTTTTTATAGATTTCGAGGAAAAAAAAAAAAAAAAGAATCCCCGCAATTGAAGTAGGGGTGAGCACGATTTGGTTTAGTATGATCTACAATTCTATAAAATTTGAAATTAAGTCAAATCATGAAAATCTTGAAACTTAATTAAATCGAACCAAAAAAATATAGTTCAGTTCAGTTTGGAATCACAATTTTCATAAATTTTGTTATCATTCGTAACATAATCACAACTTTCTCAAAAATAAAGTAATATATCATCATTTTACAGACTGTCTAAATGATTGCTTAGGATCAGTTATACTATTATTCAAATACATTTGTAAGTGTTAACAAACTTTTATGCATATATATATATATATATGATGCTAATAAAATACTTGAGTATCTACCATAAATAAAAATTATATATATATTAATGGTTCAGTTCAGTTTTAAACTAGAACCATAATTATAAAATCACGGACCGAACCGTGAGATTCGAATAACTTATTTTAAGAACTAGAACCAAATCATGTATTGAGAAAACCAAACCAAATAGTACAGTTTCATCTAGATCAAATCCGTTTGTGATTTTTTTGATTTTTTTGCTCAGCCCTAAATTAAAGTCACATGGCATGAATTAGGAGATTTGGCCTAGTGGTTATCTAGTACCACTCTATGGAGTAAGTCCAAATCCTATAGAAAATAGTTTGATATTCTTTGTAGTGCTTATTTTTCTGCCATTATTAGGTTGTATAGAGTTATTTATTTCTTTTTAAATTTGGGCTAAATTTTCTATGTAACTGTGAAGGAAAAAATACGAGTCCAGATCTAGGTCCACTTACATCAGCTAAAAAAGATGAAAGGCCCAAAATTGGCTTCTTAAGCCCATAAAGGACTGTTGGGTACAGATCTAGGTGCGTGAACAGTTACGTGCGAAGATAGTCATTGGATTGAGCTTCA
Source organism: Camellia japonica (assembly GCA_030407325.1). Lineage (NCBI taxonomy): Eukaryota > Viridiplantae > Streptophyta > Magnoliopsida > Ericales > Theaceae > Camellia > Camellia japonica. The sequence goes on along the minus strand of JAPPVO010000032.1, from coordinate 82,007,410 downwards.
ATCCAACAAATAAGAATACATATTAAGAAACCTAGAGATGTAGGCTCGGCCTAGTTGAAGGTAAAGCCGTCTGATCAAACTCATCTTATGGCTATGATGCCCAACAAATAAGAATACATATTAAGAAACCTAGAGATGTAGGCTCGGCCTAGTTGAAGGTAAAGCCGTCTGATCAAACTCATCTTATGGCTATGATGCCCAGCGAGTTGGTTGCTAAGCATTTGACGTGATCTTAGCCATCCATGCGGTAAGGTTCTTACGATCAAGGATAAAAGCAACTTCGCAATTGGTCTGGTCATTGCCACACGAAGGCTGAACCCTGTGATCAAAAGATAAATAAACAAACAAGATTTAAACCAAATAACTATAAAATGATAAACAGGTAAAGCACAAAGGACAGGTCAAGATAACCCAAGAAACCCATTTAATATTGTCAATACAAATTTCTCATAATGGCCAATCAGTATATTGACTTAATCATCGGAGGGTCCTCCCGATTTACCTTAACATTTGGTTTCTCTTTGCAGAGATAAAATAAGGGACACGTCATCTCACTTTCCTTGTGGATATAATTTCATCTTCTATAGTAACTATTGGGCGTGATGACTGTTGATTTTATACTATTATCAAACTTTAGTGGTTTAGCTTAATATAATACTTCTTATATATGTAATTACCGTTGGACCAAAAAAAAAAAAAACACAAAAATCACGTGGCATGATTCACATGAGTATTGTGAGGGTAGAGGGTTGTCTCTAGTTGGTTTCTCAACTAGAGAATGTTGTTAGGTCTCTGTGGGCTCATCGCAGAGCCCATATTGATGATTTGAACCGTTCAATTTGTAGAGCTCATCGAGTACTTTATCTCTACAAAAAAATATGTTAATCGGATATCAATATACACTTGATCATATCATATTTACGTTAACAATTTATTTTAAAAATCAAACTTACTATTGACACAAATATGATATGATCAAGTGGCTATCAATATCCGATTAATGTGATTTTTTGCATGAATGAAGTATTCGACGAGCTTTACATATTGCACAGTTCGAATTATTAATGTAGGCTCAGTGGTGGACCCATAGAAGCCCAACAGTACCCTCCATTTCAATAGACTAAAGAGAAGTCTATCCCTATTGTGAGCATAGAATGCAGGGGAGCCATCTCTTTATATGTTGGTCATATATGCAGTGGAAAGTGTGTTATTAAGAAAATTCTATAATGTGCACCTTATAACTTAACACAAAAAATATAACACCGTATAACTTAAAAAAATTATCACAAATTTTGTGCAAAAGGACAGAAAAATTGTAGCTTCTCTCACAAAGTATATAATACATCTCACAAAAAGTACAACATTCAAATTTTGACAATTTTTTTTGAAGACGCAAAAATCGTAATTTCGTTCACAAAATGTATAACACCACTTACAAAAAGTATATCATTTAAATTTTCACAACTTTTCTTCAAAGTTACAAAATCCGTAATTTCGCTCACAAAATGTATAACACCACTCACAAAAGAAATAACATTAAAATTTTTCACAACTTTTCTTCGAAAACACAAAAAATCGTAATTTCGTTCACAAAATGTATAACACTACTCAAAAAAGGTATAACATTCAAAATTTTCACAATTTTTCTTTGAAAACACAAAAAATCGTAACGTCGCTCACAAAATGTATAATACTACTCACAAAAAGTATAACATTTTCGCTCACAAAATATATAACACCATTCACAAAAAGTATGATAGTAAGGTGCATATGATATACAACTTTAAGTAGGTGTACATGGTAACTGGACCCTTATTATTATGGCTTAAAACTATCACGTATGCACAACACTTCACTTCAACAGGGGGCCATGGCCCCTCATCGTCTCCCCATAGTTCCGTGCATATGATGATATAAAATTATTTAATAAACCCCTTATTGTCTCCCCATAGTACCTTGTCATGTAAGCAATATCATATGATATTCTAAAATTATTTAATAAAATTTCAAACAGTAGTTGGCAATTTTCCAACATCCAACACCCTTATAGCAAGTAATTAAGACGTTCCCAAAAAAGCGAGGCACATACTGGGGAAGAGCGCAACAAAAGACACATAGCTATAGTATATCACTCAAACAGGTGGCTTTCACAACCTGCAGAACAACCAAAACAGAGCACATGGATTGAAATTTATATTGTCATATCATGTGAGTTACCATAATGACTAAATAATTAAATTTACACTCTGAACATATCAATTAAGATTTGACTCTTTTAACTCCTTGAAGACAGTGAATAAAATCAGAAACCGAGTAATCCTTGATCATGGCCTTGGATTTAACACACTAGGAAACTCTAACTAAATCAAACAATTTCATCCAAATGAGTGTGATGTGAGGTATCATTGAAGATTAGATCATTTCTTGAAGTCTAAAGAGTCCATAGAATGGCAAAAGGAAATGATTTCCCTGATCAGTCTTTCAATTAGAATCAACAATAACGTTTTGGATTAATTACAACTTAGAATCGCTACACTTTCATCGGAATCTCACTCTGGTCTCTTTATTTTTAATTGTGATAGTTGACCCCTACACTTTAACTAAAGTTGTAATGTGACCCTTCTGTTAATCCACCATTAGTGAGGTTGACAAAAATTCAAAATAAGGGACCAAAGTGAGATTTTAGTGAGAGTATAAGGACTGAAGTGAGATATTGATGAAAATGTATGAATGCTAATGAGATGAAAAAAAATGTCACGTTTAGCTCATATGACAAGATCCGTTAGTGTAGGGATGCTAAATGATTAACTCTAGTATTTCTTTTCACTTCAAGGATGCAAATTTGACAATGAAATTTTATTGATGAGGTCTTCTTACCAACTCATAGTGCAAATGTGTTTGCACTTCTTCTCCCTCCATGCATTCCAACAAGAATGTTTCTGATCAAATGCAACTCAACTACAACATCACTCATATCCATCCTTTCTCTTGGTGATTCTACTGAACAAGAAATACCAATTTTGAATATCGAAATCAAGCACTTTCGAATTGTCTCTCTGCTAACATGGTTTTGACTATGCGTGTCGTCTGTGTTTGTGCTTGTCTCTCCTTGTTCAAGAAGTATTGGATCAGCAATTTCTTCCACCGTTCTTGGCATAGCCATTTTAGCAAAGTTATGAAGGCTTAGGTTGTCCTTAAACATCTCATGGGTGGGTTTTTTTCCGGTGAACATTTCCAGCAAGAGGATGCCATAGCTGTACACATCGCCATATGTTGACACCTCACATCCCATACCATGCTCTGCAATTCAAAAATCAAGCAGTGTAAATAGTTAAGAAAATCTTACTATGCAACCACAAGAACACAAAATAAAAAAATACGGGTAAATTACAAAAACACTCCCTGAGATTTACTTAAATTACAAATTACCTCCTGTGATTCTAAAAATTACATTCTAAGGTTTCTAATTTCATAACAAATAAACCTTTTTATTAATAAATCATCAAGTTAATTAATAGTTTTTAATTATGTTAAAATTTTATTTCAATTAACAATTCAGATAATTTTATTATTGTATAGAAGAACAGTTAGAAATTTCATTTTTTCAGTTAATTCTGTTAAATAAAAAATTCTGACAGGAAGATATTTGTAATTTTCCAAACCACGGGAGGTAATTCGCATTTTAAACAAACCTCAAGGGTTGCATTTGTAATTTATCCAATAAAATAAATATATATTTGATAAATATTTTGTGTATGGTTTGAATTTAGAAAACAAATAACAATGGCTGTTTGTATCAATATGTCAACAAAAAATTGTATGGATATTCAAAGCACTTGAAAAGCAGTATATCACAAAGTAGAAAACTCCAATGGTTTAAAGAACAGAAAACAAAATAAATTAATTAATTAAAACACTGATATGATGGGGTGGATGACTCAGGTTAACCAGAAACTCCAATTGTGTCAAAATAGCAGTATATCACAAAGATTTGTTTTGTTTTTTATTCTTTATGTTTTGTTTCATGAAAATAGGTGTAAATTGTGTCAAAATAGCAGCATATCACAATGTGTGTGTGCTTCAATTTTTTTTTTTTTTTTGGTTGCTCTTTGTTTGTTTGTTTGTTTGTTTTTTCATGTTATGTTACATGACAATAGTAGTGAAACTGGGAACAGAAGGGAAAGGAAATTATTGCAAGGGCCTAATTACCTGGAGCAACATAGCCAATAGATCCTCTAATTCCAATGGAGCTCGTGCCTTCATTTCCAAATAAGTTACTAGTTCCTTGTACAGCGAATCTTGCTAACCCAAAGTCACCAACGTGCGCGGTCATTTCATCGTCCAGAAGAACATTGCTTGGCTTGAGGTCGCAATGTACTACTGGCGTTTGACAACCATTATGAAGATAATCCACTGCACATGCAACATCAATGGCGATATTTAGCCTTTGAAGAAGATTTAACTTCTTCATTGGCTCTACATTTGCCTCAACATCCCAAGCATTTACATGCAACCACTCGTCTAGATTCCCATTCGACACAAACTTGTAAACCAAAGCCTTGAACTCATTCCCTTTGTAATCAACACTCGAACACACTGTTAGTACTTTCACCAGATTCCGGTGCTTAATATTCCTCAAGGCCTCACATTCAGCTATGAAGCTCTTTGATGCATTAGGACGATGAAGGTTAAGAACCTTCACAGCAATTACTGTTCCATTTTGGGAATCAAGAATTCCTTTGTAAACAGACCCCGAACTACCCGAACCAATCAAATTGGTCGAAGAGAATCCATTGGTTGCTTTAAGGAGAGTTTGGTAAGACACCTTCAAAAGCGAACTTTCTTGTGATATTGATGGTGGACTTGTTCTTCTTTTTCGAAACCAACCAAACAGTAGCAAACAAAGAGAGAGTCCCATAAGTCCAGAGACAGTAAAAATTATAATTTTCACAGTCAAACTCAATCTTCTCTTTGTAGACTCTTTGAGGTTGCATACAGGAAGGTCTAGTTGAAGAACACCACCACAAAGCATATTGTTTCCGATCACTGATATGGCGCTTGCATTCTTAAAGACACCTTGTGTTGGTACAGAACCCTCTAAGTCATTATAAGATAGATTAAGAGTTTGCAAGAACTTCATGTCCTCCAAATAATCCGGAATTTCACCCGACAAATTGTTGCGAGAAAGGTCTAGAAACTGAATCCCTCTCAAAGAACTCAAAGATGAAGGAATTGTCCCCTGAAAGAAGTTGCCCTGCATATACAGTGTCTCCAACCGTACACAGCTACTGAGACGGCTAAGGATTTTGCCCGAAAACATGTTGTCTGAAACATCCAATTGCTCAAGATTGATCAAATTTCCGAATTCCATAGGCAAGGAACCGGTTAAATTGTTTTGGGACAGGTTCAAAACAGCTAGTGTTGTGATACTAACAACTTCCTTGGGCAACACACCACTCAATTTGTTTTGAGCAAGTCCTAATCTTACTAAATTTTGACAGTTTCCTAAACTTGAAGGAATGTCGCCTTGAAGATCATTTTTCCCAAGATGGAAGCCGATTAACATACTTAAATTTCCTAGAGAGGAAGGAATGTTTCCGAGTAATTTGTTACTAAACATGCTCAATACTTTCAGATTCTGAAGATTTCCAATATCATCGGGAATGTTTCCTCCAAATTGGTTGCCCCGCAAATCTAGGGTCTCCAAGTTAATGAGATTCCCTATCCCGGTTGGGATGCTCCCAAACATCCGATTATTGGCCAGAGACAACCTCAAAAGCCTAGTTGAGAAGTTGCTAATTGAATTTGGTAACACCCCTCCTAAATTGTTGCCATCCATAGACACCTCTTCTAATTCAGTTGCATTGATCAAAGAGGAGAGGAAATCCGAGTCATCGGCTTCACCAGTTCCAAGATCATTGAGGGACATGATTATATGGTGAAGTTTAGGCAGCCCTTCAAGGGTAGGCAATTTTCCAGAAAAATTATTACGAGAAATGATAATATTCAACAGACTTGAGGCATTGGTTATTGACACCGGAATGGACCCACTTAATCGGTTGAAACGGATACCGAGAGTCTGAAGTTTTGGGAGATAGATCCCAAAATCCTGGGGAAGACTCCCCTGGATATTATTGTATGAGGCATGAAATTCTTTGAGGTTAGTAAGGTTGAAAATGGAGGCAGGGATGGTTTTGGACAAGTTGTTGAAACCTAATCCAATGAATGTAAGGTATGTTAGGTGTCCTAAAGTTTCAGGGATGGCCCCACCAAGATTATTATAAGATGCGCTTAAGTCATTAAATGAAGACAAGTTCCCTAAAGAAGAAGGTATACCTCCAGTAAAGTTGTTTTTGTCCAAGTACAGGGCTTGGAGGTTTGACAAGAGGCCAAGCTGGACTGGAATGTTTCCAACAAGCATGTTGATTGCGAAATTGATGCGAACGAGGCTAGAACAAGCGGATATATTGACAGGAATTTGTCCGGTGATCGAGTTGTTATGCAGGCGTAAAATCTGTAGCCTTTGCAAATTTCCAATTTCCGGGGGGATTTCATCGGTGAAACTGTTATTGTAGAGTTGTAGAACTGTAAGAAAGCTTAGATTTCCAATATGGGGCGATATGGAACCCGCTAGGTTTTGGGAGTGGAGGTCGAGCATGGTGACTCTGTCAGCACTGCAGGTGACACCGTGCCACTGGCAGAAGTGGATGGACTCATTCCATGAGGTTAGAATGCCCAGGGGATCATCAGTGACTTTGGATTTGAAATCAAGGAGTGCTAATCTGTCTGTTTCATTTCCTGCTTGAGCAAACGCAAATAAATTGGTGAAGCAGCAAACAAGAATGATGATAAAAGGAAGTTGCATTTTAGTTGAGAAAGGTCTTCAAAGATTGCCACCACAACCATGCACCAACAATAAATAGAAGGGGGTGTTAGGAATCTGTAACATCCAATCTAGGTCGGTTGGACAAGAAAAGTAGATAAAAAAACCTACTCCCTCCGTCTCAAAATAATGATCCCTTTTGGAGAATTCAACTTTTTTTGGTAGTATAATTATTACATTTGAAAAAAGTTGATTTTTTAAAATTATCCTTTTGATAGTACATTTTTTAAGAATATCAATGTCATAATTGTACTTTTTATATTGTTTATTAATTTAAAAGAAGGGCAAAATAGGAAATTTATATTATTTTTGTACTTGATTTTTGAAGAGGGACTAATATTTTAGGACAATGAAAAATAGAATAAGGGGTTAATATTTTGGGACGGAAAGAGTAACACAAGAATACAAGATTTATATAATTCCCCAAAAAATTAAAACTACTTCTATAATTGTTGTGGTTTCACTATAATTAAAAAAAATTACACGGGAAATACCGAGATAGTCATCTTACCTCAACATAGAAATTCGCAATAGAATAGTTAGGTGTCGTTTGGTAACACTTACGTTTTCAGTTTTCTGTATATATTTACAAAAATTTTAAAAATTCAAATAAAAACTTGTTTGGTAAAATTTTTTATTTATAAATCAGTGGTCTCAGTTTATAAATTTGGCCAAAAAATGTAAACTCAAAAAATGTATTTCCATTTTGAGTTTTGAGTTTTTTTTTTTTTTTATCACCCAACATTAGCCACCACCCACCACCATTTTTCACCACCGTCTTCCGCCGCCACCACCCACCTGCCACCACCACCTGCCATCACCACTCACCACCCACCTGCCACCACCACCCCCACCACCACCACCACCCACCTGCCACCCACCACCCAACATCCACCCATCGCCGCCACCACCACCACCACCCACCTGCCATCCACCTGCCACTACCCGCCACTACCATCCACCGTCCGCCACCACCATCCGCCACCTACTTGCCACCACCACTCACCAGCCACCTGCTACCACCACCCGCCACCACCACCCACCTGCCACCACCCGCCACCACCACCCACCCGCCACCACCGCCACCACCACTACCACTATCACCCACCCCCGCCCACTCGCTACCACCCGCCACCGTCACCCACCCACCCACAACCACCACCGGCCATCCGCCACCCACCTGCCACTACCACCCGCCACCACCACCACCACCACCCACTCGTTACCACCCACTACCCGCCACCGTCACCCACCCACCCATCATCACCACCCGCCACCACCACCCACCCGCCACCACCCGCCATCCGCCACCCACCTGCCACCACCACCCGCCGCCACCACCACCACCACCACCCACTCGCTACCACCCACTACCGTCACCCACCCACCCACCACCACCACCCGCTATCCGCCATCCGCCACCTACCTGCCACCACCACCCGCCACCACCACCCACTCGCTACCACCCGCCACCACCACCCACCACCACCCACTCGCTACCACCCGCCACCGTCACCCACCCACCACCACCACCCACCACAACCCGCTACCCACCACCCACCGTCACCACTTTCCACCACCGTCTTCCGCCGCCAATTGCCACCACTTGTCATTTTTCACTCTTTTTTTATATTTTTAAATTTTTTTAAACATTTTGTCAACTACCAAACGCGTATATAGTTTATGTTTTTCTAAAAATAAATAAAAAATAAACAAAAATTAATTTATAAAATTTTTATAAATATAAATTAAAAACGTAAACGTTACCAAACAGACAGTGTTAATATTTATGATGACATTCATCCTACCGAAAAGGGGCAAGAGGAAGTTTCTGAGAAGAGAATGTGGTTGATCATTCCTCAAAGACTGCTATGAATAAGAAAACAAAACAAAGCAAGAAAGTCAATGAAAGTAGTGGCAGAGTCAGCATCACGGCAGGTGGATTTCACGACACGATAAGACTACATTACAATTGTCAAAAAAATTCAAAGAGCAGTTAAAGAATGGGAAGTTTTCAGAATATACACGTAAGTTACTTTATAAAATTATGTAAATTTTTATAAATATACGTAAATTAATTGATAAAAATTTAAGAAATCATATCTTATCTATATTTGTGACAATTTATATGATTTTGTGAGATAACTTATACTATATATTTGTAAATATTTATACAAATACATATGATATGCACTTCGTATATCCAAACATTTCGAAGAAATTTTTTTTTAAAAAAAATTTATATCATATATATAGAATTCTTATTTGGATTAACTCGTTTGGTGCTGACCATTTTTGTCCAAATACTTGAAACATAATCTGCATTGTGGGGGCGGCGGCGGCTTGAAAATAAAAATATGAGTAGACTATTTTATCTCCTAAAAACAAGTTATGTGTGGCTTAGTTGCTTATGTAATTTTAGTCAAAAACACTTATCTGACATTAACGATATGATTAAATTGAGATAAAATTATAAAAAAAAATTAAAAGATAAATTATGAACAAAATTGACGTAATTGACATTAGATAGACTAAATATTAAGGGGTTGATTTAGTAGATGAAATACTTTCTTATTAAGAAGTTTTTACTATTGCGAGTGCATCCAAATTTATACAAAGAAAAATACAAAAATTGTTGATTTAATTTTTTTTTAAAATATTATAGATCAAAATTTTCTTACTCTCCTATGATGTCCGATGATCTATATACTACCCCATTTATGTTAGGCCACAAATGAAAAGAAGAGAAAAGGCAAAAAAAAAAAAAAAAAAGAGACTTCTAGGATGAAGAGGGGACATGTTGTACGCTTTTATTAAGACTTATGCGATTATCTCTGTAAGATTTGTTAACTGACTTGATTGTCGAAGTGCTCCCAGGTGGACGAGCCACTGGGTTTGTTACTTGTTTATCTATGTAGGTGTTGGACCTATCTAGTGCACGTGCTCTTCGGCGTAGTTCCTGGAATCTCGGGGAATGGATCTGATCTGGTTGTGAGGTCATATTTCAACACCCGCATATATTTTATTTTTATTATTATAAAGAGTGTGTACCATATACAAGTTATGACATTTGTGAGTTTGATTATTACAAATGTCATAACTCGATCTTATGAGAGTCATAACTAAAAAAAAAAAGTATAAAAAATATCACATTAGGTATAACTAAAGAGTTTTTGAATTATAATCAAAATAATGTCATAACCAACCTCACAATGTGTCATAACTAATACCATAATAAGTCATAACTAAATACCACAAAAATCATAACCAAAGGTATGTATGATACACACCCCAAATTACACGATGTCATAGTCAGTCATAACTAAATGTCATAAAAGTCATAACCAAAAATATATATGGTACACACCCCAAATTATACTATTTATACTTATGCGGTTGTTTTTATAATTAAGTATGTGTGCATTTATTGTTTTGTTATTACGTGATTGTCTAAGGTGGTGTTTGAGAAAATTGAAAATTAAAAATTAAGTATTAAAAACTTAATGTTAATTTTTTTAAGCTAAAAAATAGTTTGATAAAATTTAAGTACTGAACTAAAAGTAAGTTATTTGATACATGTAAGAGCAAATTTGAAATTTGTTATTTTTAAATTATATATTTCAATTTTTATATTTTAAATTTTATATTGTGATGGCGGTGGTGGTGGTGGTAGTGGTAGCATTGATGGTAGTGGTGACGGCATGGTAGTAGTGGTGGTAGCAGTAGTAGTAGCGATGGTGGTGGTAATAAAATGATGGTGGTGCTTATAGAAATAATGACAATGGTGATAAAGGTGGTATAGTAGTGGTGGTGGTAGTTGGCGGTATGATGGTAACAATAGTGGTAGTGGTGGTGGTGGTGGTGTGGCATGGTAGTGATGGTAGAGGTAGTAATGGTGGTAGTAGAGGTAGCGGTAGTAATTCTGGTAGTGGTAGTGGTAGTGGTGGTGGTGGCGGTGGTGGCGGTAGCAATAATAGTGGTGGTGGTGGTGGTGGTGGTGACCTGATGGTGGTGATTGTGTTAGTGAGTTTACAATAGTGTATAGAGAAAATTTTATTTTTACTTTTATACTTTGTCTCAATGATCAATTACACCTCAGACTTTGAATAATTTCAATTTTACTCCCAATATTTTTGAAATCGTATCAATTTTTCCTCTGTCGTCACATTTGAAACGAAAAAAATTAATAAAATTATATTTTAGTTCCAAATTTCAAAAAAAAATATGCAAACCCACCATCTCCTATCCAAACTTATCATCTCTCATTTTTCTCCAATTCTTCTCTCTCTTCTGCTTTTGCAAGTGCTGCTACCACAATCACTTGATTTTCCAACCCAACTTCTTTCAAATCCAAATTCACTCACTCAACCCCACTTCTCTCAGACACAACTTCGAACAATAAAAAATGAGTAATGCTAGGTATCATGAAAAAATTTTCATGAAAATGATCATGAAATATTTATGACCCTTGGATTACACTTAAAATAAAGCACTACACACTAATCAAGGTAATCCAAGAGTCATAAATCTTTCATGATCATTTTCATGAAAGTTTTTTCATGATCCCTATCTTTTCTCATAAAAAATTGATCCTCCACAAGCCCCCCTCCCCCCTCTTCCCTTCTCTCTCTCTCTCTCTCTCTCTCTCTCTCTCTCTCTCTCTCTCTCTGCCAAAGCAAAAAAGAAAACCAATCTTTATCTCTCCAGACACCCTCCTATTCCTTTCCCTAAAAGTATCAGCCCGGATATTGTTCACATTATTTGATATTGATCCATAACAATTCTCATTGTAATCTTCGACTTTTTTCTTTCTTTCTTTTCTTTTCTTTTCTTTTTGTTCTGATTTTTTTTTTTTTTTTTTTTTTTGCACTGTGACAAAGCCACTTTCTATTTGTTATTTTCATTTCTTTATTTCTTTCTTGTTTTCTTTCCCACCATTTTTATGCTCTAATCCTCTGTGTTCCCTCTTCTCGTACAAGAAGATATATGGAGTATAGAGTTGTACTTCTTTCTCTTCTCGCCTTCTCTTTTCCACTTCTCATGGGTGTCATCAGAGCTTAGATATCAGCTCTCTCTCTCTCTCTCTCTCCCCCTTTATATATATAACTAAGCTTGTGATTTAACAAAATTTTAGATTATTTTCTGGGTTTCGTTTGTTTATTTATTTATTTGTTTTAAATTTTTTTAGTGCAATTTAAACCTTGTTCAAGGAATCAAGTTTACCCTGCTCTTCATAAAACCCTTGTACAATTTTTATATATGAATATATTTACTAATATTTTAGCGGTTGGTAGTTTCTGTTAACATTGTTAAATACTTCAACAAGAATGAATTCACCATAAGCTACTACAATTCATTACATTGTCTTTCCTCTCTCTCTCTTTTTTTTTTTTTTTTGGTTGATTTAATAGATGTTGTTTTGTTCATAAAGTGTAAAATGTTTCAACCCTAACTAACCATGGTTATTAACCCAATTTGTAGTTTATTCTCTAACCCACCTTCTGTTCGTTTGCTCATTCTCACCGACCCATCCTGCAAAACATTACAGCTACATCCCCAACAGCTTTACTGCCAATACTAGATGGAAACATCTTTTGGAATCTATTGGTGAGTGAGTGAATTTGGGTTTGAGAGACGTTGGATTGGAGAATTGAGTGATTGTGGTGATGGTTGGTGGTGGTGGCAGTGTTTGCAAGGGCGAAGGAGAGAGGGGAGAATTGGAGGAACAACAATGTTAGGTATCATGAAAAGTCTTTCATGAAAATTATCATGAAAGATTTGTGACCTTTGGATTACACTTAGAATAAAACACCACACACTAATCAAGGTAATCTAAGAGTCACAAATCTTTCATGATCATTTTCATGAAAAAAATTTCATGATCCTTAACATTTCTCATGGAGGAAAAGGAGAAAGGGTGAATTTGGGTAGGAGAGAGTGAGTGTTCATTTTTCTTTTGAAGTTTGGAATTAAAATATAATTTTTTTTAATTTTTTCTGTTTCAAATGTAACAGTATGAGCAAAATTGATACGATTTCAAAAACATTTAGGGTAAAATTAAAATTATTCTAAGTCTGGGGATGTAATTGATTATCGAGGCAAAATATAGAGATAAAAATGAAATTTTTTCTACTGTATATCAATACTTATGTTTTGTATTTATAAATTCAGTTATAATTAAGTAAGTTTCATATGGCTTAAAATTCTTTTAAGTGATATCAATTGTGATTATCAAACTGACTTAATTAATTACAACTCAATATAATCAATTTTAAATAGGGGCATTTGGTGATAGTCCCCTCACTATCTAATTTGTCTTTCAAAAGGACAAAAATTATATAAGTACTTTCAAAACCCCCTAATATTTTAAAACTTATTTTTTTTACTATATTACTCTCATATCTATCAGCTCTTCTATTAAGCCATCTTCACTGTGTATTTCAGAGTAAAATTTTACTCTGAATCAGAGTAAAGTTTACTATGATTTAAAGTAAAATTTTATATTGTTAAGCAAATTAACATGTTTTTAACCAAAGTAAAATTTCAGAGTAAAGTTTTACTTTGAATCATAGTAAACTTTATTCTGAATCAGAGTAAAGTTTACTATGATTCAAAGTAAAATTTTATATTGTTAAGCAAATTAACATGTTTTTAACCAAAGTTAAAATTTCAAAGTAAAGTTTTACTTTGAATCATAATAAACTTTACTCTGATTCAGAGTAAAATTTTACTCTGAATCAGAGTAAAGTTTACTATGATTCAAAGTAAAATTTTATATTTTTCAGCAAATCAACATGTTTTTAACCAGAGTAAAATTTTACTCTGATTTAGAGTAAAATTTCTGTGTGAAATTCTTATTAGAGAGATTCTTATTAGAGAGAGAGAAAGAGAGAGAAATTGAATAGATCATCCATTGAACAAGTTGAGTATGAACAGATCAATTCAAAAACTAGTAAAAAGTTAGACTCTACACAAAAGTAAAATTTTACTCTGTATAAAAGTAAAATTTTACTCTGAAAAACGAGTAAACTGTGAGACTCTAAAGCTAAAAGTAAAATGTTACTCTGCACAAAAGTAAAAAAGCGAAGACAGTGTTTGTGGCGACTGAAGTGTTTGGCAATGACCACCTCTTGACAGTAAAATTTTACTGTCATTCTAACACCAGAGTAAAATTTTACTCTAATTCTCTCAAACAAAAAACAGAGCAATAGAACCAGAGTAAAATTTTACTCTCATTATCTGAAACAAAAAACAGAGCAATAGAACCAGAGTAAAATTTTACTCTGGTTCTATCAAATGAAATTAGATCAAAAACAACAAAAAAAAAAAAAACAAACAAACAAACAAACAAAAACAAAACAAATTAATCAACAAATCAACATATCTAATTGAGAAGAAAAACTTCTAAAACTCGATCAACAATCACAAATCTCAATGAAAAGAATACATGTGTTCAACAACACTCATACACACAAATATATATATATACATATATTCAAAACTCAAATCTGTGTTTAAAAGAATTTGTATAACCAAACAACTCCACCAAACATACCTTTGTCGCCTCCTAGAAGGGAGAGAGGGAGGAGAGAGAGAGAGAGAGAGAGAGAGAATTGATTTGTAACTTTGCAGGAGGTGATTTTGAGCAATCATTCAATGACTTTTCGATCGACGAGGCTATCATCAACGGCAAGAACATGAACTTCATGAGAATTGGAAGGCGATACGTCGTCGTCATCGAAGCTTTCTCCGATCATCTCCGACGATCTCTTCCGCCGCGAAACAGCACCAATTCTGATCATCTCTCTAATCCGAATCTCTTAACCTTTACCAACAAAAAATTGATTACAAATTGATCAAAAATCTGACACTCCCTGATTATATATGCAGAAGCTGTCTGTGGATTTAGAAAGGAAGAGAGTGGGGAAGAGAGTGGGAAGAATTAGTTGAGGGTATAATAGTCATATAAAATATTTAAATAATAAATTTTGTCCTTTATGCCAGACTTAATAATTATGAGGTGGTTTAGAAAGTATAATTTTTTTTTTTAGTCCTTTTAACAATGAAAGGAAGGTAAAGGGGTTTATAGCTAAATTTTCCTTTTAAATATTGAATCATATTATCAAACACTCCCTAAATCTGTAGCCCGTACCACTTTATTCTCTCATATTAAAAGTTGTATTATTAAATTTTTTAAATTTGAATCTCGATGACAAAAATATCATTTCAGCTATAGGATAAAATCACACTGTGCCCCTTAAACTGACACTCAATATTATTTTACTTGTTCAACTGAAAATACTACATTTTGTCACATTTAACTATAAATTTGTGTCCTTTCTAAAAATAAAATAAAATTAAAAAAAACTATATAATGGTGGGCTAGAGATTAGTTTTTTTAGTGACATTTTAAAATTTTTTACACTACGTATTTGAGAAATTGTTCTTTTTTTTTTTTTTTGTCATCTTATTTTCCTTCTCATGGCAGCAGTAGTAGTAGTCAAGAGCATATTTGTTTGGTGGGATTGAAAGGTGGGATTGGACTAATAATTCATCTAGACTAATAGTTCGTTATTTGTTTTAATTTTTTTATATCGGACTATCAATCCCAAATCTATTAAACTATTGTATCCCATGGGGGTGGGACACAAATCATGGGATAACTCATCCCATCGAATTAGGTTGCCAAATTACATTGTCGACCCTCTAGTATTAAATATTTTTTTCCTCATGGTATTAATTATGAATAATACTACATGCACCAATTAGTGTACTAATAAAGTAGTCTCAATTTAAAAATAAAATTATTTTATTTAATTTTTATTGATGGTTATTTATTTAATTTTTTAAAATAATTTTTTATAGATATTTTATTGATATTTTATTTTAAAATTTTGTTGATATTTTATTTAATTTCATTATTTAAATTTTAATAGATGTTTTATTTAATTTCATTATTTAATTATTATTATTTTTTTAAATAAATTTATTTAAAATTTTAATTAAAAAATAGCACATATTTTTATTGATATTTTATTTATTTAATTTATTTAATTTTTAAAAAAAATTATTTAATTGTGTAAAAAATAAAATAAAATAAATTTTTATTTAATCTAGCTAAAAATAATTAAAATATTAAAGATATGTTTAATATTACTCTTACTTAGTAAATAATTGAAAAGAGTAAAATAGTCATTTGAGTATTTATCCTTCTCCATAATATCTCAAACAAATGTAGGATTCATATATCCAACCAAATAGTCCTTTCCTTTTTTCTTTTCTTTTTTTAATCAGTAAAAAGAAACTATATTGATAAAGAAAGCAAGATACATGCGAAAATTTACATCAACAAAGAAGGGAAGTGCAGATAGCATCATAATTAACATAACTAGCCTTACCAATCCCAACTAGGTTGGCACCGATAAGGTAACACAATCATTTGCTAGCACTTAACCCATGATTAGTGAGGAACCAATCAAAAGAACCAAAAAGAAAGAAAGGAAAAAACAATAGAGAACCAGCAACAATTAGAGCAACACACTTAGCAACCTTAACAGTCCCTAACCAACAACATTATAGCAATAGGCCAGTAGTAGACTTGCTTACTGAGGTCTTGTATAAGCAACATACCACTAGCATCCAACTGCACAGAGCAAACCAGAGCAGACTTGCTTCCTACAGCAACATTAGCATTAGCATCCAGCTGCATAGAGTAGACCAGCTCCCATCAGCATCAACATTACCACTCCTCTCCTAAAATCTGCACAGAGCAGACCAGCTTCCTACAGCAGCATGCCTAGCAACTGCATACATCAGCTGACCTCTGAACTACAGCATACAGCAACAGACATTCTCAGACAGCTGACAATCACAGTTTACATTCACAGACAGCAACATACATTCTCAGATAGTAGCATACAGTAACAGACCTATGTCATACAACCTCTCACCTGCTTCTAGTTTGCCACAATATCATGCACTGAGTAATTCACACCCTTTACATTTGAATTGACCCAGAGTGCAATTCTTACTTTCAACAACTACACCATCTGTGCAAAATCTAAGAAAAAAACAATTGTTGTCACGTGTGGAGCAACAGGCCATGTGGGAGGCATTTGTTCAATAGAAATGGCTGATTGTCTCATTTCCATGAAAAGGTTGATAGCAAAAGATGATGGTGACTCCCTTTCCAAATTAAACTCAAATTTCTATACTACGATTTATCTTTCTAATTTCTATGACACTCAAGCTTTGATTTGATCAAGGTTGGTAACTATATCATGCACTGAATACGACAATCCTCTGATACTTTGTTTACTCCATAGTGCTACTCTCACTTTCACTAATTCAGATAGATCATTCCCATCAACAATCTTCCCTGTAAAAAGACACTCATTTCTTGCTTTCCAAACTGACCACAGAACTGCTAAAGGTACTGCTTTCCACATTTTATGAATCACCTTTTTGAACTTGAATCCTGCCCACCAATGCAATAAACTCTCAATTGAACCTAGCAGAACCCAAACTATATCCCACCACTGTAACATATCAGTCCACACCTTCCAAACCAGAGGACAAAATAAAAAAACATGACTTACTGTCTCCTCCTCTGCTTTGCAAAATAAACATAATGAATCTGCTTCCATATTTAACACACCAATCCTCTTCAAAAAAGTTGTAGTTTTAAGTCTGCCTCTCCAAGCTAACCACCCACAGAATTTTACCTTGGGTGGAGCAATATTATTCCACAACCCATCAGCTGCTCTAACAATGGGACCTTTCAAAGACTCCCACCAATTCCAGGTTGTTGCTACTGTGAAGGTACCTGAGGGATTAGCCAACCATATGCATGAATCCTCAGACTCTATTGTAAGTGAAGGTGCTCCCCTTAGTACCTCATGCAGCCTTAAAACCTTCTCTTCCTCCCAAGCCAACAGAATTCTTCTAAAAGACAGATTCCACTCATGAACAGAGCTCCTCCTTTGATACATCTACTTAATGTTGCAACCTTTGTCCTCAGACAAGCTATATAACTTGGGGAATTCCTCCTTTAAGCACACATTGTTGGTCCATTTATCCTCCCAAAACTGGATTCTTTCCCCATTTCTTGGAACTAATTTAAGATTTGATAAATAATACGGTACTAGCTCAGGTTCCTGTGCAACAAGCTGAAGGACATCAGCCCATATTCTGGATACTGATCAAGAATCCGGTAAACTAGGAACCTAGCTTCCGCCAACCACACCATACTTGTAACTCACTGTTTGCTTCCATAGAGCCTTGTTCTCAAACCCAAACCTCCACCACCATTTAAGTAATAGACAATCATTAACTTCTCTCAATTTTTTGACCCCCAAACCCCCTTGATTTCTGTTTAATGCTACCTCCTCCCATTTCACCATATGAACTTTCTTCTTAATATCAGAGTTACCCCAGAGAAATGCTGCATGAATCTTCTCAATCTGCTTAGCCACACCCTTAGGTATTCTAAACAGTGACAAAAAATAGGATGGCAAACTTGATAGAACTGACCTGATTAATGTTAATCTGCCAGCAAATGAAAGGAAATCCTCTTCCATGTAGCCAACTTCAATCTCATCTTCTCAATAACTGGTTGCCATGAACTTTTCCTTCTTGGATTTGCCCCAAGAGATAATCCTAGATGATTAATAGGAAGCTTTTGACTATGACAATTAAGAATTGAGGCAAAGTGGTTAACCTCCTCATCACTCACACCAACTCCACACAAGACACTTTTATGGAAGTTAATTTTTAATCCAGACATTACCTCAAAACATCTTAAAATTCTCTTGATATTCAGCATTTCCCCCTTCTCTGCCTTACAAAATATAATAATATCATCTGCAAATTGCAAATGGGAAAACCTCAACTCATTATGCCCCACACATGCACCATTTATAAGCCCCAGCTCTTTTGCTCTTTCAATCAACAAATTTAAGCCCTCAGCAACTAAATTAAACAAAAAAGGTGATAATGGATCACCTTGCCGAAGCCCTTTTTGAGGTTTGAATTCAGCTATTGGAGAGCCATTAACCAGTACAGAAACTTTAGTTGAAGAAATATAGGTTTTAATCCAACTCACCCATTTATCTCCAAAACCAAAATTCTTCATCATTGAGAAGAGGAACTCCCAATTTATTGAGTCGTATGCCTTTTCAAAATCCAACTTGAAAATAATGCCTTTCTTCTTTGCTGCTTTCCACCAATGCACCACTTCGTTTGCAATCATCACTCCATCAAGAATGAATCTTTCTCCCATAAAAGCTGTTTGGACTTCACTAATTATTGTTGGCAGCACCCTCTTCAATCTTCTAGACAGCACTTTAGCTAGAATTTTATACACTGAATTAACCAAACTAATTGGCCTATAATCACTTAACTCACAAGGATTCTCCTTTTTTGGTATGATGGTCATAAAAGAACTATTTAGGCCTAAAACCAACTTCCCATGTGTATGGAACTCATGCATGAATTGTATTATATCTCTCTTCATGATCTTCTAGCAATTCTGAATGCACGCCATGTTGAACCCATTCGATCCAGGTCCAAGTAGTCCTTTCCTGACATTTAATCCCATGACTAAACAAATATGGAATACATATCCTATCCAACCAACTAATAGGACTATGAATCCCAGGATTACAATCCGATAGATTTCAATCCCTCCTTATCCAGTCCGTCCAAACAAACCTACTGATAATGTAGGCATCTATGACTCTTGACATGGATAAGACAAATAAGAGAAATAGAGGGAAAAAATAATAATAATAATAATAATGTCTTTTTAAGCTCACAAAATTTAAAATATTATGTGAAAGTCACAAAATTCCTCCGTTTATCTTCATTTTCGTTGATAAGACTTTTTAGTTAGCACAAAATACAAAATTATTAATTGAAGCAATTGTGTCCTTCGTTTCTCTTCGTTTTCATTGATAAGACTTTTAGTTAGCACAAAATACAAAATTACTAACCAAGCAATTGCGTTACTTAACAAGTTAGAATTTATAATCATTTAACCCAAATTTTGTTAGAATTTAGAACCATTTAACCCAAATTTTCCATTTCATATGTGTTGCGTATATACTCTATATCTACACATCATGTGCTTATATATATGGAAATGTGAACTAGCATATATGTAAGGGAGTATATTCTTTTACAACATTTTATCTACATTTTTATGTGAAATTCATATATTAGTTGGATATTATTATGGATTATTTACCAATAAATCCTACTTTACAAACTGTTATACCAATTAGTCCCACTTTTATTCTATTGTACCGTTTAGTCCTGTTGGTGGAGAGATTTGATCCTTTCTGATTTTATTTTCCATTTTTGGTTTCACTAGGTAGACGTTTGTGCCCTTGGGGTAATTGGGAAGTGTTTTACAGGACCATTTCTTGTTTGGAAACGTTGTGGATTCGGGTTTGGCTAATTTGAATGATACATTCAAATACATTTCAGCCATTGGCAGTTAGGGTTTTGGGAATTTGAATGTGTTGTTTTTGGAGGCGGGTGTGTGACACACTGTTAGAGTTTCGGATATCTGCTGTCGGCACGCTATTCTTTTTCTGGTATGCTTACTTTTCTGGGTTCGTTTACCTTTGATATGGATTGTAGTCATTTACTTTATTCTTTGTGTTTTTTTCCTGTTTCACGTATTTGTGGGTTTGTGTGCGTTGGCAGAACATGGTTTTGATAGTGTGTAATGTGCGGGCTGTGGGTGGTACGCTGTTGTTGGTGGTTCTATTGTTTTATAATTTTTTTGTGGTGTTAACCCAAATTTTCAAGTGTTACGATTTTCCGATGGAATGTGTTGTCTGTGGGGAACAGAGGGACATGCGTTTGTCAGTGTGTGAGGAAACATCATTTTGATGGTATGTGATGTGTTGTCTGTGGGGTGGTACGTTGTTGGTGGTGGTTTTTTTGTTTTAATTTTTTTTTAGTCATGTTAAACCGATCAGACAAGTGTTATGATTTGCCGATTGAATGTGTTGTTTGTGGGAAACAGAGGGGCATGCGTTTGTGTGTGGGTGGGGGGTAATGTTGAATTGTTGTTGTTATTATTATTATTATTATTATTATTATTTATCACTTTTAACTTTTAACATGGTCATTTGCAATTTGTAACTAATTTGAATTGTTCAATTTACTATCATTTGAATATAATCATGCAACGACTTATCCAAAAATAATGAAGTTTGGTACAAAGTTAAAGAACACGTGATTTTTATTTTTATTTTATATTTTTTGTTTATGTTTCTTCTCTCTCTCAAACACTCATAACTATTTTTTATATTTTTTCTTTAAAAAAAAAAAAGTGATAATTTTTAGCTTGAAATTTGAAATTTGAAATGTCTCATCTTGAAATGATAGTGAAATTTTACTTCATATTTTTTCAATATATATGATTTTTACTATCACTTTAGTAATAGAGAATTTAAAGGTGTAGGTGAGGGGTAATGTTGTATGCTTAGATATAAACGCAAATTATATAAATAGTCCTTGTAATTTATACTATGTATCAATTTGATCCTTATTATTTCAATTTACTATATTTTACTCCTTAATTTAACGAATTGTGTCATTTTAATCCAATAAAAAACGGTTGTTAAGTTTGATAGACAGAAAGTCAAATTCTGTGTCAATTTGGTCCATGTATTTTACACAATGTGTCAATTTGGTCCTTGTCAAAATCGAGTAAATTAAAACAACAAGGACCAAATTGACACATTGTGTAAACTACAGCAACCAAATTGACATATTATGTAAACTTTCCGTCCACCAAACTTAACAACCGTTATTTATTGGACTAAAATAACACAATCTGTTAAATTAAGTGGCAAAATTGAGCACATTGAAACAACAGAGACCAAATTAACATATCGTGTAAACTACAGGGACTATTTGCGTAATTTACGCTAGATAATAAAGGGGCTTCCATTTTATAATTGTAAAATAATTTCAAAATTGAAGTTTCGTGACAATGAAATTTTACTGTTTTTTGTTATTTGCACATATTTTCATATTCATCATGGGTTTAAAAAAGCAAATGCTTTTAAAATATGACATTCACATCAAAAGTAAATTTTGTTTTGAGATAATTTCAGAAGAAAAATTATGTTGTTTTTTTCTCTCCGTAATTTCATAGTGACTTTAAGTCTTATTTGACAAATTTTGATGAGCAGATTCTAAAAATATCAATTTTATAAAATAAATAAATATTCACATCCAAAGTTTTGGAAAATTCCAAAAGATAAGGTACTTCATAATGAATTTTTATTATCTTGTTTTTATATTGAATATGTGTCTTATTTGATTGTTTTTATATGTGTCGTACTTAATAGCTATCATTGAGAAAAAATTTAAAATACTAAAATTTATTAAAAACAAGCATCTACATTAATGCCCCATTTGGGAATAAGTTATTTTAATAACTTTTAATTAAAATATGAGGTAAAAAAAATAAAAATAAAATAAAATAAGGAGGAAAATCACTGTTTAGTGGTGCAGTAAACAATTATTACAAATACATGGTAAATTTTATAATTTTAATTATTAATATTTATAATGTTTACCATTTATTTGCAATTAGTTTTTGCTGACATCATTGGAGTGTAATTTTTCCTAAAAAAAAACTAATATATTTGGGATACTTTTTGATCTTTTACCAAAAAAAAAAGTACAAAAAGTACATAGAAAATGAAATATTTGATATTTTTTGGTGAGGAAATATCATTTTGCTCCCTAAACTATCACTAAAAAATCAATTCAACCCCTTTACTTTCAATTTTATCAATTTTACACGTAAAGTATTCAATTTTGGATCAATTTCACCATTGCCGCCATTTACCGTAAAAAATTAGTCCGAATTTGCTGACGTGACACTAAATCTCATTTTATCCCCCAAATTATACCTCAAAAATCAATTAAACCCCCAAATATAAAAGAAAAATTAATTAATTAATTTAAATATTTAATTAATAATTTTTTTATCTAAAAAATGAAAAAAATAATTTTTAAATAATTTACTTTGCAAAAAAAATAATTAAAAATATTTAAAAATTCTCATTTAGAATCGTCTGTTAAAGTCTCAAATTATCTTGAGTCAATCCTGGAAAAACTAATTGAGTCAAAGATTCTTTGGCTACTCTATGTGTGTGCGCGTGAACAATTTTAGCTAGCTTATTCCCCAAATTTTCAATATAGGGTCCTTTGGGAACAACCTTTTTTAGTGACTATTGGTTTTTTGGCTTTTAGAATGAAATTTTGATTTTTAACGAAAAATTATGTAAAAAGTAGAGTAAAAATGAATATTTTACTTTTTGGTATTTGTTGGCATTTTGGATTTTTTATGACTTTTTGGCTTTTAAGCTACAATTGTAACTCCCCAAATGACCCCAAAATGGATCAACTAATAGTTATTTCAAAATTGAGTAGGTAAAAATTTAGACCACACTTAGGCCTCGTTTGGGAACCCTCATTTTTAGTCAAAAAGCCAAAAAGTTACTAAATTAGCCAAAAAGTCAACAACTCATACCAAAAAGTCAAAGATTCTCTTTTCTCTCTACTTCTTGCACATCTTTTCGTAAAAAGCCAAAAAGTCATCCCAAACATACTAGTTTTTTTTAGCTCATATTTTAGCCAAATAGCCAAAAAGTTACTAAATTAGCCTGTTCCCAAACAAGGCCTTATTATGAGAGTGATTTTTTTTTTCTTTTTTTTTTTGACAATGAAGAATTATATTGAATGATGAAAATGAATATGTTGAGATCTGCCCATAAAATTGAGATTAGTACCTACTCGATCGTATCATCGATTGAATGACAATTTAACGCAAAAATTAGCAATTACTCTCTAAAGAATATTCTACAGGACTAATACCCAATTCTTTTTATTTAAAATTTATCTTTCTTACTTTTTTAAATGAAAAATTATTATTAAATATTTAAATTTATTTTTGTTTTCTATATTAGGGGTCTAATTGATTTTTTAGGGATAGTTTGGGGAGCAAAATAATATTTTAAATGAAGTTTGGAGTTACGCCAGCAAATGCCATCCAATTATAGATGGCAGATGACAGAAGACGTGAAATTGATCCAAAATTAAATAGTTTAGGTATAAAATTGATATAATTGAAAGTATAAGGGCTGAATTGATTTTCGAGTGATAGTTTGGATGGCAAAATGATACTTTCTCTTCTTTCTTTTTTTTGGTATAATTTATTGACTTTTTAACTTTTTTAGTGACTTTTAAATTAAAATATTAACTCCCCAAACAAGACCTAAAAAATAAAAACAAATTAAACTCGCAAAAATCAACTAGATAAATTTTAGTATGTATTTTATGTGTTTGAAACACAAGTTGTCCTTGATGCATTAAAGACATATTTATACATATTTTGTGAGTGTTGATTTCTAACCTCACAACCAAACAGATTTATCTGTCGAGATCTAAGGAACTTAGCTGGAGAGTACGCAGCAGAATAAATTAAGCCAAACACCTGCGCACAAGAGAGTAAGAAATACCGCGGTGGTTCATCCACTCGGGAACACTCCGACGATCCAGTCAGTCAACTTATCTCACAAGAATATTAACTTAAATAACCATGCACAAGTCAAAAGCATACCTTAAACCCACGGGGTGCCTTACTTTTATTATCAACAGTGTTCTTGTTCCTTAGATGTATCACTTTATAGGAGTCAAGCATAACACTTATCTTAGATTCTCTGTTAGATAAGAATGATCTCATTTAAGAGTCTCATATTTATCCGAACTGAGCGCCTTAACTTATCTAGGACTATTGTCCTCTATCCGACAATGTCGAATTCCAATATTGTCGTACCATATCTCGGCAATATCACAACAATCTCACCAAAATGGCTCGTCCACATGGCACCTCAGTTAATTACCTCAGCCATGCGGATAACCCAAAAAATAGGTCCACGTATATCTATTACTCATAATGAAAACTGCAAGGACACATTTTTTTTATAAAAAGAATTATAAATCAGTTGTGTCATCTTAAAATAATTATGGATTTATGAATTTTTTTTATAAATTTAATTATTAAAATTTGTAAAGTTCACCACTAATTTGATTTTTTTTTTCAAACTTATATTAAATTGTTATTCCCTCCCATTTTTTTTTCTCCTATCCTATCTGCTTCTCTTTTTGTTATTACATATTGACCCTTCTTTTATCCTATTTTTACTTCTTTACCCAAAAAAAGAACTACTAAGGTCAACTACCGCAACATTCAGGTGGTTTGTGGGCTGGTGCATGATTGTTGGCAAGCCCTGTCTAATGTGAAGGTGTGTTGCAGAGATGTGAAATGGGAGTGCTTCAAAGTGGATTTTGATGGAGTGTTTAGGCATCTTAGGGCAGGTGGAGTGGGTGTCATTGTGCGCGATGATAAGGGTGAGGTCATTGCAACGTTATCAAAACGCATCCCTTACTGAAATGAGGCTGATTGTACTGAAGCTATTGCGGCCGATAAGGCGTTGGAATTTGTAGCTGACTTAGGATTAGCCAATTTGCATTTGGAGGAGGGTGATTCACCGAATGAGTGATAATGAAATAGAATGATCAATTTTTTAAAGTTTTCATATAAAATGATTATTCTTTTAAAATAGTGAATAATAATTCTATTTATAATGTATTTTCTCATTATTTTGTTAATCAACCAAATGTGAAAATTAATATTTTGATAGAATGATGATTTCATTTGGTTTTATTCCAGCAAATTAAATACTATCTTACTGTTATAATAAAGGCTTGTTTGGGTTTGGGCTAAGGTCAAGAGAGGTGATCTCTTCATTCTTAAAATGGGCCAACCCTTTACCTAAATCTTGCCACAAAGAATTCAAATTGTGAGATGGAAAAGGTTGAAAAACTGAAGTTGTGCCCTGTGGAAGCGAAAGAAACTTCTCTCGGGTGCAAAGCAGCCGAATGCTGTTTATCTTCAGAATTTAGAGACCAAATCAAATCATAAAAATCTTGGAATTTAATAGTGTGAAGTTTAAATTGATAAAATTAAAAGTTTATGTTTTAATTTATCATTGAGATAAAACATCAAGTTTTTTTTTCTTGTTTTTTATAGATTTCGAGAAAAAAAAAAAAGAATCCCTGCAATTGAAGTAGGGGTGAGCACGATTTGGTTTAGTATGATCTACAATTCTATAAAATTTGAAATTAAATCAAATCATGAAAATCTTGAAACTTAATTAAATCGAACCAAAAAAATATAGTTCAGTTCAGTTTGGAATCACAATTTTCATAAATTTTGTTATCATTCGTAACATAATCACAACTTGTTCAAAAATAAAGTAATATATCATCATTTTACAAACTGTCTAAATGATTGCTTATTAGGATCAGTTATACTATTATTCAAATACATTTGTAAGTGTTAACAAACTTTTATGCATATATATATATGATACTAATAAAATACTTGAGGATCTACCATAAATAAAAAAAAAAAATTATATATACATATTAATGGTTCAGTTCAGTTTTAAACTAGAACCATAATTATAAAATCACGGACCGAACCGTGAGGTTCGAATAACTTATTTTAAGAACCAGAACCAAATCATGTATTGAGAAAACCAAACCAAATAATGCAGTTTCATCTAGATCGAATCCGTTTGTGATTTTTTTGATTTTTTTGCTCAGCCCTAAATTAAAGTCACATGGCATGAATTAGGAGATTTGGCCTAGTGGTTATGTAGCACCACTCTATGGAGTAAGTCCAAATCCTATAGAAAATAGTTTGATATTCTTTGTAGTGCTTATTTTTCTGCCATTATTAGGTTGTATAAAGTTATTTATTTCTTTTTAAATTTGGGCTAATTTTCTATGGTAACTGTGAAGGAAAAAATATGAGTCCAGATCCAGGTCCACTTACATCAGCCAAAAAAGATGAAAGGCCCAAAATTGGCTCCTTAAACCCATAAAGGATTGTTGGATACAGATCTAGGTGCGTGAACAGTTAAGTGCGAAGATAGTCATTGGATTGAGCTTCAATCCAACAAATAAGAATACATATTAAGAAACCTAGAGATGTAGGCTCGGCCTAGTTGAAGGTAAAGCCGTCTGATCAAACTCATCTTATGGCTATGGTGCCCAGCGAGTTGGTTGCTAAGCATATGACGTGATCTTAGTCATCCATGCGGTAAGGTTCTAACGATCAAGGATAAAAGCAACTTGGCAATTGGTCTGGTCATTGCCACACGAAGGTTGAACCCTTTGATCAAAAGATAAATAAATGAACAAGATTTAAACCAAATAATTATAAAATGATAAACAAGTAAAGCACAAAGGACAAGTCAAGGTAACCCAAGAAACCCATTTAATACTGTCAATACAAATTTCTCATAATGGCTAATCAATATATTGACTTAATCATCGGAGAGTCCTCCCAATTAACCCTGACATTTGATTTCTCTTTGCAGAGATAAAATAAGGGACACGTCACCTCACTTTTCTTGTGGATATAATTTCATCTTCTATAGTAACTATTGGGCGTGATGACTGTTGATTTTATACTATTATCAAACTTTAGTGGTTTAGTTTAATATAATACTTCTTATATATGTATTTACCGTTGGACCCAAAAAAAAAAAAAAAACACACAAAAATCACGTGGCATGATTCACGTGAGTATTGTGAGGGTAAAGGGTTGTCTCTAGTTGTCTCTAGTTGGTTTCTCAACTAGAGAATGTTGTTAGGTCTCTGTGGGCTCATCGCAGAGTCCATATTGATAATCTGAACCATTCAATTTGTAGAGTTTATCGAGTACTTTATCTCTACAAAAAAAATATGTTAATCGGATATCAATATACACTTGATCAGATCATATTTGCGTTAACAATTTATTTTAAAAATCATACCTACTGTTGACACAAATATGATATGATCAAGTGGCTATCAATATCCGATTAACGTACATATTGTATAGTTCGAATTATTGATGTAGGCTCAGTAGTGAACCCATAGAAGCCTAACAGTACCCTCCATTTCAATAAACTAAAGAGAAGTCTATCCCTATTGTTAGCATAGAATGCAGGGGAGCCATCTCTTCATATGTTGGTCATATATGCAGTGGAAAGTGTGTTATTAAGAAAATTCTATAATGTGCACCTTATAACTTTACACAAAAAATATAACACCGTATAACTTTAAAAAATTATCACAAATTTTGTGCAAAAGGACTGAAAAATCATAGCTTTTCTCACAAAATATATAATGCATCTCACAAAAAGTACAACACTCAAATTTTGACAATTTTTTTTGAAGACGCAAAAATCGTAATTTCGTTAACAAAATGTATAACACCACTTACAAAAAGTATATCATTTAAATTTTCGCAACTTTTCTTCGAAGATACAAAAACCGTAATTTCGCTCACAAAATGTATAACACCACTCACAAAAGGAATAACATTTAAATTTTTCAAACATATTCTTCGAAAACACAAAAAATCGTAATTTCAGTCACAAAATGTATAACACTACTCAAAAAAGGTATAACATTCAAAATTTTCACAATTTTTCTTTGAAAACACAAAAAATCGTAACGTCGCTCACAAAATGTATAATACTACTCACAAAAAGTATAACATTTTCGCTCACAAAATATGTAACACCATTCACAAAAAGTATGATAGTAAGGTGCATATGATATACAACTTTAAGTAGGTGTACATGGTAACTGGACCCTTATTATTATGGCTTAAAAACAGCTATCACGTATGCACAACACTTCACTTCAACAGGGGGCCATGGCCCCTCATCGTCTCCCCATAATTCTGTGCATATGATGATATAAAATTATTTAATAAACCCCTCACTGTCTCCCCATAGTTCCTTGTCATGTAAGCAATATCATATGATATTCTAAAATTATTTAATAAATTTTCAAACAGTAGTTGGCAATTTGCCAACATCCAACACCCTTATAGCAAGTAATTAAGACGTTCCCAAAAAAGCGAGGCACATACTGGGGAAGAGCGCAACAAAAGACACATAGCTATAGCACATCACTCAAACAGGTGGCTTTCACAACCTGCAGAACAACCAAAACAGAGCACATGGATTGAAATTTATATTGTCATATCATGTGAGTTACCATAATAACTAAATAATTAAATTTAGTCTTACACTCTGAACATATGAATTAAGATTTGACTCTTTTAACTCCTTCAAGACAGTGAATAAAATCAGTAACCGAGTAATCCTTGATCATGGCCTTGGATTTAACACACTAGGAAACTCTAACTAAATCAGACAATTTCATCCAAATGAGTGTGATGTGAGGTGTCATCGAAGATTAGATCATTTCTTGAAGTCTAAAGAGTCCATAGAATGGCAAAAGGAAATGATTTCCCTGATCAGTCTTTCAATTAGAATCAACAATAATGTTTTGGATTACACTTTCATCGGAATCTCACTCTGATCTCTTTATTTTTAATTGTGATAGTTGACCCCTACACTTTAACTAAAGTTGTAATGTGACCCTTCCGTTAATCCACCATTAGTGAGGTTGACAAAAATTCAAAATAAGGGACCAAAGTGAGATTTTAGTGAGAGTATAAGGACTAAAGTGAGATATTGATGAAAATGTATGAATGCTAATGAGATGAAAAAAACTGTCATGTTTAGCTCATATGACAAGATCCGTTAGTGTAGGGACGCTAAATGATTAACTCTAGTATTTCTTTTCACTTCAAGGATGCAAATTTGACAATGAAATTTTATTGATGAGGTCTTCTTACCAACTCATAGTGCAAATGTGTTTGCACTTCTTCTCCCTCCATGCATTCCAACAAGAATGTTTCTCATCAAATGCAACTCAACTACAACATCACTCATATCCATCCTTTCTCTTGGTGATTCTACTGAACAAGAAATACCAATTTTGAACATCGAAATCAAGCACTTTCGAATTGTCTCTCTGCAAACATGGTTTTGACTATGCGTGTCGTCTGTGTTTGTGCTTGTCTGTCCTTCTTGTTCAAGAAGTATTGGATCAGCAATTTCTTCCACCGTTTTTGGCATAGCCATTTTAGCAAATTTATGAAGGCTTAGGTTGTCCTTAAACATCTCATGGGTAGGTTTTTTTCCGGTGAACATTTCCAACAAGAGGATGCCATAGCTGTACACATCGCCATATGTCGACACCTCACATCCCATTCCATACTCTGCATTTCAAAAATCAAGCAGTGTACATAATTTAGAATATCTTACTATGCAACCACAAGAACACAAAATAAAAAAATACGTGTAAATTACAAAAACACCCTCTGAAATTTACTTAAATTACAAATTACCTTCTGTGGTTCTACAAATTACATTCTAAGGTTTCTAATTTTATAACAAATAAACCTTTTTATTAATAAATCATTAAGTTAATTAATAGTTTTTAATTATGTTAAAATTTTATTTCAATTAATAATTCAGATAATTTTATTATTGTATAGAAATTCCATTTTTTCAGTTAATTCTGTTAAATAAAAAATTCTGACAGGGAGGTATTTGTAATTTTCCAAACTATAGGGGCAATTTGCATTTTAAGCAAATCTCACAGGGTGCATTTGTAATTTACCCAATAAAATAAATATATATTTGATAAATATTTTGTATATGGTTTGAATTTAGAAAACAAATAACAATGGCTGTTTGTTTGTATCAATATGTCAACAAAAAATTGTATGGATATTCAAAGCACTTGAAAAGCAGTATATCACAAAGTAGAAAACTCCAATAGTTTAAAGAACAGAAAACAAAATTAATTAATTAATTAAAACACTGATATGATGGGGTGGATGACTCAGGTTAACCAGAAACTCCAATTGTGTCAAAATAGCAGTATATCACAAAGATTTGTTTTGTTTTTTATTCTTTACGTTTTGTTTCATGAAAATAGGTGTAAATTGTGTCAAAATAGCAGCATATCACAATGTGTGTGTGTTTCAATTTATTTATTTTTTTTGGTTGCTCTTTGTTTGTTTGTTTGTTTTTTCATGTTATGTTACATGAAAATAGTAGTGAAACTGGGAACAGAAGGGAAAGGAAATTATTGCAAGGGCCTAGTTACCTGGAGCAACATAGCCAATAGATCCTCTAATTCCAATGGTGCTCGTGCCTTCATTTCCAAATAAGTTGCTAGTTCCTTGTATAGCGAATCTTGCTAACCCAAAGTCACCAACGTGCGCGGTCATTTCATCGTCCAGAAGAACATTGCTTGGCTTGAGGTCGCAATGTATTACTGGCGTTTGACAACCATTATGAAGATAATCCACTGCACATGCAACATCAATGGCGATATTTAGCCTTTGAAGAAGATTTAACTTCTTCATTGGCTCTACATTTGCCTCAACATCCCAAGCATTTACATGCAACCACTCGTCTAGATTCCCATTCGACATGAACTTGTAAACCAATGCCTTGAACTCATTTCCTTCATAATCAACACTCGAACACACTGTTAGTACTTTCACCAGATTCCTGTGCTTAATATTCCTCAAGGCCTCACATTCGGCTATGAAGCTCTTTGATGCATTAGGACAATGAAGGTTTAGAACCTTCACAGCAATTACTGTTCCATTTTGGGAATCAAGAATTCCTTTGTAAACAGACCCCGAACTACCCGAACCAATCAAATTGGTCGAAGAGAATCCATTGGTTGCTTTAAGGAGAGTTTGGTAAGACACTTTCAAAAGCGAACTTTCTTGTGATATTGATGGTGGCCTTGTTCTTCTTTTTCGAAACCAACCAAACAGTAGCAAACAAAGAGAGAGTCCCATAAGTCCTGAGACAATAAAAATTATAATTTTCACAGTCAAACTCAATCTTCTCTTTGTAGACCCTTTAAGGTTGCATACAGGAAGTTCTAGTTCAAGAACACCACCACAAAGCATATTGTTTCCGATCACTGATACAGCGCTTGCATTCTTAAAGACACCTTGTGTTGGTACAGAACCCTCAAAGTCATTATAAGATAGATTAAGAGTTTGCAAGAACTTCATGTCCTGCAAATAATCCGGAATTTCACCTGACAAATTGTTGCGAGAAAGGTCTAGAAACTGAATCCCTCTCAAAGAATTCAAAGATGAAGGAATTGTCCCCTGAAAGAAGTTGCCCTGCATATACAGTGTCTCCAACCGTACACAGCTACTGAGACGGCTAAGGATTTTGCCCGAAAACATGTTGTCTGAAACATCCAATTGCTCAAGATTGATCAAATTTCCGAATTCCATAGGCAAGGAACCGGTTAAATTGTTTTGGGACAGGTTCAAAACAGCTAGTGTTGTGATACTAACAACTTCCTTGGGCAACACACCACTCAATTTGTTTTGAGCAAGTCCTAATCTTACTAAATTTTGACAGTTTCCTAAACTTGAAGGAATGTCGCCTTGAAGATCATTTTTCCCAAGATGGAAGCCGATTAACATACTTAAATTTCCTAGAGAGGAAGGAATGTTTCCGAGTAATTTGTTACTAAACATGCTCAATACTTTCAGATTCTGAAGATTTCCAATATCATCGGGAATGTTTCCTCCAAATTGGTTGCCCCGCAAATCTAGGGTCTCCAAGTTAATGAGATTCCCTATCCCGGTTGGGATGCTCCCAAACATCCGATTATTGGCCAGAGACAACCTCAAAAGCCTAGTTGAGAAGTTGCTAATTGAATTTGGTAACACCCCTCCTAAATTGTTGCCATCCATAGACACCTCTTCTAATTCAGTTGCATTGATCAAAGAGGAGAGGAAATCCGAGTCATCGGCTTCACCAGTTCCAAGATCATTGAGGGACATGATTATATGGTGAAGTTTAGGCAGCCCTTCAAGGGTAGGCAATTTTCCAGAAAAATTATTACGAGAAATGATAATATTCAACAGACTTGAGGCATTGGTTATTGACACCGGAATGGACCCACTTAATCGGTTGAAACGGATACCGAGAGTCTGAAGTTTTGGGAGATAGATCCCAAAATCCAGGGGAAGACTCCCCTGGATATTATTGTATGAGGCATGAAATTCTTTGAGGTTAGTAAGGTTGAAAATGGAGGCAGGGATGGTATTGGACAAGTTGTTGTAAC
Source organism: Camellia japonica (assembly GCA_030407325.1). NCBI lineage: Eukaryota > Viridiplantae > Streptophyta > Magnoliopsida > Ericales > Theaceae > Camellia > Camellia japonica. The sequence continues at coordinate 81,974,397 of JAPPVO010000032.1, read as the reverse complement.
CTCATCCAATGAATGTAAGGTATGTTAGGTGTCCTAAAGTTTCAGGGATGGCCCCACCTAGATTATTATAAGATGCCCTTAAGTCATTAAATGAAGATAAGTTCCCTAAAGAAGAAGGTATACCTCCAGTGAAGTTGTTTTTGTCCAAGTACAGGGCTTGGAGGTTTGACAAGAGGCCAAGCTGGACTGGAATGTTTCCAACAAGCATGTTGATTGCGAAATTGATGCGAACGAGGCTAGAACAAGCGGATATATTGACAGGAATTTGTCCGGTGATCGAGTTGTTATGCAGGCGTAAAATCTGTAGCCTTTGCAAATTTCCAATTTCCGGGGGGATTTCATCGGTGAAACTGTTATTGTAGAGTTGTAGAACTGTAAGAAAGCTTAGATTTCCAATATGGGGCGATATGGAACCCGCTAGGTTTTGGGAGTGGAGGTCGAGCATGGTGACTCTGTCAGCACTGCAGGTGACACCGTGCCACTGGCAGAAGTGGATGGACTCATTCCATGAGGTTAGAATGCCCAGGGGATCATCAGTGACTTTGGATTTGAAATCAAGGAGTGCTAATCTGTCTGTTTCATTTCCTGCTTGAGCAAACGCAAGCAAATTGGTGAAACAGCAAACAAGAATGATGATAAAGGGAAGTTGCATTTTAGTTGAGAAAGGTCTTCAAAGATTGCCACCACAACCATGCACCAACAATAAATAGAAGGGGGTGTTAGGAATCTGTAACATCCAATCTAGGTCGGTCGGACAAGAAAAGCAGATAAAAAAAACTTATAAGAACACAAGAATACAAGATTTATATGATTTACCAAAAAATTAAAGGGTGGTTTGGCATAATTTATTTTAGTTCATTTTTTTATCTTTTTATTTTTTTTAGGTCACAATAATCAACATCTCCTTTTTATTTTTCTATATATTTTTTTATAAAATTTTAAAAAATACACTTATTTAGAACATTCTAAACCACCCCTAAAACTACGTCTATAATTGTTGTGGTTTCACTACAATTAAAAAAAATTACACGGGAAATACCGAGATAGTCATCTTACCTCAACATAGAAATTCGCAATAGAATAGTTAGTGTTAGTATTTATGATGACATTCATTCTACCGAAAAGGGGCAAGAGGAAGTTTCTGAGAAGAGAATGTGGTTGATCATTCCTCAAAGGAGAAAAATTAACGATCATGAAAAAAAATTTATGGAAATGATTATCAAAGATTTATGATTTTTAAATTATCTTAATTAATGTGTGGTGTTTTATTTTAAATGTAATTTAAAAATCATAAATTTTTCATAATCATTTTTGTAAAAAAAATTTCATCATAATTAGGATGGCTCTCCTCAAAGACTGCTATGAAAAGAAAACAAAACAAAGCAAGGAAGTCAATGAAAATAAAGTAGTGGCAGAAGTCAGCATCACGGCAGGTGGATGTCACGACACGATAAGACTACATTACAATTATCAAAAAATTTCAAAGAGCAGTTAAAGAATGGGAAGTTCTCAGAATATACACGTAAGTGACTTTATAAAATTATGTAAATTTTTACAAATATACATAAGTTAATCGATAAAAATTTAAGAAATCAGATCTTATGTATATTTATGACAATTTACATGATTTTGTGAGATAACTTATACTCCTTTCGTCTCAAAATAATGGTCACTTTTGAGAAATTTAATTTTTTTTAGTAGTACAATTATTGTATTTGAAAAAAATTGATTTTCTAAAATTATCCATTTGATAGTACATTTTTTGAAAATATTAATGTCATAATTGTACTTTTATATTATTTATTAATTTAAAAGAAGGGCAAAATAGGAAATTTATATTATTTTTGTATTTGATTTTTGAAGAGGAACTAATATTTTGAGATAATGAAAAATAGAATAAGGGACTAATATTTTGGGACGGAGGGAGTACTATATATTTATAAATACTTACACAAATACATATGGTATGCACTTTGTATACCCAAACATTTCCACGAATTTTTTTTTTTTTTTTAATTTTATATCATATATATAGCATTCTTATTTGGATTAACTCGTTTGGTGCTGGCCATTTTTGTCCAAATACTTGAAACATAATCGGCATTGTGGGGGCGGCGGCGGCGGCTTGAAAATAAAAATATGAGTGGACTATTTTATCTCCTAAAAACAAGTTATGTGTGGCTTAGTTACTTATATATTTTTAGTCAAAACACTTATCTGACATTAATGATATGATTAAATTGAGATAAAATTTAAAAAAAAAATTAAAAGATAAATTATGAACAAAATTGACCTAATTGAAATTTGATAGACTAAATATTAAGGAGTTGATTTAGTAGATGAAATACTTTCTTATTAAGAAGTTTTTACTATTGCAAGTGCATCCAAATTTATACAAAGAAAAATACAAAATTTGTTGATTTAATTTTTTAAAAAAATATTATAGATCAAAATTTTCTTACTCTCCTATGATGTCCGATGATCTATATACTACCCCATTTATGTTAGGCCACAAATGAAAAGAAGAGAACAGGAAAAAAAAAAAAAAGAGATCGTTTTGCAAGTGGATTTCATGCAAATCAATGAATTTTTATATAGGAATTCATGGGGGAAAAAAGTATATAATAAAAAGAAAATGAAGTAAAAATTAAACTTTTTATTTGTTGACTGAGTTAAGAAAACCATAGGATGTTTATTCACGTAAGTCGAGAATGTTTGACCACATAGGGTTGCCATGACTTGGGTCCTCCGTTAGCTTTTTCTCTTGCTTTGAAAAATGTGAACAAATGAGTGTCAAAAAAAAAAGTGTGAACGTGAGACCTGTGAACATTGATATTAGGAAGTTTGTTCACATTAGGATGAGGATCCAAGTGAGAAGAGGATGTAACAAGATAATAATGGTTACCAAAGAAAAGAATGTAAGAGGGATTATATGGGTTGGGGTTGTGGGTTGCTGGTTTAACTAGAAAGAAAAAGTCATATCATATAACGGTTTTATTTGGTAGAGTTGTGAGAAAGTAATTATAACTTATAGTCTAACAGCTTAGAACTTATAGCTGTGAACATAAACTGATTTTTGACTTATAAATTAAGTTTCTCCTCCCCACTCAAAGAATAAGTTGATTTTTGATTTACAAAAAGTTATAAGCTGTATTGTTAAGCTGAACCAAACATATCAAAATAGTTTAAATTAAGCTAAAAGTTAAAATAAGCTGAAAATAAGGCCTACCAAACATGGCCAACAATAAGACTCAATGGCACAAGGAGGAGAATGTCAAGGGTGGGTTAATTTTATTTTAATCTCTTAAATTATCATCATTTTTTAAACTATTAATTTTATGTATTTTGATTCCTAAATTTTTTAATTTGAGTTAATGTTACCTAATTGAAAAGAGTCACCCAAGTTAAAATCCAATTTGATTGACAAAAAGATTACTTCGAAATGTAAACTATTTTAAACCCTACAAACAAGCACTTCAAAAAAATTTTGTTTATTAATTTAAAGGATAAATTACAAATACACTCATTATATTTGTTTAAAATATAAATTGTCCTATATTATTTTGAAAATTAGATCACGCCCTTCAAGTTTTTGATTGCATAACAAATTACCTATTTTATTAATAAATTATCAAGTCAATTAACTATTTTTAATGACATTAAAAATATATTTCAATTCATAATTCAGGTAATTTTATAGTTGTATAAGAGAGGTTAGAAATTTCATTTTTCTATTAATTCTGTTAAATATATTTTTTTTGTTTTTTTTGACAAGACAATATTTATAATTTCTATAACTACAAGGGCATGTGCTATCTTTTTTTAGAGTAAAATTATAAATTTATTAAACTCAGTGAGTTAAATTCAATCAATTCAATGATTATCTTTTGTCAAAAACACTAATGACATTTTCAATTAGCCGAAATTAACACAAAATTTTAAATTAAAGTTCAAAATTGAACTAATTGAAAGTGGAGGGACCAAAATGGCTCAAGAAAAAAAATGTAGAGACTACCATGTAATTTATCATTTTAAAAAAGTCACTAATTATCAATTTTTAGCGACAAATTTAATTAAGTCACTAATTATTAATTTTTTGAACTTTTTGGTCTATACAAATATTTGCTAGACTTAATAATTATTGGGTAGTCCAAGAGTACGACCACATGATACTCCATAGTAATATGATTAGTGAAAAATGTGAGGTATTAATTGTTTGTATTAAATGATTAAGAAACATAAGAGGATATAATAAATAGTAATTGATAAGAAAATGTGACCACGTAGCCCTCCAAAACTATTGTATAATTTTTCCCTTAATGGTGTCCTTGTAAGAGAACCTGTGAGTAACTCAATTAAAGAACCTATAACCAAACATGGCCTCTTAACTCACTTGAAGCCCATATCTCAAACAAAAATGCTTTAGAGCTCTAATATAGGAGCTCTAATAGCTCTAATGGGAATGTGAGACCCACCCTGATGTGATGTTTGTGCCTTGTTTTGTTTTTTTTTTTTTTTTTTTTTTTTTTTGCTTTGACACATCACTAGAGCTCAAATTAGAGCTCTAGATTTAGAGCTCTCTAGCATTTCCCTATAGAACCCAAAAAACAATAATATATCAATTTGATATGTGGACTCAAAGCACTTAGAGCAAAACAACCTTGCTAGAGATGGCCAAATTTTTTTTATCAAATATTTCATATGGGTGTAAGATCTATATGGGATCTACATGATATGGATCTCACACCTATATAAGGTATTTTAATAAAAAATTTAATAAAAATTTTAGATCTCTAACATTTTTCAGAACAAAATACAAGTAAATATCATCAACTTTTATTTCACTTTTACAGTGAATCTAATTATTTGATATATAATTCGAAAAGTTTTAGATCGACCTTAGTTTTATTTTTTTATCACAATAAATCCCTCCAAAGCAAAGTTACTTTGTATTCACTCCTGCAAGATAAATCGTGAATACTTGCAAGTAGTCCCAAAGTCACAAATATTATGTAGTCAACGTGTTAGTTAAGGGTTATTTTAGGTATGATTTATTTTTTAATTTTTTTATTTATTATAAAAAAATACGCTACAAAAAATTAATTTTTTAAGACAAATTTATTCCGTCCCTAAAAGTGTAATATTTGTTGGGAAAAACTTTAGCCAACTAATTTCTTCCGTCGCAAAGTTTGTCCTAAATGGCCTGTTCAGAAAAGTCAAAAAATGACTTTTAGAGACAATTTTGCATTTGTCGCTATAAATAGACTTTTAGAGACAAAAATATATGATTACAAAAAGTTCTAATTTTGAGACAACCAAAATTTGTCTCTAAAAGTCTAATTATAGTTAAAAGTCTAGTTTTTGAGACAAATGAAAATAGTCTCTAAAAATTTTAGTTTTTGAGACGAATGAAAGTGATGTATAACGGCTATAATTTTTTTGAGACAACTAAAATTGGTCTTTAAAAGTTTTTTTTTTTTTTTTTTTGGCTTTTTGATTTTGTAACAATTACTCTAAAAATACTAGCATGAACATTAACTTATATTCCTTTCTTGATTTCTCAACAACCAAACATAAGATATCAAACATATCACCAAACCATATGTTCATCTCCAAATTAAAATTCAACTACACGAGAAAAAAAATAATAATAAAATAAAAAAAAATAATGCTCATCACATTCAAAAAGGCTTAATCAAAAGATATTTCAATAACAAACAAATACCATGCTCTGACTCATTAGTATGTACTATCTTGATTGTATATCATAAACTGATAGAGATTTCAAGAGTATCATTTCCAATTTATAAGGCTAGTGCCATAAGCATTGTTTGTAGCATTCAACTATTCAATGAACATATTGTAATTGGAGTTATATCTACCTATATAACAAAACAACTCAACTTATAGCATCTTCTTTTCAATGGCTTCGTTGAAATGGCATTCAAAATCTAGCAGAGAGCTCACAAGCTTCAAATCGATGCAAGCTTGCACGACCTGCATAGAATAGGCCAAACTCTCGAATAGATTACCAATTGTACTATCTATAGCAATCACACATAAATCTTAGTACACAAAGCCGCCCAAAATTCACTATCAATATTCAAGAGTTAACAGAGATTAAACTAAATCAACTTGCTACAAAAATTTAAAAATAATTACTTCAAGATAGACACAGGTTACATTAATGTTGTAAAAACAAGATGATGGATGGTTACCTTGCACGGTTCATAGTTGGGCTCAACATTGTTTAATTTGCTTCCATTCAACATTGGTCTCTTGACTCTCACTAAGTTCTGTTTAACAATTTGCCCCAACAGTGTAATGTCTTGAAAGTTCACTTTGTCATTTTTTATATTAGTGTGGGATTAACATAAAGTGAAAGAAACAATAATAATTTTCATCACCAATTTAGCGCTATGAAAGGTCAGTGTCCCATATTTCAGATTATGCAAACTTGATCACAAATAGATTACTAGTATACAGAAGTAGCACAGGTAAACATCTCAAAATGAACAATTATGCATCTTATCTTCCTGATTTCTCAATTTGTTTTATATAATTCATAGTCAATCATAAGAAATTAAGCAAAAATAGAGGGTAGCACTCAAGATAAGATGGCAAGGCAAACCTACATGTTTTATGTAACTTATTCAATACTGTTTTAAATATGAAGGAAAACCATGTTGATCTATCCTACCTGTTCTGTAGCTTTGCTCTTAAAAGGCCCATATAAAGCTGAGACAATCTTATAAGATTCAGCAATATGAGCTTCAAGATCAGCAATAGAAGGCATAAAAACCGTATGATCATTTTCTCGATGCTTTATAGGACAAGGCTGGCCCTGATTTGATAAGCGAATGATATGCAGGAGAACATGAGCCTGTAATACAAGATAAATTCATCTTAAACACAATTATACCAAATCCCTGGCAGAATAACACCAAGAAACCAAAATCTCACATGGAAAGCTGCTTTCAATTAATCAAAATACTTATTTAATATGCTATTAGTTAAAATTGATCACAACTTGTATGTTTTTAATGTCGCAACACTATTCCAGGCTAATAACCATGCAAACATCATTTACCTGAAAAGGCATTGCAGGTATATCCGGTAGTCAGTGTGAACTCCTTCCTCATGGAAACGGAGAAGAGGATTATGAAGCAAAGCAAAAACTAAGCGAGGTAAAGGCTGCAGTTGTGGGCATTGCGAGAATGCGACATCAATGTGAGAAGTTGATGAATTTCCATGCTCATACTAAACAACTTTACAAGCATCATTATACTGAGCTGTGAGGATTACAAGCCAATCATGTAGCAACATCCTGCCTTCCCGAACTCCTTTCTCCAACGATGCTGATATGACCTGGAGAGTGAATGTTATGGTGAAGCAACAAGTTATTAGAATGTATAGAAGCATCACAAGCTAAGATTCTAAGCATTTGTTCTTGATAAACATTCATGCTTTCCAAAAAACTAAACCACTCTCTTATAATTTTGTCAGAGAAAGTTCAATCAAACCAAGGAACAAATGAAATAATAAAACCTGTAATCACTCAACCAAAAACTCAGTTAATCCATTGTAAAAAGACCACCTTCCATAGAATTGACAAATCAGATAATCAGTTGTTAAATAATGAACTTAATATTCTACACAAATTTTTTTGTAAACATTTATGCTTTCCAACAAATAAACCTCTCATTTTGTCAGAGAAAGTTCACTCAAACCATGGAACAAATAACATAATAAACTTGTAATCAGTTAACTAAAACCTCAGCTAATCCACTGCAAAAAGGTAGTCTTCCATGAACTGATTGAGGAATCAGATAAGGCTATATGCAAAGAACCTGTTTGCATAGTGTCTTTTACAGTTTACACTTGTCACTTCAGAAGTTGAGATTAAGTAGATGTTTTTCAGTCTTCAATTATCAGAAAAAGCTTCTCAATTTTGCTTCTTTTAAATCTGTTTCTCTTTTGTCCGAATGCAAAACTTTCTTAAAGAGTAGAAGCACCATAAGGTCAATGTGATAGAAATGCATCATTATTATGAAGAATTCTAATACTATATAGCATCACTTCACACCAAAATACCCTGGCAGCTCCAGTACTGCTAGGGGTAATGTTAAAAGAGGCAGCTCTTCCACCTCTCAAGTCCTTCATTGATGGACCATCAACAGTCTTCTGTGTTGCTGAAAGGCATGAAATAATAAGATAAAAAAGTTCACTTTATCTCAAGAAAAAAGGACAATGAGTAGTACTCGCACCAGTGATTGAATGCACTGTGGTCATAAGGCCTTTGACAATGCCAAATTTGTCATTAATAACCTGTAGCAATTTATATGCAAGAAACATAAGATAGGCATTCCAGTCCTTTGTTATGATATAAACTGAAACCAAGTACAAAGCAACCTTCGCCAATGGAGCAAGACAGTTGGTAATGCAACTAGCGTTGGAAACAATATCAATATCTGATTTGTATTCCTTCTCATTGACACCCATAACAAATATTGGAGCATCCTTACTCGGAGCAGAAATGACAACCTTCTTTGCGCCACCCAGGTAATCAAACAAAAAATGGGGCAATACTGATTAACATCAACAAACCAACAAAATAAATAAATAAAATTTGAAAAATGACCCTCAACACTGTCCAACTGAGCATAATATGCAAAGAACATTCAGATTTATGTGCGGGAGATTGCACCAGAACAAGTATTATATGAAGCCATTACAAGATTAGATTATGAATATAATAACAATAATAACTAAGGTCAATGTAGCCAAACATGAAAACAAATTCAACGTGAAACACTTTCATGAAAAAGTTATTTATCAGACATCAATACAGATGAATTTCATCAACAATATCATTCAAGTATGTGTGCATGAGCCAAAATGCATATTAAGAGAGCAGCAAATTAAGGCAAACCTTCAAATGAGCAGCAGCTTTGTCCTTGTCAGTAAAAACTCCCATGGACTCGACAACATATTCAGCTCCAACCTCACCCCACAGAATCTCCTCTGGGTTTCTAAATAACAAGCAAAGAAAATATAATCAATAATCAGAGGATGTGATATTTAAAAAATTGAAATATAAAGATGGAGAACCAGTTTATACCTCGAACCAAAGACAGCGACAGGTTTGTCACCAAAGAGAAGGGTCTTGGAATCCTTAACCTTAAGCTCATTCTTTTTCCATTGGTTGTGAACACTATCATATTTAAACATGTAGGTCTGTACAGCACAAAATCTAAATCAAGTTAACAAAAGATGGATATCCAATAATTGATTTCATGGCCTAATGGTGACTTGGGGCCACTGAAATGGTTACAATTCATTGTCCATGATAAAAAGAGAGAAAAATAAATAAATAAATATGCATATTATATAGCTATGTGGAAATTAAAAGTTAAGAGCAAAGCAATTCATCTAGATAGTTTAATGCTAATTTGCTTAGGAATTTTCTTTGTCAAGAAGTTTCTTCAAAACTCAAACAAAGGCAACCTCACACATTCTATTTCTATATACATGTGCTTATTATGTATGTGGCATGAATTCTATTTGACTCTTCAATTTTGCATGATTAAAGTTCGCTCACAACATTTGATTAGACAAAAGCACATCCTAGCACGAAACTAAAAATTTCCAACAACACATAGCGTGGTTGGGCTAGTTCCATGAATTTACATATGCAAACATTATATATAGACATGAAATATACTCCATCCAAGCAAATAACATGAATACAACAAAATCACAGAAATTCTGAAACGAATACATAGTTTCAGATTACAAACATATCGTACTAATACACATTTCCAAAATAAGAATCATGGATCACATAAATCTATGATGATTAGTTCAGATCGAAACAACAATAGATCAGAAATTTGAATGGCGACTGATTGATGCGTTTCTTACACTAAATGTCGATCAAAATTTAAAATTAAAAAAAAAATAGCGAACAACGAGACATTCCAGCGATCCATATAATCATGATGGGTATCATCATCAATAATGTGAGAGAAATGGTGATTTTTACCATGTAATCAGTAGTGATGAACGGATTGTTAACGGCGACGAGTTCAACATCGTCGCTCTGAAGAGCAACTCTCGCCACCAAACGGCCGATCCTTCTGAATCCTGAAACAACACAACACAACACAAATAACTTCAGATCAAAATCGTATTGTGTTATGCCTAATGATTGAATGAAAATGTGATGAACAGATCAGATCACTTACTGTTGATTCCGATCTTTATTTTGCCCATGGTCTTCACAAAAAATTCTAAATGGATAAATCTTGATTTTAGATATTTAGGTAGATAGATCATTGGTAGTCCCAAACCCTTGAAAGGGATCAAAATTCCTTAAAAAGGCCTTGGAGCAAAAAATCAAACACAGGTGTCCATCTTCTCAACTACTCCCACACAAAAAAGTGAAACATTATAAAATTATAAAAGCTTAGTTTACTGCATTAAACAAGCCAATAGACAGTTTTGCGAAATATGCAAAAGAGCTTTCCAATAATAATGGAAAAGCTTCGCTCAGCATCACTGTTAAGTTTGTGTTTGTTTCTCCAATCTGGAATTGAGGAATAATGCAGACTTTGATATGTTAAAATGCTTTCTATAACAATAAACTAACAACCCTTCCCCACCCCCTCACCCTGACGTTTCCCACCGTTTAATCAAATGTATCTGAAATGTAGGTTCCAGAAGAGTGGGTGGAGATTATCAATTAATTATTGAAAACTTGATTTTGTAGTAATGTCAAAACTGGTCCAATCGGAATATGAGATGTGTCTAAATAAGGAGTTACCAACAGCCATCACATTTCTAAACAGACAGTTAGCAAATTTTCACATACAGATGCAACAATGTAATCAGAGATGGCCACAAGAATGTTGCCTGCCAAATGTTGAACACATTGACTCTTAATTAGTAGCAGAAGTATCTGTAAGGAAACATCAAGAACTATTTCACCTAGAGGCGTCTCTCAAGTTTGCCGAAATTAACAAAATCATCAAATCTTAGAATCATCAAATCTCAGCACCAAAATTAATACTACATTTCAAATCTCAGCACCAAAATTAACCGAATAACTAGTAGTATTCAAACCAGCACATCATAAATCATCAAATCAACACCAAAATTAATAGAATCATCAAATCACAGCACCAAAATTAATACTACATTTCAGCGATCGTGTATTCAAACCAGCACATCATAAATCAACACAATGAAGTGAAATCATCAACACAAACATTACACCGACAAATAAGCATTTTCGAAGAATAAATACGAACAATAGATCAAAAACCAAATCTATGAGACTGAGGTCTGGTTTGACATCCTAAAAAAAATCCAAAAAGCCAAAAAGTTACTAAAAAAGTTAAAAAGTTGTCACTATTCACAAATTAAAAACATAAAAAATTAATTTACGCAATATTTTAATACAAATCAACCAGTTGACGTGATTGGTACTGAACTGATGAAAGTGGACTGTCAAAGGAAAAAAAAGAAAATTAGGTATATATATTCATTAAATTGGAGGGTAATGTTGAGCTAGTGGGGGCCATCACGGGTCTCGTTTTGATAATCTGAACCGTTCAATGTGTAGAACTCGTCGAGTACTATATGCCTGTAAAAAATCACGCTAATCGGATATCGCTAACTATATGATCAAATCAGTTTTGTATAAAAAATGAATGGTGTTATACTTAACGGCTGACAAAAAACTAACACGATCAGATAGCTATCGATATCCAATCACCGTGATTTTTTACAAGCATATAGTACTCGACAAGTTCTACACATTACACTAGAATGATTTTTAGGATTAGCATTTTCTGTTTTAGGTTCCTCCAGTCACTGCATTTGCATGCTAGACTTGTCAGAGAAGGTTCAAATATACCAACTGCAAGTCTGAAATTGGTCAACAATGTGTCAAAGGCTCATGACTGGATAAACATGCCAGATTACAGTTATGCTGCACCATCAGCATCAACAGATCAGGTTTAAGACTTAACTGGAAGCATTGAACCGGTTGGGATTATACTTCAAAGGACAAAATTGAGCAGTGTCAAATTTAAATTCTGAGAATGGTCCTAGAATGTGAGATTAGCATAACCCTAAAACGTGAGATTAGCATTCAGAAGAGAACAAGCAGGTATCCCTTTCCTTTGTCTTGCTGATTTGTAGTAAGCTTATATATTTTCTCAAAATAGATTTATTCATAGGAGAGGAAAATAAAATATGAATATTTTGGATTTCACAGGTGAGGAATAATCACTCCTCCAATATCTCAACAATCCCCCCCCCCCCCCCCCCCCCAAAGCTAACCACACCCCTCATATCTCCCCAAACTTAAGCTTTATCCCAAATCTACAAGTCATCCTAAGCGTTACCTCCGCAATACTGCAAAATTTCATCCTTCAAAACCTTAAATGCTTACACTATCCCACAATCTAATATACCTTGCTTCCAGTAAGCTGAATACTAATCTATTACATAAAAATTCAAATAACTTGTGGATCCAATCAATTAGCCTATTGCTAAACAAGGTATCTTAAGGTACAGATTCTTTGAACTTAATAATTTTTTCTTAAATTGAAATTATATACAAGCTAATATTTGCCATTCAAGTCTATAATATATAATGTGAAAATAAAGTACTCTAAAATGCTGAAATATAAATTGAAAATGGAAAGCACATACCTGCTATTAAACGAAACCACTGAAAAAGCAGAAAACTACCACCATCATAACTCTTGAAATTTAGGCCATGTTTTACAAACTCAATCAATTGAATCAGCTGAGGATACGACTGGGTTGGACTACCACTTGTGTGGCCTTCTCCCTCTGTGCAGAAACCACACGCCTTTTCTGAAACCAGGGAGAACAGGACAAAGTAACAAGCATCAACTCAGCCTGAAGTTTTTCATAGAAATTCCTGAACAGTCCCTTGGATACAAGGTCAGCAACAAACATTCCATTATGGGGCATCATTTTCCAGAAGCTGACTATCATCACCGTCCATGCATTAATAATTGGCTAATGCAAATACTTATTTGTCCCTTCCAAGCCATATTTGATAAAGGTCAAATGCCTTGTTAAAATCTCTCATCTTGCAGTACTTTTTCATGAGTATTAGAAATGGAACATGATCAATGGGTAAACCAGACCTCTGTATCTTGGCAAAAAGTTTTTCAGCCTCCATTACTTTACCTCTCATACAATAACCTTTAATGAGCTCGGTATAAGTTATGATGTCTGGATCATAACCTGTCCTCAGTATTTCATCATGTAATTGGAGTGCAGAATGAATGTGTCCAACATCACAAGCAGCACCTAGCAACAGATTATAAGTGACCAAATCAGGAGAAAGACCATTTACGAGCATCTCCTTCTTTAGAGAATGAGCTTCAATAATTTTGCCTCGTTTTGTGTGTGCATGGATCAATGCATTATAAGTAAAAACGTTGGGCAAGACACCAAATGCCACCATTTGATCTCTAATGGAGAGAGCATTTTGAATATCTCCACTTCTACCATAGCCATCAATTATAGAATTCCAAATGAGAGGCTCAGGTACAATCGAATTCTCTAACATAGAAACAAGAAACTCATTAGCCTCGATTACATGCCCCTGAATACAGAGGCCTTGAATGAGCATTTTGTATGAGATATGATCAGGAGCCACCCCCATTCTTGACATAACACTGTAGATATAACAAGCCTCATCAATCCTTCCTTCCTTACAAAGAGCACTTATAAGTGTATTGTAAGTGAAAACATCGGGAATAAGGCCACTCTTAAACATTTCAGATAAGTATCTATATGAAACTGTCACGTCTCGGCTCGAACAAAATCCATAAATAATAACATTATAGGAAATAACATCCATTTGGGTACCCCTTTGGAGCATCTCATCCCAAAAAGCAAGAGCTTGCATCGTATCTCCATTCTTGAAGTGACCATCCATGAGTATTGTAGAAGTGATTAAATTTGATCTTCCCTTGTCACAATTTTCATCTAATATTTCTTTAAGAAGCTTCCTAGCATCCTCCAATAGTCCTTTCTTGCAAAGTGCATGTACTAAAATGTTACAGGAAACTCTATTTGGCGTAACACCAGAATTCACCATTGTAGAGAAAACATCGAGAGCTCTGTCCACATTATTAATTAGGCAATAACCCTTCATTAAAGTGTTATAGGTAGCACAGTTGGGACTGGGACCACAATATAACATCTCACTAACAAGCCAATTTGCCTTCTCCAATTCACCAGTTTTACAAAGTCCATTAAGAAGATAATTGTGTGTAAGCACATCTGGAATTACACCATTCCGAATCATCTTCTTCCTAAGCCATAGGGATGCTCCCAACTTACCTTCCAAACACAAAGCCCTAATAATGGCTACATGCTGAGTGTAACTGCCTTCAAAAGTGCGACCGCATAGGCCTATGTGTGCCCATGATATGCCTTCCCTACAAAGTTCATAGAAACTATTACTAGATGACATTCAAGAATTTAGAAACACTCTATTTAGTTTAGAGAAATTGTAAATTTACGAACTAAATAATTTCCTACAATGTATAGGCATAACGTAATCACACCAAATGACAAGGGTGAAGAAACTCTAATACTGTGTTTGATTGGGGATTTGGGAGGGATTTGGAAAGGGAAAGGGAAAAGGTGTGTAAAAGTAGGTGAAATATATGAATGTTTTATTCACATTTCACCTACCTTTTCCATTTCCCTTTCCAAATCCCTTCCCAAATCCCCCAACCAAACACAACATAAGTGTCCATGCTTGCAAATAAGAAAACCAAATGTATAAAACAACTAAAAATGGAACTGATTAGACAAAAGAAAAAGGCACGAGAGTAACCATAAAATGGAACATATCAAGCTTAACATGTAGTTTTATCCTATACAAATTTAGTCGGTTGATTCAAAAATACATCAGAAGATTCAGAACTTTAAGCATTTAAGACATGACAGAATAGCACCTGATAGCGAGCTCTGCAATGAATTTTACTATTGTAGTCTCCATAAATTGGCTCTGAATTGTGAAACACCAGGGGTGCATCAAAACATGATGTCAGGAAAAAAATTCTCATCCCTATCAAAGCTTCAAAAGCAAAAACTGAAGTGCAACCTATACAATCTATTCATATTGCATGCCACAAACTCAAAATTGCCTTCTAACCAAACTAGGCAATTTAAGCAACAACAATAACTTCACATCCTAATCAAACTACACTATTAAGCAACAATAACTTCAAATACATGGACACTTGTGCAAGTTCAAACAACAACAATCTCAATAATGGATATAAATATTTTAAAACGTATCAATTGAAAATTAGCACAAATGGAATTATTAAAATTGAGAGCTTCCGTAATATTTTCATCTTGTAATGGGAAGGACTATAATGTATAACTTTCCAATGAGCCACTTCAAAAATGATCTAAAATCAAAATCCTGACCTCATCATCTTTAAACGCTCCAAACTATCTTTCAGCATTGTGTCCAATACATTGAAAACTGCCCGCAAATCTCTTTTATCATTGCAATCCTTTCTTTGTGAGAACCAATCTTCATTCTGTTGCTGGCACTGATCAACAACAGTCTCAATGATATCTTGAAGAGCACAAGGCAGTACTCCATTGCGCCTATACATATTCACAATGTGGGTTGTAGTGCAAACTGCTAAAGATTTCATTGTAAAAAGGAAAAACAAAAAACAAACAAGAAAATTTACAAGTACATACCTAGATACACGCGTATAATTTGTGAGATGACACAAATATACGTAAGAGTTAATTATTAAAAGAAATGTAAGGCCAACTCCAGCCCTTTTGAGTAACGCTGTGTTTGGTTGAACGATTTGGAAAGTTTGGTTGAGCGATTTGGAAAGGGAAAGGCCAAAGGTGTGTGAAACTAGTGAAATGTAGCCTCCATTTTCCTTTTTCTTTTCCAAATCCCTTATGCTGTGTTTGGTTGAAGGATTTGAGGAGGGATTTGGAAAAGGAAATGAAAAAGATAGGTGAAATGTGAAAAAAATATACCTAAATTTCACATAGTTTCACACACCTTTACCTTTACCTTTTCCTTTTCCCTTTTTCCTTTTCCCTTTCCCTATCCAAATCCCTCCCCAAATCCCCTAACCAAACACAGCATTAACCAAAACCAATCACGGCATAAAAGATTTATTTGATAGAAAGTGCTCCAATAGACAAACTCAGCTATAAGCAGGAAGCACTCAAAATTTAAATTTGATACAGATTTGGGTGAAAAATAAATGGGTAAAACTCAATTTGGTATAAGTTTAAGTCAAGAATGAGCCATTTTTACCCAAATTTAAATTTAAAAAAATCAATAAAATTAGATACCTTTGATCGAAAAAATCAATGTTGGATTTGCCACAGAAAATGTCAGCAAAGGACTGAGCGATACAGTCCTTGATGGAGTCTAGGGTTAGGATGCTGCCTTTGAAGAGTCGAAGAAGAAAATGGGATTCTTCAGTTGCTATTAGGAGCTGAAAATTCAAAGACATTCGCACCAAATAATCAAAATATCAAAAAAAATAAATCTGCAACAATATAGGAACAAACGTAGATGTAGATGCATATATATATATACACACGCATGTCTGTAGATAGATAGAGAGAGAGAGAGAGAGAGAGTACTGTTTGCATTTTCTGTACGAATTGAGAAGCTATGTCTCCGAAAATAGGTGAGTTCGTCGCCGCCAACTGTGAGCCGACGACGCGACCGTGCAGAGAGTGGAGGAAGGGGTACGAAGAAGATGTGACCAACGATCCGAGCACCGTTATATTCGAGTCCGGATCCTCTCCTTCTACCCTTCTCAATTGGTTTGGGCTCGGACAGGCCCACTGAATTGCAATGTTAAATAGAATCAATTTATTTTTTGAACATGAGCTTACAATTTTGGAGCAATGATATTTGATTTTATTGTCCAATCTCTCTACATATTTGCTAAAAAATAAGTTAGTGAATTGAAAGACTATTAGTATGTTTGGTTTTAATTTTTTAGAAAGTGATTTTTTTTATTTATATTTTTCATATTTTTTTATTTTTAATAAATATTTTTAAAATTTTAAACATTTTTTTACTTTTTTAGATGTATCTTACTTAAATATATCTAAAAAGTAAAATATTTGTACAAAATATTTTTAAAAATTAATAAATATACAATAATATGAAAAATATACTGAATTCTCGTATATATTTTTTATTTTTGGCATTTCCACATATATTATTCTTTTTAAGTGTATTTATGTTAAGTGTATCTAAAAATTTTTAAAAAAATTTACTTAAAATATTAAAAAAATTGGTGAAAATAAAAAAAAAATTAATTTTCTGAAAAATAAATCCTGAAAATCCACACTAAACAAGCTGATTACTATTCAATTATGTTACATGTATAGAAAATTTCAAACACAAAATTCACATATAGAACATCTATGATCTATGCGTTATGTATTCAAAATTTTATGTGTTTTTAGACTTTTTCATTACAAAAATGCTATGGTGCGTGAAAAATGATTTTTTTAAGTAATATATTTTTGTGGTTAATATTTATTGGCCTTGTTTGGAAATGATTATTTGAGTTAAATAATCAATAAAAATAAAATGGGTTAAAGTAATCAATAAAATAAAATCACACATCAAATTCATAATCATTTTGATTTTTCTTTCACAACCATACATTGAAAAAAAAAGTCAACTATATTTCAAAACATAACTTTCTTAATTAAATTAAACTAGTAAAAAAATTAAAAATGAATTACAATAACCAACTTTTCAAATGGCACTATGGATTCGTTTGGAAAGTGGGTTAGCCTTTTGGTTTTTTTAGTCTGGGACTAAAAAGTCTCGTTTGAGAATAATTTTTTAGCTTTTTTTATTTTTTGTAAGAGAAATAATATAATGATTATAGATTAAATGTGATATTTTATTTTATTGGGCTAAAAAGTCTATTTTATTTTTTTTTTTGTGATTATTTTAGCCAAAAATGCCCAACCATCATATTCCCAAGCAAGTTCTATAGTGTGAATTTAAGTTGAAATGAATTTAATAAATGACTAAAAATTCATGGGACGGCATGTGTTTGTTGTTTTCAGTATGAATAACCTTTATATATATATATATATATATTAATTAGTGTATTAATAGAAAATGTGGCATAATTTTAGAAATTTTGAATATTTGTAATTTATATAATAGATGAGATTAATAATAATATCATCACATATGTTAATACATTTATTAATAGGGCCTAGCTTTCCTTAACTCCCAGATCGAACTGGAGGGTGTTGTTGGCCCTGTGAGAGTTTACCACATGACCCGTTTCGATAATCCGAACAGTTCAATGTGCAGAATTCGTCGAGTACTATATGCCTACAAAAATCACATTAATCGGATATCGATAGTTACATGATTGGTACTGAACTGATGAAAGTGGGTTGTCAAAGGGAAAAAAAAAAATTAGGTATATATATTCATTAAATTATAGCGTAATGTTGGCCCAGTGAGGGCCCATCATGGGTCTCTTTTTGATAATCTGAACCATTCAATGTGTAGAACTCGTCAAATACTATATGGCTGTAAAAAATCACGTTGATCGATGTTACTAACTATATGATCAAATCAGTTTTGTATAAAAGATGGATGGTGTTATAGTTAACGGTTAACAAAAAACTAACACGATCAGATAGCTATCGATATCAAATCACCGTGATTTTTTACAACCATATAATACTCGATGAATTCTACACATTGAACAGTTCTGATTAGCAAAACGGAACCGGTGGTGAACCCCCAAGGGCCGAACAACACCGTCCAATTCAAGACCGAAAAGGAGGCAATCATTTTCTATCTCCTAATCCGCCCACTGCTCTGCCAGACTATACGGGCTACATCACTAACTTCTCCTATACATTTATTTATACAATTTTTTAATACATATTTTTTCGTAAAAAGTCAAAAAGTTAACCAAAATATCCATATTTTTTTCCTCAATTTTTTAGTCAAAAAAACAAAAAGTGCACTTATTTATGACACCCCAAACAACCCTTGAAATCGATTAATCGATCTAACTTGGATGCTAAAATCATAGTGGAGAGAGATGCTATGAGACTCCTCGGGGATGAAATTGTTGTCGAGATCAGAAGCAATCAAACTTGCATTTGCGAGAGAAAAAGAAATTAGGGATGTGAGAGAGAGAGAGAGAGAGAGTAAGTGTAAGTGATGAAATAGAACCTGGACCTTTTTTTTTTTTTTGGTAGATAGTCCCAACTATTGAGTGCAAAAATCAATATATAAAATAAAATGATATATCGTTTGGGTTTATTAGGGTCCAACTAATATTGTAGGCAAAAGTGATTAATCTTTTTACAAATAATAAATTTGTCTAAAAAACGTAATAATATGATTAAATATATATATTTTTAAATTCTTTTATTTTGTCCTTAAAAGTATAATTTTTGCAGACAAATTATTTTTGTCTCTAAATATTTGTCTTTAAAATCCTAATTTCTTGTAGTGATATGTAAAAAAATAAAAATATAATGTGATAAAATAAGCTAATAAACTAATAAGCAACTTATTTGGGGAGTCCCCAAATCAAGCCTTTGAGTTAAACACAAAAATCTAAAATTTCATGATGGGAAATCTTATGATGTGCACCCATTTATGATATATTCTACCACAAAATATGTAATTTTATCATAAAATTTTGTAATATCACTATAAAATGCATAACCTCGTTATAAATTGGTGTAACAAAATGTTCAAAATTTTGTGATTGATGTTGCAAAAGTTTGTGACTTGATTACGACATTTTTGTTACGTTACTTTGTGACAAGATTACACATTTTGTGATTAAAGTTATAAAATTTTGTAATAAAATTACAATTTTGTGATAAAGTGTACACCATAGCATTTCCCTTTTATGATTGCTTTCAGGATAAATACTATAATACACACCCTACAAAGTAAGAATGGATTTATGAGGTGCAGGTAGATGTGTCGCACCCTAAAATTTTTAAAAACTATGTATACTAAACTAGTAATTAGTAAGATAATTTTAATTGGAGTAATTCTCACCATAAAAATTTCAGCAGTTTGCACCCTCTAAATTATTTATATTACAAATATTACAAAATTTGAAAAATAGTTTATAAATTGAATTTTATCAAATATTGATCTATTCTATTTGTTACCTATATTATCTGTTATATTTATATATTGTTTAGAGTTACTTATATTCTTTTATTTATTACTATTCTTATTTTATGTTCATATGTCATATATATATATATATATATATATTTTCTTTTATAAATCACACTTCACTAATATCCAATTATATTTTTGTTGTCAATTATGTTAACAAAGAATGTCCAATTAATAATAATATTATTCTCTTTTTTTTTTTTTGTGCTGATATAAATCAAAATTTAAAATTTTAGGGCAAATTAAAAAATAAATAAAAATAAAAAACTAGATTTTTGTGTATTTTTCAATTTAAACCCTAGGATTTTAATTTAAACAATTAAAACTCTACTATTACTTCCATGTCACAATTAACTCCCCCTTCCATGTCACAATTAAAATATTATAAAATAAAAATAATGCATCATATTATTTGAACTCTATAAAATAATTCCTATTAAAAAAATAGTTTAATAATTTACTACTATTAAAATTCAATTGTTAAAAAAATATCAAATTTCGTTAAGGATCTATATTGATTAAGTGAATTATCTACTAAGTACATTTGATATAGGAGCATCAACCGGGCTAGGGTCACAATTGAGTTGAACTATATAGAAAGATTATTATGTGTTAACTCAACTCCAACACAATATCAAAATTAATATAGCCATCTTAAACCTGAACTTAAAAAATTCCTAAATGAATTTGTCATTTTTAATAATAATTTTATTTTGGACGATTAGCAAAATTCAATTGAAAATGAGTTTTGACTTTTTAACGAATGTTTGAGTTTTTTTTTTTTTTTTATCAGACGAATGTTTGAGTTTAATCTCTAAAAAACACACACAGATTTATTTTCTTATTGTTCATTTTCTTATAAATGTTTTGGAAAAAAAATGTAAATAAGGAGAATGTTAAAAATAAATTATTTGAAAAAATATTTTTTAGTTCAAAAGCACAAAATTTCTATAAAAAAATTGATTAAAGAAAACTAAAAGGAACCAAAATATTAATTTTGTAACATTTGCACTTAAAAGAATTAATGTTAAAATAATCAGTAATCTCATTACACATGTACTTGCTAAATTCATATATGTGATTTACTTATATATTTATTTATTTTATAAAGAAACTATAACTAAGTTAATTAATAAGTATAATTTTAATTTGGCTATAAAAAAAATTGGCAAAATCATAATATTTCAAACTCAAATACATTTTTTAATTTTTTATGTTTAGTAATTTTTTTCTTATTTCAATCAAAAAATTTTTAAAAAAATTAGATACGCCTAATCTTCTAAATGCACCTAAAAAGTAAAACTTGTGAAGAAATCTGAAACAAAAAATCACTAAATATGAAAAACTCAAAAATAAAAACAAAAAATGGCATGTAGTTTTTTGTCTTTAGTAATTTTTTAGAAAAATTTCATTATTATTAATAATTTTCTATGTAAGAATTTAAAATATAATTTTGAAAATCTTTCCATATTAGTCGGCCCATATCATTTTTCTTAAATTATGTTACCATAATTGCAATATAATATTATACAGGAAATAAATACACCTTCTCGTATAATCCTGTTGACCAAATCTGCGCTCCTCCGTACGACGTCGTTCAACTACCTGAAAATACACACGTGAGCTAGCCGGCGGGTGTGTGCCGGAAACCTCTCCGATGCCTAAGTCAGTAAGCTTGACAAATAGACAAAAGCTCTGTGTATTCAGAAAACAAAGTTGTGTTACCTCTCCATAGGTGATGTTTGTGAGCTTTTATAGGTTCCGTGTGGCACAATCCTAGTAGGAATTTTACTCCTCCATGTAGAGTCCTCCTAGGATTCATACTCCTGAAAGATAATGCTTATCCTTCAATACCCCTCACTGCATAAACCAAGTGAGATGGTTTTACCATGGTCAGACTTCAATATGACCGAGGTAAGCATGGCTATGCTAAGCCGCAGACTAGACCGAGATAACTTTAGCTCGGCTCTTCCATTTACTGCTCTTACATCAGCTCTCTTAATGCTAACCATGGTATGTCTTGACCGGTATAACCAATACTCCGGTCCCGACCGGTATAACTTTGTGTGACGACTGAATTTACCGCAAGCTCTCTGGGACCGGAGTAATTTCACACCTCTCGCGGACCGGAGTAACTTTACACTTCTTGCGGACCGAAGTAACTTTAAGGCTCTTCTTGGACCGGGCTAACCGGAGTAAGCTTCTACCGCGCTATCCAGAGCGAAGCCCACCAAGAGAAGCCATTACCTCGGCTCCGAGTGCCATGGCCGAGATAACTATCTCTACTCCGATTGGTAACTTATAATCACGTTTGGACCGAGGTAACACTTGAAAAAGTCCCTTCCACACTTGGACCGAACTAACACTTGGACCGCGGCCCACTTGCTAGTCTTTTCTACCACGGCCCATATTCGTTTAGTTCTTGGACCAAAGTAAATCTATCCTTACCTCGGTCCATTACGCGGCCCAATTTCCAAGGAAGTCTCCTCCTTAGCTCGGCCCAATTTAGATATAAATTACCCTCTCAAATATTATTTGAAAATAAATTTTTTTTTGTATTATTTGCAAATAATTCTTAATTTGAAAAAGGAAACCCTACACTTATAAAATTCAATTTGAAAATAAAATTAATTTTAAATTAATCTATTAATATTGACTTTACAAATTTCCTTTACTTATATTGCTTCCAATGACTAATATGGAAAGATTTTCAAAATTGTATTTTAAATTCTAGAAAGGTTTAGGCGTATTTCCAAATTAAGAATTATTTGCAAATAATACAAAAAAAGAATTATTTTCAAATAATATTACATTACAATTATGGTAACATAATTTAAGAAAATTGATATTGATGACAATGTAATTATGGCAGTATATTTTAAGGAAAAAAATTATAATAACAATTATTATACCTAAAGTGATACTTTTAGAGAGCTTAAAATTTAAACTTAAATTTTTGGAGAATTTATTGAAAAATCCTTTTTAAAGTACTTGTATCACAATTAGTTCATCAGATATTCTTATATTCCAATAAATTCTATTATTTTGAACATTTGATTCATCAAATCCTAATTCTCATATTTAAGATATATTATGAAAGATTTGATCCTTATAAATATTTTTTTAAGAGCTATGATTTATCCCTCTAAAACTATAGCTCTAATTGAGCTCTAGTCAGATAGAAATCCAAAAAAAACCAAAAAACAAAAACAAACAAGACCAAAATAACACATCAGAATGGGGCCCATCTTCCATTAGAGCTATTAGAGCTCCTATATTAGAGCTCTAAAGCATTTTTGTGTTTTTTAACCCTTAGCAACTTAGTGTTCACTATTTTGGACTATTTTGAATGCCATGATATGAACATTCACACTGTCAATGTGAATATTAACGCACGCTTCACCCTATTATTATTAGCGATATTTTAGTAATTACGTCACCCATAGGACTTATCGAAATATAAAAAAATAATTAAGACTAAGTAGAATATAAGTAGGTGAAGAGGAATTTATGAATAAATGTCTCATTTTTTTATTTGAAATGTTTTTTTTGGGGCGACAGTGGTGACTCTTTAAATTCGCAACTGGGTAGTGGAATGATGGTATGGCGATGGCAGCGGTGATAGCGACGATGATGATGACGGTGGCCGTGGTGATGGTGGTGGAGGTGAAAGTACCGGTAGTTAGGGGTGGTCGCAGTTCGGTTTTGGACGGTTTGCGGATCGGTTTGGACCCGCCCGCATGTATGCAGATTGGAGAAAATTCAATTTGTAATCGCCCGCAATGTGGGTTGCGGTTTGTGCGGATATGGTTCGCGGATGTGCGGGCGATTTGCAGATTGGACTTTTTTCTTTAAAAAATTATTTTGGAGCCTTTTTTTTCCTCTTTGTAAATATTTATTTTGGGCCATTTTCCCTCCATTTTCTAAAGGGATACCAATAAATCTCTTCTCACAAACAAGTACTCCAATTAGTTCCAAAATTTTCCTATTGATCTGTTAAGTCTTGTTAGTGGAGAGTTTCTTTCCGTGTAGTCCTATTTTGATTTTGGTAGTGTTTTGATGAACAGCTATACCCTTTATTAATGTAACAGGTATGATATAATATTTTAATGTGGCAGCTATTAATGTGATATTCCAATGATGTGACACTCCAAAAAAATTAAAAACTCCTTAGTGTATTTTTTTCTAAATATGACAACGTGGTGGATATGATGTGACACTCCAAAACTTTTACTCAAAAAAAAACAAAAGAAAAAAAAAAACTATTTACTATACTTTTTCTTACTGTGATAATGTAGCGCGTATGATGTGACACTTTAAAAAAAATAAAAACTCTTTAGTGTACTTTTCCCTAATGTGACAACGTGACGAGTATGATGTGACACTTCAAAAAAAATAAAAACTCATTAGTGTACTTTTCTCAAACGTGACAACGTGACGGGTATAATATGACACTCTAAAAAAAATTAAAAACTCCTCAGCGAATTTTTTTAAAATCGTGACAACGTGGCAGATATAATGTGACACTCTAAAAAAAATTAAAAACTCCTTAGTATACTTTTTCCAAACGCGACATGTGACACTCTAACGTAGTGAGTATGATGTGACACTCTAAAAAAATTTAAAACTCTTTAGTATTTTTTTCCAAATGTGACACTCTAATGTGACAAGTATGATATGACACTAAAAAACTCTTTAGTGTACTCTTTTCAAATGTGACACTCCAATGTGGCGAACAACTGAGTTATTACACATCCAAAAAGATTAAATAGATCACAAGAAAAAAAAATGGTACTGTATGGATTACAAATCCAAAATATGGGATTTATTGGTCAATCTCCCTTTTCTAAAATGCTCCAACATTAATAATTAATGAATTAAAACTTATAAAATTAAAAACACAACAAAATTAATTTATAACACAAATAAATCATTTGAAATCCTAAACTTTTAAATCAAATCATAAACTAATATAAGCACATCTTTCAAAATCCTAAATTAGATCATAAATCTCATTCACTATCTGCTACCCAACAATACAATTAAAAAAAAATCATTCAAAATCCTAAGCTTACCTAAAAGTAATTCTTCATTAACTTTTACATTCATCTAAAATGCAATAATAAAATAACAACGGTCCAGGTTTTAAAAAAAAACAAAGTGCGGGCTGGTTCTTACGGGTGCGAGTTAAACTCGCAACCCATCCACAACCCGCAATCATGCCATAATCCGCTCGCATTGTGTTTGCGAAACCGCCCATTTGTATGCGGATCGGTTCGGGTTGGGCGGTTCAGATAACCCTATGCCCAGTCCTACCGGTAGTAGTGTGATGATATTAGTAAGATTTTAGTCTAAAAAATATTTTTAGTCTTTTAAAAGTGGAAATTTTTTTTTATCTATATAGATTTGTTTTTTATTAACCATCAAAAATATTTTTCATTAACTTCATTTTTTATTGTACCAACTATTAGAAAATACAAATATATATATATATATATATATATTTCACCAAAAAAACGGGGTGTAAAATAAGAAAACTTTTCCTCTTACAAATGCAATGCTCAATCAAAGGAAAGACCTAAAGAGAATGTAATACCTAAATGAAACCACAGTAACAGATTCGTATAGAAGAAAGAAAAAAATATTTGACAATATTGTAGAACATATGGATAAAAAGAAAAATGATTCATACATCGAATTTGAGTTCGTCCAAATTGTCCAAATTATGTAAGCCAGACGACCGCTCAGATGACCGGTGTTACCCTTGTCAACTGGCATCTTCCGTTGAATTTGAGTTCATCCGAATTGTCCAAATTATGTAAGTTGGAGACCGCTCGAATAACCGGCGTTACCCTTGTCAACCGGCATCTTCCAGATGACCAACTAGACGACCTCCCGGATGACTGGCCAAGCAACCAGTATGCACAAATTCAAGCGATTTTGGCGAGGCCAAATTCGGTGGATGTAGCATTGCTAAGATAAAAATATCCAATATGCTTTTTTCACATAGTTTGGATTTATTAAAGTTGAAGATTTCAATTTCATGTGTGAAATTAGCGCATTATGGGATTAATTTGTACTAATGTTAATGATTTAAACTATTCATCTCATATGACAAATTAAGAAGAATATGCATGCAAAAAATTAAGTTGATTAGACATAAATAATCACATGATCAAATCACATAATAATACATGAACAATTTATTCTTAAAAACATATATATCGTATATATAAAAATGATTTAATAGTATGACAATCAATGTTGTATCACTTGATTTTTTGCATGGATAATTTTCTTAGTTAATTGTATAACATGAATGGTTTAGATTACCGAAGTGAGTCTAAGTTAATCCGATAATGTGATGTCTTGGGTATGTCACCTGTTTAATCTTCCTTTTACTTTCGTTTAATTTCTTAATTTCGAAATTTTGAGTTAAATCTGAGATCTCATTGGCGGTGTGAGTTCACCATATTAAAAATTTTCTTTTATTAAAATCCTAAACTGGTTTTGTAGTAATCTGTTCAGGGACACCGTTTGAGTGGTCTATCGGTTGCTTGAGCGGAGATGTGAGGCCTCTAGTATCTTGCTAGTTTGTAGACAAGACTGCTCGAACGGTAAAGTGGTCGCTCAAGCGTAGAAATTAGACTCCTAGTATTTTCACTGTAGCACTGAAAAACTTCTAAGACCTTGTGTTTACCACTCAAGCAGTGGATAGTTAGCTCGAGCAATCTCTTTGATTTGAACACTTCGCTCGAGCGGTGGAAAGTTTGCTCAAGCGGCCTCTAGTGTTTGCTCAAACTTCCAAACACTTTGTCTCTCACTTTTTTCCATATCTTTTCTCTCACACACACACACACCCATTTTTGAAACCCTAGCCCTTAAACACTTGGTTCCCTTGATTTCTACCAAGATCCATGTTAGATCTTAAAGAGGGTTGAAGAACAAGCCTAGATCAAAAGTCTTACTCATTGTTTTCTCATTTCTTGAAGCTTGAAGTTGTGTATTCACCTTTTGCTTTCAATCTTGAGATAGAGGTACTTTTAACTTCTTATATCTTTGATTTGAGGTATATATATAGTATTTTCATTATATCTATATAGATATTTAGAAGTATGAGGATTGGTGTGTTACCTAGTGAGTTTGATTAGAAATGAGGTCATTTCTTATAAATTTCTTGAAGCGTTTGTGTTTTGTGTTGATGATTAAGTTATATGTGATAAGAATTGACCATCAAATGCTTTAAAAAGGAAAAGCCTCAATTTTCTTAAAACCCTAGTTTTCTAATTTGCTCAATAAAAAGGGATTTGGTTCAATTGGACCTATAATCATGAAATTGGATGTATGGACTTGATTATTATGGGAAAACATGTAATGTCAATAAATTTTCTCACAAAATCTTGAAATGACGATGGGTATGACTTGGGAAATGACCTAAATTGAAAATGTTTAAATGGTTGGATTGTTGTGACCTGAAATTACCTTAGGGAAATTGGGGTTTGTAAACTCATGCATCATATGCATTCATTAATTATATCAATGGCTTGAAATTGTTAATGATTGGAACATGTTGGAATTGGGTAAATCCCGTATGAGTTCGGGTTGTGAGTCGAGTCTTGATTTGAGTTGTGTTATGTATATTGGTACCCGCGCGGGGAGTTAAGGTGCCCAATTGCCCTGTCTTGTGCATATCGCCAGATGAATGTGGGAACGGTTTTAGGGTGTCCATGAGCCTGCTGTTTTTAGAGTCGGCAAATGTGGAAAACACGATTTTGGGTGTCCACGAGCCTGCCGTTTTTAGAGTCGACAAACGTGGAGGATGAGGTTTTGGGTGCCCAACGTCCCACCGTTTCAGGAGTCGGCAAATGTGGGATTGTTCTTACATATATTAATATATATTTTTGAGTTTGCAGTTTACAGCTTTTGTATCCAGACATCATAGCGTATTTATACCCCATGACTTTGAAAGAAATGAATTTGTTATAAATATTGTTTAACTTGATTTTCCATCGTTTCGCAAAGGTATAGGCTTGGGTTTCACATTCATTGCATATATGTATTTCAATTAATTATATAATTTGTTAATGGTATTTCCTATTGGGCAATTGCTCACCCCAAAACTAACAACCTTTCAGGAGATGGTGTTGACAAGCTATCGAAGTAATTGACTTTGAAAAGTAAATTTTGGATGAAAGCGCAGAGGCTCCTTTTTATGCCATGTGATGAAGCCTAGGGCAATTTTGTATGGAGTTAGAGCTCCATCTTTTGTGTACTCAAGGAAAATCCTTGAAAAGATGTAAGCCTTTAGGGCATTTTGTTGTATCTTCTCTTATCTTTTGAACTAGTAATCCTTTTGATAATTTGTTTAAAAAATGATGTAACTATGTGAATAGTTCAGAGGAGAAGAGATGACTTTGGTATATGTAACAGATTATTTAATGCATTGGATTATCTATTTTGATTATGATATTCATGTATTAGTATGTTAATGTGTGACATAATATCAGTGTGTTACAAGTTTGGGGTCTAAGTTTCTTTTTTCGAGTGCGAAGATAGAGCCGGGGTTGGTAAACACCTAGTTGGAATTAGGAATCCATCCTTGTAAACATAACCGCACATGTGGAGGGTTGAGTCGTATTTGCGAGGAAGGTGCCGCACGTGCAGTGGAGTTGGATTTTCGAAGGGTGGCTACTAGAATAAAAACAAGTGTGGGGAAGAGCACCACACGTGTGGAAGGGAAAAGAACCACACGTGCGGCGGGCACATGCGAAAATGTTTTATTCAATCTGAAATTTTCTTTTCTCTCCCTTTTCTCTTCACTTGTGTCATACCTCTCTCTTTATTTTTATTTTTATTTCCTTATCCCTCTCTTTACATTTACTCTACCAACTACCATTTTTCTTTGATTTCTTTCGATCCTTATATCTTTTGACCCTAGTCCTTTAGGAAAGTTTGGAGAGCTCATCAAGAGCTTCGTTCTGAGCGATGGAGATCAAAATCTGGCACCGTTAAATTTGGGATTTTCTTCTCTTCTCCTCTTCATAGCTTGAGGTAGAGATTTTTTTGAGTTATATATGCATTTTTACAAGTCTATTGTTGTTTGGGTGTTAATCTCTATGAGTTTTGAGTTTTATGAGTTTTGTGTGTTTCAAAGAAGGTTTTTCATGAAATTTCTTCAATCTTTCAAAACACGTGAATTATAAGATTGTTGGTAACTTTATTTGTGTAAAGATATTTAAAAAATGATAAAAAATAGTTTTGTGAAAACCCTAGAAATTGGGAAATTGGGGAAAATGTTGAGGCATTATGAGATTATGCTTGGCAAACCTCATTTTGGAATAATGATAGTGAAATTGCTATGTTTATACCGATTTTTGAAATTCCATGGAAGAAGGAGAGATTGATTTTTAAGAATTGTGAATAGCTTATTGCTTTGCTTGTTTTGAAAAGATGAGATGGGAAATGATGGTGGTTATCACGCTGAGAATGTCTTTAATTGAATGAGAAGAAAAAACATGTGATGATACATAGTTAATTATCTCCTGGAATATATATTGCGTATATATATATATATATATCGAGTAGAGATATGGAATTCGATTCACAATTGAAGATTGTGTTGTTGAGATTGGGATTTGTTGAAGAAATTAGAAGATTTCAATGTGTTATTATATGAATATTGCATTGTCATTTCATTCCATTACCATTGCTTTTCGAGTTGGCATATTTGAGATTTCTCTTTGAAAAGAAATTGTTTATGCGAAACAAAATATCATTTTGAATTGTTTGAGGTAAATACGTTTGGTATGTCTGGATAATAGGTCTACAGTTGAGATTTAAGTTGGCTTGAGGTCCATGGTGAAAGTTTATAATCTCGCACAGTAGGCACCAAGTCCCTTTCGTTAAGAGCCTGTAAAGTGGGGATTGAATAGTGCTTGATATGCCTACCTGTAGACACCATCCTAGGGATTACCTAAGTCGTATTTATCGCCCTTTGGTTATACATTGAAATCATTGAATTGATTATGTTTTCGAACGAGCATTATGCATGAAGTTTTTAAATGAGAAAGAAATGTAATAATGAAGTTTTTAAATGAGAAAGAAATGTAATTTTGAGCATGGCATAATATATGCATTCATCTCATATGTGTTTGATAACCATTTTGTGTAACCGGGCATAAGCCTTAGAATTTGTAGCCCATTGGGCATTATTTTGTGTTTAACTCTTAGTACCACATACTATAGATTCATATTTTAGGAAATGTTGCATGTATAGTTGCATGTGAGATACTTTGATGATTCTCTTAAATACATTGAATACAAGTATAGAGGTTTGATGATGATGTTAAATGATGAGGCGTTATATTTTGTTTATATATAATGTAAGTGATTAATCGGAAATTAGATCATATTGATGGATTAATTTGGGATTTTCCAAATGTTAATAATTTTGGGGCTTTACAGATATATATCAATTTCATTGTAAAGTTGAGATTTTAATAAATTCAAACTCTTTTTCGTAATATAAAATATAAAGTGATGGACATAAAACATTAAAATCTTTTAAGTTAGACTTTTCATAACTTTTAACACAAAATAAATAAATAAATAAATAAATAAATCTATAAAAAATATCAAAAAAATTAAACTATAATTTTTGGCAAATTACCTGCATATCCTCTTTGAAAGATGTGTAATCTATTTAATCCCACAACCTTTTAGATAGACCCAAAGGTCCTGTGTGCTTTCTTTCTTCTATTTCTCTCTTTTTTTTCTTTTCTTTTTTTTCTTTTTTTTTTTTCTGATATCTGGCGACCACGCCTTCCTTCTTCTCTTTTTTTTTTCTAATACAATCATCGACGACCGGCGACTACAATCGATTAGGGTTCACTGGCAACCATCGACCACCGACTTCTTGCTTCACCTTCACCGATGGCGAATGAGATGAGTTTCTGATGAAGGAGATGAGTAAATCTACTTAGATTTGAGTATATCTACATTAGATTCGACCAAATCAAAACAAAAAAATAGTTGTCGGAGTACAATTCTCTCTCTATGTCTATCTCTCTACTTCGATCTCTCAAAAAAAAAAAAATTCTTGACTACACACTTCTCTTTTCATGTTTTAATAGAGAAAATTTTAAAGTTTTAAACAAATTTTTTTTGGCAAGTAATGAAAACTGTACAATTTTCCAGTTTCAGTTTTTTAGGTGTTGAAGTGAATTGAGCTTTAAAATTGCAAATTTTGTGCAACTTTATAACATGCTTTAAAACTGTAAAATTTTGCAGTTTCATTAATAAGAAGAATTGCTCAATAGGATCATACTTTGAAACTATAACAATTTTGCAGTTTCAAAATATGCTTTTCAGTTTGATCAATACAAAAGATTATTTGCTTAAACTTTACAAAAATTGAAAAATAACTTATGTTTTTTTTCCCCATTGTTGCTGCTTCTTGTTATTACATTTTTTTCCCTTTCAGTTTATCAATATTTAGCACATTTTGCTATATTTTTCGCTCTAACTTCTTTATTTATTCTTTTTTTTGGGCAATATTCTAGATATTCGAGTGAGTCTCTAGCGGCATTTTTGATGTCTACTGATGTTATAGACATTTCAGCTACTTCTGGTGACGTATATTTTGGCGAATTTCTAGCGACTTCCCGATGATGTTGAACATTTCGGCAAGTCTTCGGTGACCGTCTAACAAAAGTCCGACAGTGGTGGGATGTGGCAACATCTCTAATTATTTATTTATTTATTTTAAAAAAAGGGACTTTTTGATAAGAATTAAAAACATGAACGACTAATTGGTGCAAGTGTTTTGTTTTGGGATTAGATGAGTTTTGAACTTTGTATATAGGACCTACCAATCAGTGTCCCAATTTTTTTTCTTCTATTTACAACTATATTTATAGTTAATGGGCTTCATAAGTGGGCTTGGAATTATGCAATTTTTTTTTAGGGAAAGACTATAATACACACTCTACAAAGGGTGTGTACCATATGCACCTTATAATTAAAGAAGAAAATGACATAATGTAGACACCCCATTTTTTACCGTCCTCAAGACTTGGACGTCATCGTTTGAACACTCGATGATCATCCATGCTCGTATTCGTTTTGAGTTCTCGGAGGTCTCAGCTACGCGCCTGGCCTCAAGATCTTTCAACTTGTCTGTTTTGTGCTTGGTTGTGGACCAAACACTTGTGTTTTTGCTTTTAAGGGAAGAGGGTGGCTTGTTTGCCATCCTCTCAACCCACCGGCCAAGGTATGATGCCATCGGCCCCTTTTTCTTGCCATTGGCCAAGAGTGTTGGCCGATCGGCACTATATTTGGTCGGCCGGCACTTATGTTGGTCGATCTGCCATTTTTGGTGGCCGAACCCTGTTCATCTGCTTTATGCAGATATTTTGTGCAAGCTCCACAATTCACCCCCTCCATACATTTGCCCTTTGCTTAGCTTCTCTTGGAAGCTTTAGAATTTGAACTTCTATAAAGAGGGAGCCCCTCCTCCCTCCTCCAGGGTTCAGAAAAATTAGGTTAGAGAGTTAGATATAGTTTTGTATCTATACTCCCTTGTTTGATCCTATTTTGTGCCCTAAAGTGTTGTGTTGTCTTACTATTGTACACAAACACACACTAGAACACCATCCTTGGTTGCTGAGATGCTAGGAGGCTGATTTCAGTGTTCTTGAGCTGGTTTGAACTCAGAAAACCTGCTGGAGCTTTCTTCTTGAAGAGGTTCTACAAGGGTGAGTTCCTTGCTTTAGATACCCCTTTCTTGCTTAAGCTTTTAACCCTTCTTGCTTATTGTTTCAAGCTTAACTTATAACTGATAAAAGTTCTGTTTTTTCTTGCTTTAGAACTTTGTTTAAGGTCATTTTGAGGTTTGGGGTTGTTTCCCCCCTCTTAGTCCTTGTTAGGCCTTGTTTTAGGCCATCCCTTTTGGCCCTTGCTTTTAGCTTTGCATGGCCTCTCTACTACTGAAATCCAGAGGATTTTTAGTGGTGGAGAGGTGGTTTTGGTGTCTTAAATAGGAGAGGTTCATCCCCTCTCCTTGTCATCTTCAATGCTTGCATAAATGGCTTATGTTTGTAGCATGCGTGCTTAGGTTGTTTTAGCTTCATTTCAGTACATATTAGGCATTGTTTTGCCATGATATAGCACTGTTTTGACTTGGTTTAAACATACCATGCATGCTTTGTATACTTGTCTTGTAATCCCATGATTTGCCTTAACATGCACCATGTTGTAACATGTCTTTTTAGCATGATTTTGGTTCAACTCCATGAAGCTTTTAGCCATGTTGTGACATGCTTAAGCTCTGATTTTGGTCCTCTTGGTCATGCTTGCATTATTTTGTATAGCTACCATGTACTCTAGTTTGTTAGCTTTAAGTGTCCAAGTCATTAGCATGCTCTATTTGGGGTCATTTCAGTGGTTTGACATCACTTGTAATATTATTTCAGTCCATATTCCATGCTCATATGCTTGCACTTATGACTCCTTTAATGTCTTAAAGAGTTAGTGTCTTATGCCTCATGAATGTGTCATCGTGTATGTCACCATGCTTAGGCATTTGGGATGTCATCCAAGTGGGTGTTTTGGGCTCATTTTTGGCATGCCATATCTCTGTTTTCATTGACTTAAAACTTGCCATGTTTGATTGTCTTAGATGTAGTGTAACACCTCTTTGGTAGCCTTGCATGTCTCATGTTTTTGCCCCTTTGTTTTAGCTTGTTTTGGCTTTGGTCATTGCATGTTCTAGGCTTATTTTGCCATGCTTTAGGACTGTTTTGGGTTATGTTTGCCATATGCTCTTTGTTTTGTATAGCTTTGGTTCGAGTCCCTTCACTAGTCTTAGGCTTTAAGCCTTGTGCATGCTATGATTATGATTTGTTTATGTGATTTGGCATCACTCCTAGCATCATTTCAGAGCATGTAATGTTGTCACATTTACATGCTTTTCATTCCTTTCAAGTATTCTTAGAAGTTGCCCTTCGATGCTTAAGTGTTAGACCAATTACCATGCATGTTTGTATGCGATTTTGTCCCTTATTCCTTAGCATATTGGCCACTGATTTGGACCTATTTGAGAGCTGTCCATTTTGGTTTAAGCTCATCCCCGCATGTTGTTGCATGCTTGCCTTGCATGTTGTCGCATGCTTGTTGCATATTTGGTAAATTGCATGTTGTAACATGCTAGTTCAATTGTGCCTTATTGCATACTTAGTCCATAACATGTTGTTGCATGTTTAAGTGGTATTGCATTTGGCATGCTTTTGTTAAGTAGCTTTGCATGTTTACATATCTTGTCCTTTTACATGTTGTCACATGTTGGCCTTGCATGCTTGAATGTCCATGTTGCATTTTGCATGCTTGTCTAAGTTGCATTGCATTTGGCATGCTTAGCCTTATATGACATTGTCATTAACATGCTCATGTTGCACTAGTTTTGCTTGCATGTTTACATCTCTTGCCTCTTGATAAACCATGATAGAGGTTGGGGTCCTTTATGTGTTTTGTGTGCATTTCATTTGACATTAAAATGCACACTTGGCTCCTTTGGCCATCATGCATTGAAATACATGATTGAGGGCCCGAGGGTCGAGAACCATACTCCTTTGAGTCTCAAACATGATAAGGAGGATGGTGGTGCAAACATTGCCTTGAAAATGCATTGCCATGCTCTGTTTGTCCTCTGCTATAGCAAAACAGCATTCTGCAGGAAGAAATGGCCGGTCGGCCATCTTTAGTGCCAGCCGGCTATGCATTGTTGGCCGAGATCCCCACAAATGGTCGATGACCAGTTCCTCTTGGCCGGTGGCCTTGAACTTCGGCCGGTGACATCCCACAGTTCTCAGAAGGTGATTCAGAAGCATCCTTGAGACTTGCACAGTTTTCAGAGGTGCAGAGTAGTGCAAACAGAGGCAACATGACATGGCGATGGATTTCCGAGCGAAGCCGACCGAGCATGCATGCATCTCTCTTCCCGAGGCTGTTTTACTGCTTTAGTAGCTTAATTAATTTGTTTAATTAGTTAAGTGTTGTGTAATAATTAATTAGCTTGTTAGTTAGTTAATTTGTATTATTCTTTCGGTCCCTCCGTCGAGAGGGCACAATTGTGTAATAAGCGTGCGTATGTATGATGCATGTCTTCCAATCTCCATTTCTTTCTCCCTTTTATTTAACCGCTTACGATGGTTAGTTTAGGGCATACTTCATTTAGCATCCTTATGCTATGCATGTTTGCATCATTCATCTGTATTGCATGCACCGGGCTCGGCGCATCATACTAACCGCATTGTATTTCAATCCCAACCTGAATACATGTATCGAATTGTCGCATCTCACATGCCACTTTAGATTAGCCGAGCCTATTCTAGTTGCATTTTGCATGTGTTGCATTAGCCATTGCTAACATGGACTAGGATCATGTATTGATTACTAACTAGTTCTTTGTTTTGGCTTGGAGTACACTGTGAGTGTTTATGTTTTAGCATCTTGCATGTATGTGAATGTTAACATGAAAGCATGCTTGCCATGAGGCTAATTGCTTATGTGATATAACTGCCTGAATGCCTGTGGGTGAAGGTTGGATTGCTTGAATTGGAATAATTCATTGAAATCCGTGTTTTAGCCTACTTGCGAGTAGCAAAATTCAAAACCATTTCCAAACAAACGCATATGCGATGCTTTGTTCCAAGTTAGGCTATCTAGTCTATACTTGTTTTGCTGTGCGCATCACGTAGTAAAGATTAGCCAATTAACCGGAATAAGAACACATGTTGTTTCCAAAAAACAAGATATCGGGTATGTTTGGTTTGAGTTTGGGAAATGAGTTTTAAAAAAAAAATTCTAAAAATTTGTTTGGTTTGAGATTTTTCTCAAAAAATTTTCAAAATCGCTTTCTCTCTCTTACACATCAATCAATCACTTTTTCTCTCTCCTCTCTCCTTCTCAATCACTTTTTCTCTCACATACATCTACTCAATTCTCCCAAAATATCAAATCATCCCAAACTCCCAAAAAAAATTTGTCTCTCAAAATATACAACCAAACAAACCAAAAAAATTTTCAAAACAATTCTCCCAAATTTTTTTCAAAAACAACTCTCCCAAAAACAAACCAAACAAGCCCATCATGTTTAGTACAGGCCGATCTTTGATCGGGCGAGCGGGGGTGCTCATAGCTGACCTTCTCCAATCGTACCCAAGTTCCCGAGCCGAGGCAACTTTGGTGATGACGGACGCGTGGCCTTAGGCACGAGTCAGGGTTTCCTAAATTTCTCCAAAATAAAATATTTAGGTGGCGACTCTGTATCTGGCAAAGCAGTCCATGTTTGGCACTTCTTTCTTAAAAATCAGTTTTCCAAAACGATTTACCGGATTTGGACTCTTTGGTGATTTATCAATCTCACATTGCACATTGTGAGATCAGATTAAGAACCGTGACAATTTGAGTCTAAACTGTAGCATGATGTCCTCGGGGCGTGTCTACACATAATTTCATACTTTTTGAGTCATAATTAAAACAAAGTCATAACCAAATAACACATAAGGTATAACTAAAGATCTCGTGAGTCATAACTAAAATAAGGTCATAATTGAAGAAGAAAATTGATCATTACTAAAGAAGAAATTTGATCATAACTAAAAAAGAAAATGGCATAATTTAGAGATGCATATAATAAGGGGGGTGTACTGTAAAATTTCCCTTTTTTTTAAAAGGCTTGCAAATTTAATTTAGGTCCAATCAGCTAGCCGGGCCAAATATAAACTAATATATCATGTTGTTATTATATATGGGAAATTACTATTAAGTGGTAATATTTAAAAAATATTATACTAATAATTTTAATTATTAATAGTTATAATCTTTATTATCCTTTTGTAATTTTTTGTTTTTTTTTGGGCTCTTGAGTGATAAATCCAAATTTAGATTTTTTTTTTGTATATCCAAAGGTCTAGACTCTAAAATAATATGTCCATAAGGATAAGCTTATGCAAAAATGATCAAACTACGCATATATATCCTATGAACCAACATAGAGGTAATAAATTTTTATTCTCTCATTCTCTCACTCATCCTTATGTTTCTCTCTCCTAGGTACCACCACATTCATCTGACTTTCGATTGAACTCTATGGTTTTGTATCATTTCCCAAGCTAGGGTTTTCAAATCTCTCTCGAAAACTTTTAATCAACTCTTACTTATTCAATATTTTCCTTTGTTTCATCATATTTTTCATTGTTTTTCCAACAACTGCTTGAGTTGAGTAGCAAACTAAGGATGTCGGTAGCAGCAACAATGCTCAAATTGCCAATTTTGGTTGTGAGAAAGAGCTTCTTGTGAGAAAAATAGGGAGAAGAGAGAGAGAGAGAAAAAAAAATAGCGAGTTTGTGGCTCTCACTCTCGGTAATGCTCAATGACGAAAAGATATTTGAAATGAGAGGTTGGTTGGCTGGACAGAGAGAAGAGTTAAAGTCGGTGGTAATGGAGACGAGACTGGCTAATCCACTACCCACACTTCAAAAGGTTCTTCGTCATCAAATCTGCGAGTTGAAGTTAAGGTCATCGTCCTTCGCCTAGGAAGGAGTCGGACAAGATGGATGGATGTGATTGGGGAGAATCGAAGTCGGTGGTGGTGGTTGTGAAGATGGAGTATAGGTCAACCATTGTTAGTGTTTTGTTGGAAGAGGTTGGTGGCGCTGAATATTGTTTATCTCTCTATCACTCATTATCTTTTTGTCTTTCTCTTTGTTTTTTGCTTCTCTACAACTTCAGTTTCCACTTCGATTTTACCTCGAAAACCCTAGCACTACTTCAGTTTATTTCTTTTGAAGATTTTGAAGATCTTATTTATAATCTTCGATTTGTTTAATTTTATGTTTGAATTTGATTATTTTTTGAGAAATCGGAGCTTCTTTTTTCTTTTCTTTTTTGTGAGAGTTCTAAAATGACGAAGGAATGTACATTGTCGTTATTTACAGTAGCATCCGTGATGAATGATGTTCTTTAGCAGCATGAGATTCAAAACTAAATAGATAGAGATAGAAATAGGAGAATTTGAACATATAGGTTACTAATACAAATTTGAACAGATAATTTGACTTTTTTTTGTAGTGTTGTTATTGGGATCTGTGACAGATAAGATAAAAATTTAAATAGATAGGAAAAACAAAAACTTGTTGCAATTCAACAGATAGTTTCAATAGATAAGAAAAAAATAAAAATTTAACAGATAAGAAAATATTTGAATAGATAGTCAAAAAAATTAAACAGATAAAAAAATTTCAACATATAGTCATTTCAAACAGATAAAATATTTGAATAGATAGTCAAAAGAATTAAAGAAATAAATTAAGAGATAAAATCATAAACAAATTGTCCTTCAAAATAATAAAATGTACTTCTCACCAAGATATTTTATAAAGAGTATGCTTCTCTCAAAAAATAAAATAAAAATACTCATGGGATTTAATGCCTTATATGCTCCTTAGATTGGACTTTTCAATAATGTTTTGTTTTTTTTGGACATCCATTGTTAAGTTATTTGCCCTATTATATAAGATAAGCCTGACCCAATCCGAACCACATTCGACTAGTTAATAACCGGACTCATTATTATTATTAGGGAAGTGTTTGAGTATGTAAGGTGTATACCATGTCCGCTTGCTTAAGTTCTTACAAATATACACAAGTTATCTCACAAAATCACGTAAATTCTCACAAATATATGTAAGTTGTGATTTCTTAAATTTTTATGAGTTAATTTACGTATGTTTGTGAAAACTTATACAATTTTATGAGATAACTTGTGTATATTTATAAAAACTTACGCAAATGCATATAGTATGCACTTACACACTTAAGAATTACCCTTATTTGTTATTATTATTTGAGAAAATTACATAAAAATTTCAAGGTTTGACCTCTATAACAAAATAAATTTTGAATTTTGAATTTTTTCAATTTAAATTCTGAACTTCTAATTTATTTTTAATTTGAACCATTTGCATATTTTCGCTAAGTAAAATTTATAAAAAAGTAAGTATTTTTGTCACGACCTAACCCCAGGGGCTTAGGGTTGGAATCGCAACTTACTAACTTATTCTATTCGTAGCAAATTAAACTGCGCAAGCGGAAATAAAAATAATTAAACAGGAAATTATGCCATTTTATTATTTTAATAAGAGAAAATACATCTATAAGGCTTTTATTATTTTGTTATTCAGTGATCGGCCCCGAGTAGAAACAAAAGTGAGCAAAAATATAAAAGAAAGAAAAGAAAGACAAAACAGTGGTTCAACATTAATCCTCGCGCGGGTTCCATTACGTGAGGTTATGGGTTTTCCCTCAATCTCGTCACCTGAAAGAGGTAACAGCTATAAGCACACAGCAGAGTGAGAAATATTATGTCAAGAGTATAAGGAATACAAAATAACCATGGATAGTTAGTTAAGCCAAAACATTTACATAACTCAATTTGGTAAGTAAATCATTTAAGTGGTAGAAACTGAAATACAGAAATTACGTAAATAAATAACCATAACCACAGTACAGAACAAAATAGAACAGAGGTCATAGAAGTGATAATTAGAACAGAGGTCAATGGATTCATGACAAACAGATGACCACAAAGTGGTCAAACAGAGGCCAATGGTTACTTAAGTCCCCTAAGGCGTGAGACTCCCGTAGTGGTACTTACAAAACATAATTGTTTATAAGGTCATGGTCAAATATTCTTTTAAATTTAAACAAACA
Organism: Camellia japonica; assembly: GCA_030407325.1. Taxonomy (NCBI): domain Eukaryota; kingdom Viridiplantae; phylum Streptophyta; class Magnoliopsida; order Ericales; family Theaceae; genus Camellia; species Camellia japonica. The sequence goes on along the minus strand of JAPPVO010000032.1, from coordinate 81,934,352 downwards.
TATCCATGGGTTTTATTTTAAACAAATAGAATTAATAAATTAATTCACGTAACTGAAATATTAATATGATTTATAAAATATAACTTGTATTAATATAACTCATAAAATATAATTTGTATAAAATAAATTGTGGTAAGTCAAAACATACGTAAAATATATTATGATGACTCAATGTATAATATAACTCATCTTAATATTGACCCTTATTATCTCTTTTGATTTTTCGGTCTTTCCCTTACTCCTTTTCTACCGAAGCCCTTTTCTTTTTTCTTTTTTCTTTTTTTTTTCCGCTGGTACCAACACTACAGCCCCCTCCTATTTATATACTAAGTTGGGTGATGACTCACCAATTACTTAATGACCCTACGTGATGACTCATCACCCCTAGATGTATAGATGGCTCCACCTCACTACCTTAGTAATATTTGCAAATCCTTTCATTTAACAACAAATCTTGAAATAGATTTTACTTGATTTGTCTAATTAATTCTATACCTTCCAATCTTCTTACACTATTAGTGATTAATTTAGCCCCCAAATAATTATCTTCATCACATATTTGATAATCACAATAGTAAATTAATTTACATAGCACGTATAGTTTAGCTATTTTATTATTATTGTTATTATTATTATTAATAATATTTATTTACTATTTTTAACTTTAATTTGGCCCAACTAATATTATAATTCCATATTTGTGTTAATTTGGCCCCAAATAATAGTCCCTAATAGGAATGGCAACGGGATTGGGTGGGGCTAGGGATCACACTCCCCATTCCCGATCCCTGATGGTCAAAATTTCCCCGTCCCTGGCCCCGATCCCCGACGGGGATCCTATCACCGTCCCCTAACGGGGATCGGGTTTCCCCGACCCTGAAAACTCACTGCCCCCCCCAAAAAAAAAAACAACAACAACAGCAAAATCATTAACACAGATCATCATCATTTCAGATCAACAAAAATCATCAACAAAATATCAGCATCAACAAATAAATCACAGATCCGCGGCAATGGACAACGGGGGAGGTGGAACAGCAACAATAGATCTCAGATCCGCGGCGATGGATGACGGAGGAGGTGGAGTAGCAACAATAGATCTCAGATCGGCGGCGATGGACGACGGAGGAGGTGGAGTGGTGGTGCGAGGTGGACAGAGGTGGATGAGAGGTGTGAGAGTGACAAGGTGCAGAGTCGATGGAGGTGAAGCGGTGATGCGAGCTGGAGACGTCACGAACAGTAAGCGATAGCAGACTGCGAGAGTGAGAGAGTAGAGGGGAGAGAGAGATATAGACAGAGGAGATAAAGTAGAGAGGAAAGAGAGAGATATAGACAGAAGAGGGGTTCAATGTAATACAACCTTGAGGGTATATATATATATATATGAATGGAACATTAAGGGGTATAATAGTAATTTTATTTCGGGGGGAATCGAGGACGGGAACGGGGTCGAAGCTAGGGACGGGCCGGGGCTGGAAAACATATCACAATCCTTGGCCCGAAAATCATCAGGGATTTAATTTTGAATACCATTCTTGGCCCGTCGGGGGTATTTTTCGGGAAAAAATCGCTATAATCGGGGTCGGGGGAGTAGGTCCCCGTCGGGCCGGTTTCAAATTGCCATCATTAATTCTTAATTAATCCTATATTTGATAACCCAATGCAAAATTAGATTCTGTATTTATTCTTATTTATTTAATAATATATTATCATATAAACCCATAATTATACATAATTATAAATATTTATGTGATATTTAATTAAATGTTTAGGATGTCACAATTTTAGTCATTAAAATTAATAAAAATATGTATTTTAGACATTTTATGGCTCATTTTGGCAACAAGTTAAAAAAGTTAGCTTTTTAGTTTTTGAACTTTTTTAGCCAAAAAAGTCAATTTTTTGCCAAAAAAAAAGCCATCCAAAAAGCCAAAAAGTCAACTTTTACCAACTTTTAAAAACACTTCTATAGCCCTGTTTGGCACAGCTTATAATCAGCTTATTCCAGCTTTCAGCTTAATTTAAGCTATTTTGATGTGTTTGGTTTAGCTTATAGCTTATAGCTTATAGTTTTTTGGAAGTCAGAAATCAGTTTATTCTTTGAGTAGGGCAATAGATGCTTTAAGAATAAGTTGGAAATCAGCTTAAGCTGAAAGTTATAAGCTATAAGCTGTTTAGGCATAAGCTATAAGCAGTTTCCCACAGCTCTACCAAACAGGGCCTATATATACTTATATTGAGGCATCATTTGACAATAGTCCTGTTTGGTAAAGCTGTGGGAAAGTGCTTATAGCTTATGCTTAAACAGCTTATAGCTTATAACTTTCAGCTTAAGTTGATTTCCAGCTTATTCTTAAAGCATCTCCTGCCCCACTCAAAGAATAAGCTGATTTCTGACTTCCACAAAACTATAAGCTATAAGCTATAAGCTAAACCAAACACATCAAAATAGCTTAAATTAAGCTGAAAGCTGAAATAAGCTGTAAATAATTTCTACCAAACAGGCATAATCTTCAGTTTTAGCTAAAACGTTGAAAAGTCACTATAAGTTATCACATCATTTTCTTTACTTTTCTATACATCTTTTCATAAAAAGTCAAAAAATTACTAAAATAATATGTTCCTAAACGAGACCTGAATTTAATGATCAAAATACTATTTTTTTGTCGATTTTAATTAAAAAAATTAAGTAACTATTTTAAATTAAAAGATTATAATTTAAATTAATAAAATAAAAATTTATTTTGTTCAAAATTTGATTTTTTTTTTTTTTCAATTGTCCCTTATTATTATTTTTATTTAGGGGAAGTCCTCCAACTCTCTCTCTCTCTCTATCACACACGCACGCACGCACGCACGCTGTGACAAACACACTTCTCCCCCTCTGTCTGCCCAACATATTCCCAACTGCAACTTTCTCCGATTTTCTGATCGGACACTCTCTAACTCCATCCATGACTCTCGTGACGCCTCCACCATTAGATGTAATCATCTCTCTCTCTCTCTCTCTCTCTCTCTCTCTCTCTACTTACACACATGTCCCATATATGTACGTATCTACTCTCTTTTCACTCTTCTGCTCTTATTCTCTTTCTCTCTCTCCGACCTCTATCCAATTTTGATCTTTGAGCTCTTGCAATTCATTTCTGCATTGGATTGGCTTCTGAATCGGTTTCAATTTTGCCATTTCCTCGCAACAATGTTCCATTTTTAGGGCTTCGATTCATCAACAGTGCTCAATTTATTTTTTCCAGATCCAATCTCTCACTCTGACTCCGTTTTTTGCAGCAAGAGGACGATGAGATGCTCGTGCCGCATTCGGATTTCGCCACCGAAGGTCCTCAACCCATGGAAGGTATAGCCTCGATCTTTTCATGTATCAATTTAGCTGAAGCTTAGGTTTTTGTTCAATTTTAGTCGGTACCAATCCACTTTATGTGTTTTCTATGTGTAAGCAATTTGTATTTTTTTTTGGTTTGGGTTTTTGGGGTTTTTGATTGGTGCTACTTTCAATCATTGTCAGTTGCACCAGCAGAAACTGCTAATACAGTGGATGCTCAGGCAGTTGATGATCCGCCATCGGCGCGGTTCACATGGACAATTGAAAATTTTGCGAGGTTGAATACTAAGAAGCTCTACTCTGAAGTTTTCTATGTTGGAGGATACAAATGGTACTTTGATCTCTGACTTCTTCTTAGAATTAGTGTACATTTAGCTGGAACTTGATTTTGAACTTCACTGATCAATCTTAAAGATTTTTTATTTTGTTGTATTGTGTGGGATAGGCGGGTGCTAATATTCCCCAAGGGGAACAATGTGGACCATTTGTCAATGTATCTAGATGTTGCGGAATCGGCTACGTTGCCATATGGGTGGAGTAGATACGCCCAATTCAGCTTAGCTGTGGTCAATCAAATTCATAACAAGTTTACAGTGAGGAAAGGTACATTTTTTGGTTTCTGTACATTATATATCCTGTTTAAAATACATGTAATTCAAATTTTAAGTTTCTATAACTTCTACAGGGGTAACTACAAGTGACTATTCATATGTATGCCTAGATTGCATAGAAAAAAATTCTTTATTGATAAGTTGATGGTACATTTTTGGTTTTGTACTAAATATAAACATAAAGGAATTATTTGTTGTTGTGATAAAGATATTAACAAAAATTTGGATGACCTTTGGCTTGTGTTTATGGGTTGTTTTTACTATTGGCTATACTTTGATCTTGCTGTCACCAAGCTTTTCTATATCATTTTTTTTCTCATACTTTATTTTCAAATTATTCTTGCAAATTAATTAATGTAATCTAGAGTGTTTCAGAAAGTATCCGATATTTCTAAAAAAATAACATCAAATATCAGATACATTTAGGAAATATTTGATACATATTTGCGAGTATCCAAGGAATATCCGTTTTCAATACGGGTACGATACGGATACAACTCCCTTATAGAAGTATCCATGCTTTGTAGGCTCTCTCTATATTTAATTTTTTTCTTGTCAAGCGTTTTTTTATTATTTTTTTCCTTTCAATTTCATTCTTAGAATGCTCTAATTTTTGTTGTCTTTATAGTTCTTGTTCTTTGCTATTGCTACTTAGCTTTTAAAAAAAAAAAAAAAAAAAAAAAAAAAATTGATATTCTCTAAGAAAATTTCTCATAATCTAATATAAAATAATTAGTATTAGATTTCTCTGAAGTTAATATCAATAAAGGCCACATGGTATGGATTGAAGAGAAAAATGTTAAATTGGTTATTAAATTTTTACTTCTGAACACATCTGAGTTGAGTTGCACAATTGATTTGATTTCCAAAGTTCTCGCTTTACAAATTTATTCCATTTTATAAACTCATGAGATGTCAAACTCATCTCCAATCTGGCCATCCTTGGCTTGAGAGTGCTCAAACTTTTTAATGAAAGATGTAGCAGTGCAAAAGAGGGGAGAGGTAACAAGTCAAAGCATTTGTATAGGTAGCAAGATTCTCAACCTTCAGAATTCTTCAAAACTCTCCCATAAAGTTAATGCCAAATAATTTGTTTCTAAATATTTTTATTTGTCGAATGACTAAGAATTCTTGCTAGGTAGCCCTAGTATGGATATACTGGGAAAATTGTCATTCCAGTGATACATTGCATTGTGGTCACTAGATCGCCTTTTCTTTCGCCTACATTTTTTAAAGATTCCTCAGAAAGTTAAAGGATTGACAATCCTTTTTAAAAATTGGATGGATTTGGTCTTGTACATATGCGAGGAAGGTAATCAAAATACAAAGGAGATGAGTTCCTCTTTCTTTCATCACTTAGAACTGTTCGAGATGAAAGTCTCATCAACTTTTAAGGCTTCTCAATGTCCTCCAAATATTTTACAGTATGTTTTTTGATATGGAAGAACGTGTTTTGGAATAACCTTTTAAAAGTTAAGTGGTTACTTATTTTTCTAGTTGGATGTGGAAGATATCCATTTTCAAATAATCATTCTTATAATACCATGGTAGCCAATGAAACTATTTTAGTAAAGTTAATTGTCTCAATTTCCATGTGATTGCACCAAAACTTCAGGTGCCTTTTTATTTTCTTTTTGACAATTGACATCTACTTAACACTAAGGGGAAAAAAAGGCAGCTGCAGCATTGTTTTTGTGGAGGAGGGAGGTTTTGGAAATTACGAGGGAAAACAAGTATTTTTGTTCTTGGAATGTATTACTTCAATGCTGTGTTTTTCTTGTGCACGATGTGGTTGTGTTGTAGTCAGTAGATGTCGTCTCTCTCTCTCTCTGTGGGGACAGTACGGTGCTTGTGGGGAAATTTCTGTGATGAGACATTACTTATGTGGCATTGGAAAGTTTAAGTTCATAATCAAGACGTTTTAGAAAGTCTTTAGTTCAACATAAGTTCTTTTATTAATGATTGCCTATTTGACTGCATTGCAGTCAAGAGATGGTTGCCTCCCTTCTCTTTCCAACAAGGGAGAGCGAGGGTTGTATGGGCCAATTTCAGTAAAAAAATATTTTTTTTTGCTGTTGGAAATCATAAACTTTCGGTTGAATTAAATGCCTGTAATTGTGGTTGGAACAAAAATTTCTTGGTAATTGATCCTACATGTCAGATCAGGGGTGATGATGTTAGACAGATAAAGTTTTGTGCAAACTGGTATCTTATACTTCTTTGTTTCTTTTTCGGTTTAAAGCCTATTACTGGTTTGATGCTAATTGAGATGCTTTTCATTCTGCAGACACACAACACCAGTTCAATGCACGAGAAAGTGATTGGGGTTTCACTTCTTTCATGCCTCTTAGTGAACTGTATGACCCCAGTAGAGGTTATCTGGTGAATGATACCATTGTAGTAGAAGCTGATGTTGCTGTCCGTAGGGTAACTGATTACTGGTCACATGACTCGAAAAAGGAGACTGGCTATGTAGGTCTCAAAAATCAAGGAGCTACTTGTTACATGAACTCTCTCCTCCAGACATTGTACCATATTCCTTATTTCAGAAAGGTCTGCCTTTTCATTCAACTTGTCTGATTGATTTTATTTTATGAGGAAATGCCTTATTTGGGTCACTTTATTCAGGCTGTGTATCATATGCCAACAACTGAGAATGATATGCCGTCAGGGAGCATCCCTTTGGCTTTGCAGAGTTTGTTCTATAAGCTCCAGTACAGTGACACTAGTGTAGCAACAAAAGAGTTGACGAAGTCTTTCGGATGGGATACATATGATTCTTTCATGCAGCATGACGTGCAAGAACTTAACAGAGTGCTTTGTGAAAAGCTTGAAGATAAAATGAAGGTATAGTGATTTAATAGCATCATGGACTTCATAGTCTGTATTTAGTGCTAGGAGGTTGATTATTATACTTGACTCTGGTTTTACTGGCTCAGGGAACTGTTGTGGAGGGTACAATACAGCAGTTATTTGAAGGTCACCATATGAACTATATAGAATGCATCAATGTGGACTACAAATCAACGAGAAAGGAATCATTTTATGGTACTTGTTTTAACTTACAGTTATACCACTGTGTTATTTGAGATGTATATCTGTAAGCTTTACTTACTTATATGTATTTTGAGTGTAGATCTTCAGCTTGATGTCAAGGGCTGTCGTGATGTTTATGCTTCTTTCGACAAATATGTGGAGGTGGAACGTCTCGAGGGTGACAACAAATACCATGCTGAACAATATGGGTTACAGGTTGGATGCTTCGAAACCCTGTGATTTGAATTTCAATCTAAATAATTTCCAAGATAGCTTTACCCGGATCAACCATTTTGTATGCCGGTCTGAACAAAGCCGAAGTGCTTTATTAAGTTGATATTAAATTTTCATTGCGATTGAGTTGTCCATTTTGTCATTATCATTGACAAGCATTTTGTTCTTTTTTGGATCCAATTGCCGGACGCAATGCTATGGTTCTGTCTCATAAAGAAATGCTGTAATTCTTGACCTTTCCAGGATGCAAGGAAGGGTGTCCTGTTCATTGATTTCCCCCCTGTCCTTCAACTTCAGTTAAAACGGTTTGAATATGATTTTATGCGGGATACCATGGTAAAGGTTAGTATTAAAAAATCTGTATTTTGCTTTGTGACTTGTTTTTTTATTTATGAATGTGTATGGTATGCATTGTCTGTTCAATCCGATCACTGTTAGTGTTGTACAATTATGCAGCATATCAGCTAAATTCAATAATAAAATAAAAATGGTATGCTTCATTTTACAATTTGTGTAGCTCTGTTCTACTAGATATGTATGGCTGTTGCCATGAATAACTTTCTATTTTTTAACAAAACTAGAATTAAGCTACATTTTGTAAATGTAACAATTTCATTATTTTTTTTTTTTTTTGGGATTCATATAAGATATTACAATGAAGCCCAATGATTAACAATTATAATGATAATGATCAAATACAACATATAATCAATACAAAGAAACACCAAAGTGGGAGAGAAAGCCCCAATTAATACACGGGGAATAAGATCCATATGCAAGTGGGGAGATTTGAACCATTGACCTCCTAGTGAGGTGCAGGAGTTCTGGCCAATTTCATTCTCATCAGCAAAAAGGACAAAAAGAAAAAAATGATGGCCTTGTTTGGTTTCACTCTCAAAACACAATTTTTGAAAAAAAATTTCAAAATTTTGTTTGGTTAGAAATTTTTTGAATTTTTTTTTCAAAATCACTTTTTCTCTCTTACACATCAATCAATCACTTTTTCTCTCTCCTCTCTCATTCTCAATCACTTTTTCTCTCACACACATCTACTCAACTATAACAAAATATCAAATCATCCCAAACTTTCATACTCTTAAACTATTTCCAAAATATACAACCAAACAAACCAAAAAAATTTCTAAACTCTCTCCCCAATTTTTTTTTTAAAAAATTTGTCTCCCAAAACCAAACCAAACACACCCGATATTCTTTATGGTGCACAATCCTTATTCCCTTAACACACCCAAGAGACACTGCATGCATGGAAGGTTTAAAAATTCCATTGGAGACGTTCTGTCTTTAAAGGTCTGCATTGCCTCATGGTTAAGTCAAGTGTCCTAAAAAAGTGCATTGTCTGCATGGTTAATGGTATTATTAAATGTGATGTTTGCTACAAGGTGCTCTAGATTAACAATCTTTCTACCCTACTGGTCTTATTTTGCCCTAGCTTATGCATTATGTTTGTTGAGCAGGCTGGAATGCAGGTTTGCATCATCAATTGCTGCACAAGCAGATGCAATGCCCTCTTCCTTATCAATTTGAAATTTTTTCCTTTTTCTCGGGAGCTGTACTGATATTTTGAATGTTTTGGTATCACACAATTTGTTTTTCCCATTTGGTCTTTTCCTTCACTGTTTGTGGATGGTGAGAAATAAGAGCGTGATTAATAGAGAAGCTAAAACTGGTGGTTTTTATTTATCAAAAAGGAAAAAGAAAAAGAAAAAATAAGCTAAAACTGATGCTTTACAGTGTTTTTTGTTCTTCAAGCTTGGAAAACTTTTGAAGTTGTGTGTCTAATTATTGCCAATGTGGAAATTTTAATGGTATTTGATGCAAGATTCTATTCTTGACTTTGAATCAGGCACCCAGGCCTAAGTGTAAGTCATGCCTTGAGTGCATCTAGGAGCTTGTTTTCATAAGAAATATAGAGGGTGAATTCTTTTGACAATGAGGGATGTGTTCATTTTTGTGTTACATTATTTGTTTATGATCATGTAGTGATACCTTGTTTTCTTTGATTGGACAGTTTGAAACTGGGATTTTTTTGTCGCTAGTTCGAAGATTTTGACACTCTTGGATTATTTGTGATTGTAGCAAAGGTTAGAGGGCATAGATGAGTCGTTGGCTTGATCATGGTTAGCTTTCTGGAAAGTTCCCCAGATCATTTCCACTTCTAGGGAGGGTCAGTTACGACATTTACAAATTTATGTTTGATGTTTGGTTCTGAACTCCCGTAGGAATTAGTGTTATGTTACATTATTTTATTATATTTGAATGAAATATTTATATTATAATATAATAAATATATAAAATTATAAATTTTGTGTAAAGAAAAGAAAATATGTATAGTGCAGTGAGTTGTTTTTTTCTTTTTGAATTTTGTGGAGCCAAAGGATTTATACTAGATATTAAATTCACAAACTATTTACGCCCGTGTCTTTATATTATACTGAGCAATACCTTTGCAATGTATATAAAATACGTGTCAAAAGAGATATACAAAGATATATGGAGACAGAAAGTAATATATGTGACATGAATAAGGGCTCTATAACAAACAAGAGCTGCAGGACAATGTGGAGAAAATGAAGAGGTGTTGCTGTGGCGCGGACTGGCGGTGCTGTGGTGGCATGGAAAGGTGGCTGCAAGATTTCAAAGACAAAAAAATTGCCCATTTTAATCAGCTGAACTTAGGACTTCGGATTTTTAGAAGGGGGAGAATTCCTGTGTTGTGAGTACATGTTCTTGAACTACAATATAATCTTAGTGTCCATAGATTGGCTGAGAAAAAAAAAAAAAAATTAATACACGTACTATATGCATATATTTAAGCTGAGTTGTTTGAGACCATTTCCCAATCAAACCCTGCCCAAATTCAAACTGTGGTGCGGATTTACAGCCAAGCTTAGCTTGAGGTTGATAAATAGTTGTCCAAGCACAACTGAAATTTGGGTTTAGCTTGGGTCATTGCCATTTGAACCCACCCAAGTTCAAATGCTATTTACATCTGATGCCCAATCTCTCTCTCTCTCTCTCTCTCTCTCTCATTGAACCAAAGGAATAGCAGGAAGCCATGTACAATTCATGACTCGGAAAAATGCTTTTCTAATAAAATTTCGCATTGTGTATATTATATTGTAGGGCCAAACGTAGCTGTTCAGCCTTTTGCCTATGACAATGCCTGGAGTCTCACAGAAAAATTGATTTGAATAGATCGTTCATTCAACCAATTGAGAAAATCGTATCCTTGCTGTAATAAATTGAGTTGGGGTTATAAACTTATTGTTGAAGCCTCCATGAAAAATGAAATAACTAGTTAGTCATGAAGGAGCTACATGTTTCAAAGATACTTGTTTTTGAATGATTGGTGAGTCTCAGTCATTTTGAGCTCATTTGCACCAGGCCAAACTAGGTGTGCTTAAAGTGAACATTGAACAAGCTTTTGCCTTGTCATTTCCAATTTCAGCCCTTGTATATCCCAATTTTAGAGCCCAAATAATTTTTGTTTATAAGATAATGTTAACAGAAGGTCCGAGATTCTTTCCCCTGATTTAAATACATTTCTTCTATGAAGCATGGACACGCCATATTTCATGCCGTGGGGGTGTCTGACACGGGGACACGCCGGGGACACGTACGGGACACGCCGGGTGGCATGTCCCTTTAATTTAATTATTTTTTTACAGGGTACACGGCGGCGACACGGCGGGGACACGCGTGTTCACCAAATCTGGACACGCATGTCTAAATCTAGACACAGAGCAAAAGAGAAGGAGAAGATTAAGGTCAAGAGACAGTACCAAGGCATTATAGTACCATTGTTGTACCAGAGTAAGGTCAAGAGACAGTCGGTTCAGGCTTATCCAGTCGAAGACCTACCTCCATCAGTCGATTTAAACCAATTGATCCACCACCTCCATCCAGTCGATCGAAGACCCTCGACCCCTATCAAGTCGATCGAAGGTAAGCCCCTCTCTCTCAGTCGATCAATCGATCTCCATCAGTCGATCAGTCGTCTTCCATCTAGACGACTTCGAAGGTAAGCTCTCTCTCTCTCGCTCTCGCTCTTTCTCTTCAATCGTCTTTGTCCTCTCTCTCTCTCTCTCTCTCTCTCTCTCTCTTCGATCGTCTCTGTTCTCCCTCTCCCTCTTTCTCTGTGTTTTTGCATATAATTAACTTTATATAAGATAATTGATCATATATAATATATATATATAATATAATTTATCATATATAATATATATAATAAAATTTATAAATTATAATTTTTATCTTGTAAATAAAATATTTAATTGTTATTTCTTAAAATATCATATATAATAATAATTTTCGTAAATTATTATTTCTTAACTTTTTAACATATAATAAATAAAATAAATCATCCAATTATTTAAAAGAAATCTAATTAAATCATATATAATAAAAAAATATAGAATAAAATATCTAATTTTTCTTTTTATTTATTTTAACATATTTTATTATTCTTTATTTGTTATATATTTTTATTTATATATAATTTATATCATTTAAAAATAAAAATAATAAATTAACAATAGCACATTATTTAAAAAATATAATAAATAAATAAAATAATTAATGTGTATTAAAATAAAAATATTTATAAAAAAATTAAAAAATTTGCCGTGTCCCCTGTCGTGTTCGTGTCCCCATTTTTTAGAAATTGCCGTGTCCCATGTCCGTGTCCGTATCCGTGTCCGTGCTTCATAGCATTTCTTTACTTGATGAAAAACTTTTGGGCTTTGGAAATAATGCTACAATAGAAAAGCCGTTTAGGGTCCGTAATTAGCTGAATATCAGGTCCTCCAAATATGTGTTCAAATGCCAAGTCTGTAACTTTTGAGTGGAAGTGGATGAGTCTTGTGCCAGGAGCATATGTTTGTCTGATCTATGCACAAAGTCCATAGTATCATTCATCATGTAAGAAACTTAATGTCTTGTCATTTGGCATGATCTGATTTTCTTGCTTGATTATGGATAACATGCCTAGCTTTAAAGGGACCCCACCCCACTCTGTGCCTAGTTTATCTAATGTATCATTTATATTTCAATCAGAATCTGTCTTTTTGCTTTTATCATTTTTAGGTTCTAGAATAACCCTTCTTTTTATTTTCTAGTTGTCTTACTGCTTCCTTCCATATGATGCTTTTGGAATGAACTGTATAATTTGAGTTGGGCAAGGTCAACTCTCTCTCATGTACCTCTTCTCTAGAGGTCTGACTGTCTGCTTGATTTTGAGAGCAGACTGGCTCAATGATGAGGGAACTTTTCTTAAACTATTGCTCCCTCCCACTTTAGAATTAGTTGTTTTTGTGAAAGATGTTTACACTAACCGTTTGTCACACACACACACACATAACCTCTTTCATTTAAAACATTACTGAAACATCTTGTTTCATTTGTAAAACAGATAAATGACCGCTACGAGTTCCCTCTACAACTCGATCTTGACAGAGAGGATGGCAAATATTTGTCACCTGAAGCAGATAGGAGTGTTCGCAACTTGTATACCCTTCACAGGTATTTATTCTTTTTTACATTATGCCAGTGCTCTCATTAATTTTCTTCCCAGAAAATTTTACTTAATGTATAGCTTTACACAATTTGTTTTGTTGAAATATATGCTCTCTTTAGATAAAATTATATGAAAATGTAAAGTGGCTTTATCTTATGCTAATAGGCCTCTGATTAATTTTCTTTCCAGGAAATCTTTGCATACCTTTACCACTTTGTTTTGTGAAACATCTGCTCTCTTTAGATAAATTTATATGAAATTGTCAGGTGGCGCTTTTTTTGCATGTTTCCTTACTTCTCTGTTTATTGCTTTTCTTCCAATATATTCAATATCTTGATAACAAATATCAACTTAGAAAATGGTTTCTAATTGTAGATCTTTTTTAAAAAAATCCTCATCTTATGTTTGCTAAATTTAAAGGGGAAAGATGTCTTCTCTTCCTGCTTGGTGGTTGGATGATGAGATGAAGAACAAAATTTCGTTTTGTTTCTATCAATGGCCGAAACATTTCTGTTTCCTAGGAAACCATAACGAAATAATAGTGGCATAGCAAAATTTCAATGTTTCCATTGAAATATACCAAAACACACTGAAACACTAGAGAACATACTGAAACAATGAGTTATTTCAACACCTATTAAGAACATTTAACAATGCTTATTTCTATTTGCCTCTTTTTGTCAAAAGAAAATACTTGAGAATATATAAAAATATTGAATTTATTAGAGAATTTGAGAAACTTAAAAACAAAAGAGAAGAGATAGAAAGGAGAAAATAAACATGCATGATTAAGCCACTTATTTTCCTTCTTTCTTTGTTACTGCAATGTACTTTGTTTTTTCTGTTTTCATTCCTTTTGCTATCAGAATTTTGCATTTTCAAATGTATTTTCTTACAATGGCAAACAAATAACTAAGTTTTTAAACCTTGTTTATGAGCTTCTAATATTCATATAGCTCAACATGTTCAATTATTTAATTATTCCGAATGTATTAACATTTATATAGGTTTTAGTTTTTGTTCTCAAATGTTTTTTCCCCCCTCCTCATTTCACTTATGTTTTTGAAAATTCATTTCAAAACATTTCCGTTTCCAAGCTAACCAAAAGAACATACCGAAACAAAATTTTGATCCTTGTGAGATGGAACTAAGTATATGTTTGTTTAGGTAAAATCAAAACTTGGTGAATGAATATCAATTCATTCCCTTTTATATTAATTAAGTAACATACAAGGAGAGCCCTAAGCCATGAAATCAGGAAACAAATAATTACAAATATATAAATGAATATTCTAACACTCCCTCTCAAACTGGCGTGAAGATATCTCTCATCCCCAGCTTGCGAAGAATATCATGAAACGGGATATTCCCAACCCCCTTTGTAAGGATATCAGCGAGTTGTTCACCAGACTTCACAAATGGAGTACATATTGTGCCGCTAGTAAGTTTCTCCTTGATGAAGTGACGATCAATCTCAACATGCTTTGTCCTGTCATGTTGAACTGAATTGTGAGCTATATTGATGGCAGCTTTATTATCACAATATAGTCGCATGGAATCCGTTTGATCTATCCCCAGATCACTCCCACAAGAGCTCACACACACCTTGTGCCATGGCTCTAAACTCTGCCTCCGCACTAGACCAGACAACCACATTCTGTTTCTTACTTCTTCAAGTAACCAGATTCCCTCCAACAAAGGTACAATACCCCGAAGTGGACCTCCTATCAGTTACTGATCCTGCCCAATCTGCATCCGTATAGGCTTCCACACTAAGATGATCGTGTTTGGAAAAATAAAGGCCCTTTCTAGGAGAAGATTTCAAGTATCTCAGAATCCTCATAACTGCCTCCAAGTGTATTGCATGAGGAGCATGCATGAACTGGCTAACTATACTAACTGCAATAGCGATATCAGGACGAGAATGGGATAAGTTAATGAGCTTACCCACTAACCGCTGATAACTCCCCCTATTAATAGCTGCTCCTCCAATATCATCACTCAGTTTCTGGTTAGGCTCTAGAGGAGTGTCACAGGCTTTGCTTCCAAGCATCCCTGTTTCTTTCAACAGGTCAAGGACATATTTTCTCTGACAGATGAAAATCCCATCCTTGGATCTGGCAACTTCAATACCCAAAAAATACTTCAGATTTTCCAAGTCTTTGATCTCAAACTCACTTGCCAAATACTTCTTTAGCAGAGGAATTTCCTCAACATCATCCCCTGTAAGCACTATGTCATCCACATACATAATGAGAGCCGTCGACAGAGTATGATTAGCCTGACTTTGTTTGAAACCATACTTCACCATCGCTTGAGTAAATCTCTCAAACTAAGCCCTTGGAGACTGTTTGAGACCGTATAGTGACTTTCGAAGTCGACATACCTTCCCCTTTGTCTGAAGATCTTCAAAACCAAGGGGAATGTCCATATACACCTCTTCTTCTAGGTCACCATGGAGGAAAGCATTCTTCACATCAAACTGGTGAAGTGGCCAATCCAAATTAGCTGCAAGAGAAAGGAGTACTCTGACAGAATTCATCTTCGCAACTGGAGCAAATGTCTCTTGATAGTCCACCCCATATGTCTGAGTAAAATCCTTTGCTACAAGTCGAGCCTTATAACGCTCAACTGAACCATCTGCCTTGTGCTTTACTGTATACACCCATTTGCATCCCACGGTTCGTTTGCCCCTAGGTAACTCAGTCAATTCCCAAGTGCCATTCTTACGAAGTGCTTTCATTTCCTCAATCATAGCAAGTTTCCACTCAGAGGTAGTAAGAGCATCCTGAAAATAATTAGGTATACTCACAGAAGAAATGTTGGACACAAAAGCTCTATATGAGGACGACAAATGAGAGTATGACACAAAATTAGAGATAGGATGTTGAGTGCAAGATCTCACACCCTTTTTCTTGGCAATAGGAATATTAAGATCAGTAGTGTCAGGAATAGCAATATCAGTAGACTTAAGAGAAACAACAGGGTCAAAGTTACCTGGACTCTTATCAGAAGTAGGAGATGGCAGTGGGTGAGCAGAAGTGGTCTCTTGTATCCAAGTAACTTTCTGTCTGTCTTTGTCCCTGACATAAACTTGCCCTTCCCTGTCCTGGGTGGCATTAAAGTCTATAGTCTCAGTAATAGGTGGTGGAGGAACAAATGATTCCACCATAGGAGTAACAGGGACAACAAGAATCTCTTCACACCAAGGCTCCCCCTGAAGGGATGACTGGGGCACCGGAGAAGACAAGAAGTAAGACTGGGACTTAAAGAATGTGACATCCATGGACACAAACTACTTACGAGAAGGAGGATGATAACACTTATATCCCTTTTGAGTAGGGGAGTAGCTGAGGAAAACACACTTGAGAGAGCGAGGGTCCAACTTATCACGAGTAGGGGAATGATTGTGAACAAAATAGACACACCCAAAGATTTTTGGAGAAATGGAAAACAGAGATGCGGACCCTAAGAGAACCTGGAGAGGAGCCTTTTTATGCAATACTAGAGTAGGAGGACGATTAATGAGATAGGCAACGGTGAGAACGGCCTCGCCCCAATGGAACCGAGGCACACCCATAGAAAAACACATACACCGAGCCATGTCAAGAAGATGACGATTCTTGCGTTCCGCGACCCCATTTTGTTGCGGGGTATTGGTGCAAGAAGTCTGATGGATAATGCCATGAGTGGAAAAATATCTCTCTAACCCTGAATCAATGTATTCACCCCTATTATCAGAACGTAAGATTTTGACAACCGCCCCAAATTGAGTACAAAGCATTTTATGAAAATTTTGAAACACAGAGAAAATCTCACTCTTTTCTTTCATGAGATACACCCAAGTAGTACGGGAAAAATCATCGATAAACGGGACAAACCATCTATGGCCTTTCAATGACACAACACGAGATGGACCCCAAACATCAGAATGTATTAAAGAAAAAGGAACTATGTTTTTATTAATACGAGGAGCAAAAGAAGCTCGTGTTTGTTTGCCAAGTTGACAAGACTCACATTGAAAGTCAGACACATTATTTGTGGTAAAAACAGAAGGAAATAAATGTTGAAGCAGATAAAAAGAGGGATGACCAAGACGTCGATGCCACAACCATAAATTGTCCTTGGTGGTTGGAGACTGGATAGAATGATGTGCAACCTTGTCAGCCTGATCCAAGATATAGAGACCATGTTCTGCTTTACCACTGTCAATCGTCCTCCCCGTGATAAGGTCCTGAAAAAGACAATGATCAGGTTTAAAGTCACACTACAATTCAAATCCTGAGTAATACGACTCAAGGATAAAAGATTAACAGAGAAATTAGGAACATGTAAAATTGAAGAGAGAGGAAGGGTAGGAGTGGCACGAATTAAACCTTTCCCAGAGACAGAAGAAATAGTACCTTCTGCAATGCGAACTTTGTCGTGTGCTGAAGAGGGCTTATAGTCGGAGAAAAGATCAGAAGATCCAGACATATGATCTGAGGCACCAGAATCAATAATCCATGACAGACTTATGAGATAGGAAAGCACTGGGAAGAGAGGCTAAGTTACTTGATCGGGCAAATGAAGAAGAAGATGCATCCGGAGGAGTGGTAGAAGACCGGCGGTCCAACAAGTGACGCAAAACATCCTCAAACTCAAAAGAAGACAGGCTAGATACCCCATCAGAGGACAAGCCAATTGGGGCTGGAGTGGAATCAAGTATGCCAACTGCACTGGACTGATGGGCCCGTGGATTAAAGCCACGTCCTCTAGACTAGCTGGACCGGCCTCCGCAAGAACCAGACCGATCACCTCGACCGCCAGATGGAGCCCCATGAAGCTTCCAACAGGTCTCACGAGTATGTCGTGGCTTATGGCAGTAATCACAGAACAAAGGGTCCTTTGTAGAAGGATTAGGAGAAGCACGGGGCAGATTGGTCCCATCCCGAGGAGGAACAGAAAGTAAGGCAGAGCGTTCTGGAGAAGCAGTTGGCATCATAGCAGAACGACGACTCTCCTCATTCTGTACATAAGTAAAGGCCTCCTGAAGAGAAGGAAGAGTATCCATGGCAAGGACACGACTCCGAACTGGATCAAATTCTAGATTAAGACCTTCCAGAAACTTGAAGACCCTCTCCTGTGCAATAAACTTCATGTAGCCAACGGAATCAGTAGTGCAAACCGGTTTATAGTCATGCAGGTGATCAAGACGTTTCCAGCCATTGTTAAGAAATGTGAAGTACTGAAGAACAGTTTGCTCCCCCTGTACGGAGCGCTCGATGGAACGACACAACTCAAAGGTCTGCGAAAAATTGCCCTTGCGAGAATAGGTGGCAGCCACAGCTTCCCAAACATCCCGGGCAGTTTTCATGGACAAGTAACCTTCACCAATATCCGGAACCATAGAATGAATAAGCCACCCTATAATCAAGGAGTTAGTAATCTCCCATTGGTCATAACCAGGATCATTGGGACTTGGTGGTTGAACCCTTCCATCAACATAACCCATCTTCCCCCTGCTCTTCAAAAAAAGAGTCAGATTCTGCGACCATGCTAGATAATTCTGACCATTAAACAGCGATGTGGTAATTTTGAGGCTAGGATTGTAGTTTTCGGATTGAGTAGGCATAATGAGGCTCTCCACTTGAGGTGGTTGGATACGAGTGGTGGATTCACTAGTAATTTCGGCCATCTGAATATGCTACTTATTTAAACCACAACCAGCAGGAATTACAACTATGGGAGGAAGAGAACAACCAAATAATGACAATCACAGACCACTATGGGAGCATGAAAATCAAATTATTGGGGCCATCTATTGACCCAAAAATAAATTAAAAAATAATATTGAAACCAGAACCTCAATCAAAACAAGTTTTTTTTTTTTTTTTTAAAGTATCACGGTCAGTATATCAGTACCAAACCTCACAGAGACATACGAGAATCACAAAGGAACAAAGGGACTGCCGACTAGACTTAAACAAACAGTCGAACTGCCAAAAGGTGTCGTCTGGTCTTGGGTGAACTCCGACGGAAGGTGTTTGGTCCTGGTGACCTCCAACTGGCTTCATCCTGGCTTGGATGGCCTCCGACGGCTGTCGGCTGAGCTTGGAAGGCCTGCTACTGCGTGCGCAAGCCCTAGTGGAAGTCATCTGGTCCTGGGTTACCTCCGACTGGTGTCGTCTTGGCCTCTATGGCCTCCGATGGCTGTCAGCTGAGCCTGGAAGGCCTGCTGCAGCGTGCGCAAGCCCCAGATAACTAAATGAGAGACCCAAAAATGATGGTGGTGGGTTGGCTGGAGATGGGTTTTGTTCAAAGTGGTGATGGAAGGTGGCGGAAGAAGCTGAGTTTAGGGTTTGGGCTCTGATACCATGTTTGTTTAGGTAAAATCAAAACTTGGTGAATGAATATCAATTCATTCCCTTTTATATTAATTAAGTAACATAACTTACAAGGAGAGCCCTAAGGCATGAAATCAGGAAACAGATAATTACAAATATATAAATGAATATTCTAACAGTATAAGGTTATGGGTTCAAGCCTCAATGGGAGGCAGCCTCCATGGATCCATTGAAACCTCTCCCCAAAGAAAAACCTGAGAACAAAAGAGGAAGGTGGATTCTTGATTACTGTTGTATGACTCTTTGGTCAATGTAGCACTTTCCTCTCTTTTTCCCTCCCCTGGAAAAAAATGAAATTCTGACAAAGGAATTGAAGTGGTGTGGCATCTTTATACTATATTGGCCACATATTTCAATTATATAGCACTCCAGAATTACATGTCCTTATCACACATTTTCATCTCTCCTTTTGATGTGAATGGAGATGTATTTTGTTCATTTGTGTTATCTGTATCATCATTTATTGTTTCCTTTTTCATTTTCTCATTATGTTTTATTTTGTTGGGGCATGATTTTTTGTTTTCTGTTCAGATAGTATTATATGTCCAAGAAAATTAGATTTTATGCGAAAAGTACATTGTAGACTTCCATAATACCTTTTCTTTTGATTTTTGATTTTAGTAATTGTGATTGATGGATATCAGCATGTAATTGACACTCTGTATCGCAATGGTTATAATGAAGTATTGCTTGTTTGCAGTGTTTTGGTTCATAGTGGTGGGGTGCATGGTGGACATTATTATGCTTATATCAGGCCAACCCTCTCCGAGCAGTGGTATGCACATATGTTTGTACTGTTTTTTGCTCTTTTTGATTGTTACTTTTTGTTGGTTATATGTTTAACCTATATATTTTGCTTAACATTGCTCAGCAAAGCTTTGAAGGCTAAAAAGCACGAACACACGGACCCACAATATGTTCACACATAAATTTTAAAAAATGCAGGACATGATATATGGGGGACACACAGTATAGTTTTATATATTTATTAGGGTGGCGATAATGCCATTTATGCTTACATGGATATTATAATGGTATGACATTTTTACCCTCGAAGCATTCAATCTCTGTCTACTTCACTTTTAACACTCTCTTCATTCCTCCTTTCTTCTGCGTTCACATTCCACAATATTAAACAACTCTCTTTCCCACCCAATGTTTCTCTCTGCTTTTTAGTCGAGATTGATGTTCTGGTTCAATCTCTCTACTTTTCTGTCTCTTTTAAATAATTTTTTCACTCTGTACTTTCCTTCCTATTTCAATTAACAATTTCTGGCAGCAGTCCATATAGTCTACCTTACCAGTCCTCACCCCCCACCATTGTTGAGATCAGTAATCAAATATTGAGATGAAAAAAAAATGAATACCACCATTGTTGCTTGCCCCATGGTTCTCTTCAAGAAATTAAGGTTCACCCATTCCAATCATGCTGTTGTTTCCATCACCCCCTCCCTCTCCCACCATTGACTCCTTCTGTTATTGCTTCCTTCCAGCAACAGCGTAAGGTCATTGTCATCAGTCACAACTCCCACGCTTCTCCTATCTTGTCCCCGCGTCTCTCTATTTGGGTGATTTGGGTCTTTGGTTCGGTCTATGATGAGTTGGGCGTCCTGATTGAAGAGATACTCAAATATTTGCATAATACACTGGCCGGCGAGTTTGACCGCGATAAGCAGCTGAATCGACAAGCATGAAAACCATAGAGTCAATACTTTAGAAAAATTGGGTAGAAAAAGGAGTGAGGAAAGAAAAATAATAGGAAAGGAAAGATTGAATGGAGATAAAAGAAGAAAATGTAAATAGAAGTGGAAGGTGAAGATTTGTTTACTAACATATACACATTAGCATATACCGAGTGAGCTCTTTCTGGGTTTGGTTTGTATTTTTTCTATAAGAACAGTGTTGTAAAGAGAATAGAAGGGGTCCTGGCTTTGATAATGGAACAATGGTGGTGGAATAAAGGAGGTGAGGTGGTAGTTTGGTTGGTGTTAATGGTGGGTGGATGGTCTAGGTTTGAGGAATGTAGTTTCATTGATGAATGGAGTGTTAGTGCATATGTATGGGTGGTTTGATTCATAGAGAGAATGTAAGACTGAAGAGGGAGAAAGAGAGTGAAAGTGGCAAAAAGAGAGACTGAGGGTAAAATGACAGACTGATATAATATGCATGGAAGCATAAAATGAGTTTGTGGCATTGTTGCCTGACTATTTATTATGTGTCATATATCATAACAATAAAAAATTAATAATTATACTTTTCATTAAGCAGTTTATCCACTATTTAATTTTTTTTTTTTTTTCACATTCAAATAGTTAGGTTACCCACAACAAATTTAAGGAAAAAAAAAAGAACTGTTTTCTTTCTTGTTGAATGTGTCGCGAGCTTGTCCCTAACGTGTCCCAAGCGCATCTCCAGTGTGCCCGAGTGGAATTTAAATATTTTTTTTTGGGACACTTCCTCTAGCATGTCCACTACATGTTCAGAGGGTGTTTCATGTCCGACATATGTCGGATACCAATATGCGGCCACTGGTGAGGTGTATGTGCTTCATAGTTTGAAGGAAATAAATATTCGTAATAGTGTTTGCTTGATTGGTCAATTGTTGGCACAGCAACATTGTTTTATGCTATACTCTACCTTTCTTTGTGTTCCTTTGTACTTGTTGGCATTTTGAAGACTCTTTTTATCACTGCTTTAGTATTGTTTAGCAAGTACTTATACTTTGTTTTGAGGTTAGCTTTCAAATTATTGATATGGTGAATCATCTTTTAAGTTACCATTTGGTTAATCGTCAGAATTCACCGCAAGTTGGGTGCATACAGGTTTAAATTTGATGATGAACGGGTAACAAAAGAGGATATGAAGAGGGCATTGGAGGAGCAGTATGGTGGTGAGGAAGAGGTAACCCTTTGTACAGTTATGAAATGTAAGTTTTCTGGTCTAGGTTATCCTAATCTTCAATTTAACTACTGTCTGTTCTGTACTATGCTTGTATCCAACAGCTACCACAGACAAATCCTGGGTTCAACAACTCTCCATTTAAGTTTACAAAATACTCTAATGCATATATGCTTGTGTATATACGCGAAAGTGATAAGGAGAAAATAATATGTAATGTCGATGAAAAGGACATAGCCGAACACCTTAGGGTAAGATTTTTGAATTGTTCTTGTGATTTGAGTTCCTGATATTGTTCTCCCCAATAAATTATACTGGGATCTGTGGACATCAAATTCAAGATAAGGTTGAAGAAAGAACAAGAAGAAAAAGAGCAAAAGAGAAAGGAAAAAGCAGAGGCACATCTTTATACCATCATAAAGGTTACAAAGACCTAAACTCTCCCCTTAAAGTTGTTACTTTTTTGCCGATTATGCATCTGCCTTATGGAATATTGTTTGCTAAATCAGTTATTTGATTCCTCAGGTTGCTCGTGATGAGGACCTTCTTGAACAGCTTGGAAGGGATGTATATTTTGATCTTGTGGATCATGACAAAGTTCGTAGTTTTCGTATTCAGAAACAGACACCTTTCAACCTTTTCAAGGTATTCTCTATCATTTTGATGTCATTGAATTTGGTTAGGTTTAGATGAGTTAGAGTGTCCGTCTTTGGTGAATATTGGTTTATTTGGTATTTGATCACATATCTGCCTCCTGATATAAGTTAACTTGTTTGAAGGTTCATGTCTGAGAAAAGTAAATGAATGATTTTGTCTATTGGTAGGATTGTTCTGTCTTTATTTTCTTAGAAAGAAGAAGAATGCAGTGGATTTGATTTTGTAAGTTTGTTTAAAGTAATCTGTTTATTGCATGAATGGGCAATTGAAGCTTGGTTCAAGGTATTCTTTTCCTCCATTTCTTTGACTCTGGCACCTAAGAGCCCTCCTCAAGTTAATGCACATCTAAGAAGCATAAACACTTCTAAGATGCATTGGGCACGTGTCCAAATGTGTCTAGTTATCTTTTTTTTAATATATTTATAGAAATGGATATGCTTCGGACACTTGGGCTAACACACATATCTATTGCTTAGAGCCATAGACACACAAAACGGATCGTGAATTTGTGGAAATGCCTAAATGTATAATTGATCAAAAGCACTATTTTCTTAGTGAATGATCAAAAGTACTAGTTTTTTAGAGAATTATTTATTCTTTGGCAATAATGTAACATATTCAAGTAATTCATAAAGTGAATATTACATATTTTGGGAATATTAAACTAACACTCTTTCTAAATAATTTGAGGACTAAGATTTTGGTACATTTGTTAATATCTAATTGATTTATGGTACCTCTATAAAGTATTTAATATTTTAAAATGTTTTGAACTACTCATAAACTAATATTTAAGATAACAATTATAAATGTGGTATATTTTGGGAAATGTTATTCCCACTCCACTTCTTTATAATTGATGTAGTAGAATATATAGGGTAAGGCCTCGTTTGGCAAATTCAACTTTTAGCCTAAAAGCCAAAAAATTACTAAAAAAATCTAAAAGTCAACAAACTATACAAAAAAAGTCAAAGATTCCCTTTTCTCTCTATTTTTTGCACATCTTTTTGTAAAAAACCAAAAAGTCACCCCAAACATTGTAGTTTTTTTTACCTCATATTTTAGCCAAAAAACTATCAAGTTACTAAAATAGCTTGTTCTCAAAAGTGTCAATTTGAGTTCTATGCTCAAGTGTCTTCAGTTCTCTACTAAGTCTTCTATTAGTTAGGCTATTAGTGGTCTTGGTCTATAGATTTGTGATGTAATTTCATTTGTACTTTGGGTTCTCTCTCTAACCCCTTAGGGTCTTACCCCCAATTGGGGATTTGTTCTCTCTCGCTTGATTTTAGATTCTTGATTGCATCAATTTGGTATCAGAGCTTCAGATTCTATATCTAATTGTTCCAAATTGAAGCTAAATTCACCAATCAGATAGGAGGAACGTTACCTGTCCTTGCATGCAAGCCCTAATTGGTTGCTTCAACAGATTCAAGTCTGGATTAGAAGTTGAATCGGCCACTGGTTCCTCATTGACCTAATCCAATCTATTGTTGCTACCTGTAGCCTTTACAAAGTTGTGAACTCAGAATACCAGATCTGGAAGTTGTCGCGATCATGATATCAGCTTCGCGACTTGATCTCGACGTAGATTGAATTCGCGAAACTGGGATTACATCTCGATTTGGAGTCATGAAACCTAGTTGGAGTGTTTCAAAGTCAGAAATTGGTTTTGCAAGTTGAATCGTAGCTCTCAGTGATTGAAGTTGAATCATGACTTCTGTCTGTGGATTTTCAAACTCGATCTCATCTCAACTAACAATTTTGTACCTTAACTAGATGTTTTACCTCCGGTCTTGCTTCGTTTTGTAATCGCGACCTTTGATTAGATCATTTGGCACCTATTTAACTTTGTTTGAAGCTTGACTCATAGTTGTGATGCGAGTTTGGATCATTTCCAACCCTAGCTGCATCAACTCAAACAAGAATCTAGGTTTCAATTAGGTTTCAAACCCTAACTGAACAATGTATAGTGCAAAATCTCATTTCAAACCTTATGTTGATGCTGGAAACCCTAAGCCTCCAAAAAAATAAAACCCAGATCTGATGCAAAAAGCTATGATGGCACTCTAATTCGTTATTCTGAACTTCGATTCGAATCGTGATCTCAAATTGACTGTTGATCGAGCATTGTGAATGATTTATAGAGCCAATTAACTATTTTGTGTGGTTTGATTGTCTCACAGTTCTCTGCATCTGAGTTTGATTAGTGAGATTGAGAATTAAGAGATCTCAAGTTTGGTTCAATTCCCCTCAGATCTAGTTCAAAATCCCTCAAATTTGGTTAGAATGTCTTCGATCCTTCCTTTTGTGTTCTTAAAGCCTAATTGAAGCCATCTTTGATGCGATTTGCTTTGATTCTCTTAGATTTGTATTCGAATTGGTTCGATTTTGACTGATGTGTATTTGATTAGTTTAGATCTTGTGTGAGTGGCTTGAGTTTTCGGTTCACTTCTGCAGATTTTCCTCTTTGATTCAGTCAGAGTGTTTTTGCTTTGTTTGGATGGCTCAAAGAGGTAGAGGGCAGAGTTTATGCTATGAACATTAGTGATGATGTTGGTGCATGTCTATCAATAGGAAGGAATGATGTTATTCAAAATCAAAATCATCGATATGAGATGAAACAAATGACTAGATCAGTTGTTGTTTTAGAAATGGTGTAGTAATTGCAACCTCTTGCAAGTAGGTAGTGGTAACTTTGCTAGCTTCAAAGAGCTTCTTTGAAGTTGTATGTTTGGTATTCCTTCATTCCTCTTAGGAAGTTGTTTTGAGTTAAGTAGATTGCTTTTAGCAATTGTGTCTGGGGCAAGGAAAGGAGTGTGATGTTGAATTCTAGCTCGTGATCAGTTTCTCTCAAGTTGTTCTTTTCTAGTGGATGCATAGTCAATCCTGTCAACTTGTCACATCCCTCAACCTTGTTTTGGAAGATATCATTTGCCAACTTAGTGGTCTCGTCCCGGCAAGATGAGTACTTGTCTGCACTAGTCTACGGGTCAGAGATGAAGAGGCTTAGGAAAATGGGAGTCTGTCCAAGCTTTAGCGACATGGTATGGACATGATGGGAGTTGTCGGTTGTGCGCCTATGGTTGTTTCCAAGGAAGCAGTACAATGTATTCGTAGAAGGATGAGTTGTGAGATTCATGTTCATGTTGAGCACAGAGATGCATCACCTATTCCTCGCCTAAGGTTTATATGCATGGTATTGCACTAGCTCACTCAATTATTGCTTAAATTCGAGGACAAGTTTCTTCAAGAGGAGGAGTGCTGTTGTAGTAGAATATATACTGTAAGTGTCAAAATGAGTTCTATGCTTAGCTCTATGCTTAAGTGTCTTAAGTTCTCTACTAAGTGTTCTATTAGTTAGGCTATTAGTGGCCTTGGCCTATAAATATGTGATGTAATTTCATTTGTGCTTAGTTTTTGATTGAAGAATATACATATTTATTGGAGTAGAGCTTTAGGTAGCGTTTGGTAGAGTTTTAGAATTATGATTTGAGAATAGAGTTTAATTTTGAGTTTGTGAGTTTTGGAATTATGATTTGAGTGTGAAAAATTTGTTTGGTTATGAGTTTTGAAAAGAGTGTTGAATTGAGTTTGAAATTTTTGATGTGACATATGATATTTGATTCAAAAACTTACAACTCATAACCAAACACGCGATTCAAAATTCTATTCAAAACTCATAAAAAATTTAAAAAAATTCCAAAAATATTTTTTATTTAAAATATAAAAATAACAAATGCCAAAAAAAAAAAAAAAAAAAAAAAAACGGAACACTGTTTTGGTCAACCGGCCGACCGAACGTTCGGGAGGGTGACCGGGTAGACTTGTTTTCAAAATGGGTGTGGAATCAATTTTTGAAAACGCTAACCAAACATCACAATGAAACCAAAGGGTGGAATTAAATTTAGAAAGCTCTACCAAACAGAGCCTTAGTTTCTCTCTGGAACCCTTAAGGGTGTACCCCCTAATTTGGGATTTGTTCTCTCTCTCTCTCTCTCTCTCGATTTCAGATTTTTGATTGCATCAATAATTCATTTGAAAATTGATCTTTAGTGTCCAAAATTACACATGACATGATCAATGTTTTGAAACCCGAACTGTTGATCAAACCAGAAAAGGGAGGGTCAAGGGTCATTGGTTCAACTGTTGGATCAACTGGAATCAAATTGTGATGTCATAATTACCTCATAAATATATTTAAAATTATACTTAAATAGAGAATATAAGTATTTAAATAGTTTCATTTATATTAATTTTATATTTTAAGATATATATTTACATAATTATATTTAATGAATATATATATTTATAAAATATATTTATACTGATTATTTTAAATAAAATAAGATTTACTTTGAGATAAATAAATTGAAGTTAGTAAATACTTTAAGTAGTACAAAGTATTAATGAAGCATCATTGTAGCTCGGTGGTGGAAGTGTTGGAGACTATGTGGAAGGTCCAATGCTCAAACCTTGGTAACAGCATTTTTGCAATTTTCATAATCATGCATGTGGTGCTTCTTTGGGCTTCCAGCGCTGTTGCTTTCGTCACCTGACTACCGGTTCAGCCAGGTAGCCGGTTTAACTGTGGGTTTTTCTGGTTTAACAAAAATAGACCGGTTCAGAGTCTTAAACGGGTTTGGGGGTGCATCTGGACCGGAACTTGGGCCGGTCGACGGGTCAACTGATTGAACCAGCCGGTCCGGTGCAGTTTAATAAACATTGGACATGATTCCTATGTGAACTAGAAAACAAAATTTGAAGTGCATTTATAAAGAAGTGGTGTGGGAATAACGTAAAATGGACGCATTTTCCATATCGTTGTTCCCAAAAATAGGGGGAAGGTGAGGGAATGGATTAAGTGTATGAAATAAATTTCATAATTTCTTTAAAATAGAAATAAAAGTGTTTTTTTGTTTTATATTTATGAATGAAAGTTTTAGTAGTTAATGTAGAAAATTATAAAAATACGTGGAAAGGTTTTGTTGAGTTGAATTGAGTTCTTCTTACTTTTGATAGACATTTTGCCATTTTCTGAAAAACTTTTAAGGAATGAAATCTGAAAATTTACTCTATGGTCTATTTTTAGGATAAAATATTTTGAAGTAATAATAAACAGCAAGTGAGTCTGGTTACGCATGTGCAAGCCAACACTTTTGAATTGAGTCAAACATGTATGTCATTGCTTCTATGTATAATTATTGAACGATGCTTTGTTGAATCTATGATGTTACTATAAGCAAGGGTGCTCCTCGTATAGCACTAATAATATTAAGTTCATATCCAGGAGGAAGTTGCCAAAGAGTTTGGTGTACCCGTGCAATTTCAACGTTTCTGGCTTTGGGCAAAGCGTCAAAACCACACATACCGTCCAAATCGCCCGTTGACACCTCAAGAGGAAGTTCAATCCGTAAAGACTTTCTGACTTTGCATCTTTTATTGTCTTTCAGTATACTTCTTTATGCATTTTTTTTTCATTTTTTATTTAATTATTGTTATTATTTTTTTTGAGTTACTTCCACAACTCCATCTTGCATGACTCCAAGACTCACTCTTGCTTTGATGCACCTTCACAATATGTGTGTTTATTGATTTGTTTATCATCAGTTTTACATTACTCCTGCTTTTCCCCAAGTTAACCATGCTTTGTTGCACCTTCATTCTCTCATGTTTTGCCCTCTGATGTTTTAAAATATTCACTGTCTCATGGTTTACATCCCTTCCTAGTGACGGCTCGTTTTAAAGCCGTGAGCCTTGGCAAAGCAAACAATATCATTATTGTTTATGATGAGGGCCTACGTGGCCTGTTGGTGGTGGGTTTCATTAGAGTTGGTTGGGAGCGCCCATCTCTAGTGCAATTAGTGGACCAAGTTGGTAGGGGCAGTTCAAAACATTGACCTGGAACTTGGAGGTAAGAAGAGGGAGGTTTCTCTAGTCGGCTCAATTATATTGGGGCCTAAAGAAAATGCCCCTTATCTGTTTTACAGAAGAAAACTAATAGGCTTTTGGATTGGGAGCTTACCTGAGAGTTGCAAGGATGGGGGGGAAGACCCTGGCAATGTCAGGTGAACATCTGAATGAGAAGTTTGTCCAGATGAGGTAGAAGGTAAGGGGCTTGGGAAATTTTGGGGGTGAGAAGATTTGATTACAGAAAGGGATGGATTGTTGCAGGAATCTGGGGCTCTAACGGGGGAAGTTTTGGGGGCTGGAAATGGGAGAAATTGGAGGAGTAGGGTGCAATGGTTATGGCAGAGAAATCATTGGCTCGGTTGTTTGGGAAGAGGGGTGCATTATACAGGGGTGTAAAGGAGTCATTCTTTTTTAAAAATCTTATAGTAACTAAAATCCTAGTCATGTGTTCTTGACAAGTATATCCTGTTATACTATATAGGCTATCATGAACGTTGAGAAACAAGCTGTATTTTTGGTTATTCTGATTGGATGAATTTAGGGTGGCTGTTAGAGCCATTCATTTGCAAAGAATCATTCTTATATTCTCCCTCCCTCCATCCCACAATGTTATCTCTTTTGGGAATTTCAAATTTTTAAGTGGACATGCAATTAATGCACTCAAATTCAAATTAAAATTCAAAGCATTGGTTCTCAACATTGCCCTTTTTTTATTCACATTTTAAGTACTTATATTTATAACTGTTTATATGGGATAGTTCTGAAATTTCAGAACAAAAAATTTATAAGTTTTTTTCCTTGCTTTGCTGGTAAGAAAATGGTTCGCTTAATGCTTTTACCTTTAAAAACTTCTGGATCAAGGTTTTGAAAAGCGGTTGCGGTCGCTGTAACGGTGGCGGTGGCGGTGGCGGTGGCGGTGGCGTGGTTGCGGTTGCAGGGTGTAAAGACCATAGCGTAACGGTTGCGCTAACCGGAACCGTGAATTTTTTTATTTTTCGCACAATTTGAAAAAAACTTACCGATACACATTTTTTTTCCATAATCATATTTATTGGGTTTTAAAATAAATATTAATCAATTTTTATAAATTTTTTAGTATGATCCAATATATTTTATATTTTTAAATAACTATAAACTGAATTTTTTACATTTTATTTTAATAATTAATGATTTTATATGTCATAAATTCATATTACACTTGTGAAAAAAACCAATTTATTGAACTTAAATGTATAAAATTATTTTTTTAATTATTATACTTGTGGAAGCATATGTAAATTTTAACTTGAATAGTTTTAAAAAATAAATTATACATGCTAATATAATCATATAAAAATTAAAAAATAAATTATAAAGATTTTTTTTTTTTGGGAGGGAGGGAGGGGGGGGGGGGTTTGGATCACTTGAATATTCATTCTCTTTTTGGATAACCTGTAAATAAAAATAAAATAAACTAATCAAAAAAGAATTGACATGTGTAAAATATGTATTAATATAATTATAGGTGTTATGTTTTCTAGATATTTTACAAAAAAATCAATCACTAACTATTATATATAAGATAAATAATGACAAAAGTAAGAGAATAAATAAGAGCCTAAATATATATATATTAATCAAGCCAAATAGATAATGACCACACTTATTATTATTATTATTATTATTTTCAAACAATATATATATAGACACACAAACAAAATGGTTGAGTGACAGCAGCGGAATAGAATAGTATAGGTCTTATAGTTTCAACAAATCAATAACATGTTCTTCATCTTCCCTCTTCTCTCTCTGTCTCTCTTACTTCCCTCTTCTCTCTATCCCCCTTCCCCCATTTTCAGCTTCTTCTTCTTCTTTTTTTTTTTTTTCAAAAGAAGCAGTTCGGAACCATTACGTAATGGTGCGTAATAGGCCGTTACGGCCTTTACGGCACCGTTACGACCGCTATGGTAGTCGCTATGGCCTACACACTTGTGAATCTCAATCACACTACAAAAGCGGCCGTAACGGGTGGCGGTAACCACCAAAACTGTTACGTAATGGCGTTACGTAACGGTTATGGCCGCTTTTTAAAACCTTGTTCTGGATAATTAATGAATAGTTTCTTGTGCAATTCTAATTCCTTGTTTTGCCAATATATGTTGTTTTGATGCAGACAAATGCATTCATGTTTGTAAAAGAGCTTGAAGTGCTGAATTGAGCCTTGATGCCTTCAACACAATTTTATAATGCCACTTGGCTGAGTTTTAGGGTCCCATGAACTCATGTAATCGAGTCATTTCAAGTTCTCTATGGAGTTTTGTTACTTATGGTTGGGTCATTTTATTTTTTCTGGTAGCAATTTGAATCCAGGTTTCCTGCAGTCTGAAATTTAGTAGGTGGGGCACATAGAAGAGTCTAAGGTTGATAGTGCCTATTGGGGCGTTTATAATATTATATTATGGGGTTGTTTGGGATGATCTAAGTAAGTGCACTTTTTGATTTTTTATGAAATATGAGTTGGGTTTGAAGTGATGTGGTAGAGAGGTGATATAACTTAAATAAGGTGATATGGCTTAAATAGGATAGTGACTTTTTGGCTTTTTTAGTTTATGTCAAACAAGGCCTATATATGTAAATATATTAAGATATTGTAAATCTATTTTTTGTTTTTGTTTTGTGATATATATATATATATATATATAATATGAATAAATATTGGAGATTGGTGTTAACTACAAATTGTTATAAGTAAATGTTACATAAATACAAGTACTAGAATAAATTTGAGTTATTTTTTTACTATAATCTGATAGCCTCTACAAAATTTCTCTTGCGTGGTAGCTTTTCTTTTTATTTTTTTGGAATTCATATGTTCAAGAGATTTCATCTTAGTTGGGAACCCTGTTCTTTCTCGATGCAAGTGTGATGATAACTGGATTTTGTTTTGAATCGTGGAATCATAGTTTTGGAGTGGATTTGTCAATTCTAGGACATTCCTGCAACTAAGTTTTGAAATTTTTGTTTAAGTTTTCAAAATCTGTTTTCTGTATTTTTTTTTCCTAAAAAAAACTAAAAAACATAAAAACTAGTTTGGTAAAAAAACTGAAAAAATAAAAGCACTGTTCATTTCCATATGATTTTCTCTTGTTTGGGAAAAATTGATTATTTATAATTTGAGAATAATTTTTTGGTGTTTATTTTCATTAAACTAGTTTTTTTTTTCTTCCTCAAAATAGAAAATAGATTTTGAAAACTCAACCAAACAGAGTGATTTCTCAGACATGTGTTATTTTTTATTAGCAACCTCTTAAAAACTCAAATTTGTTGCATAAATAGATGCTTCTGTTTTTTTCCAGTTAAGTTGCCTGTTTATTCAGTAAATATGGCCGGGTGTGTTTATTCAGTAAATACACCATCTTTTATGGATGAGTAAACTGTTTTCCCCTACTCTCTCTGTGGTTGTGTAGTGTCTGGTGTGCACACTGGCAAGTCTTGCAAGTTAATTTGCATCTTTCATACTTCGAAGGAAAATAGTTATCTATACTTCAGCAGTGAATTTTTGTTTTACTGAGTAGCCCAATCCCCTTAAATAATTATGTTTTCAAGTATTCTATGCTCTTTGAGGAACAGGGAGGGAATATGCATATTTGAGTCACTCTCTCTCTAATTGATGATGATATCTGTACGGCTCTGTACTGTTGTGTCATTTTCTGATCTCCTCTCCCTAGCATGCTAAGATGACATCTTTCATGCATTCTGTTTAAAGTGTATCTTGACCAAACTGGTGTGGGTTTTAAAATCCCTTCAATGCATTCTAGGTTGGACAATTGAGAGAGGTATCCAACAAGGCAAATAATGCAGAGCTAAAATTGTTCTTAGAAGTGGAAAGTGGACAGGTACAGTCTATTTCATTTTTTTGGCACTGGTTACTCACATTGTTTATTATGGACTTCTGTTTTGGTTAAGTCGTATGAGTTTTATGATATGCACATGGAACTCTAGATGTTGAATATGATGTGCACACAATGCAGGATTTGCGGCCGATTCCTCCACCTGTGAAGAGCAAAGAGGAGATTCTTCTTTTTTTCAAACTTTATGACCCTCTGAAAGAGGAGCTTAGGTACTTAAACGTTTCTGTCCTTGGGTTGGAGTTGCATGTAATTACCAAGGGCCCTTTGTTTCCCTTTTCGGTTAGTTACTGAGGCTTATTTTTTTTCATTTTTACCCCCTGTTGTCAGGTATGTTGGGCGGTTGTTTGTGAAGTCGAATGGCAAGCCAGCAGAAATATTGACAAAGTTAAATGAGTTGGCTGGATTCAGTCCTGATGAAGAAATTGAACTCTTTGAGGTCAGTTATGTCATTTTAGTAGATTGACTACAATTTTCTTGCTCCCTTGCCTGGCCACATAGCAACAGATTTAGTTCAGGCAGTCATCTTATGCATCCCCTTTAATGTTCAGGAAATAAAATTTGAACCTAATGTCATGTGTGAACGCATTGACAAGAAGCTCACCTTTCGTGGTAGTCAGGTATGAACATGATCAATTGTGAGCTGTTTTTGCTTGTACATTCTGCTCTGGTGTGTATAGCCTATTCTTTTTTTGGTGGTCGGATATGCATTAACCATGACTAGCTGAAAGGAAATATTCACCTAAATCTTCTGCAGCTTGAAGATGGTGACATCATTTGCTTTCAGAAATCCACTCAAGTTGAAAGTAGTGAACAATGCCGCTATCCTGATGTTCCTTCATTTCTGGAATATGTGCATAATCGTCAGGTATTCCATGAGCCTTCACAATGTGACATCATTATCTTAGAGCTTTTATGCAACATTGTGAGCATGCCAAATTTTCTGATATACAAGGTCAAGAATGTAGGACTCTTTGGAGGCTCTCACATGCCAAGCCCTTGAAATTTATTGAGCCACAATTAAATACTGACTCAACCACCAGTGAATTCCTTTTATTTTTTGATTGCCCACAAACTCGACATTCCGGAAGGAATCCAAATGGCTAAAATTGGTATCCCACAAAGTTACATGGATGCAAACTCATGTTACATGGACTCTTATATATTTCACAAGGTTCATGTGTCCACCGGATATGACAAGAGTAAGAGTGTTGGATATGTGTCCGAACCTATACCCGATTAGACACGTGAATACTCAAACTTTTTATTATGTCACATAACGCACCTCTCACAACCCCCAAAGCACCACTGTCACCTACTTCCCATAGTTCCACCATCGCTTGCTGCCCATAGTCCTACAACCCCCAAATCAATGGGCAACAAAAACCCCATGTTTCTCTGTCTACACTAAGAAATAATACGTTCATAAAATGTTTGTAACTGAGATGAGGATATGGTTAAATAGATATTTGGTCGAAGTACAAAAGACAAAATAAAAAATGAATATATTTGTGAAATGGTAGAAGTAACATAAATTAAAGATGTTGAGTTGAGATAGACCATGCTAAGAAGAAGATGGTTTGGTTATACATAATGACAACCTGTAGATGCAATAGTAAGGAAGAGTGTTGTAAATGAAAGTGTTTGGGAGGGAAAAACCTAAACTGACATGGAATGCAGTTGTAAAAAATTATATGGATATATTTAATTTAACAAAGCATATAGACATTGATAGAACGGAATGGCCAGGAAAGAATTATGTAGCCGACACCACCTAATTGAGACATAATGCGTAGTTTGGTTTGGTTTATTTGCGCTGTACACCATTCTATTTCTTTAATGGTTGTTTAGTTGAACTTATATATTTTATATTTTTTCCCAATCCCCCCCAACCCGCAGGTTGGGTGGCTGGTGTACAAAAGAATGAGTTATTTTTTTCTTGTCCCCAAGAACTTACAGTGAAAAGGGAAGGAGTGAACTGTTTTTATCTTTTATTTATTTATTTTTATTTTTTTATCTATGTCCTCCCCCGGCCAAGTGATTAGTAATGGAGGACAATGCATGCATTGGGTGTTTGAAGATGTCAAAAATTTTAATGTAGTTGAGATTCTAATTACAGCTTTTTGCAATTTTTTCTTTGATGATCCCCTCAGAATTAGTTTTGCACTTGATTTGATGATTCATAGGTTGTTCGCTTCCGTTCTTTGGAGAAACCTAAGGAGGATGAGTTCTGTCTCGAGCTGTAAGCTTTCCTAAATCTTATCTATCATACAAATTTATTCTGTATATCTAATTATTCTGTTTATTATTTGTTATATTAACTTCTTTATGAATTTACTTAGGAAAAAAATATGGTTACCCTTGTAAATTTTTTAGGTCAAAGCTTTACACTTATGATGATGTTGTTGAAAGACTAGCCCGCCATCTTGGCTTGGATGATCCGTCTAAAATAAGGCTTACATCTCATAACTGCTACTCTCAGCAACCTAAACCCCAGCCAATCAAGTATCGAGGAATGGATCATCTATCAGACATGCTGGTCCACTACAATCAGGTTGTAGTGTCACCCTCATTTAGACTTTTTATTTTGCTTTTCATAGTTAGAATAACCACTGTTTTCTGATGGCTTAGTTTTCTTCCCTTGTGGACAGACTTCAGATATTCTCTACTATGAGGTATTGGATATCCCTCTTCCAGAACTGCAGGGCCTGAAAACTCTAAAAGTTGCTTTCCATCATGCTACCAAGGACGAAGTGAGTGTGAAATCGAAGCAGTCATTTCTTCATTATATGTTAGCCTTTTGTCTCTCATACAATCTTGATTTAACTATTTTCAGGTAGTAATTCATACTATTAGATTACCAAAACAAAGCACTGTTGGAGATGTTATTAATGATCTGAAGGGAAAGGTAACCATTGCAACTTTCTTTGCTTTCTAACTTGTCATGTACTCCTTTTTTTCATGGAGATGTGTCTGTATTGATTGGACTGCGACAATATTTTTTGTACTTATTGTGCTAAAATTTACTTGTTTTATTTGACAAGAATCCACTCACAGTAGTTCCTTATTTTGAAATAGGTTGAGCTGTCTCATCCAAATGTGGAACTTAGATTGCTTGAAGTTTTCTATCACAAGATCTACAAGGTATTAAGTAATGTTAAAGCTATTATTGTTACTTTCTGAAGCAAATTTGATAGGTCATTGAAATGGGTATTAGATAATGTTGAAGCTATTACTGTTACTTCTGAAGCAAAGTTGGTGAGAGCTTATTGAAATGAATGCATCTTGACAGATGGTCTGTGGTTGATGCTTGATGCTGTCCTTTCTACGTTCAAGTTTTTCACTTTTTTTCTTTGTTTCTTTTTCTCTGAACTGCGATTGCATGAAAATAAGATTGGTGGATGGAGTTAAATCTTTTCAAAAAATAGAATATAACCAGAATCTTTTCAGAATCAATTTATAATTCTCAAATCACTTCCAAAACTCCTAACGTTTCTGGGTTGATTTCTGGTGAACTGTGAAATTATTATAGTGTTTACTGAGCACGAGCAATTATGTGTACCTAGCACTACTTGCATCATCTGAGACCTTTTCTATGTTTTGTGATCTTATTCTGCACCATATATGTTACAGATTTTCCCGCTTAATGAGAAGATTGAGAATATCAATGATCAGTACTGGACATTACGTGCAGAGGAGGTAATCAATTTTTTTTTCCTTAGCTGGTTTATTCATGTGGCATTAAGTTCCTTGTGTTTCCTGTTTATACAAGTTTTCTGCAAAAATGATTTTCCAATATTTGTAAAGGTGCTTCCTGCATCTTGATTGTTTGTTTTCTCGACTAACTAGTTATTTAGGTCTATGTTTGGGCTTGGATACGAGTGTCAGGTGCAGGTATGCATCTAAGTGTCTAATTCATTTAATTCTTTTGTCCAAGATATGGGGACATGGAAAATATTCATAAATCTTAATACACTTCTTTTAGTTTCTATTGTAAAATGATGCTTATAAGGTGTCATAGAGAATTTCATGCATAATTTGGAGGTTTTATGCTTGGCTTTCTGTTGGACTCGAAATATGCTTGCTAGGTGAATGTCTAACTACACATGTCAGAAACATATTTCATATCTTTTCCCAAGTGTCGAGTGTCTGACACGGGTACTTAATGCAGTTAGAAGAATCCATGTAAGATAGATTTCGGTCAACACTAAACTTGAAAGAAACCATGCTTTCGATAAACAGCTTGGGCTGTCGGGTAATGCTGAGCTGATTGAGACAATACCGTAGCCTTCATTGGGGCACCTTGTGCTTTTGTGTTTCCAATAACTATCTAGCAGCTACATGCATTCCATTCAATTTTGATTGTAAGGAATATTTAGGATCATTGAATTAGAAAAAAATATTATAGTAGCTGTATCTCTTGTTTTTCAAAATCTGTAAGAATACACTGTGAGCTAATAATTGATAGATACTAATTTACAACTATTGGTTCTTCAAAGTTGATGGTGGCTTTACTTTTCATTCTCCTTTGTCCTTTTCTTTCCTCTCCTTTTTTATGTTATTTTTCCTTCTCAATTTCATTCGTTTCTTATATTTTCAATTTGTTCCAGTTTTTCTTTCTTTTCTGTCCTCTTTTTAGGTGTCATGTTGATTATTTCAGGGTAAGTTACACTGACCTCCCTTGAATTTTAGAGATAATACAAGAAGCCCCACTTGGTTTCGAAAATTACTCGATACTTCCCTTCCATTAACAAAGACTCTAAATGTGTTAATTGAAGTGATTAATTTACTTTTTTACCCTAAAATGTTTTGTATTTTAAGTGACATTAATGTCAAATGACAAAATTGACCTCTTCTTAACTGTTCAGTTTACTTAATTACCCTCCATTATATCTATTTTATTTCTTCCTCCATTTCATGAGACCACCACCACCATACCCCTTCCTCATCACCGGTAATTTCTCTTTT
The DNA here is from genome assembly GCA_030407325.1 of Camellia japonica. Lineage (NCBI taxonomy): Eukaryota > Viridiplantae > Streptophyta > Magnoliopsida > Ericales > Theaceae > Camellia > Camellia japonica. Next base: position 81,896,889 of record JAPPVO010000032.1, on the reverse strand, counting down.
ATCATTCCTTCACCTTCTTTTCTTCCCTCATTTCTTTTCATTCTCTTTTCTCATGGCTCTGCAAACTAGCCAAAAGCCACTAGCTACAACCACCAAAGGCCACCAATCGCTGCCACCGCCAACCCAACAACCTCTTTCTTTCTTTCTTTCTTCCAGCTCATCTGTCTCTTCCCACTCTCAAACAACAAACAACCACAATTGCCATTGGATATAGAGAGAGTGAGAGTGAAGCCACCACAGGCATCATGCCTAACACCACTGCTAATGCTTCTGTGATCCCCTTCTCTCGCTCTTCCCCATCTCGGCTCCAACACTTCTGTTGGGTTTTTTTGATCTACTCTGTCAGGGTTTTATATGATTTTGGGATTTGGGAACAAGCTCAACAATGGAAAGCCTTCAACGAAATGGTGGTAAGAGCTTTCAGGTAGGACATGTTGCTGGATTCATGGCTCACAAGGGTATGAGAAAAATATGCGTTGGTGCTCATACCAGGGGCAAGAGCTAGCGGAATGTTTGCGAAGTTGCCCATGATTACACAGTTGATGAGAAAGGAAGCAATGATGGTGTCGATGAGGTCTTTGCAGATTCTCTAACTCATTAGGCTAGATGCGGCGGATGTTGGTGCTGGATCAGTTAGAGTCGAAGATGGAGGGATTGGAACAGAGGGACTAGTCAGAGATAAAGCATGTGCCACTGTCACAATGGTTTTCTGTTCAACCATTTGCTGAATAGGTTATTTAAAATGAAAAATGAAAAATGAAATAATTTGGCTAGATTTTATTTTTAAAGAAAATGGTAAGTTGTGAATTTAATAAAATATATGGCATTACATAAGCAAAAGATAAGTTCTGGGAGGTGGACTGTTTGTGGGATATATTTGTCACTTATCTTTTTTTTGGGTGTCAGGAACTCTTTATTTAAGAGTGTCCCACTTTTTTTGTTAGCTAGAGATTGGTTGGCGGTGTGTGCAATGTAGGCTTTTGCCCGTGTTTAGCTTGTTAGGGGTATTTTGTGTTTGTATTCTCATTGTTCTGTTGTAAGAGGATGCCTTATCCTCTTTTCCTTTTTTGATTTATCAATAAAGCTTTTGTTGTTGATAAAAAAAAAAATAAAAAAATAAAAAACCTCATTAATAGCTTATTTACACTTAGTCTTTAGACCAATTTATCACTAAGATTTAAGGGAGGACAATGTAATTTTGTCAAATTATGGGGTAGGTTGTAATAAGTTCAAATTACAGGTTAGGTCAGTGTAATTTACCCATTATTTTATTAACTTGCCTTTTGACACACTATTATATCATCAGCTCAACAAGCCATTTTAGCTGTGTTGAATTGACCGGTATAGCAAAATTTTCCTGATCTTTGATTGTTTGGATCGGTTCACATTGTCATATGGAAAGTGTTTTGTAGAGGTTCCTGACTACATTTGTTCCTCATAACAGATTCCAGAGGAGGAGAAGAACCTTGGTCCTCATGACCGTTTTATTCATGTTTATCATTTTATGAAAGATACAGCTCAGAACCAAGTGGTAAGTTGTTTTGATAGAAAATTTAAAAGCGGTATTGCCATTGTTCCAATCATTTATAAAGTAGTTGGAGCAGGGGATATGAGAGAGTTCTTTTGTTACATATTTGTGAGAGCGGTCCGATCAAAATTAAGGGTTCAGAATGTTTCTGGTGTTTGATGAACCATGTGCTATGGCTCGACTCTGTTGTCAAAAAGATTTACATTCGTGGAAAGGATGGGCTGCCAACAACCTTCCTTCAAAATCCAGTGTCCAGGAACAACTACAATACCAGTAAACTGAGATTCAGTAATACAAATTGTAATATTTCTTGTCATTTTTTTCTTTTTAAACAGCAGGTCCAGAATTTTGGGGAACCTTTTTTCCTTGTCATCCACGAGAGTGAGACTTTGGCTGAAGTCAAAGTACGCATACAGAAGAAATTGCAGGTTCCTGAAGAGGAGTTTTCAAAGGTATACTATTTTTATTTTTGGGATAATTACAAAAAAAAGGTTTGAGCCTTGTAACAAAATAAATCCAAAATTTTTAATTTTGTCAATTTAAACCCTAATATTTTGATTTGTTTTTTATTTAAACCATTTTCTTATTTTCATTTAGTAAAATCGATGGAAAATGGGTATTTTAGTCATTAAATTCAATATAGATATACATAAAATGAAAAATGTTAGAATAGATTAGCCTGTGTCCAAAATTTTCAGAATCTTTCTCTATTTTAATATTATAAAAATCTTCATATTCTGACCAGTAACTTGTGATTCAACAAATTTGCAAGGCTGGTCATCTCTCTCTCTCTCTCTCTCTCTCTATATATATATATATATTTAATCTTGATATAGTTGCTTCTATTCCCTCTCCCTCTCTGTCTCTCTCTCATGGTTATACCCTGGTTTTTTTTTTTTTTTTTTTGTTGTAATTTCTCCTTTATTTTTTCTTGCAGTTAATATTTTTCTTGGCACACAAAACTGTGTATACTGTGTAACCTTGTCTTTCAACATTATGATGCAACATTCTTGGTTAATTATTTTTCTGTAATTTTTCTAAAATTACTGTTTTTCCTCAGTGGAATTTTGCATTTTTATCTTTGGGTCGTCCTGAATACCTTCAGGACTCGGACGTCATTTCCAGTCGTTTTCAGGTGCACATAAAATTTTCTCTCTCTCTCTCTCTCTCTCTCTCTCTCATCTGCGTACACGCAAGCAGAAGCATTACACGCTCCCATGCATGTGCATGCATAATTTTTTTTTGAGGTGATTAATGTTTTCTCCCTTCTATTTTTCACTTTTTTATTTTAGAGAAGGGATGTCTATGGTGCTTGGGAACAGTACCTCGGATTGGAGCACTCAGACAACACTCCAAAAAGGTCATATGCAGCCAATCAGGTATACAACTGCCTCAAATTGATTTAAATCGCTTAGATACAGGTTTAGGAAAGTATGTGGTCTAAAAAATCAGCGGAGATGTTTTTCTTTATGCCCCTGGCTTGTGCTGTTTGTCTCAATTTTGTGGCTAATATGGTAAACTTTTGTGCTAAAATTATATTAGTTTATGACTTGTAAAGTTATTAAGAGCTTGTAGTGACCTTAAATCTCAATTGTGCAGAATCGACACACATTTGAGAAGCCAGTGAGAATCTACAATTAGGAAATGCCAACTGAATCTCTGCCAGTGCTGCTGAATCTGATAACCCTCTGATGGAATATGACGCTTTGTGAAGAAGACACCAGCAGCAAAAAAAAAAGAAGTAGAAAAAGCGAGCAGCGAGATATTGTGAGGTTTAGTTATCATTTTATTAAATGTGTAATCTTTTAATACGGGGTGGTAGAGCATATGCAGCATATCCTCCATAGTTTGGACATGCCTCCCCCCTGCTCTCTCGCACATGTGCTTGCGCAAGAACCAGCGCGAGGGTGAGGTGCTTAGGTTTTTTATTCCGTTGTAATTTAGGAATACATAAGATTTTGGGTTGGGTGATGTATAGTGTATAGGTATGTGTTTGGACATTTCCTTTCTTTTCCCTTTTCTTTCTGTCTGATTCTCCATTTCTAGTTTTATTTTGTGTGCATTATTAGTGGGGGATCTGTATAATGTTTGTTTTTTGGTTACTATTTCTGGGTTTTTCCTGATTTGTGCAAAATGAACTTGTATTTTCTTTGCTGTCCAATTGGTATCCAGCTGTCCCAATCCCTGAAGTTAATTGTTGAAAACGCTGCCTTCAATTAATAGGAAATAGAAGGACAAAGACAATCTAAAAACTGTTCACCTTGTTGGTTTTGATTAATTTTCTAAAAATTAATTTTTTTTTTCATATTTTTTTTGTTTTTAGTAAAGTTTTAAAATAATTGAAGTGATTTTTTTTTTTTTTTTTTTTTAACTTTTCAGATACACTTAATGTAGATGTACTTAAAAAAATATTTGTAAAAAAATATTTTAAAAAATTAATAAATATACAAGAATACGTAAATGTTTTAATTTTCGTATTTTTTATTATTATTATTTTTATTTTGTGAATTTTTTACAGATTTTTTGTTTACAAATATTATTTTTAAATATATTTATGTTAGGTGTATAGAAAAATTTTAAAAACTGTTCACAATATTAAAAAAGTTCAACCCGCAAGGGTAGTCCAGTTGGTTGAGGTCAAGGGACTTGGGGCCTAGGAGTTTGCTCTTCTCCAGGTCCCAGGTTCGAATCCCACTCTCCGCTGTGCTCCTGGCGGGCCACTGGAGGTTTGCTCGGTCGTTAACTCCAGGGTCTCGAAATTAGTCGAGGTGCGCGTAAGCTGGCCCGGACACTCGGTTATCAAAAAAAAAAAAATATTAAAAAAGTTCAATAAAAATATGGAAAATACAAAATTTAATTTTTTAAAAAGTGGGTTTAATTTTCTGAAACTAAAAAGTAGATTCAATTTTTTGAAATCAAAGAACTCGTGGATGTGTTTTTTTGTTAAAAATATGGATTAATTACACTGGTCACCAGTATACTGCACCTGAAATCCCACTTCAACCCCTCTATTTTTTATTTTATGTTTTTTGGACAGGCAATTTGCTACACTTCTAATCAGTGTGAGTCTGCTGTAAGATTCTGTTAACTATCTAATTGTGTGTTTAATTGTTTATTTTAATTAGCATTTTTACATTAAAATTTCATTTAATACGTCTAGCAAGCGTTGAATTTTTCTCAAATTTAAATTTCAATATGAGAGAATTTGATGCGCCTATTGACCAAACACGGATCCTGTTTTGATTATTCGAATTATTTATTTTGTAAAATTTTTAATATATATTATGAATGAAAAAAATTAAATTGATTCAATAATTATTGTAATTTTGTAAGGTTAAACTATCAATAGGCTCTAATAGTTGGACTTAATTTTCATCAAGTCTTATTAAAAATAAGTCTTGATAAAATTGTCTAAAAAAATTATTTTTTTGTGATAATTTTTTACATACGTCGCTAAAAATTGACAATTGGTGACCCTTTTTGTCATGATTTTTATAAATTGTTGTTAAAATTTACATTTAGTGTCTTTTTTTTTATGATAAAATTTTCTCATAAGACTTATTAAATAATAAGTCCACTTATTAGGACCAATACGTACCCCTTATTGAATAACTAAAATCTGTGATTTGACTGAACTTAGTACTGATGGTAAAGTTAATTTCCTTCAATGCATTTTTGGTTCTTAACATATATCATCAATGGAAAAAATTAAATCAATTCGATAATTATAATATTTTTATTTTACGATATTTGTCTTTAAAAAAATAGACAGTACAATAAAATTAAAATGTTACGATTATCAAATTGACTTAATTTTTTTCACTAATTTATTTATCATCTTAATCTTTGAACTTTCTTTAATGATAAATTATTATTCATAATATATTTTATTATTTATAATTTTTGTAATTTTTTTTTTTCAAGTTAAAAAATTAACACGCTCTTGCTTCCGATACCAATCTGATTTTTCTTGCTTCCAATATGATACTAGGCGGGGGACTGCAAACTTTTCATATTGTCATCCTTAAAAAAGAGGTCAATATAATTATTATGTTAAAAATACAAAATTAAATGTGATTTATTTAAAATCCAAGAGAGGTGAATGTAATTACCTATAATTTGGTAGTAGCAACATCCCTTTCACGGGAGAGAGAGAGAGAGAGAGAGAGAGAGAGAATTTCAGGTCCAAAATACTCCAACAGCGTGGAACAATCTGCGCCTCACCTCTCGCACTCTCACACACCACAACACTCATTCCTTCTGCACCTTATTCCACAAACAAACCTTGAGAGAGAGAGAGAGAGAGAAAAAAGAAGAAGGATGAACATGGTTATGTCTGTATTACTTCGATTTATATATCCACCACCACCTTCATTGTTCGTAACTGCCATGTCTGTGATCAGCGCTGCATCTTTGGCCAACGCCGGGATTTCGGAAATCAAAGGCAAACACATGCAGTATTCTAAGTTCTGGAACAACAACAACAACAACAACATTGGTAGTAATAATTCTCAAAAATCTTCTTCTTCTTCTTCGGCCAAGCGGACCAAACTGTCCACCAAAACAGGTATGCTAATTGCGTACACGCCGGCGTTACTCGCCAGTGTCGCTTCCTTCGGCATTTTCCCGAATGAGGGTTTTAGGTTCTTGTTGGTCAATTCTGCTCTAACCATCCATTTCTTCAAGAGACTTTTTGAGGTATTCAGAATTTTAATTTTATTTTTTTTTCTAATAATGCCAGTGTATTGTGTGGTTCGGATTTATTTTATATATAGACTAAAGTTACCTCAATTAAATTTTAACTAAGTTTTCCGTTTGTTAATTTGAAATTGGAAAAAAAAATTAATTAGTCTACTCAAATTATCGCTTGTTTGAATTTAAACAATTATCACTTTTGTTTTGCAGGTTTTATTCATTCACAAATACAGCAGTGTGATGTACCTTGATGTTGCAATTCCAATCTCTCTCAGCTACTTCATCTCCACATCAACCATGATCTATGCCCAACACCTAACCCTAGGGTTCTCCGAGCCGCCACTTGATCTTAAGGATGCCGGAATTTCGATGTTTTTAATGGGTATATCTGGTAACTTGTACCACCATTACCTCCTCTCTAAACTGAGGGAACAAGGTGACAAAGGGTACAAGATCCCCAAAGGTGGCTTGTTTGATCTAGTGATATGTCCACACTATCTTTTTGAAATATTAGGGTTTATAGGGATCTCTTGCATTTCTCAAACTCTCTATGCATTCTCATTCACTCTAGGCACCACAATCTACTTGATGGGGAGGAGTTATGCCACTAGGAAATGGTACCTTACAAAGTTTCAAGACTTTCCCAAGAATATCAAGGCTCTTATTCCATTTGTCCTCTAGAAAAAAAATGAAAATGTGGAAATATAAATTTAGGATAAGGTTGGTATTAAGTCATATATATAAAGATATGATACATTTTCTAGATTTGATATATGAAATGAGATTAAGAGCCAGAGTAGTTAGGCTTATTCCATAAGTTTGTTCATCAATAATTTTTTGTTTGTGAAAAACTTTATTGTTCATCTTTGTACTCTTACTGACTTTTACATATAATTTAGATCATTGGTTTAAGTAGGAATTTAGAAATGAAAGGAATTGCGAGAGAAATTGATATTAAAAAAATAATAACTTATATTTCATTTATATTCTCTCACATATTTCTTGTCCTTTCAAAATTATTATCCAAATTCATGATCCAAATATAACCTTAAGAATAAATTACCAATAGGTGGGTGTGAAAATGCACCGATCATAAAAGAGGATAAAAAAAATAAAGGGGGATGCACCAATAAATCCCAAATTAATAACTTATGCACTGTTTAGTCCTAAAAGTTTTCTTATAGACTGAAAGGTCCCATTACAATGTTAATAACATCAGATACAATGTTAATAACATCAGAGTCATGTTACAAACATTAGATTTCAAACATCTAATGTTCATCAAATTTCAATAATGTTTGAAAATATAGGATGAAAAACATCTAATGTTCATCAGATTTCAATAAATTTTGAAATTATATAATGAAACATCAGATCATTTACATCATTTACATCATGCTGATGTAAAAATGGGACTAAATGGAGCATAAGAAAACTTTTAGGACTAAATGGTTCAACGTTTCAAAAACTAGGACTTATGGATAAATTTTCCAAAAATTAAATAAGAAGCACTTTGATTAAATATTCTTGAGCAAACTATACTCGTACTCTTTGTAATTTCTCATGTGCTAAATTTAGTTTTTGTAGCTCTAATTAGGGCTATTTACATAGAGAAACTATTGAGAAATATCATATGACTCCCCAAATTTAAAAATGTACAAATAGATCCCTTAAACTATTAATGTGTTTTACTTTAACCCCTTCTATTAAGGGTCCAATTTGTACATTTTATAATTTGGGGACATTTGTACACTTTTATAGTTTAGAATGCAAAGTGATACTTCTCAGTAGTGTAGTTTGGGGAGTCCATTTGTATGTTTTTAAAGTTTAAGGACTCAAAATTAAAGAAAATGAATATTCTTTGTATTGAATGAATATAATTGTTACAAAGTGAAGATATATTTATACACTTCAATGAATCCTAACCATAACTACCTAACCTTGAATCTAACTACTAAACCATAGTTAACACTGGACAGTTAATCTCTAACAAACTAACAACCTATACAGCTGGATAGTGTTACACATGTGTGACTTAAGCTATAGATGAAACTGCTGTAGCTTGAGCTGTATCTGTTGTTGCAGCTTGCTCTGTATCTGTTGCAGGTTGAGCTTGAGCCGAAGAGTCTGATAGCTGCTGTGTGAGCTGTGATAGCAGTGGCTTATCATGGTGCTTATAAAAAATGATACTTCTCATGAGTTTTTTTTGTGTGTAAATAACCTTCTAATTATATCAATTTTGTTCTTTAATTTTTTTTTTATGTCAATTTAGTTTAATTGATATTTTTATTTGCACACCACTTTTTTATTTTTATATTTTTATCTTCACACTATTTTGTCTGTTTGGATATCAACTACCAAATAAAAATTAATTATTCAGATATCAATCACAGAATAAAAATTAATTATTTAAATATCAACTACTAAACTGGGTTTTCATACTATAGTTGGATATCCGAACCACAAATTTTTGTTTGGTAATTGAGATCTAAACAAAAATTGGTATGAATTGAGAAATTTCGTGGCAAATAGAAGTTTGTTTATTTCAGGTTGGATGTTATTCTTTCAATCAATCTGGTAAGAGTGAATAAATTATTTTGTCCCTTGATATTTAATCCAATTTTAAAATTATTATTAATTAAAAAAAGGGATTTTTATTGATAAATCCCATTTAGAAGTGTTTTAACCCAAGAAGTCCATGAAGGAATTTTTTAATCTATTTAGTCCCATGTATGTATAGTTTTATTCCATAAAGTCTTTTTTCTTGATTTATACTATTTTCTTGGACACTTATGCCCTTATATTTAATTTTGATACCCTTATAAATATTTTTTGAATGGTTAGCAATTTTATGATGTGAACATTCATATTTTAAAATTCACATTGGTAGGAATGTAAAATTGGCCCGTGGGCGGCCCGAAACCCGCCCGCGAGTCGGGGCGGGCCCGTTGACAATGTGAATATTCACATTGACATGTTAACATTCACATTAATAGGAGTGTAAAATTGGCCCGCGTCCCGTGGCGGCGTGAAATCTGCCCGCGGCCCATGGGCGGCCCGAGGCGGGCCCGGTCCGGCCCGTTGACAATGTGAATATTCATATTGACATGTTAACATTCACATTGATAAGAGTATAAAATTGGCCCGCGACCCATGGGTGGCCAAAAGCCCGCCCGTGGCCCCGGGCGGGCCCAGCCCGGCCCGGCCCGTTGACAATGTGAATATTCACATTGACATGTTAACATTCACATTGATAGGAGTGTAAAATTAGCCTGCGCCTTGTGGCTGCCCGAAACCCGCCCACGGCCCATGGGTGGTCTGGGGCGGGCCCGGCTCGGCCTGTTGACAATGTGAATATTCACATTGACATGTTAACATTCACATTGATAAGAGTATAAAATTGACCAGCGGCCCAGGGTGGGCCCGACCCGGCCCGTTGACAATGTGAATATTCACATTGACATGTTAACATTCACATTGATAAGAGTGTAAAATTGGCCCGCAGCCCGTGGGCGGCCCGAAGCCCGACCGCAGCCCGATGCGGGCTTGGCCCGACCCGTGACAATGTGAATATTCACATTGACATGTTAACATTAACATTGATAGCAGTGTAAAATTTGCTCGATGCTCGAAGCTTGCCCGCAGCCCGGGGTAGGCCCGGCCTGGCCCGTTGACAATGTGAATATTCACATTGACATGTTAAAATGCACATTGATAGGAATGTAGAATTGGCCCGCGGCTCGTAGGCTGCCCGAAGCCCGCCCACGGCCCAGGGCAGGCTCGTTTGGGTCCGGACCCGAGCATGTCCGAGACCCTAGGTTAGGGCCTAGGCCATCACTTTGAAGCCCGGCCCGACCCATCGGCCCGCTTAAGGCCCATTCAAGGCTCGGTCTGAGGCCCAGCCCGCCCGAGGTGCAATGTATTTTTTTGTGGAAAATAATAAAATTTTGGTAGAAAAAATTAAAAAGAATTAAAAAAAAAATTGCCAGGCCCGCCCAAGCCCGACCTAAGCTCGAGGCTAGGCCCAGGCCCACCGGCCTGACCCGAGGCTCGATCCATCAGCCCGTCCAAAGCCCGAATACCCTTGTGCCAGGGCTACGGCCTGGGCTTAATGTTTTGGCCCATGGGCCGGCTCGACCCGGCCCGGGAAAGGCTCGTTTGGGCCTAGGCTCGAGCCTAGTCCGAGACCCTAGGCTAGGGCCTGGGCCATCACTTTGAAGCCTGGCCCGGCCCATCAGCCCAGTTAAGGCCCATTCAAGGCTCGGTCCACGCCGAGGCCTAGTGTCTTTTTTTGTAAAAATAATAAAATTTTGGTAGAAAAAATTAAAAAGAATTAAAAAAAAATGGCCAGGCCCGCCCCGAGCCGCCCACGGGCCGTGGGCGGGTTTCGGGCAGCCACAAGGCGTGGGCTAATTTTACACTCCTATCAATGTATGTTAACATGTCAATGTGAATATTCAAATTGTCAACGGGCCGGGCCGGGCCGGGCCAGCCCTGGGCTGCTGGCAATTTTATACTCTTATCAATGTGAATGTTAATATGTCAATGTGAATATTCACATTGTCAACAGGCCGGGCCGGGCCCACCACGGGCCGTCCACGGGCCGTGGGCGGGTTTCGGGTAACCACGAGGCGCGGGCTAATTTTACACTCCTATCAATGTGAATATTCACATTGTCAATGTCAACGGGCAGGGCCGGGCCCGCCCCGGGCCGCCGGCGGGCTTTTGGCCGCCCATGGGCCGCGGGCCAATTTTATACTCTCATCAATGTGAATGTTAACATGTCAATGTGAATATTTACATTGTCAACGGGCCAGACCGGGCCGCCCATGGGCCGCGGGCGGGTTTTGCGCCGCCACGGGACGCGGGCCAATTTTACATTCATATTAATGTGAATGTTAATATGTCAATGTGAATATTCACATTGTCAATGGGCCGGGCTCGCCCCGGTCCGACTCGAATTTTTCCGGGCATCCACGAGAATCGACATGGGCCGGACCCCTACACATTGACAATATGAACATTCATATTGACGGTGTGAACATTCACATTAGGGGTATTTTGGTAATTATGTCACCCATAGGACTTATTGAAACATAAGAAAATAATGTGAACTAAATGGAACATAAGTAGATGAAAAGGGTATTTTGGTCTTCTTATCTCAAATAGGACCTAAAGGAATAATAAAAAAGAATATGGGTTGGATGGAATAAAGCTCTTAGAAAGTGGATTTATCAAAAAAGCTCCCTTAAAAAAATTGACACAATATAAAAACTTTAAGAATAAAATTAATGCCATTAAAATTATAAGGGTAAATCACACTGACACCCCCTAAGATTTGATCCAATTATTTACCACCACATGATGTTGTAGAAATTACATTTCCATCCCTGTAGTTAATAGTTTTATTTCACAAACCCCCCTACTTATATAAAAGGCAACAACTTCTAATAGAAAATAGATGAAATTACATTGAAAAAAAATAAATAAATAAAGCAAAGGAATGAGAGGGGGGAGGGGGGGAAACAGAAGAAGTAAAGCAAAGTAAGAAAAAAGAGAGTACATGAGTTCAATTTTTTTATTTCATCAAAATAATTACAATGACAGGGGGGTTAGTATAATTTTTCAAATGTCAGGAATAATATGTATTAAATTCAAATTTTAGGGGGTGTAAGTGTAATTTACCCAAATTATAATTACCGTATTGACACGAGCACAAATATGAAGTCTAGGACTAATTATAAGGAATGTAATTTGTCCAAATTTCTTTCGTTGCGACTTGTAACTATCTATTATCTTTGGGAGGTAAACAATGACTAGTTAAAAAAAACACACAAAAACAAAAACGAAATGAAAACAAAAACAAAATAAGATAAGGTGGTTTGACAACTAATTAAAAAAGGTAAAAAAATCATTCCAAATATATTATTTTTTTTTACCTCCTATTTTAGTCGAAAAAAAAAAAAAATTTAAAAAGTTACTGAAATAGTCTATTCCCAAAATTTGGGTGGTATAAAATGGATAACAAGTGTGTTTTTAAAGATAATTTTTTCCTAACTAAGAAATATGATAAATTGGACCTTCTATGATTATTGGATGTAATTAATTTTGAGTGCTGCTATTATCACTTATCTTTCTTCTTTGGACCCCTCATTCTTTTTTTTTCTTTTTTTTAAATTCCAATTTTGTCCAAACATAAAATTACATTTTTACTCTCATCCCTAACATTCTAACCTTAATTTCTCAAACCCTAACCCTAACCCTAATTTTCCAAACCTTACCCCCACCGAACTTTCACCTCCATTTCCATCGGTGACCACCATTGCCATTGCCATTGTCGCCGGTGACCTCTCTTTCCATCTCCAGCGATTTTGCTACCATTGCGTGTCTCTTATCCTCCTTATTCTTTTTATTCTCTCATGTTCATCAAACACAGTCCGAATCTTCATCAAACCCAATCCGATTTAGATTCCCTATTATCATCATCTCCCTTTATTAAACAAACCCAGTCAACTGATATTATGGCCTATATCTCATGTAAAAATCCAATTCTTGGTACACATATATGTATATATATGTTTGTGTGTTGTAATTCCTGATTTGTGAAATGATTGATGGTTGTGCTGCTTATGTCTGTGTGGACTGTGTTTTGAATTGGGTTTGTCGTCTTCAATTGATATATTCTTGTTTTTCTTTTGTAGATTGAAATGTTTGATGTTCTTGTTACTTGGGTTTGTTTGGAGAGAGAGAGAGAGAGAGAGAGAGAGAAGATGAGGAGGAGACTGATCTAATCAGTGATTCAAATTGTCTGATTCGCAGAGAAGGGTTTGAGCTTTGAGGTTGCTTTGAAGATAATGATAATGGGGAGTCAAAAAGATGAAGGGTATAGTTGGTATTAATGTGTTAAAGAAAAAATAAGGGGATTCATTTTGTTGGGTAGGGGTTCAAAGAAATGGAGAGGCCAAAGTAAAGAGGTAGGTGCTAATATCAACCATCTTAATTTTTTATGTGGATAATATATACAATAAGACCTACAAAATAAATAGTTTGAGATCATTGAAGAGGAATCTATGACGGATCCCACAAATTTGAAACAACACCATCCACTCTAAATTGGGCTAAAAGGAACCAAACCATACACACTTTAAGGCATGGTCTGGGATATTTGATTTTGGCTAAAATAGTCAATAAAAATTTAAAAAATTAATAAAACAAAATGTTACATCCAACACAATAAATAATCAATTGTTCTCTCATAACAATCTATTCAACTATAAAAAAATTTACAAATTATCTCAAATACACAATTTTTTTCATTGCATAAAATAGTTAAAAAGTTAAAAAAAAAAAGAGAAGGGATTTTTGGTGAAACCCTCCTTTTGGGCCTTTTTATTAGGGTAAAGGATAACCCAATCAATTTTCTTTTAAAAAGCCCCTGAATAAGAAATGCCTACCTTAATAAGGACATTTTATAATTTCTATTTTTTTTATCACAATATTGCCTTTCTATATATACGTATCATACATTTGAAATATTTGAAATTTGAGCTGAAGATCTCGCAAGAACGAAATCAGGAACGAAATGGATGAAGACAATCTCCAAATCTGAAGATCTCGCAGCCGAAGATCTCTCACTTGGTTAACAATAGACGATCTCGCCGCCGACGATCAACACTCTCAATGAAACAAGAGTTTCATTGAAATTTGTGACTGTTGATCAAGTTTTAGAGGTTTTTCTTCTCAATTAGGTATGTTCATTTGTTGATTAATTTTTTTTATTTTGTTTGTTTTTTTTTTTGATTTATTTTTGTTGTGTTTGATCTGATTTTGTTTGACAAAATCAGAGTAAAATTTTACTCTGGTTCTATTGCTCTGTTTTTTGTTTCAGAGAATGAGAGTAAATTTTACTCTGGTTCTATTGCACTATTTTTTGTTTGAGAGAATTAGAGTAAAATTTTACTCTTGTACGTGCTCTGTTTAGAATGAAAGTAAAATTTTACTCTGGTGTTAGAATGACAGTAAATTTTACTTCAAGAGGTGTCATTGCAACACTTCAGCCACCACAAATACTGCCTCGTTGACATTGATCATGTTTGTTGCAACTTTTGCTTAGGTAAAAATAGCTTAGATAACAAAAATTTTGATTATTGAGAAGATAGGGGAGATATGTTATTTTAGCTTATGCATTTTAGTTATCAATTTTTAACTAAAAAAATTGCACCAAACAAGTTCATTGTCTGCAAATAATACCATTTCATAAAGTACAAATTTTACTTGTGTTGAATGTTGTCTATTGGTGTGATGGGCCTGTGGTTTCACAGAAAATTTTACTTTATTTCAGAGAGAAATGTTACTTTTAGATTAAAATTTTTACTTATACAGAGTAAATTTTTTTACTTTTTGAGAGAAAATTTTACTTTTAGATTAGAGTGAACATTTTACTCTCGTTTTAGAGTATAAAATTTTACTTTTTAGATTCAGAGTGTAACATTTTACTCTTATTCAGAGTAAAATTTTACTTTTAATACAGAGTAAAATTTTACTTTTAAATTCAAAGGGTAAATTTTTTCTTTTATTACAGAGTAAAATTTTACTTTTATGCAGAGTAAATTTTACTTTTAGATTCATGTCTCAAGTTGTTTGGTGACACACTGTATGAGTTGTCAATCTTTGCAAACCAAATAGTAAAAATTAACTCTAAAAATATAGTATAATGTTACACTAAACCACAGTAAAATTTTTATCAATTCAAACTAATCACAAATTGACTTTTGGACTTGTAGTGATAGTACAATTTTATTTTGATAGTGATAGTAAAATTTTACTTTGATAGTGACAGTAAAATTTTACTTTGATTGACAGTAAATTTTTTTACTGTTATTGATTGCAGATTAAAATGGTTCCACCTCTTATGTTGTTATGCAAGTATGGTGATCGTACCATTGTGTTCAAGGTTGTGTCAAACTGCACGTTGAAGGATTTAACTGATTTCTTAAGTTGTAAATTGAAGAAGTTTGACAGTAGTGGTTGCATACTGTTATCGTACTGTTTGCTTGGACATTCGCAATGCATGATTGATGATGATTCTGATTTTCAGAATATGTTGTCGCTTGTTTATCCCTTGGTGTTGACCGGGTTGATGTGACTATTATTGAAATGGGCATTTCAAATGAAAAACATGGAGTTAGAGAATCAGGGGATGCTAGTGGATCCAACATTACTGATGATGAAATGGATTTACTCCCTATGTTTTGTCAACATGAAGAAAGGACTTTGTTGTCTTGTGGATGGGTGGATGAAATTACTCATGTAGGTCAAAGATTTATTGGAGGTGCAAATGATTTCCGGACTGCATTATGTAAATATGCCATTGAGATAGGATTTGAGTTTGTGTATGTGAAGAATGAGAAGTTTCGGGCCACTGTTGTGTGTTCAATGCGGGAGTCCAAAGCTTGTTTATGGCGAGTATATGCATCTCTAGAAAGTGCTAATAATTTTTTCTACATTAGGACTCTACATGATGAGCATACTTATGGAGCTACAGTTCGTACTTCTAAAAACTCAAGGATGAGTTCAAATTTGGTTGCAAGTTTGATTGTTAATAAAGTTCGTGGGAATCCCCAAACTCGTCCAATTAATGTTGTGCGTCAATTTACAGATCAATACGAGGCTCACCATTACGTACAATCACGCTTGGTTGGGAGTTGAGAAAGCTAGGACTACTACTTTTGGAGATTTCTCTATGTCTTATGATGAGATTCGATGGTATATGGATATTGTGATGAGCACAAATCCTGGTAGCTATTTGCGTCTTGACTATAACCATCAAAGTGGATGGTTCAAGAGGTTTTTTGTTGCATTTAATGCTTCCATTCAAGGGTTTAGGCATTGCCGTCCTCTATTGTTTATCGATGGAACTTTTCTGAAGAGGTAATATAAGGGCACCTTGTTGACAGCTACAGCGAAGGATAGGGATCAAGGTAGATATTATTATAGTTTATTCAAAAGTAACAAGTTACTTATTCTCAGAGTAACATGTTACTTATTTTCAGGGTAACATGTTACTGTTATTCAGAGTAAAAATCTACTATATTTGTCCTTTTCGTTTAATATACTTACTAATTGTAAAATGTTATTTTTCAGGTTTTTTCCCTCTTGCAATGGCAATTGTCGATACGGAGACTACAGACAGTTGGGAATGGTTTTTTATGCATTTATCGAATATATTGTTGGATGAAAGACTAATTACCTTCATATCTGATCGGAATGCAAGACTTTTGGAGGCTTTACCCAAGGTTTTACCTACTGCTTACCACTATTTTTGTCTCCAACACTTGAAGGCCAATTTGAGGGATAGGTTCTCTGGTCCAAGTTTCAGCAATACTTTCAAGAGTAGAATAGTTTTTTTGTTTTCTTCATGTGCTTATGCTCTGACAGTGGGATGTTTTAATCATTGCTTGACGGAATTACAAGATGAGGGAAAATGGATCGTTTGTAGGTTTCTATCCAATTTGCCCTATGACAAGTGGACTAATGCATATTTTAAAGGACAAAAATACGGTGAAATGCACTCGAATGTGGCAGAGTCTTTCAATTCATAGATCCGTCAAGCTCGTCATTTGCCCACTACGAAGATGATTGATTCAATTAGGTTGAAGATCATGGATTTGATGTCGAGAAGGAGAGAACAAGCTAAGAAATGGAATACTTTTCTTTGTCCGAAGATGGATTCAACATTAGTAAATGCTCTTAAAAGTGGAAGAACTTGGTTAGTTAGTCGTTCAAGTGATCATGTTTTTGAGGTTCAATCCCGACCATCGGTTAGCGTTGACCTTTTGAATAGAACTTGCTCATGTTACTAATGGCAATTGAATGGATTTCTTTGTGCTCATGCGGCGACCGCTATCCAAAAGAGCGGAGGTGATTTGTATGCACATGTGGAACCATTTTATTACACTAGCAAGTTCAAAGCTTGCTATGCTGAGTCCGTTTATCCAATACCCACTGTTGAGAAACCTCTTGTAGCTATGGATGATCTTGTTGTCATTCCTCCAATTTGTAAGAAGCCACCTGGTAAGCCAAGGAAGAATAGGATTCCATCTAGGGGTGAGAAGATAAGACGAGTACAGTGTGGTAGATGCAAGAAATACAGTCATAATAGGAAGACTTGCAAGGAGATATTGCCGTGAAAGACATTATTGATTTTGTAATAGAAGTATGAAAATAATGCAGTTCTTCTGCAATAAATAGTCCATAGCAATAATAGTATAGTATTTTAGACTAGATTTGTAAGGAGACATTGCAATAAAAGACATTTTTACTATGTTCTTGAATGGTTGTCTGTTCAAGTTTCTGATTTACTTTGTGGTTGAGTTTGACATTTTAATATATTTTTTAATGTGGTTGAATAAGTTTCATGTAAATGAACTTATAATGGAGTTTGTTTAGTAGGTGTGAAGGTTTGAAATGGCTGTGCTCAGAGCCTGTGCTTTCAAAGTAAAATTTTTCAGTATTTCAGAGTAAACTTTTACTTTATTGCAGAGTAAAATTTTACTTTTTTCTAAAGTAAAACATTGCCTTCATTCACATGAAAGTAAAACTTTACTGCCTTTCAAAGTAAAATTTACTATGTTGTTGAATGGTTGTCTATGGGTGTGATGAGCCTGTGGTTTCACAGTAAAATTTACTTTATTTCAAGTAAAATGTTACTTTTAGATTAAAATTTTACCTTATTTTAGAGTAAAATTTTTACTTTTGTAGAGGGTAAAATTTTACTTTTGTGCAGAGTAACATTTTACCTTTAGATTCAGAGTCTAACATTTTACTTGTTTTCAGAGTAAAATTTTACTTTCATACAGAGTAAAATTTTACTTTTGTACAAAGTAAAATTTTACTTTTAGATTCAGAGTGTAAATTTTACTTTTTTCAGAGTAAAATTTTACTTTTGTGCAGAGTCTAACATTTTACTCGTTTTTCAGAGTAAAATTTTACTTTTATATAGAGTAAAATTTTACTTTTAGATTCAGAGTGTAACATTTTACTCTTATTCAGAGTAAAATTTTACTTTTATACAGAGTAAAATTTTACTTTTAAATTCTGGCTGTAACATTTAACTCTTAGATTCAGAGTGTAACATTTTAGTCTTATTTCAGAGTAAAATTTTACTTTTATGCAGAGTAAATTTTATTTTTAGATTCTTTTTGTAACATTTTACTCTTATTTCAGAGTAAATTTTACTTTTATACAAAGTAAAATTTACTTTTAGATTCAGAGTGTAACAATTTACTCATATTTCAGAGTAAAGTAAAATTTTACTCTGCATAAAGTAAAATTTTACTTTATTTCAGACAGTATGTTAGCCCTTAGAAAAACATTTCCAACCTGCAACAAAATTTACCACAATACACAAACTCCCCTGATGATCATCATGCAATCTTTGTGCAAAAATAATCTAACAACACAACTACATATATCATCAAAGATACACAAGTATAACCTGTATCATTGTATTCTATCCATAACAACGTTCATTCCTAGTCAAAACAATATCCTGCTATAATAATGTATTAATCACCAAACCACAGTAAAATTTACTAGAACAATAGACATAGCATGTACTATCTAATACTCTTTTAGTATTCTTTCACTTACAATTACTTTTTCACCATTCTTTCATTTACAAAAATCGAAATTACATACATCATTCACAGTAGTTCCCCAAAATTTGTCCACATTGTCATCCTTGAGGTCTTAGCTCTTGCCTTTTTTTTTTTTTTTTTGAGGTTGAATTGTTCCTCAGTCTATGCTTTTGGATAATCATTCAAAAATTGATGCGCTATTGACGCTCGTAAATTGTTAATTTCATCATTTTCTATAGAATTTGCAATAGGCTCATCTCTTATGATTTGGCGCATGATATAACATACAATAATTCCGCAATCAACACTGTTAATAAAAATCAATATCTTGTTAGATTTAGTCAAATTTGAAAACTACCAATTCAAGCATGTAGTAGTAGTGTGAAATACTTACGATGTTGGGCGTTGTTGTGGACTATCTTTCACCGAAACCGAGTTTGCAAACTTTCTTCTACCTCTTTTCGTTTTGTTGGCCAACTTGTTCTCCACATATGTTATCTAACATTATTGCATAATTGTTTGGTCATGATTAAACTCAAGAATAAAACACAGCAAAAAATTACTGTTAATATGATGCAAAACACTTACAATCTTTTTTGCATCCTTAAGGTAAGGATCTTCTCTGTTGTCTCTTGGCCTTAAAGAATTGTAATGTCTCCACTCATCAAATTCAGTGTCAAATACTAGAAGTGTCCAGTGGTAGGGTTTTTCTTCCTTCTTATTCCCATTGGAGTTTATGCAAAAGTGAAGGTATCTGTATCCACTCAAATCTTGCTCAAGCACTTTGTCAATTAAATGATTTCTCAAATCTCCATAACCCCATTTCACCAGTGACTGCATTTAATCATATAAGTGTGTCATATCTCAAGTTGTGTTAGTGACACACTGTATGAGTTGTCAATCTTTGGCAAACCAAATAGTAAAAATTAACTCTAAAATATAGTACAATGTTACACTAAACCACAGTAAAATTTTATCAATTCAAACTAAACACAAATTGATGGCTTACCCAACAAAGGCTTGAGAAAAAGAATGACTTATTCTTTTCTGACTTCTTTGCTTGTTGCTCAATCTGAAGCATTTCTACAAAGCTGTCAATGACCTACAAAAACAAAAATCAATTAAATATATGTTAATAAAATGAACTATTTTTAGTTATTGAAGTAAACACTAGTCATTGAAAATTGTATGGCCACTTACATTATTTGCAGTATCACCATCTCTCAGAATTGCATTCACATCATGCAATGTAACATATACTCCATTTCCTTTGCCAGGCCATATGATTGCACTAGTCATAAGGTAAAAAAAATGTTGATTAACACGTTGCAGTTTGATAACAGTAAAAATCTGTTATTTGATAAAATTAAATTGGTCTTACTCTGTGGTTTCCAAATTGTAAATCTTGTTCAGTAGACACTTATCATTCTCATCAAGCAATTTGCATATTGCAGCCTTATCTGGAAACAAAACCCTTTCAACTGGCTTTGGTTGGGTTAGAGGCAAGTTGTCAACACAAATTACTTAATTTGATATCACTTCAATTGCTTGTTTTGTGGTCTTTTTTTTCTTTGCCTCTCTTGGCTCACATTCAAAATCAGACATCTCTTTTTTCTTCTTCACCTTGATTTTGATTTTCTTGACCATGGATGTTTGCAATGGCTCTATGAGTATAGGTGTTTCTTTTAATGTAGTTTGAATCCCAAAGTTTTGCTCTTGTTCTACTCCTTTAGCATATGGCATTTCTTTAGAAGCAAAAGCTTGGGTAGCCGCATGAACTGCATTTTCTTCAATCTGTTCAACCAACTGTTTATTTTCAGATCCGGGTACTTCACACTCCTTTCTCAGTTTCTCCATTTCTTTCTTTGTGTTGCTCATCTTTTCCATCATTTCTTTTGTTTTTGCCTCTTGATCCTCTTGTATTTTTTGTATTATTTCCCTCATTTTCTTCAGTTTTTCAACCAATGCCATATTCTCACTTTTCAACCTCTTGTTTTCTTTTTGAACTCGTTCTAATTTCCCAAGATCAATGAAGTCCTTTAAAGGTTGATCATCTCCTAAAACTTCAACTATATGATCTTTATCTTCTTTAGTCTCTAAATTTTCATCCATGTCTAATGCATCTTCTTCCTCATCATTGCGAATGAGATCCATTTCTTCTCTGGAAATGGGCTTTAGTTCATCGTGATTTACCTGCATTTGAAAAATAAAAAAAGAAATAAGTCAACAATGAAGCAAACTTTAACCACCAGAGTAAAATTTTACTCTATTTCAAAGTAAAAGTTTACTCTGATTGTAAGTAAACTTTTACTCTGTTCAAGAGTAAGTAAAATTTTACTTTGATTGTAAGTAAAAGTTTACTCTGATTGTAACTAAACTTTTACTCTGTTCAAGAGTAAGTAAAATTTTACTCTGTTTCAAAGTAAAAGTTTACTCTGATTGTAAGTAAACTTTTACTCCAATTTTAAGTAAACTTTTACTCTATTCAAGAGTAAGTTTTATTATGTAAGTATAATTTTAAGCAAAGTGAACCAATAAGGCTGAGTTTGGAAAAATGATACCTCTTCGGGCTTTAGTGTTTTCAATGACCTCTTCATTAGCTTTTTCCTCAACGTTGATAAGTCCTATCGAAGGAGCCTTGGACACAAATTTTTTCCTTGAGGTTGAATGAAGGTAGTATGCTCGCATAACCAGTACTATAAAATAAAAAATCGAAATTAGTTAATTCACTAAAGATAGATTGCATAATATTTCAAGTAGTTCAATTTACTTTCCAAAAGAAGAAGTACACATCCAGTTACACTTTCAGGACTTCCTAATGAAGAATGGATTGAAATAGTCAACGTGGATGCAACTGCAGTCGACCATGCATATGAATTCATCATTTCCAAATCTTCTACAAGGGCGACAAAAGCCCATCCAACTGTTAGACCAGTTGTTGGTAATAGCAAAGTTGCCACAACAAATAAACACATTATTCGGACAACATCCTCAACATCAACTGTCGTTGTGCCTTCCAATGCATCTCCTAATACCTCTCGCAAACTCTTTACGGATATTCTTGACATATTACGAAACCTTCTCTGCACAAAAGCTAATTCTTGTTTCTTCCCATATGAGACGTCTACTTTTTTGTTTCCGATTTTATCCCAAAAATCAAAGTAACGTCACTATCCTGTATGTCACACGTTTTCCCTCCAAGCTTAAATCCCTTTGCATGAAAGTCATAAGATTTGATCACATCCATGACATTATCATCAACTTTCTTGAACTTCTTTAACACCACATCTTCTTTCTTCCAAAAAGATTTAAACAACATCCCAAAAGGTGTTCTCTCGAGGGTAGTAATATCTATTTCAGTGAACCTCGTGTCTCGCATTAGGTTTATCAATGAAACAATATTTGACCTATATTGTTTCACATAGTTCTCCCTCTCCCGTACTCCGTGTACAATATTCAACTTCGAAGGTTTTGTTGTTGAATGCATTGGATTGCTTTCATTACAGCCTTCATCATCACCAGCATTGGATTGAACTTCTTTACTACTTTTGCTTTTTTTTTTTTTTAGGGACTTTCTTCTTTTGTATAGCCGTTGGTGGAACTTCAAAATCATCATCATCATCATCATCACCACATTTGCTTCTTGTAACAACCATTTTAAAATAGTAAAAAGTTTCCCTATATCAACAGTGTAACATTTTACTTTAAACAACAAAGTGACAAAACAAATAAGCACTAAAGAAAATGTACAAGCATTGTAATGAGACAGTAAAGTTTTACTCTGTTTGGCAATAAAACTTTACTTTTATTGAAAGTAAAATTTTACTCTGATTGGAAGTAAAATTTTACTCTGAACAATACCCTAGGAAATAAACCAAAAACACATACAAAATTTATAGAACCAAGAATCAAGAAAACCTTGTCTCAATTTTGACTATACGCAACATAGTTATGAAATTACCATGTACAATTCACATTTAAATCAAAATCAGAGAAATAACGAAACGATAATCACATTCACATACATAAATAGATATATATATATATATATATATATACAAATTAATATGCACATTTATGTAATGAGCAAATGCTAGAGTTAAAGTAAAATTTTACTCTGTTTATAAGTAAAACTTTACTCTCATTGTAAGTAAAATTTTACTCTGGTTGGAAGTAAAATTTTACTCTAAAAAATTCATGAAGCAAGTGAAATTGAAAGCATTGAAATTGCAGGACCAAAACACTACCGAAATCAAAGCAACGAAATTGAAGCAAAACTGCATACACCATTCTGAAATACCTAAATTAGTTTTCAAAATTTTTAAACATTAACATTCTCACATGATTTAGTAATTTAAAGTATTTTAAGATAGGGATAAAAATTTTAGAACAGATGATCCTTAGTGTAACCCAAAATCCCAAACTCTACTCACCCTAATGCAACAATGAAAAAGAAAAAAGAAAAAAAATCCTTAGCAGCCTTACAATCCCACCCCATACCATGCCAACGTAATCTCATACACCACTTGCAAAATAAAAACAAACCCAGACAGACTTCATAGCATCGAAAAACTAGCAGAAAGGGGAAAAAATCACCTGCAAAATGTGTGTCCAAGAGAGAGAGAGAGAGTAAAGTGTAATGCAGAGTTCGATTCGAGCGCAAGCAACGAACCTGTAACGTTCCAGGGGTAGAAAGACAAAGTAGCTCTAGAGAGCGAGAGTAATGAGACTTAGGGAAGGGTTTTCAATCGATGCTAGGGTTTTTGAATAAGGATATTTAGAGGAGGGTTATCAATCAATGAAACAGAGTGAGGGGAGAGAAATGGTGGAATTGTTTCATATTTCCCCACTTATATGGAAGGACATTTTAGTCAATTCATAATAATTTTTTTAATTTAGGGGCTTTTGGGGTCATTGTTTTATTCCGTGGGTTTGACCCAAAATAGGCCCATGAGGGGGGTTTTTCACCAAAAATCCAAAAAAAAAAAATACTAAAATAGCTAAATTTGTGAACAAGCAAATCTGAATTAAAAAGCACTACAAGAAAATACACATTTGGCAACCAAAACAAATTTAGTCGCCAAAAATATACCTTTTGGCGACTAAAAAAAAAATTAGTCGCCAAAGGTTCGTAGTTTAGCTACTATTTGAATTTAGTCAAGATATATTGTTTTTTTGGCGACAAAAACAAAATTTAGTCACTAAATATATAGTAATCAGCTACTAAATAATATTTAGTTGCCAAAAGTTTATATTTTACGCTACTACTTATAGGTTTAGTCGCTGATTAAGGTTAATTGCCGACAAAAATATAGTTTAGTCACCAAATATTATGGACATTTTTTACACCTTTTGGTGACAAAAAAATTTAGTAGCCGTATATTTAATTTTTGCTGACGAAAAAAAAAATAGTAGCCAAATGATACTTTTGGCTACCAATATATTAGTCGCTATTAATTAATCATTGGCTGCAAAGCAGTTTTAGTCATTATTCAGCACTATTTGGCAACAAAAAATAATTTAGTCGCTAAAGGTTGAATTTTTTTTTTAAGAGGGAAAGCAATTGATTTTGGTGCCCGATATATATATATATTGTATGTTCCGTCTCTTACACACACGATATACACTGTTCTGTCTCAAACACTTTTTGCTCTCACCAAACCTCACCTCTTCTCACCACCAATGCTCGCTACCGGCGCACATCGCCACCTACAAATCACCAGCGCCACTTAATCACTGGTATTTTTCTCCCGCTCTATCACTCTCGGTCTCTCCCTCTCTGTCGCTCTCAGTCTCGATCCCTCTTTGTCGATCTCGCTCTCTCTCCCTCTCCTTCTCTGTCCATCTCGGTCTCTCTCTCTCTCTCTCTCCCTTCCTCTATTTTCCCATTTCTCACACGTAGCTCTAGGGTTTTATATGATTTTTGTTGTTTGATTTTGTGTTGATTTCTTAACTCAAAATCCATATTTTTGTGTTCATTTTGTGTTGATTTCCTACACTTGCTATAGGGTTTGTGTTAATTTCTAAACAGAAATTCCAAATTCAAGCTCTTGAGCTTAATTTGATTTTAGAAATATATTAGCTTAATGTGTGAGTTGTAAGAGATTTGGGTTTTGTTTGTACTGGGATGCTCATTGTACTGTTGAAATGTTGATGCTGTACATCTTTTTACTGTAATTCTCTTGTAAATTAGTGCGTAATGTTTGGATGTTTGTAGGCACTGTTATATTCCCTTCCATTCCCTCCCATGCATTTCCTATGTCATTTTGCATTACCTTTGGATTGGTTTTGGTTTTTACTCCTTGAAGAACACTGAAGAATTTGTTTTAGGATTGTTGGCATTGTAAGGGGTTGTTAGATGTTGCTGTCAGTTTCTTATTTTCTGTTTCTGTTTTTTAGTCTAACCTTTCATGTTCAGGAATTATAAGGAAATTGAACCAATTCCAGTCTGGAAAACAAACTGAGGATCCCAGGTTAGTGTCTTACATAGAGATATAGGTAGACTAGATCTTTCCAGAACAAGTTCACTGAAAATTGCTTTACCTTGTTTCTTTATGAAGTCCTTGAGAATACAACCTAGGAACCAACACTTCTCTTTTTCTTTTTCTTTTTCTTTTTCTTCTTGTTCTTTTTGTTTTTGGTGCCTTCTGTTTTTGGGAAGAATTGCAGAACAAATCTACTAGCTCTTTAACTATTTTCCACTTTTACACTTTTAAGCTGTATTAACTCCATGTAAGATTTGATCAATGGTTTGGAACTCTTTTTTCTTTCTTCTGGTTGTGGGTTTTGGAACAATATGTTTGAGATGGAATTTGTTATATCCATTTTTGAGGCTTGAGATAGAATATGAATTTTGGAACTTCTCTGCACTATCCATAGCTTCTGGTTTTGTGAAAGCAAAAGTTGAAAGTATAAATACCTTCAAATATTTTGGCCCAAGGGTTTTACCATTTAATAGCTTCTATACATTCATAAACTCTGGTTCATGTCTGATGGGCTAATTAAGCAACCTATGTAGATGTTGGAACTTGGAGCTAGTTTGTGGGGTCTATTAAATATAATTTAAACAGTATCCACTTGGCCCCCCTTCATTTATTTTAAAGATCTAACGTTATGAAAATGGTTATTGACCGCTTAATAGGTGGTCATTAATTTCATTATACTTTAAAAAATGTATACTGTTATTGTTGAGTCACACTGTTATTGGGAGCACTATAGCAAGCAAAAAAAATGGATTTGGGTTTTTACCATTGGAGGCTTCTCAGTTATAAACTGATATTATTGGGATGTCATTTAATCGTCTCAAGAAACTTGCACTATTCAAATAAGGGAATTGTTATATTCAAATCAAACTGTAACTCTTCATCTGTGGATGTGTGCTCCACTGCCAAGTTTGACGCCTGGGTTCAAGGCTTACCGCTATGAGTGCAGCTTCCCTTCCCCTATTACCCTCCTATGTAAAAAATAAATTAAATTAAAAAGTTGAATGATAAAACATCCTATTGTTTAAAGGTTATGGTATTTATCTTGGAAAATTCTAATGTGTATGAAGTGCATTGAAATGTGTATTTATTTTGGGCATTTTCCTCTCTTATTGATAGCCCAATGAGCTATTATATTAGTATGACCCCTTTGATCTTTTGTATGGTTGTAGGAGATGATGCTGACTGTGGCAACCAAGAAGCTGAAACAGGAGCTTGCCCTCAGAAGTTTAGAAAGCTACTTTTATTTTCTAAGAAACAATTACTTGGGCTTGAGTTCACATCCTACAGTTTCAAAAGCTGCTGCAAAGGTGGGTTTAATCATTAATGGTCAACAACATTTTATTTACTTTTTTGTATTAACTAAAATTTAGACATTTGCCTAAGTTGTTTTGGCCCTCCTATTTTAGGCAGCCCTAGCACATGGAATGGGCCCAAGGGGTTCTGCTTTAATCTGTGGGTATACAAGTTACCATGGACTGCTTGAGTCATGCTTGGCAGACTTGAAGAAGAAAGAGGTATTGACTTTGTTCTGTGTATTGCAATAAATTGTTCATTGGGAGTCAAGATCGTTTGTACATTTTATCAATTTATTTTTACATTTACTTACTGAAAAGATTAATTTATTCTTCTTTGTTGTGTTAACACTTGTTGGTATGGAATAATGAAACATTATAATAGAGGGACTGCAATGTGTAAACATGAACAAATGTGTGATGGAAACATGATCAGTATGTTGGATCAATAGCAGCATATCATGTATAAACTGCATCGTCTGAATTCACAAATATATTCTTCAATATGGTTTGATGTTTTGGGATGTTGATGTTTTCTGAATTTGTATTCCAGAGCATGGTCCTATTATTTAGTTCAGAAGATACGGTAAATCTTTGACTTCTAGGGTTAGGGAACTAGAAAGTTTTACTTTGGGATTACAATTTAGGGAAAAGGAAATTTAAGTCTGATTCAGAAAATTAGTGTAATTTATATTTAATTATTGGTAACATTTGTTTGCTTTAGTTTGTGGCAAAATGGGTTGTCTCAATTTTACTGCTGTGAAAGGTTACTGATGCTCATAATATTCTCATCAAGATGTATGCTTTTATTACAGCCTTATGCATGATATAATTAATAAAGTGATAAGGTGTAGAGATCCTTTCTAATTATAAATGTCCTATAGGCAGCATTTTCCATTGGAAGATTGACTTACAAATAAAAATAAGATACTAGCTATTATTTTTCTTTAATTCTGGTTTTAAGATTTCTCCACCTATTTTATCATGTATCTTTGACAATATAACTGCTTCTTGTAGCTATGTTTTTAGAACTTAATTAATATTGCTGTTGAGATTTTCCTAGAAAAAGAAAAATGAAAGCACTTCTGGTCAGTTTGTTTAATGTTTGGCTGGAATTGAGGGGATGTAATGAGTTCTGGGTTGTGATATTTGTGCTGCTTGTCTCAATGGGAAGTCCTTCTATAGCGATCCCGATTTTACCTCTATTGTTTATTGTATTCCGGACTCGGTTCCGTGGATGTGTGTTGTTGTCTTATTCTCGTTTTCATCCTTTGATTCTTTGTATTTGAGTTTTGGGATGTGTTAGGCAGGTTTGAAACAAGTTGGTTATGTTTAGAAACAAATAGCTTCTCCCCAGATTTTGGCCTCCCCGTTCGAGTGGGACTTTTCACGCTCGAGCGGGCCCTTTTGCATTTGCTTCTCCGCTCGAGCGGGCAGTTTGACACTTGAGCTGGATTCTTCAACCTTTAGTATTTTTTCGCTGGTCTGCAGAAGCTGGAAGAGTGCTTTCGACGCTCGAGCGTCCATTTTCACGCTCGAGCGGGAGTCTGTGTCTGACGCTCGAGCGGGGCGTCCCACGCTCGAGCGGACTGTGTGTATTTCAATCCGAGAAGAAGCCATTTTGAATCACTTTTTCGGCTCTCTCTCTCTAAAGCATTTCAAAACCCTAGGTTGAGAGCTGCTCACTCTAGAATACTCTCTCTCTCTCTCTCTCTCTCTCTCTCTCTCTCTTTATATTTTGATCTTGATTTAGTGAGACCCAACCCTTGTGCCTTCATTAAAGTGTTGGAGCTTCTCAAGACCTCCATTTCCATCCGAATAGAAGTTGATTTCGCCACCTTTGGAATTCACCACTTGCTTGGTTCATCTTCTCCTTTGAGCTCCGAAATTTAAGGTACGGATATTCTACTCTTCTCTATGAGTTTTAACATAAGTGTTGGTCATTTTATATAAATGGTGGTATTTGGGTGAAGTTAGGGTTTGAAATCAAAATTATAAAAGAGGGGTTTTCTATTTTTGGGGTTCCAAGTGTATGTGTGGTCCCTAAAATGAGATTATTGTGTATGATTGATAAAATTTGGCCTTGGGAGCAATCTTTATATAAAAAAAAAGAGGGGAAAATGCCCTAATTAAGTTTAAATAATTGATTTGTATAATTAATTGGATAAATTGTGGGAATATGAAATTGATTTGGAAATCATGAAATTGGATGGAATTGTGGTTGAATGGTGTAGTTGGATTGATAAATCACTCACCTATGAAAATGTTATAAATTTATCTGTTGATATACTCCTTTACCTGTTTAGAAATAACTGCTTTGGGCTATCGGTGGAGGATAGTCTTGATTGTTGTAGACATTGCATGATGATTAGGTGAATTAAAACTAATCAATTGAAATGTGTCATTGAAGATGACAGTGGGATTAACACATTGAATATATGCCTTAAATGATCATTGTATATGATAAGTGTTTAAATACATTGCTTATGTATATTGTTTGAGAGGAGATAGGGGATGTATTCTAGTGTGTGGGAGGAGATAGGTGATGCACTCCACAGTTTGGAAGAAGATAGGGGATGGACTCCAGTGATAATTAAGTTGGTCGGAGTGTCCAGGGTGAAAGTCCCGAAATCTTATATACATCTGAATGATGTTGATGAATTGAAGTGTTATTATTATGAGTTGTAGTCTCATTTTGAATTGAAGTATTGAAGTATTAATATTATGAGTTGTAGTCTCATTTTAAATTGAAGTATTGAAGTATTAACAATATGAGTTGTAATCTCATCTTGAATTGATTATGATTGAAGTGTTGAGAGTATGAGCTGTAATCTCATCATGTACTATTCGGATGAACAATGAACCATATCTATGATTTGATTTGGATAATGAACGGAAAGGGATTGAAATGTATTTGTGAATGTGGATTGGTTACGGAAGAAATGTACGTTGGTTTATATGAGTCAAACATTTATCAAATGCTAATACTTTAGTTAATACTCATATTTGGTTTAGCATATCTCTACTGGGTTTTGGCTCACCCTATATGGGACATCATTTTCAGGTACAGGTGATATGCTGCCTCCAAAGATGTAGCTTGGGAGGTTTTAGAAGCTGAAGGCTTATTATTGTAGTTACCTTTTTGTATTACATGTACTTCAAGCCAAGGGCTTCATATGTTAAGAGTTAGAACTCTCTTTTGTTGTAACCAAGTGTTGACTTGGAAAGTTGTAAGCTCGTGAGACATTTACTTTTGTTGTCAACATGTAATATTTTGTACTAAATACTCTGATAAATGATAATATGTTTTATTCCCTTATGTCTATGGATGTCATGAATGTTGGGTTTATATGTATTATTTTGAGGGCGTTACACCTTCGCTTCTAAACAATAAATTATTATTAATTCTCTATTTAGCAGAAGGTGACTGCTTAGTTTTGTGCTAAAAAGGACACTAGCTTGCCAAAGGACCTCAATTTTTGTTGCTTAGGAATTTGCTGTCACTGTCACATTGTTTTTTCCAAGCATGTTTTAAATGTGGTTTGTGAATCCATGTCATTTCACTTATAAGTTGTTTTCTGTTCAATTGAAATCCTATATTTGAGGGAACCTCCTGATTGCATAAATTCAGATGCTATATCAGTCCTTTTGGCATGGAAGAGGAGTGCTTGATATATGTAACAGTCTTGCTTGTGAAGACCCATAAGAGTAATGCAAAGATTTTGCATTATATAATTTTCTTTTATAATTTCAAATATGCCAATGCTATGTGGTCAATACTAATGATTAATTTTTTTTTACAGATGATTTTTGGCATGGAATTGTAGATATTCCTTTTTTGTCTACGGAGGACGTGGTTTTTGTACTACTTTTTATTCTGTATGAAATTATTATTTTCAATTGGAATATACTTGGTTTGTATAAAATTTGACATTAAAAGTTATTCTCTTTTTTGGATGGTTGTAAGTGAAATACGTGTTGTGGAATGGGTGATAATATGTGTGTATTGTTTTGTTTGTATACCTGTTACAGGTTGTGTGGGATACATACAGGTTGTGGACAAGTTAATTAAAATAAAAAAAATATAAAATGATATTTTTGGCAACTAAATAATTGGTAGTCAAAAATGGAGTTAAATATTTTTAGCGACTAAATAGTTAGTAGCTAAAAAAAGAATTAAATGGAAACAAACGTTTTGGCGATTAAACATTTAGTAGCCACTTAAAAAACAGTTGTGATTGGGGCCTCGAAAACGAGCGCCCCGAATGCCCCTAATTTTTTTTTTTTTTCTTTTCAGCAGAAGAAAGGAGGAAGACGAATGGGGGAAGGAGGGGGAGGGGAAGGGAGGGGGAGGAGGAGGAGGAGGGGGAGGAAGGACTGGAGGGGGCCTAAAAAATGGAGGAGGAGGACGCGATCGGAGGAGGAGGACGCGATCAGTGGAGGCCGACGCGATCGGCGCAGGCGGCGCAGGCGACGCGACCTCTCTCTCTTTCTCTCCCTCTCCTTCTCCCTCTCCCTCTCTTTCTCTCCCTCTTCCTCTGCAACTCAGAGTTGCAGAGGTCAACAATGGCGGAAAAAAAGAAAAAAAAAAGAAAAAAAAAAAACGGAATGCCCAAAACGACGTCGTTTTGGGCATTCGGGGCATTCGGGGAAAGAAATTTCGAGGCACAAATCTTTATTCTTTAAAAAAAAGACTTTAGGCGACTAATGATTTAGTAGCAAAAAAAAAAAAATAAAATTTTGGCGACAAAAAATTTAATAGCTGAAAATATGATGTTAAATTTAATTGTAATCTTTTGGCAACTAAAATTATTTAGTCGCCAATTTAGCCTTTTAACAACTAAATTTTTTTTTGTCGCCAATACCTTTACTTTTGGCAACTACTTGTTTTAGTCGCCAATTTAGGACTTTCGGCGACTAAAACTTTTTTGGTCGCCAATACCTTCGCCGACTGTCTTTTCATGACCAAGTTGGCGACC
Organism: Camellia japonica; assembly: GCA_030407325.1. Lineage (NCBI taxonomy): Eukaryota > Viridiplantae > Streptophyta > Magnoliopsida > Ericales > Theaceae > Camellia > Camellia japonica. The sequence continues at coordinate 81,865,272 of JAPPVO010000032.1, read as the reverse complement.
AAATTATTTAGTCGGGAAAATCCAAAGTGCAATTTCTTGTAGTGAAGGAACCTATCTAGCCCTGGCGGGAAAGTCATTTTGGCCAATTCAAAATTCAAATGAAAAGTACGGAAGTAAATGTGATTCATGAAGAAAACAAAGGTTGCATTACAACCATATTTGACCTTGACTCAGTTTCTTGTGTTTTTAGCATAAATGACCCATGTGATATCTCTAGCCAGAAAAAATCAAAATTAAAATTGATTATGTAAAAAAATTTCAATAGACATTTTGCTAGGCCAAATGTTACAATCGTATTGATATATTTGGGTCCAACTTCTCTCCCAATAAGGGAAGACTATGCTGTGTTGTTAGACTTTTGAGCTTCCCATATCATTCATTTTGATGATTCCTTTGTTCATTTTTTATGTTATGTATCTATGGAAAAAAAAAAAAAAAATTTGTCACTGTACAATTTCATTACATTTGTATTAAAAAAATAAAAGCATATATTATTTTTTAAATAAGGTATATACTATTTACACTCACTTCTTTTTTTTTTCTTCTTTTTTTTTTTCCATTTTTCAACTCATAAATAAAATAGATAAATGTAAATTTAGGAAATTGTATATTAATTTGCTCTGTCTCCACCCAAACAAATTTACTCGTTAGTCAATATATGTTTTTAAATATATATATATATTTTTTGAAAATCTAATAATCAACAATTTAGTTTAATAGTTCTCTTCCCCCATCTAAAAAATCAATGATATTTCCCTTTAAATACATGAGTGATATGTGTAATTTACTGAAATAAAATGAAAAAGTACCAACAATTTTATGAAATATGTAAATTCTGTTTAGAAATTAAAAGTATTATTTAAATGATCACAATTAAATAAATTTTGAAAATTATTATATTAAAAATATATATGAGATTTATGAGTAAATTTTCGTAGAGTTTAAAAACAACAAATAATAGTATAAGACATTTTTTTTTGAATTTTTATTGGTAAGTTTGTAATCGATTTGAGGATATCTATTATGAAAATTTTAAGTTCTAAATATTTAAGGTTTAATGGCTTAGACAATAGATTTTTAAAAATTTTTGTAGTTTGAAACCTTAAAGTTCTAAAAACACTCTTGGTAAAAAAGTCCATTTGCAATATTATATACTATATTGGGTGATGTCATTTTATTTTTAAGTTATAGTAAATTTCAATTTTTGAGTTTTGTAATGGTTAAAGTAGGTCATATTGTTTGGTAATGTTTTTATTTTTTTTTAAAAACTTTTTTATAACTTACATTTAGGAAGACCTTTTTTTTTGTGGCTAACGTCCTTCTTTGATAAACTTAAGAAAAATAATTAAATATATATTTTTTATTTTGTGCAAATTAGATGACCCTAAAAATTTATTAAAAAATAGGACAGATTTTAAAAAAATTTCAAACTGAAAAATTATGTCAAGTTGTGAAAGGAATAAAGTCTTTTCTCAGGCTAAAATGTAATTTTTTTTAATTTTTATTTTTTGGTTTGTTTTATGAAATAAGTTTTTTTTTTTTGTTTGACAAATAGAAAGTACTATTTTATTAATAAAAATAAAAAATTACAAAAAGGTGAGAGAGAAAATTTAAAAATAAAAAATGACACCTAACCAACACAAGGCAAACATCTACACAACTTCAAATAGCAAATATATATAGTTGTCTAGCAAACAACTAAATAGAAAACAAACACCCACAAAAATTATATAACAAATTAGTACCACCCAATTAAGTTTGTAACTGGTTCGATATAAGAATATGAAAAAAAAAAAAATTTATTGGAAGGTAAAATAATAATAATAAAAGAAAGATCAGTCAAAGACTAAAGAAAGAAATGATTAAAATATTGTTTAAAGAATGTAAACATATGCAACATAAATATTAAATATAAATAACCTTTAACAATCTTAGAAGAAGAGATTAGAAGTAATGAGTTACATGATCCTGACCTTTATATGGTGAGGAGGTTGGGAATGGCATGAAGATGTATAGTGGTTAGGGTTTTAATTGGGAAAAACAATAGGTTGTAAAGACAGAAAGAAAAGGGAGTATGGAAATTTTTTTTATTATGAAATAATTATTATTTGCAGGAATGATGGTATAATCATAGCAATATTTTTGTTTTTAGGAAAGGATGTAAAATTTTAACACAATTATAATTAATACGATGCGTTAGCCAATAATATTTTCTTTAAATATTTTAAAAATAAAAAAATTAAGAATTTTATGATGAAGTGTTGGAGCTTTATTTTCCTATTATGAAATAATTATTATTTGCAAGAATGATGGCATGATCATAGCAATATTTTTGCTTTATGAAAGAACAGTAAATTTTTTTAAAAATTATAACTAATATGATGTGTTAGCCAATAAGATTTATTTCAATATTTTTAAAATAACAAAAATTAAAAATTTTATGATGAAGTCTTGGGAACTTTCCTACCATTCATCATTGAACTATCACTTTAATATTCTTTCAATATTTTAAAAATAAAAAAATTAAGAATTTTATGATGAAGTGTTGGTGCTTTGTTTTCCGATCATGAAATAATTATTATTTGTAAGAATGATGGCATAATCATAGCAATATTTTTGTTTTCGGAAAGAATGTAAAATTTAAAAAATATAATATATGATGTGTTACCCAAGATTTATTTCAATATTTTTAAAATAAAAAAATTAAAAATTTTATGATGAAGTCTTGGGAATTTTCCTACCATTCATTATTGAAATATCACTTTAATATAGATATAGATAGATAGATAGATATTTAATATTGGGTTGACCTAAAATATTTGTGTTTTCAACTGACCCTATCTTGGATTTGATTAAAAAATAGAATAAAAATAAAAATAAAAATAAAAATTGATCAATAAATTAATAAATATAGTTAAAAACAATCAATTTATACATTTTTATAATTTGGGGACATTTGTACACTTTCGTAATTTACAATGCAAAGTGATATTTCTCAATAGTTTAGGGATTCTATTTGTATGCTTTTAAAGTTTAGGTGGTCAAAGTGATACTTCGTGGGCTTTTTGTGTAAATAACCTTCTAATTATATCAATTTTGTACTTCAATTTTTTTTATTTATTTATGCCAATTTAGTTTAATTGATATTTCTATTTGCACACCACTTTTTTATTTTTATATTTTTATCTTCACACTATTTTGTCCATTTAGATATCAACTACCAAATAAAAATTAATTATTCAAATATCAATCACAGAATAAAAATTAATTATTTAACTATCAACTACTAAACTAGGTTTTCATTCTGTAATTTGATTCTGAACCACAAATTTTTGTTTAGTAATTGAGATCTAAACAAAAATTGGTGTGAATTGAGAAATTTTGTTGCCTACTGCTGTATGTAGAAAGGTGTGATACAGTGGAGCTGACTGCTACTGCTGTATTGTTGCACTGTTGCTGGATTGTTCTTTTGCTTTCTTCTTCTTTCTTTCTTTGGTTGCTCTTGGTTGGTTTCTCACAAATCTTGGGTCAAGTGCTAACAAATGATTGTGTTTCTTTTGCGGCGTCAACTTAGTTGGGATTGTTGAGGTCAACCATGATACTCAATGCACTTCTCCGCTTTGTTTTTTTTTTTTTGTTTTTTGAAACGGCGAAGAACACTTTATTGATGATACCCAAGTAAAACAATTACAAGAGTTAAATCCATAAAGACAGAGGGTGCAAAGAGCATCATCACTAAACTAGCTAATCCCAACGAGATTGGCACCAAACTAGCAAGCTCAATCATTTGCTAGCACCACTCCTAGTTGGAGAGAAACTAACAAGAAAAACAACAAGAAAAACAGAGAACAAAGTAACAAACCCAACACTCATAACCACCTGCCAGAGATACACCTCCTCACTTGCCTAAGATTAAACACAAAATCTTGCACAGTGAAATTATGCTCCGTGTACAATGGTTTCAACCAAACAGCAACTCTAACTTTGATCACTTCACATAACTCAGCCAAGATTGGAGTTGATGCATTGAACACAACATCATTTCTAAGCTTCCACAAAGACCACAGCACAACCAGAGGGAGTCCATGCCATATCTTCCTCTCTTTACTGCTAAAGCATTCCCCATCCCACCATAAAATTATTCCTTCAATAGATTCAGGTAATGCCCCTTGAACATCCCACTAATTTAACATTTCAGACCACACATTCCATACAAACGAGAAAGACACCAACACATGATCCACTATTTCATTCACAGTTTTGTAAAACACACACAAAGTTGAAGCACTGTTTTGAAGCACACCAATTTTTTGAAGAAACACTGAGGTCTCAAGTCTACTCCTCCATACTAGCCACCCAAAAAATTGTACTTTGGGAGGCAAACATTTAACCTATACCAGTTGGCTTATTCTCAACCTAGGGCCAGCACATGTACAAGCCCCCTAAAATACAGAGGACATAGAAAAAAACTCCAGATGATTCAATTGTGCAAATAGGCTTATCCACCTGATCAACCACTAGAATAGGTGCTAAACCCAATAGGTTTCTAAGACGAAAAACCTCACACTCTTCCCAGTTATACAACCTTCTTCTGAAATTGAACTCCTAATTCCCTTCCACTTCCTTTCTCTCAAACACTATTCTTACTGATTCCTCTTTTTCCACAGTCAACAAAAATAAACCAGGAAATTACTCTTTTAAACAGGTAGAGTTACACCATCTGTCCCACCAAAACTTGACTGAACTACCATTCCCAACCTTTATCTGCCAGTTATCCAAGTAAAATCCCAGAATGGGGCTATTTGATGTAGCAATGTTGATTATACCATTCTATACACTAGACACATTACTATTAGTGCAGAGAGAGCGTACCCACTCACTGAATCCCACTTTATACTTACTACAAATCACCCTTCTCCACAAAGTTTCTTTTTCATATCCAAACCTCCACCACCATTTAACTAATAAACAATCATTCACCAGCTTCACTCTTCTTAGCCCCAGGCCCCATTGATCCACTCTCTTTGCCAGTTCATCCCACTTAAACAGGTGAACCCTTCTCCTTGTTTGAGACCCTCCCCAATGAAAAGAGGCTTGCAGCCTCTCAATCACTCTAGCTACCCCTTAGGGCATTTTAAACAAGGATAGATAGTACACAGGTAGTGAAGCAAAAACAGATTTGATCAAAATTAGCCTACCAGCATAGGACATGAGCTTTTTCTTCCAACTAGCAAGTTCGCAACAGACTTTATCTAGCACTGGTTTCCAAGTGTCTTTCCTATTAGGATTAGCCCCTAGTGGCAAGCCTAGATATTGTATGGGAAATTTCCGTATCTTACAGTTAAGAATAAATGCAAACCTGGCTAATGATTCCTCTGGGACACCCATTCCACACACCTAACTTTTGTGATAATTTATTCTCAGACCAGACATAATCTCAAAACACCTTACTATTCTCTTCAAATTTCTGACCTCCTCATGTTCAGCTTCTCAAAATAATATAGAATCATCTGCAAACTGCAGATGAGAAACCACCACATCAGCAACACCTATTTTCACGCTCTTAACTATTCCTATCTGGTAAGCCCTTGACAGTAAAATGTTTAAGCCTTCAGCAACCAAGTTAAAAAGAAAAGGGGACAATGGGTCACCTTGCCTAAAACCCCTTTGGGGGCTAAACTCAGCAGTTGGGGATCTATTAACAAGGACTACGATATTAGCTGTTGCCACACATTCCAAAATCCATTAAGTCCATTGATTGCCAAACCCAAAATTTAACATCATTGAGTATAAAAATCCCCAATTTACTGAATCATAAGCCTTTTCAAAGTCAAGTTTAATTATCACTCCCTTCATCTTTAATTTCTTCAACCCATCTACAACTTCATTAGCAATCAATACACCATCAAGAATGTTTCTCCCTCCTATAAATGCTGATTAGGTCTCACTTATGATGCAAGGCAATACATCTTTTAGCCTCTTTGATAGAACCTTTGACAGAATTTTATACACTGGCCCAACAAGACTGATGGGCCTATAATCTGCTAGTCCCACAGGATTCTCCTTCTTTGGTATAAGAGTAACAAAAGAACTGTTTAACCCCTTCACCAACCTTCCATTCATATGAAAATCCTTCATAAAATTAAGCACCTCCCCTTTCATCACCTTCTAAAATTTTTGGAAACATAGCATATTGAACCCATCTGGCCCAGGTGCCTTGTTTCCATCACAATCCTTCACTATTGCCTTGATTTTTGCCTCTGTAAACTCTGCTTCCAACCGCTCATAATTTGGACTGCTATGTACTGATTTAAATATGCCTCCTAATTTAGGTCTATTCACCCACTCCTCAGAATGTGATTTGGGGCTAAAATAGCCACAAAAGACAAAATAGGCTATTTTAGCCATAACAAACAAAACATCATATCCAACCCATAATCATTACACTCCTCTCTCACAAAAAAAGTCAAAAAAGCCAAAAAGCCCTTCCCAAACCAAGCTTTTTAGCCCAAGCTAAAATAGCCAAAAAAGTCAAAAAGCCAAAAAGCCAACCCACTTCCCAAACCAACCCTTAAGTGTTTTTAGAGCTTTAAGGTTTCAAACTACAAAATTTTTAAAAATTTAGGTTAAGTTTGGCAAGTTGAAAAAAAAATCAAAAAGTCAAAAAGTTACTCAAAAAGTTAAAAAATTATCACTATTTATCAAAAGTCAAAAATTACGGCTGCACAACTCCTAATCTTTATTTTCCCCTACACACTAATTTATACAATTTTTTAATACAAATTTTTCCATAAAAAGTCAAAAAATTAACTCAAATATCCATATTTTTTTTCTTCAATTTTTTAGTCCAAAAAGACAAAAAGTACATTTATTTAGGACACCCCAAACAACCTCCAAGCCATTACACCTTACATATTTAAAACTTAAAATTTTCATAATAGATATCCGCAAATCGATTACAAACTTACCAATAAAATTCAAAAAGAAATGTCTTATACTATTATTTGTTCTTTTTAAACTCTCGGAAAAAATACTCATAAATCTCATATATATTTTTAATATAATAATTTTCAAATTTTATTTAATTGTGATCATTGAAATAATACTTTTAATTTCTAAATAGAATGAACATATTTCAAAATGACTTGGTTTCTTGGTTTCATGAAGAAGATGTATAGTGGCTAAGGTTTTAAAGTGGGAAAGATAATAGGTTGTAAAGAAAGAAAGAAAGGGAAATATGAAAAAAAAAATTATTATGAAATAATTATTATTTTTCAGGAATAATGGTATAATCATAGCAATATTTTTGTTTTTAGGAAAGCATGGTAAACTTTTAACAAAATTATAATTAATATGATGCGTTAGCCAATAATATTTTCTTTTAATATTTTAAAAATAAAAAAATTAAGAATTTTATGATGAAGTATTGGAGCTTTATTTTCCTATTATGAAATACTTATTATTTGCAAGAATGATGGCATGATCATAGCAATATTTTTGTTTTATGAAAGAATGGTAAATTTTTTTAAAAATTATAATTAATATGATGTGTTTGCCAATAAGACTTATTTCCATATTTTTAAAATAACAAAAATTAAAAATTTTATGATGAAGTCTTGGGAACTTCCCTACCATTCATCATTGAACTATCACTTCAATATTCTTTTAATATTTTAAAAATAAAAAAATTAAGAATTTTATGATGAAGTGTTAGTGCTTTATTTTCCTATTATGAAATAATTATTATTTGTAAGAATGATGGCAACATTTTTGTTTTAGGAAATAACGGTAAAATTTAAAAAATATAATTAATATGATGTGTTACCCAATAAGATTTATTTCAATGTTTTTAAATTAAAAATTTTATGATGAAGTCTTGGGAATTTTCCTACCATCATTATTGAAATATCACTTTAATATAGATATATATAGATTGGGTTGGCCTGAAATATTTGTGTTTTCAACTGACCCTATCTTGGATTTGATTAAAAAATAAAATAAAATAAAAAAATTTGATCAACAAATTAATAAATATAGTTAAAAACAATCAATTTATACATTTTTATAATTTGGGAACATTTGTACACTTTCATAATTTGTAATGCAAAGTGATATTTCTCAATAGTTTAGGGAGTCTATTTGTATGTTTTTAAAGTTTAGGGGGTCAAAGTAATACTTTTCATGGGTTTTTTTTGTGTAAATATCCTTCTAATTATATCAATTTTGTTCTTTAAATTTTTATTTATTTATTTATGTCAATTTAGTTTAATTGATATTTCTATTTGCACACCACTTTTTTTATTTTTTTATTTTTATCTTCACACTATTTTGTCCATTTAGATATCAACTACCAAATAAAAATTAATTATTCAAATATCAATCACAGAATAAAAATTAATTATTTAAATATCAACTACTAAACTGGGTTTTTATTTTGTAGTTTGATTCTGAACCACAAATTTTTGTTTATTAATTGAGATCTAAACAAAAATTGGTGTGAATTGAGAAATTTTGTTGCCTACTGCTGTGTGTAGAAAGGTGAAAGGTGTGATGCAGGGGAGCTGACTGCTGCTGCTGTATTGTTGTGCTGTTGCTGGATTGTTGTTTTGTTTTTTCCTTCTTTCTTTCTTTGGTTGCTCTTGGTTGGTTTCTTACCAATCTTGGGTCAAGTGCTAACAAATGATTGTGCTTCTTTTGCGACGTCAACTTAGTTGGGATTGTTGAGGCCAACTATGATACTCAGTGCACTTCCCCACTTTGTTTTTTTTGTTTTTTGTAACGGCGAAGAACACCTTCTTGATGATACCCAAGTAAAACAATTACAAGAGTTACATCCATAAAGACAGAGGGTGCAAAGAGCATCATCGCTAAACTAGCTAATCCTAACGAGATTGGCACCAAACTAGCAAGCTCAATCATTTGCTAGCACCACTCCTAGTTGGAGAGAAACCAACCAGAAAAACAACAAGAAAAACAGAGAGCAAAGTAACAAACCCAACACTCACAACCACCTGCCAGAGATACACCTCCTCACTTGCCTAAGATTAAACACAAAATCTTGCACAGTGAAATTATGCTCCGTGTACAATGGTTTCTGCCAAACAGCAACTCTAACTTTGATCACTTCACATAACTCAGTCAAGATTGGAGTTGATGTATTGAACACAACATCATTTCTAAGCTTCCACAAAGACCACAACACAACTAGAGGGATTCCCGACCATATCTTCCTCTCTTTACTGCTAAAGCATTCCTCATCTTACTATAAAATTATTCCTTCAACAGATCTAGGTAACGCCCTTGAACATCCCACCAATTTAACATTTCAGCCCACACATTCCATACAAATGGGCAAGACACCAACACATGATCCACTATTTCATTCACAGTTTTGCATAACGCACATAAAGTTGAAGCACTGTTTTGAAGCACACCAATTTTTTGAAGAAACATTGAGGTCTTAAGTCTACTCCTCCATGCTAGCCACCCGAAAAATTATACTTTGGGAGGCAAATATTTAACCCATACCAGTTTGTTTATTCTCAACCTAGGGCCAGCACATGCACAAGCCTCCTTAAATACAGAGGACACAGAAAAAACTCCAGATGATTTAGCTGCCCAAACAGGTTTATCCACCTAATCAACCACTAGACTAGGTGCTAAACCCAGTAGGTTTCTAAGATGAAAAACCTCACACTTTTCCAAATTATACAGTGTAGCACCTGTATCCTTCAAAGCTTTTCGGGAAGTGTATTTGAATCCTTTATTTTTATTTTGGAAATCTTTGGGGTTATTGTATGTTGGTTTTGGAGGAGTATAATCCGATTTAAACTTGTTGGGTTTGGTTGTTCGCACTTGTTCTTGTCAAAAGTTCCTTGGAGACTTAGAAATTCTATTCTAGGGTCAACACCAGCCTTCCTAAGGGTCGACCCTTACCTATTGGTGAAGTTTCTGGAAGTGTTGCTGGAATATAGGGTCGACACCAGTTTGGGGAGGGTCGACCCTCTTATATTGCAGAATTTGTGTGTTAGTTGCTGGAAAATAAGCTCGACCCCCTCCTGTCTAAGGGTCGACCCCTTTGTTTGTTGCCAGATTGTCTTTTCTACTTAAAGGGTCGACCCCCCTGCTCGAAAGGTCGACCCCTGTGTGTTTTGTTCAGAATTTTGGGGTTTGATTAGGCCCTACCTTTGGGGGGTTTTGGGCCTATTATTTTATTTGACCTTAGGACTATTCTCTACTACTATAAATAGGCCCAAACCACTTTTCTCTCATTATTTTTCTCCCCTTCTTCCTTTCAAACCGTGAGTTCTCTTCTCTATCTATAAAACTCAAACTCTTTTACTTAAATCTCTAGATCTACTCACCTAGAGTGACCTTTTCACCTTGCTCCTTTCAGATTAAGTGTAGAGCTTGTCAAGGGCTACGTTTTGATCGGGGCAAATCGTTGTTTTGTCGCTGTCGATTTTTGTGCTTTTCTCTCTTCTCTCTCATCTAAGCTTGAGGTAGGGATCTTTTCTACACTTCCATATGATATTTAGCTTAGTTATTAGTATCTTGTGTAACAATGATGTGATTTGGGAGTGTTTAAAGCAAACCTAGGGTTTGGGCATAAAATGGAAAGAGGGATTTTTGGGTAAAGGTGAAATAAATGCTTAAGGGGTTTGAAAATGATGTTGTATTGTGTATGATTTGACGATTTTGGCACTTGGCTAATATTTGGGAAAAAAGGGAAATTTTCCCTAATTGAATCAAATTATTATTTTGTATGAATAATGGAAATTGACATTAAAAATGTGAATTGAAAGGGTATTAATATGAATGGTGGGATTGGTTTCATTCTTTGGTAGTTTCGAATAAGCTATCTGTTATGAGATTTTATATTTGTTTAGAAATAACTGTATTGGGCTATCGGTGGAGGATAGCTATGATTGTTGTAAAAATTGCATGCGGATTAGGTGAATTGAAACTAATCACTTGTGCTTGTCATTGAATATGACTATATTTATATACATTGTATATGTATGGTTACTTGGGAGTGGAAAGATGATGTACTCCATTATTTGAGTTTGTGATTAAATGTATTGCATATGTATGAATGATTGTTTGGGAGGAGAAATGGGATGGACTGCATTATAATTAAGTTGGCCGAAATGTCTTGGGTGAAAGTCCCGAAATTATACATGGGTGCTTAGCCTGCAGACGAAATATCCGTAAAATGGCAATTGTAGTGCTTGTATAGCCTACGTTTACATGGGTTCCGTTTGATGGCTGCCCGCGGACGAAATATCCGCAAAAGAATACATGGGTCCCGTTTAACGGTTGCCCGCGGACGAAATATCTGTAAAAGAAAAGTTTGAAGTGCTTACGTGTTGATAATGTGGTTCTAGAACTAATGAGTTGTAATCTCATTTGGGTTGTTGAGAAATGATGAAATTGGCTTATGTAATTAAATGAAATGAAGGGAAATGGCTTAATGATTGAGTTTGGTAATTTAAGACTATACCTAATGTGGATGTCGTTATCTTTGACGTTGTATATGCATAGCGTACTTATACCTTTGCTAAATTTCATATACTGTGTTAGATGGTCTCTACCGAGCTATGGCTCACCTTACTTGGGAATAATATTTTCAGGTAAAGATGACATGCCTCCACCAAGGCAATAGCGTTAGAGAAACTTTTGGAAGCAAGGGCTTCTCATTTTGATTGTATATATATATTTTTTTTTGGTAAAGCCAAGGGCTTAAGATGTAATGAGTGAAGCTCACTTTTGATTGTAACCAAGATATGTCTTGGAAAGATATAAGCCCGTAGGGCATTTAATTTGTTGTTATTAATTTGCATTACATGCTGTAGATTCTGAATGAACGTTTATGAATGTATAATGCATGTAACCCTTTTTGTAATACGAATTATGTTATGAGAAAGTGTACCAATTATGCTATATTCATTCCTCTTATGAGTTGGGTGATTTGTATTATTTTGAGGGCGTTACATACAACCTTTTTCTGAAATTGAACACCCAATTCCCGTCCACTTCCTTTCTCTCAAACACTGTTCTTACTGCTTCCTCTTTTTCCACAGTTAACAAAAATAAACCAGGAAATTCCTCTTTTAAACAGGTAAAGTGACACCATCTGTCCCAGCAAAACTTGACTGAACTCCCATCCCCAACCTTTGTCTGCCAGTTATCCAAGTAAAATGCCAGAATGGGGCTATTTGATGTAGCAATGTTTGATTATACCCTTCTATACACTAGACACATTAGTACTAGTGTAGGGAGAGGGTACCCATTCACTGAATCCCACTTTATACTTACTACAAATCACCCTTCTCCACAAAGCTTCTTTTTCATATCCAAACCTCCACCACCATTTAACTAATAAGCAATCATTCACCAGCTCCACTTTTATTAGCCCCAGGCCCCCTTGATCCACTCTCTTTGCCAGATCATCCCACTTTAACAGGTGAACCCTTCTCCTTATTTCAGACCCTCCCCAAAGAAAAGAGACCTATAGCCTCTCAATCACTCTAGCTACCCCTTAAGGCATTTTAAATAAGGATAGATAGTACACAGGTAGTGAAGCAAAAACAGATTTGGTCAAAATTAGCCCACCAACATAGGACATGAGCTTTCTCTTCTAACTAGCAAGTTTGTAACGGACTTTATCCACCATTGGTTTCCAAGTGTCTTTTCTATTAGGATTAGCCCTAGTGGCAAACCTAGATATTGTATGGGCAATTTCTTTATCTTATAGTAAGAATAGATGCCAACCTGGCTAATGATTCCTCTGGGACACCCACTCCACACACTTGACTTTTGTGATAATTTATTCTCAGACCAGAAATAATCTCAAAACACCTTACTATTCTCTTCAAATTTCTGACGTCCTCATCTTCAACTTCATAGAATAATATAGAATCATCTGCGAACTGCAGATGAGAAACCACCACATCAACAACACCTATTTTCACACCCTTAACTATTCCCATCTGGCAAGCCCTTGATGGTAAAATGTTTAACCCTTCAGCAACCAAGTTAAAAAGAAAAGGGGACAATGGGTCACCTTGCCTAAAACCCGTTTAGGGGCTAAACCTAGCAGTTGGGGATCCATTAACAAGGACTAAGATATTAGCTGTTGCCACACAATCCAAAATCCATTGAGACCATTGATTGCCAAATCCCAAATTCACCATCATTGAGTATAAAAATCCTCAATTTACTGAATCATAAGCCTTTTCAAAGTCAAGTTTAATTATCACTCCCTTCTTCTTTAATTTTTTCCACCCATCTACAACTTCATTAGCAATCAATTCACCATCGAGAATGTTTCTCCCTGTAGACACCCCATTTTTGACCGACCTTAAAACTCAGACGCCACCGGTAGAGCGCTCGGTGGTGTTGCATATCGTGCTCATTCAGAAGTCTCAGAGTCGCGGCTGCGTGCCCTGCCTCCGGACTTCTGAACCCTCTTCTGCACCTCGTCTCGGTTTGCGAACCAGACTCGGTTTTCTCTGTTTTTCTTCCTGAAGGGAGGGAGAGGTCTGGTAGACCATCTCTCAGTGGCCGTGGGCTACTTTTCGTGGCCGTAGGCCATTTTGCCCATTTCGGAGCCCGGTTCCCGGTTTTCAGAGCCGTCAGGCCGTGTGCCTCGGTTCGGGACCGCCTAACCATCTCCGATTCCTCCGATTTTTGGCATGCATCTTATTTACTCCCATTCGAGGGACACTGGGGTCTTAGATACCCACTTCGTGGCCGAATGCCACTTTCGGTGCTTAACGGCCGGTTTTCGGGATCCCGAGTTGCGTGTTTTGGCCCCCGAGCATTCGTTTTGCATCGGTTTTTGTTCGTTTTTGGCAGATACCTCTGTTTTATCATAAGGAAGGTCACTGGAGGGTGGGATCCCAGCAATTGTCTCAGCAACCAGCTTTCTGCTTGGTCAAAAGTGGTTCAGCATGAATCCGGGAAGGAGAAAAGTCTGCGCGGCTTCACGGAAACTGGCATAACTTTTTTCACAGGAGGAATTTTAATGTGAGGCCACCACCATTGGAAAGCTTACTTCCGGGGCTTCATTTTGCACTCAAGAATCTCCTATGTCCAAATCCGGGGGGAGGAGATATGGTTGGTTGAAGTCCGGTTGGACTAAATCTGCGCGGCTTTACGGAAACTGGCATAACTTTTTCTACAGGAGGAATTTTAATGCAAGGTTTGCGGAATTGGAAAGATAACTTCTGGGGCTTCATCCTAGGGGGTGGCCGGCCATTTTGCTCCTGTTGACTGGCCGGCCGGCCACCTTTTCCAGCCGGCCGGCCACCTGCAACTAAAGCACCTTTTGCCCACCTTTTCTCCAATTTTCTTGCCTATATAGCTGGCCTCCCAGCTCTTGTAGAAAGGTTGGAAAATCTCTCTCAAGGATATACATTGATATCTATCTCTATCTCTCCATTTTTCTCTCAAATCTTCAAGTTTAGGCTCCATTTCTTCATCATCTTCAAGCTCTACTACCACCACTCCATTCCAGCTGCAAGGAAGGGTTTTTCAAAGGCTTAGGAGCAGCAAACTTGAGCCAAGAAGCAACAAGAGTGTGATCTTCAAGGGTAAGTATCAATCACCCTCTTTTGGCACTTTTTTTTGCACCATTCCTCTACCCTACTTGCTCACTGTTTTAGACTCCGGCCCTAACTGAAAGGGGCCTTCTTTTGAGCTATTCTACATGTTTGTTCAAGGGCTCAACCCTGTTTGAGCCCTCTATCACACACTTGCTTCAATATCCTCTTGTATGCCTTTATTTTGCATTGAATATTTGGCCTATGTGTGATCTGAATTGGAGAATCTCATGAACTGATATTGTGCTTATTTTGAGCCCCTATTCAACATTGAAGAAGGGCTCAACCTTGTTTTCATGCTCCATGTACAAGTTGCATTGAATCCATGTTTTACCCTTGTTTTTTGCATGAAATATTAGGCCTATGAGTGATCTGTTTTCGAGCATGAGGTAAACTGTGAGTGGGCCTATTTTGAGCCCCTCTTCAACATTGAAGAAGGGCTCAACCCTTTTTGGCCTCTCTATCATGCACTTTCTTAACAATTCCTTCAATTTACCGTAAACTTGCATGATTTGTTTGACCTACATGCAGTCTGTTTTGGAACATTTCATGAACTGTGAGTGAGCTTATTTTGTGTCCCTCTAAAATATTGTAGAAGGGATCAATCTTGTTTGGGGTCTCCATATTATACTTGCCTTTATATCTCTCTTTGACCCCATTTTGCATGCCTTTTTGAGCTTACCTAGCTTCTGTTTTCGGCCATCATCAGTACTGAAAATATCCATATTTTTGCCTTCTTGTCATATCTCATTGAGGGTCTTTGTTGGTTTGATGAATGTTTGGGGTACTTCATGTTATAGCCTTATGTATCCTCAATCTTGCATGGCATTTTTAGCATGTTTTCATACTGATTTGGGGGATGTCATCTACTGTAAATGTTCATATTTTTAGCCCCTCATCAGTGTTGTAGAAGGGTACTTTTTCATTTGGGCATCGCATGTATCACTTGCTTCAATACCCCTCTCTTGGCCCGTATTTTCGCATGCTATTGTTGCCCTATCTATGCTTGCACTTTGGCCTTGTTCTAGACTGAAAAATGCTATTTTTGGGGCTTCCTTGCTACTGTTTTGCATTTCATGTACCAATTACGCATGTTTAGTGTGGCTGTAGGCCATTTCGGATGCTTAATATCGCATTTCGGGACCATCCCGTGCATTCGGTGTCATTTCCCCGGCTTTCGGGACTGTTTTGCATCATTTGTGAGTGCTGGAAATTCATTTGCATGCTTGCATATCATTTCCATGCCATTTCATGCCTTACGGCCATTACCTCGGTTTGCGTGCCCGTGTACACGCATTTCGAGGCGCTTTTTTTATCCGACGGCCTCCCGTGTGAGTGTAGCTGAGGCTCTCTCATGTTGGTGTAAGTCCATTTCGCATTCTGTATGTCATTTTAATCCCATCACATTGCGTATGTCATCGCCTCGGTTTGCGTGCCCGCGTGCACGCATTTCGAGGCGCTTCATTTTCATCTATCGGCCTCTTATGTGAGTGTGGCTGAGGCCCTCTCATGTTAGTATAAGTCCAATTCGCATTTGGAATGTCATTTCATGCCTTAATGCCATTGCCTCGGTTTGCGTGCCCGTGTGCACGCATTTCGAGGCACCTCATTTTTCATCCATCGGCCTCTTATGTGAGTGTGGCTGAGGCTCACTCATGTTAGTGTAAGTCCATTTTGCATTCTGTATGTCATTTTAGTCTCATCGCATTGCGTATGCCATTGCCTCGGTTTGCGTGCCCGTGTGCACGCATTTCGAGACGCTTCATTTTCATCCATCGGCCTCTTATGTGAGTGTGGCTGAGGCTCACTCATGTTAGTGTAAGTCCATTTTGCATTGTGCATATCATTTTAGATTCATTGCATTCCGTATGCCATTTTTCTCGGTTTGCGTGCCCGCAGGCACGCATTTCGAGACATCTCATTTTTAGTCTCATTGTATATCATATTTCATGTCATTTCATGCCTTAGGGCCATTGCCTCGGTTTGCGTGCCCGTGTGCACGCATTTCGAGGCACCACTTCATTTTCATCCGACGGCTTCTTGTGTGAGTGTGGCTGAGGTCCACTCGTGTTAGTATAAGTCCAATTTGCATTGCGTGTGCCATCTTATGTCTTAGGATCATCGCCCCAGTTTGCGTGCCCGTGTGCACGTATTTCGAGGCATCTAACTTTCATAGCATTGTGCATGCTAGGATTGTATTTTAGTTGCATTTCATGCATATCATGCATATTGCATTGTGTTCGGGATAGGAGTTTGCCCAGGCACGGGAAACGAGGCACGTTTCGTACTCCGAGTGGCGGAACGGGTCTCAATTCCCAGTCACCGACACTCCGGATTACCCATGATGGAGTTAGGTTTTGTTGTAGCATTCATCTGCATTGCACCCTATATTGAGTTGTGCAATCTGATTCCTCGGCCATCATGCATCGACATGCGTGATTGGTGGCACGAGAATCGAGGCATGCATATATCTGTGAAATACATTGCTATGCCCCTTTCCTGCTCTCTGTTGCAGCAAAATAGAGAATCAGCAACTTTTCAGAGTCGGGCACGCATTTCGAGAAACATTGCAAACAGAGGCTAATCGGGGCATCCCAGTGGATTTCCGCGCAAGGCAGCCCAGCATACATCATTTCATTATCCAGAACGGAGCGAGGCAGCCCCTGGCTTGCATGCCAGTTTACCGCTTTCTTCTTTAATTTGTATATTATTCGGACTGTATATTTCGGACTGTATTATTCTTTCATTTCGGACTGTATATTTATTCGGACCCTCTGCGCGAGGGCAATGCTGTAATAAGTGTGGGTGAGTGTGATGTATGTCTTCCAACCCCCATTTCTTTCTCCCTTTTATTTACCCGCTTACGATGGTTAGATGTAGGGCATATTTCAGTTAGCATACAGTATGACAGCATGTTTGCATCATTCATCTGTTTTGCACGCACCGGGCTCGGCGCATCATACAAACTGCATTTGTATTTCAATTCCGAATTGAATACGTGTTAGCTGTAGCATTCCATATGCCATGTTTTAGAATAGCCAAGCCTGCTATAGTTGCATTATTGCATGTGTTGCATTAGGCATTTCTGTATAATTAGGATCATGCATGATTTCTAATTAGTTTCTGTTTTGGCTCGGAGTACTCGGTGAGTTTTATGCTTTAGCATCCTTGCATGCGTGTGAGTGTTGCCATGATAGCATGCTTACCATGAGGCTATGTGCTTATGTGATATAATTGCCTTGGATGCCTGTGGGTGGAGGTTGAGTTACTTGAATTGGGACAATGCGTTGAATGTTTGTTTTAAGCCCACTAGATAGTGGCAAAATCATGTTTTCTAAGCCCACCTGAGGGTGGCAAATCCGCGTCTTAGCCTACCTGCGGGTAGCACCATCAAACCATTTTCAAACAAACAAACATGAAATGTTTTGTTCCAATTCAGGTGACTCAGTCTATACTTATTTGCTGCGAGCATCACATAGTAACCTAGGCTAATAATCGGAATAAGAACTCACAATGTTTTCAAAACAGATATCATGGTTAGTAGAGGCCGGTCTTTGACCGGGCGAGCGGGGGTGCTCACGAAGTGACCTTCCCCAATCGTACCCAAGTTCCCGAGCCGAGGCAACTTTGGTGATGACGGAGACGTGGCCTTTGGCACCAAATCAGGGTTTTCCTAAATTTCCCAAAAATAAAATATTTAGGTGGCGACTCTGTATCTGGCAAAGCAGTCCATGTTTGGCACTTCTTTCAAAAATCTGTTTTCCAAAACGATTTGCCGGATTTGGACTCTTTGGTTCAAGATCAAGAACCGTGACACAAATCGAGTCCGAGCTGTAGCGAGGTCCCCCGCGGGCTTGTCTACAGTTTTTGGCGACTCTGCTGGGGAGTTAGAGAACTTGACTCGAACTCATGATATCTGGTTTTGACTACACTTGTGTGTTTCTTTGCATTGCATTTGCATCGGTGTGCCTAAGACACCGTGTTTGCCATCTGCTATTCCTGAGCGGTTTGCCGGAGGCTTGTCTTGTCAAGGCATGTCCATAAGGCTGACCGGTTACGGGCTCTGCTAGTATGGGAACACAAACCCCGGTTTTACCGGGGCACCCCTTTTGACCATTCGACCTAGTGCATATTCGGATCCATAGTGACCATTCCAAATTAGGACAGGTTGCTTACCCGTTTATAGGTTGTTTGAAACTGCTGCGTGCGTAGTGAAACCCTAGCTCCTGACAAAATAGGACAGGGAAACCCTACCCCAACATAGGGGTGTTTTGGCTCTCACTTATCTGTTATGTGCTTTAGAGTGCGTCTCTACAGGAATGCATGTATCAGTGTATGAGTTTGGGCATCAGGCCTGCGGGCATCATTCAGTATCTGAGAATCAGTTATCTGCGGGTATCAGATTCAGTTTTGAGGCAGAATTTGGGGCAGAATTCAGTAGAGGGCACAGTCATCCTGTTATGCTCATATCTGTTTTGGTGAAATTAGGCTAAGATGCTACATGTTTTCCCTTTTGCTAGGTAGTCCTGGAACCATAGCTTCAAAGGGCTCCGAAATCCCCTGGGTACATTGGACTAGTGCTGATAGACTCTGTTAGGTCAGAAATTCAATTCAAGGGCAACCAGTGTTCTGTCGTTGAGGCAAGGCAAAGAAAGGCCAGTCAGGGCTCACCGGTTCATCTGATCCGTCAGTCACCAGTCACATCACCTTTGTTCGGACTCAGCAGACCGTGATGTCACAGGGTTCGGAAGAATTTGTGGTCGTGGTAACAGTGCTAAATCAGGGAACTGCCATGCAGGCTGAGACCAGTATTGAAACACAGCGCCCATCTGGGGCATCTGCCTCACATCCAGCTTTGGGACCCCAGCCGAACTTTGACCCACTTCCGCCAGCTGAAGATTTGCAGGGTCCGGATCCTCGAGAAGGGCTGGTTCAGGCCCAAGTTTTCAGACCCCTGGTGCAGCCTAATGAGAGGCTTTATCCCCTTGATGCTAATGACCTCGATCTGACCGCAGTGAAAATTGCGAACCTTGAGAAGCAATTCAAAAAGGCACAGGGCCTTAACTCCATTCCCGACATTGAGGATGGGCACGCCGAGTCTGCTGTCCGGCTCCCAGACAGATTCAAAATGCCACATATTGACCGTTTCGACGGGTCTGGGGATCCAATGGTACATATCCGACTCTTCTTGGATGTCCTAAAGCCGATGGGTCTGACTAAGCCACAGAAACTCTCTCTGTATGGAAGAACCCTGTCCGGTGTAGCAGTCACTTGGTACGCTAAGTTGGAGGACAAAGTGAAGCAAAACTGGGAAGAATTGGCTGAGGCCTTTGTCGATCAGTATTCCTACAATACCCAAGTTGAAATGACCATCCAAGAGCTTGAAGCAACCCGTCAAAACCCAAAAGAGCCTTTTGTGAAATTTGTTGCGAGATGGAGAGCAAAGGCAGCACAGATGACAGATCGCCGGCCTTCTGAGAGGGATCAAGTGCAGATGATGGTGCGGAACCTCGAGCATGATATGTTGCAAAAGTTGATAGTCGTTCCACTATTTACTTTCAAAAGTTTGCATGAACTGGGGGTCCAGGTCGAGAATGCGTTCAACAGTGGGATCATTCCCGGAAGTAGCACTATTCCCGAACCCACTGAAATCAATACAGTCGCCACAAGCCAACCCTTTTGCCAATCCAAGCCTACAAACAGCCGACCCAGCCCGAGCCCAAGGCAGAACTTTCACCCCTCTCTATATGAGCCTGACTAGCGCACTAAAACTCCTGATGGAAAGAGGGCATCTCAAACCCCTCGATCCTCAACCTCTTCCCAACCCACTCCCAGCCAGACATAACCCCACCAAGTACTGTATGTACCATCAGCAGCGCGGTCATGGCACCGACCGTTGCTACCGCCTTCGTCATGAGGTCCAAAATCTCATCGATAACCGGACGATAGCCCCACCTTCAGACCCCAATGACCAAACATTTCCCGCCTACCTCAATCTCATCCATACACTGCCATCCACCTATGACCCCAGCATATACATCACCCCGGCCCATCTACCCAAGCCTGAGGTGTTTATCCCAGAAAGCATGGACTTATGCATGATGGGTGCACCTGAACCCCAATCATCTCAAACCCATGAACCCACTACTTCCGAGCTGATGAGGATGATTGAAGATCTTCAGAGAACAGTGGCGGATTTAGCCTTTGGAGTTTTGGCTCCATCATCAACCACATCGCCTACCAGGGAGTTCATGTCAAAAGGCTCCCCAAGCTTGGGACGGGCTGTATTGGGAGAAGGCAAATCCTTTGGCAAAGTGGAGGAAGCGAACGGAAAGAACAAGATAGGGGCGGACATGGATCCCCATGAGCATCTCCTGTTGG
The DNA here is from genome assembly GCA_030407325.1 of Camellia japonica. Lineage (NCBI taxonomy): Eukaryota > Viridiplantae > Streptophyta > Magnoliopsida > Ericales > Theaceae > Camellia > Camellia japonica. The sequence continues at coordinate 81,844,285 of JAPPVO010000032.1, read as the reverse complement.
CTGTTGAGGCTTTGAAAGCCGAGGGACTGAACAAAGAACAAGTGCTCGCGGTTGTCACAAAAACTGTGGACGACACTTTTGCCACTCAAGTGGAGGCAGTTTGAATCGAGAGGCAAGCCGGAGAAGGGCCGTTGTACCAAGAATGTTCCCTTCAGCTATAATCCTCCACTCGAAAGAGATCAGCAAACCAGGCTAGCACCTGCCAATCCCTTTGCTGGTGCGTCCAGCAAAAATCCACAACCCAGAAGTACCAACCCCGAGGTCAGAGGGTCTTCCATGCCCTCCACATGCCTTTATCCAAAGCTTTCCAAATCCTTGTTGGACAAGGCCATCTCAAACCCCTTGAGCCTCGGCCTCTCCCGAACCCTCTTCCGGCTACGCATGATGCTACCCAGTACTGCGCATACCATCAGCAAACTGGCCATACTACCAAAACTGCTTCCGTCTTCGCCATGAAGTACAGGATCTATTTGACAATGGGGTCATCCTTCTGCCGAGCTCAGCAAAGTCTATCGGCACTGGGTCAGTGAACTTGGGGGATAATGTGATTATGTGATCGAGGGATGAACCACCTGCGGATGGCGCTCAGATTACTCCAGCTGTGGCGGATGGCATGCACTGTTTTGAGCAATGTACAAGTGCTGTAATTTTGCTTTCTGACTTGGGTATTGGGTCAGTCTCGCCTTTTTGTATTGAATCAGTCCTTTCATACTGAGTCAGTCCGGTCTGTGTTTGTATCGAGTCAGTCCTGTTGTATAGGAGTCGGGTGATCCGGGGGGTGTTACCTCGGGCGTCACCATTTTGTTTTGTGTTTGTCTTTTTGTTTTGTTTTGAGTCTGTTTCTGCCAGGGAGCCAGTTATGCCAACAGATTTTGAATGAAACAGCAGTGATTTTTACGCTCTCACATTTGCTTCTGCCGTGTGCTAGTTGTACCGGGATTTGAATGAAATGGCAGTGCATTCCACCTGCTCTCTTGTGCCTTGAAGTCATTGTAATGACCTGAGTTTTTCAAAACCTTTTTAAACAATACGGTGAAAACAAAGAGGGAGGAATTCCTCGGGATTTGCAAAACTTTGATCAAATTGAGAGAAAGAGAGGCGTGCTAAGCCCTTAATGAATGAAATCATGCTTGTTAGTATGAGTATTGAGAAGGACCCTAGCTTTGATCCAGATGGGTCCTACACTGTCTTCAGCGCAAGCGATTTGCCGCTTTCTTAAAAACTTTCAAAAAATGTTTTGTGCGGTCCTGCGAAGACATGTGTGGAATCGCTCTTGAGACTATGTAGCTTAGGATCACTCTCAGCCTCGAGACTTGGCCCTTGCTTTCAAACCTTGAACTTGAATTCAGAATGTTCAACGGTCAACCACAATGTAAGGCCTGTGTGGCTAGATTTGAAGCAGCCCTCGAACAAGAGGCACCAAAGTCAGATCAAGAGGATTAGATGTCGTCAAAAGAAGCTTGCAAAGCTAGACCGGAAGCACCCCTCGAACTAGGGGCAAAAAATATCCGATGTGCTCGAAGAGCCAACAGGTGGATCCTTCTGTAAATCAATACAACAGCCACTCTCCTGGATATAGAGGGCTTCAATCTCAAAACCATTTGGCATGGACTTGTTACACTTTTACCCTTCGAGAGGCTCGCTGGGTCGAAAACCCGAAAGGGCGACCCAGGCAAAAGTTAGAGCTAGACAAAAAAAAAAGCAAAAAAAAAAAAAAACCCCGAAAATACAGAAAAGAAAAGAAAAATGCGAAAAAAAAAGAGAAGAAAAAGAAATGAAAATGAAAAGAGAAGAAAAGAAATGAAAAGAAAGAAAACAAAGCTTGCAAGGTTGAAAACCTGCAACAGGCGCCTTGGCAAAAGTTAGAGCATAAAAAGGAGAGGTTAAATACCCGAGTGTACCCTGACCCCGAACTACGTGAGGCTTGATTCCCATCTTTGGGATACGTAGGCAACTTCATTCTGAAGTCCAGCCGTAAAACAATTCAAAATTCGATTGTGTCCATGCGATGGTTCTGATCCTCTTCGTCTTCTCTGTATCCGAGAGTCTGGTTGTGTTCGTCGCTCCGAGGACTGACTACAATGCGCTGCGGCATCATTCAAACAAGGGGCAACTCTTCGTTGCCATTCAGTGTGCTGCGGCGCCATTCAAACAAGGGGCAACTTTCCGTTGCCATTCAATGCGCCGCAGTGCCATTCAAACAAGGGGCAACTTTCCGTTGCCGTGCAGCTCTCTTCAAGCACGGGCAGTTTTCCTTTGGATCCGAGGTTGTGCATCTCAGGAGTAGGTTTCATGCTCGTTGAGCAAATGGCCGTTTGCAAAAATAGTTTTTGAAAATTTTTACTGAGGTTGACTAATTTTCTCGAAAATTGTTCCATCTTCTCAAAAAAAACTGGACCATTTCTTGGACCCGAAAAAGGAAAATTTTCAGTGCTCATAACCTGACTTGCATGATTTCAAATCAGAAAACTGAACAAGCATGTTAATCTAACTCTCATTTTGGTCAAAATTGTTTTAATAGAAAGCCAAAAACAAAAATGGTCGAAATGATGAACTAGGGGCACAGTTGAGTCAGGTGTTCTGTCTTTTCCCCATTGTCAACATACTTGCCAGAAAGGGCACCATACTTGCCAGAAAGGGCACCACTGAAGCTAGCCACAAAGGGCTGAAAGCTCCCTCATCCTCCGAGCAACGAGGTATCAAGCCAAGCGCAAAGCGCGAACTGGAATGGGGCAAGATAATCCACTCCATCATCTGGACAGATCTTATCACGTCCAAATTCCCTAACAGAGCACCATCAACCTATGTCAGCTGCAAATTCGCTACACACTCATTTGTAGCACAACCCCTCTGTGGGAGAAACTCACTGGCTGTGTGCAGAAGAAGAAGAATCTAGCTGAGTGCTAGGGGCACGAGCCCACAACTTGCTGTTTATCCATCAACCACCCAGGGGAGGGATGAAAAATGAGAGATTGAAGAATAGAGAGATGTGCGATGTGAGAAAAAGTGAGCAAAAGGGTTTTGAGAGGAAAATCAAGATTGAGTGCCCGAGCGGTATGAGAGACACAAATGAGAAAGGGTGGGAAACACTACCCGGTGAAACAGTCTCCCTGTGCACGTCTGAGTGTCGTGTCTTTTTGTTTTATCTCGATTTTGTTTTGGGTCGTTTCGAGTGTTACTCGATGTGTCTAGGTTGTGTGCCTTTTATTTCCTTGTTGAGTCGTTTTGCTGTGTTCAGTCGTAGACTCAATACCTGGTCGGAAACTCATCTCTCAATTTCAAAAATAAAATCGTTTTGTGCTCAGAGTGCTGTGCCATTCTTCACGTTTGTGCAAAACAAGATTCGTTCTTTCATAAAACCACATGGTTCAACCCAGGTTATGTGAGAACAGTAAAACCAGGACCTATCTGAAGCTATTTAGGTTCCGGACTGCAAAGCAAAAGAAAATAAGGAAAATTTGGAGCATCTTAGCATGTTTCAACTTTAGCAAATTCCGAGACTGCATTCCAGGTGCACCTTCTCAGGCCTCGCCATTTCTCTGGAGTATGAGTGTGTCTCGACCCCAAGTGGAAGCCTGTTTCAAGTCAGAATGACAGTCCAAGCAACACCCGAGGGCTTTACACGCAGATGTCATCTCTCGCCAATTTGAACAGGGTGTGCCCCTTTTGAGCTGAGTGTGTTGCAAAGTCCTCTAAGAGGTAAATCAGAGGCACCAGAATACATATTTGTTTTAGGGCAATCTAGGTGGACGGAAAAGGGGCACACCCTGTTCGGGCAATCTAGGTGGACGGAAAACAACTTGTTTTGTTACACAGTCTATGGTAGCATGATATTTTGTTAACCAGTCCATTCCCAATATCACATCGAAATGATCGATATTCAAAGGCAGTAAATCAATATACAAATGCACATCCCCAACAATAATTTCACATACAGGGTACATATAAGCACAAGCCATGGATCCCCCGACAGGTGAAGATACAGCTAACAAATAATTCATGGGTTCCAGTGGTCTATTCAATTTCCGTGAAAAAGCATGCGAGACATAAGAATGTGTAGACCCCGAATCAATCAAAACATAAGCATTTTGAGCACAAATTGAGAGTATACCTGACACAACGGTCTCGGTATTCTGTACATCTCCCGGTACAAGTGCGAACACTCGGCCTTGCCTTAGAGGCTCCTTTCCGGTAGTTTTGGGGTTGGGTTTCGGTGGAGCAGTTGATGCTGCGGTGCGAGCTGCAGCTTTACTATTGCCTTGAGATGTGGAAGGGCAATCTTTAACCATGTGGCCTACCTTGCCACACCTGTAACAAGCACCAGAAATTTTATAACAAACCCCTTTTATGTCTTTTCCCACATTCGGAGCAGGGTGGTATGGAACCACTTCCCTGACTAGAACTGGTCGTTGACCTTGTATTTTGCTTCTTATTCGATGAGTTATTTCAGCCTTTCTTAAACTTAAAACCCCGTCTCTTACCACGCCATTCAGTCGCTGGTGTTTCGGTCTGTTTTAATGCCTCGATGTTCAACTCAGCTATTATCGCCCGGTCCAGAACATCTACATATTTCAGAAACTTCAGCACAT